>JAWNOM010000161.1:5467500-6667500 GCA_035045965.1 Drosophila aldrichi
ACCTTAAGGGGTTCGTAATGCCTCCCTTTAATAAAAACAAATCATAAGCTCGATCAGCCTAGTTTTCATATTAACAAATTGAATATTATCCATTCAAACATTTTCCCAACTCAAGCATATTTAGTATACGTTCAAGTTCTCCCAAGTTCTGCTATAAAACTCACATTTAAAGAGTTTCTCTATTCATTCAGTTTCCCAATTTACGATTGAACCCAAGTTCAAATTTGGCAAACACAACTGAACTACTCTGGAAGTAACAAAGTCATATTGCAACACATTTATTTTTGAGTTAAGCCACGAAGCATAAACAAACAATCGCCTGAGCATTAACTGGCCAATTTATGTGGAAGTCGTGAAAGAGAGAGAGAGAGGGAGAGGTAGAGGTAGTAGGAGGCGGAGGCAAAATCTAAAGTATTTTATTTATATTTACTTTGGCGAAAACATTTAAATGCCTACACCGGCCCCGCCCCCACAAGCTTGGAAATTGGTCCGGCCGCCCGTCGAGGCCTGAGTCGGCGGCCCCAAAAGCCCGCGACAATTTACGGCATGAACTGCTGGAACTGGCTTAGGAGCAAGAGCAAGACACTACGGCTGTGTCGCAATCACAATCGTAGTGTCAACCACCCGTCGACTCTTTGGCCGTAATTGTAGTCAACAAATATATATATATATAGTATATATATTTAGTTGAAAATGACGGGCAAAACAAACGTCAAATGTCGTCTGCCCTGCGTGTAAGTGAAGCACGTGACCGGCATACACCACAGCGCACTGAGGTTTTTTTTTTCTTCATTTATCCGGGTTGAGCTGGCGTTGTCCGTATAAAATGCAAATGTTTACGGCTGTGCGGGCGCGAGAAACGTCGCACCAAATGGCCTTCAACTGAGGCCCGACGTCGCGGTACATACATACATACATAATGACCCAAGCTGCCCAACTTAACGAAACCCGAAAACATGGGATGGTGATGGGATGTGAATGACGGACTGATACCCTGTATATGAAAGGGAATGTTGAAAACTAATTGAGTTGAGCTAAGTTAAACTCTGCTCAAGTCTGTATAGATAATGTCATAGATCTATATATTGACCTTGCCTTTTACAGGGTATCCCTGAGCCCCTCACTGCAACGCCCCAACAAATAAAAATGAACCAAACTTGTTGACGTTCCATTGTAGTGCAGCGACTCGCTGCTCTTTGGAGCAAGTCCATTCGAATGTGTTGGACATGGAAAAGCACTTCGAAAGGGCTGCAAGCAAAAGCAATTTCCGGTTGGCGGCCATTTGCTGTTTGCGCGTCATTTCCGCTGCCGCCGTCGCTGCTGCTGCTGTTGCTCGTCAACCTAAACAGAAGAGAGCAGAGCTCCCCACTCTGCCCCCTGCTCTTTGTCCTCGTTCAGCAGCAGCAAACAAATTCAAATTAAAATGCGTTACGTGATTTTTGGCCACGATTTGGCGTACAAAATTTAACGTGTGGAAAATTGACAATTCCGTTCGACAAGTTTTCACAGCGGCACTTTGGACTCACTGGCGTTAATGAATTGTTTCTCTATTTATATTTATTCAATTGGCCAGAGCGAGAGCATGAGAATGAGCCAATTGCGAATTAGTTGAGCTTGGGTAGACCAATAGATGTTAACGTCTATGCCCGCATAACTGTAGCTGTATGAATAGCTGTATCTCTATCTGGTATCTGGTATCTGCATTGCTTTGTGTTTGTCTGTGGTTAGCCGCAACGGAAGTGCTGTTTGGATATTGCAACCGGATGTACAGTTGAACATGTCTATAAAGACAGGAAAGCAGGGAGACAGGTGGGCAGGTGGGCGGGTGAACAGTTGGACAGGTGTGCTCGCTCACCTAACCACAGAATCAATCGCACAGAGTGTGCTGTCCTTTAGTGTCTGTATCCAGCTGGCTGTAATTGCAATTGCAGCTCAGCTAACCTAGCTCAATTTATACCTCACTCTACATCACCCCTTACCTCTCCCTCTCTCTCTTTGCTGCAGCATTTCTGTCAGAGCTTTCAGTTTTTGTGAGATTAATTAAGCTTACGTGAGCTCATAATTCATTGTGTGAAGATAATCAAGTGAGTTATCAATGCCATTCCTCAGGGAGTCAAAGTTGAAATTGATAGACAATCAGTGTGTTTAGTTAGTGTGTGTGTTTGGCATATGTTCTCATGAGTGTCATGTGCAGGGCAGAGTAGCATGATTTCTAGGCTATTGAAACTGTTAATTAATGAAATATTTGCCATTTGGCGTAGTGCAAGAATTTGTTCTGCTCTATTTTGCATATGTAAAGCTCTATTGCTTGGCTATAATGAGAATGTCAATCAAATTAATAAAAGCAGATGAAATTAGAGATTTATGAATATATTGAATATATTTCTTTTTTTTATTTATTTATTTATTTTTTGTATTTATTTATTTATTTTTTTTAAGTATTCATTCAATATATCCAAAGTACATATTTATTAACTACCAATATAAATAAATATATCTAAGGGGTATACATTTAATATTATTATTATAAAATTCATATTTATTAAATATTTCACAAAGAATATTATATATATGAATATATCCAAGAAACATATTTTTATTATTATTATTATTATTATTATTATTATTATTATTATTATTATTATTATTATTATTATTATTATTATTATTATTATTAATTTTACTATATTAAATATTTCAGAATTATTATTACTATTATAATTACTATTATTATATTACATATTCATTAAATATTTAAGAAATAATATTATATATATAAATACATATATCCAAAATATATCCTATACATTTTCATTATACAATATTATATCTAAGAGAATTAAGAGTTTTTTGACAGAAATAGATATCAGAAGGAAACTATATTAAATATATTATATTTTAAAAGCAAAATAATTGAAATTATATACAAAATTGTATTTCAATTTAATTCTCTTTCTATATGCAGCTTTTTCACTTTCACTTCTAAAAACTTTTTGATGTATAATTTGGAGTCAAATAATTTAACTGTCAACTTGTTATTAGAATTCTCTAAAGAGAAGAGACACTGACAGCAAGTTGTTGTTGCCACACTTAGGCAGACTCAGCTGCGCTGCCGTTGCATGCAACACTCGGAATTCTGCTCATAAATTGCAACTTCAAATGGCATAAAGCAAAATCCTTGATGCACAACAATTTCTATTTCTTGTTGTTTTCCTTTTTCTTGTCTTTTATTTTGCGCTAAACTTTTAGCGGCATGTCTTGGCATTAGTTGAAATGCATAGTTCTGCTCATATTTGATGACATGCGCAGTTGGCTAAAGAGAGTGGGAGAGAGCGGGAGGGTGGCAGAGCGTGGATCGTTAGACAGCTAGCTAGTTGGCAGCGAAGAGCCCCCCAAGTCTTTGGGGTTGTGGGAAGGCGCGCGCGATGCGGCTCAAGAAACCAGAAACAAGTTGCAAACAAGCAAAAACTTTGCAAATGCGAATTGCAACAGAAACGCAACAAAGTTTTTCAATAGTTGGGGGTGTGTTACAACGAGAAGAAGAAGAAGAAGAAGAATGCGGGGTGAGGGTAGCTAGGTGCTTAGTGGGGGCTATGGCAACTGCTGCTGCTGCTGCTGCTGCTCGAAATATTTTTGGTATTTATAGTCCGACTGGCGAAAAGTTTCGCGAGCGCAAAGTTTCGACTATAACAAAATATGAGGCGTTATCAACAGCAGAGAGGGGGGGGGGAGTGCAGCTATGTCATGTGCAAATGGACAATACACATACACACACACACAAACCGCCATGGATACATGCATTTATGTGTATATCATTGCCACATATTTGACTTTGGCTGCACTTTTGTGGCAGCTCTCCTCTTTGACTTGCTTCAAATTGAAAAAGTTTGTTTTTTCTTTTTTTGTTTGTGTGTATGTGTGTATGTGAATATATATATATAGATTTTAATTGCTCGACGATATTCGTTATTGTAATTGGTTTCAACAAACGAGATTTGTTTACCATAAATATTTTGTTATAAAATATTTTACGCAATTGCTTAATCACATTTATCTATGCATATATATAAAGATATATCTATATATCTATATGAACTTTATTTTTAATATTCATAACAAATAAAGTTCTTTAGGTTCTTCAACTTTGCCAAATGCTTAAGCAATCTGATTTGCTATATCTAATGCATTTAAACTCCTCTCAGTCGCTAAAGCCATTCAAAGCCTCTTTAGCTGCCAAGATATACTACTGTAAGATATATATATGATATATATGTATATGTATATAGTTTTCAACATTTCAATAACCAATTGCCAAGCCCTTGGCCCTGGCAACGATTTATGACAAGCAAAGCCTTTGACAATAATGCGCTGCAAAATATGCTATAGTTTTTCTCTCAATGACGTCAAAGCACCCAGCAGGGGTCAGCTGTGTTATTCAATTGCGCTATTTGATATTTTGCTGCAATTGAATTTGCGTCACACAATCTGTCAAACATTGCTTTCCATTGCTGCAGAAACTTGCAGCACGAGCAGCAGCAGGAGCAGGAGTAGCAGCAGGAGCACGAGCAGCAGGAGCAGCAGCATAAAAGCTGCCAAATTGCATTTACACACTTTGACACCTTTAGCGTATAGCCCGTAGGGTTGGCTGCGCGTATTTTTCATTTTCATGGCGTGTCAAATATGCACACACACACACGCACACCTACACACACACACACACCTGTACGTTTTCAAAAATTGTAACTGTGCATTGTGTTTATTTATTTCAATTTTAGTTGCTTTAGCTTTTGCCTTCAGTTGCTAACGCTGCAGCGTTGAATATATATATATATATATATATATATATATATATATATATATTTGTTATATTAAATTCACACACTAACACACATGTGTCGCTGCTTGTTAGCAACTTCTTCGACACAATTAAAATGCATTTAAAATGTTAATTCGTTTAGCAGCGAACAACGAGCTTGGCATTAAATTAAATTTTGCACTCAACAAAGTTGAATTGCAAGTGCAACTATTTGACATCTAAAATACCCTGGAAAACGACAAAGGACACATCATTTAGTTGTCTTTCGTTGTTCTAGAAATGTAATGAGAATTTAATTTAGATTGAAGTTAACTTGAAAATTGATTTTATATAATATAAGTAAATATCTTGTCTTATATATATAATAATGATAATATATATATAATAATGTATTGTTGGGTAAAAATTAAAATTGTAAAATGCAAATTGGTTATTCTCGAACCGAATGAATCTAATGAATTTAAATATAGTTATTTTACTTTTAATATCATATAAATATTCTTTAAAGCTGAAACCTATATTAAAATTTATATATTGTATGTATACACATATATAATTATTATATATCTTCAAGCAAAGTAATTTCGTCTTCTACAGGGTATCTTTGGTTCATTTAGCTTTCATTCAGCACATTTTACTTGTTTTCTGAAGTGAAAATGAACATTTCCCTTGACGCGCTAAAGATTGTGCAAGTATGTGTGTGTGTGTGTGTGCATAAGACTTGTATGCGTGTTGCAGTGTTGCCAGCCTAGCCAATTTCCAGCTAGATTTAGCTTATTTCAAAATGAGTATGGAATAGACAGGAATTGAGGCAGACCCTCAGAAGTTGGGGTTATTAAGAGAACTATGGAGCAGAAGAAACGGCTGTTCAATAATTATTAATAATTAAATATTAATTGAAGCTATTTAGCATATCAACATTTTTTATTTAGCTTATATGTCTGCATGTCACTCTCTCTCTTTCTCTCTCTCTCTCTCTCTCTCTCTCTCTCTCTCTCTCTCTCTCACTCTCTCGCTCTCTCTCTGGCTGTCCACGTCTATCCAGAGTTTGTCCCTGTCTCTGTCTGCCAAACAACTGCCAGGAATGATGTAGAACTAGAGAACATTATTAAAATTGTCTATATGTGCGCAGCAGTATTCACTTCGTATATATATTTGAGTAAGACGAAGCTAGAGTGCTTGCAGCAGCAGAGAGTCTGCCCATTGCTCAATTCACGAACGACTGCAACGATCTCTACCTGGCAGCATTTGAGCGCTTCCTAGTGGGCGAGTGAAGGCAGCCGTATATAAAGGGCAGCAGCTGTAGCATTTCTTCAGTCGTCCAAGCCTGGTGGATGGGTTCAGTCGTGCAGTGACGTGTGTGATCGTGCAGCTAAGCATTAGAGACTTGGAAGGAAGTACTTGGAGCGGAATACTTGGAGAGAGGACTTGGAGAGGGGACTTGGAGAGAGGACTTGGAGAGAGGACTTGGAGAGAATACTTGGAGAGAGGACTGAGAATACTAAGGGAGAATACTAAGAGGAAATACTCAGAGGAAATATTTGGAGAGAGACTTACAGGAGATAGAAGGTATATTTGGAAGAAGAAGACTTCGAGAGAATTTGTAGAAAAAAATACTTAAAGAAATTACTTTGCTCTTAAGCACAATTCAATTTATTTAAGAGCTGAACAGCTGGCAACACTGATGCGCAGCTTTATATGCGTGTATGTGTTTGTGTGTGTACGTGTGTCAGCTTAAAGACAGAGCATTTGGCAACACGCAACGCAATGCGTCGACAACGTTGACTTGATGACTTTTGACTTTTGACTTTTTGGCGCTAGTTGCGAATGCAATTGCTACAAGCAATAGAGACATACTCGGCAGACACACACACAAACACACACATGTACACACAGATCGCAATGGGTGTTGTCGTGACACGGGTTTTCTCTTCGTGCTTCTTCTTCCAGAGCTGTCATCACTTGGGATAACATTTATCTGCTGATTGCACAATTGTAATGCAACTGCAATTACTCAAGTAGTTGGACAAATGCAATTTAACAACCTTCGCCATTCAATTCAATTGCATACAAATATTTGATGCGTTTAATATGCTGCACAAAATTCGGTTAATTTGCATAAAAACAAATGTAAATTTCTGCAATGGACTCAATATGGAGGCAGCGTCTAGACCGGATGCTGCGACTAAACGGAAATTAATGGCTGCTGTCGGCCAGAAAACTGAAACGAAATGAAGAGGGCCCAAAAGGCAAGAGAATAATATGAAAATATGATGATGGAGAGACACTCTGTATGCTATGAGGTAAAGGAGAGGGAGAGAGAGAGAGAGAGAGAGACAGCCTGGCTAGCAATAAGAAAATATGCAATAAGAGTCAACTATTGCAGTATTCACTGTACACTCTGCACACGTTTCTTTCAGACATGCCCCAATGCCCATTACAGAAGAGATTCAAATATGTTTGCTTTTACTTCTATCTCTCTCTCTCTCTCTCTCTCTCTTTCTACTTCACTTGTCAATGCATTGAGGACAACGCTAAAGGGACTCTTAAAATTTGCTAAGGGATCTTTTAGAGACATGCATGCACGGCACAGGTGCCAACTGCGAGGCTCCCCAAAGTCAAATGCACTCTCAGCTAAATATTAAGAAGTTGTGCTTGTCTAGAGAGCAACAAGGAAAGTTCTTTAAAGTGAAGATAAGCTAGCATTTATTATTATATGTATATATATATTATGTATCCATCAGTTATATATAGAAGTCAACTACGAACTCTTGCTCGTTGTCCATCTTTAATTTCATCTCAAGTACTTAGCATAAATCAGCTTGCATTGCATAATATTGCGGTTTGCCTTGAAAGTAAATATCGAAATGAAAGACTGAATAAGCCGCTTAAGAAAAAAAAAACAAAAAAAGAAAAAAAATTGGACAAATAGTTGCGAGAGGAATCGGATCGATTGCGCACAGAATTGAAATTCAATTTTTACACAAATAACTTGCAGATGGGAAAGCTCAAATGCAGGCGAAGGTCCTGCGCATCCTTGAAGCCAGCCAGCTCTTATATGACATTTCATTATTCATGTCTCTCTCTCTGTCTCTTCTCTACTCTTGAGTGTATTTAATCGCTTCTTCGTTTGCCAACAACTTGTCTGCGGTTCGATTGCTGCGAAACATCATTAAATTTGCAGAGCTTGCCACCAGATTGTGGCATGCAACATACATATGTGTGGCATGCGCTTTGTTTTATCTCACTCACACACACACACACCTCTGTGGAGCCACTGTAACAACAATGTTGTATTTTTGTTATGGCTCGCTTTCAATCAGAGCTGCTTTTACAACAATTGCAACGCGAGCTAAGCGGATTCTCTCGACGAGGACAATGTTGCCTGTCAGCTCCTGTTGTTTCGCTCGCTTATTGGATTGACTTGAAAGCCTCCAAGGTATAGCAAAAGAACAAAAACAATAAACTCAACAACAACAACAACAATAGCAGAAAGCCAGCCACACAATGGATTTGGGCGGTCCAACGGGGCGTATGGAGCGCATAAACTATTTTTCAGCGCACTGATCTGGAAATATTTGTTAAGAATTCGAAGTGAAAGTCAAAACTGAAACTGAAATGGGATTGCAAAGGACTAAGCTGATTTCTTAAAGATATTTAGTGGATTTACTCTTAAAGTAAATGGCAAAATAATATTAAAGACTGAGTGAGGTTTAAGGTAATGGGAGAACCTTTTCAAGGTAGATGGATTTCTTTATGGGTGGGTAGAGTTTGGTATACCGAATATTATATGGGTAACTCTAAACTCTAAAGAATTCTTTGTGTTATCTAACTATTGAAGGTATTCAAAGATAGTTGATATAAGAAAGATCCAACTAAAACTTGCTATACTTAAGTACAATGTTTAGAAATACATATTATTCAAAAGACTTTCCCTTTCTATACATAGTTCATTGATTTAACTGCAAAACGAACTTCTCAAAATAAGAAAGAGATAACTATATATGCATATATGAATATATATAGTCGATAGGACTGTGTCTCGCATAGTTAAATCCTCTCAGATTCTATTCAACCTTCAGCTAATTCATTTAGTGTTAACTTCTGGTCAGTTTGCTCGCTCAATTGATCCAATGCTAGCTAGCTAAATGCTGTCACGTGCAAATCATACTAATTAAATCAAGTTGCTAAAAGAATTTTAATGCGCATTAAAACTTGACGTAAAAGTGGCGTAAGCGTTAACATTAACGTGAGCGTGACGTTAACGTAATGATTGTCATAAATTTGCATTTATGGCGAGCATAGAGTGAGAGAAAGAGGGAGAGAGAGGGAGATAGGTACTTTCTGCTGGACTTGACTGGTGATGCGGCGATGCGGCGATGTTGCTGATGTCACATGATGCGTCGCGTCGTCTGCGAGTCGCCTGGGCATATTAATTAAAGTGTCGCTGCTAATGAGTTAGATTAAAGCGAACAGGACGCAACTACGCATGTGTGTGTGTGGGTGAGTAATTGGCTGCAGCATACAATCGAAGCCAGGCTTACGTGTGTGTGTGTGTGTGTGCGTATAATTTGCTGGGCATTCATTATGCTTTTTATGCACGACAAGGACTATGCAAGGTCCTTTAATGTCCGGCACAGGGCAGCTTAACTTGCCTGCAATTACCAACAGCATTTGCTACAATGCCAATTTGCGTCTCTGATTTGATGCGTTAAACGCTACATAAATAAATGTATATATGAGCACACACAAACACACCCATACACACACACACACACTCACTCTCTTGCTATATTTAGATTTATCGCTGAAAGTATGCCAACATAAATTATATTTCGATTTGCTGGTAATTTGAACTTTCCTTTCAGTTTCTGCTCTGTGAATAATTTAAATTGCCAAACTTCAGCGCGTTAAAAATTTGAATTCTTTAAGCTAGAGTAGAGTGGAAAAGTATTATTATTATTATTATTGTTAAGCACTTGGCTTTAAGTATATTAAAATATGGAATAAAAGCCTTCGCGATTCACTTCATTCTCTTTGAAAGGGCTTTTATAGTGAATTTTCTTTTTTTTTTATTCTTTTTACTGGAATTTTTTATTGCACTTAAGGTCAGCTTTAGGCAGAGTGTGAACTATTTTCCACAATATTTTCCTTACTTAAATTTATTTGTATTCTTGTTTCTGCTTTTAGCTTGTAATATTATAATATATATACATATATATTTTATATATATTTTGGAGTGTGTCAATTAAAGCATTTGATATTATATGAAAGACAAACTCTCTATGAGACTTAGACTTAGACTTTTGTTTGTGCTCACATTTTAGATTTTAGATTTTTATTTATTTAATTAGTATATACAATAATACAAATATATATATCTATATATATGCTACCCATACACTAGACTATTCACCATTTACTCTGCTCTACTCTAAATTTCTTCATTTCTTCATCTAGCTTAGCTTTTAGCTTAATAAATACATGTGCATTGGCTCACATTTCGCATATTTCTCTATATATGCTGTTTATATTAAATTGTTTATATATATGTGTGTGCATAAATGTAATACAAGCAAGTTAACAAATGTTATTTTTATTGCCGAAAATGTTGTATGTGTCATAAAATGGCATCGAGGCAGACGCGCAAACAGCAACAGAGCGATAAAAAGCCATGAACTGGCTGAGGCGGGGGCCTTTAAATAAAAACCATATATCAGTTGGGCACACACACAGTTACACACACACACAGGTTCGCAGTGGGACAAAAAAAGTTTGTGCCGTCTGCCACTGATAAAAAATGTTCCTCATGCAAATGCTAACTTTGTCAATTTTTATTTGTTTATTTCGTTTCAATTCCCTTTGCTAGCTATGCATCTGTCTCTCTCTCTCTCTCACTCTCTCTCTCTCTGTCTAACATTTTATAGATATTGTAAGCACTTCCCTTCGTCCTGTTTTTTTTTTTCCTTTGGGCCCGCATTGCGTAAAGTGCTTTACGAGCACAGACGGAAATTTGCCAAGTGCCGTTATTAATACTAATATTTCATATACGTGTATGTGTGCGTGTGCGTGTGCGTGCATGTCTGCGTTTATTGTGGCATTTGGCTTTTAATGGCCCACACAATTGAGCGCTCCAAAAACTGTTGACATGACGAAAGGTTGCCAAGGAGGAATCACCGCCAAAGCCTTTTGGAGCACTCGTCGCCACAATTTGGCTCCACTGAATGGCCGAACATTAAATGAGCTCAGCTCTCGACTCCTGCCGCAACAACAACGTCAAATGCTCTCAATTTCACTTAGACAGCAGCTAGCTGGGGTGGGACGTTCCCAGAGTTTTGGCAGCTTAATTTGCCACCAATTAACTTTTACCTTCTTTTTTTTTTTGTTGGCCAGAAAGAGAAAATTATCTAAGCCCAAATAGATTGGCTAAATAGCCGATTTAAATAAAAAGATGAATGATTTCAATATTGAAAAGCTTTCAGTTTTTATTTTTGTCTTTCATAATTGAATTTGGCATTTATTTAAGATAAATGAATAATATTAAATTATTGAAAAAATTTAAGATCTTTGACGGAGAAACATAAATAATACAAAATATATATTTAAAAAATTAAATATAAAAAACTTAATGAAACTAAATTAATAATTACAAATCTACATCTAAAAATAAATTATAAATTAAATATTAATGTTTAATTTAAACAAAACTAATATAAAACTTAAATTTAATTAATTAAATAAAAATCTAAAAATTAAAAAAAAAATACAATAAATTATAAATTGAAATATAAATATAAATAAGTAATAAAAAATATATATTTATATATAAAATCAAGTTAAAAATGAATCTAAATTAATTACAAATCTAAAATAAAAAATAAATCATAAATTAAATATTAATGTTTAATATTTAAACAAAATTAATATATAAATTAATTTAAATAAAAATCGGAAAATATAATGAATTATAAATTAAAATATAAATCTTATACATTAAATTAGAATATAAAATATTTTATTGAATTAATTAAATAAAAATCTAAAATTCTTATTAAAAATAAAATTCATTGAATTATAAATTAGAATATAAATGCTGATGAATTTTAATACAAAAAATAAAATATAATAAATATATAAATAATAGCAAAAAATGTAAATGAATTTAATTACAATTTAAAAGTGAGATATGGAGACTTTATATGTCTTACAAACATTTTGAATTATATTTATTATCCTAGGAAATTATTCTCTCTTTCATATTATATTTAGACTTCATCAGGCTGTTTCTATTTCGTAATATATTCTCTGTAATATTAATTGCAATATCGTTGCTGTGTTTTTTTATGAAGCTCTTGAATGGCAACATATTTATTTGTGGCCCTATTTAGTAGGAATAATAAAAATAGTCGCTGGCGCTGCAAGCCAAAAAGCTGCGGCTCACTTTTCCATATAAATTGCAACTGTTGGCCCGCAGGCCACTAAATTGTGGCAACAGCTGCCGATGTTGCTGCTGCCGATGTTGCTGCTGCTGCCCATGTTGCTGCTACTGCTGTTGTTGCTGCTGTTGCATATTCATTTCGTGCAAGCTTTTGTGCAGCTTATGGCACGGCTGTGGCTGTGGCTGTGGTTCCAGCTGAGCTGAGCCATAGGCAGAGTCTCGTTGGCGCTCTGACTGATGGCCAGGTAAATGACCATGGCCATGGCCAGCGTCAAGCTGCTTGCGGATTAAGCGAACGGGATTTGAACTGATGGACGCGATTAAAAATATGATGCGACTGCTGCGCCAGCAACAACAGCAAAACAAAAAAAAGAAAAACGTAAAAAGAAAATGCCGTCATTTTGCCTGCATTATGGAAAATGTCAATGCGGAAAATCCGCAACAAATGGCTTTCGTTTTATGTAATTTTTTAGTGCTGCAAATTGTGGCGCACAAATTAAATTGTTGCCTGCACTTCACTTGATGCTCTTAAGCTGCTTAGCTGGCCCAAAGTTCCAATGCAATTTCAATGCAATGCAACGCATAAAAGTATGCTACACTTTTTTTCCCACAGCTGAACGTATTTTGTATTGATTAAATAATAATATTTATGTAAACGATTTTTATGCAAATTTTAATTAAATATATTTTATTGAGGAATTTTAAGCATGCCTTTGCTGTAAACAAATTGAAACTGTAGCAAAACTTTTACAATTAATTTTTAAATTATTTTATATTATGCATAAATAAATACAGTTCATATATAAATTACCTTAACTTACCTTATCAAATATTATTTAAAACACATTTCTTCATTCGCCCATTTATTCAGATTTGTTGCTCAAATCACTTGACATTCTAATTTGCTCATTCTGATGTGATGTGGTAGGGTATTCAAGAGCATTTAGCCATTTCCGTTTTCCGTTAGCAATTTCATTACTTTAATGCGCCAAAGGCGAACAGAGCGAAAGCTGAATATATGTATATGTATGTATGGGACATGGAACTTGGGACAGATGGGCAGCCCAAGCGAGCCGACCAAGCGAGTCGAGTCGAGCGGGCAAAGTTTTTAAATCTTTATTTATACAGCTTCCGCAGAGCATTTTGTCCTTGCTGAAAGTTTGTGGCTACACCAATGTGTATGATGTGTGTGTGTGTGTGTGCTGTGGGTGCTTAAAAATGAAATAATTTTGACAGCCACACTTTTGCGGCTGCCAATGCAAAGAGCAGGCCAACAGCATTTACAAAATGCCTTGACAAAAGTTTTGCCCAAGGGTCACACACACACACACACGCACACAATGTGAAAAGGGTGATGGGGGTCTGCTATAGAGCTAATGGAATTGAGCTGGAGCCAGCTCAAAGCGGATTATGCTGCGCAACTTGCCAAATTGTTTAGCAGCAGCAAAAACAACAACAACAACAAGAGTAGAGCAGAAACTAAAACAACTAAATAAAACTTTCGCCTAGAGTGTTCCATGCCATCAATAATAACCCCCAATTATTATCGCTTCGATTTGCAGTGCATGCGCGCCTATGTGGACTTTGAGATAACCGAAGGCGCCTACGAGATCTCCTGCCCCGATGCCAAATGCCCCGCCCAGGGTGCCATCTCGCTGCCCGAAATCGCGAATCTAACCACAACGAACTTGCTAAAGAAACATCATCGTTATCGCCTAAATCGAGGTACGTGTCGCTGCCCCCTTCTCCCTGTCTATATATCAATTATCAAACGTTTCTCTCACTCTCATTTACAGAAATCGAATTGGATAAAACACGCACCTGGTGTCCACGTGCCGGCTGCGAGACAATTTGCATGGTGGGCACAGCCAGCACAGCAACCACAGCTGGTGGTGCGACGACTGGCAGCGCGATTTGCCAAATGGATGAATCGCCATCCACATCCCAGAGCTATACACCCCAACAGGATGGTGCTCAGCCACTGCTCTCGATATCGGTGCATTGTCCATCCTGCAAGGATGAGTTCTGTGCTCTCTGCAAGAAGGCGGTAAGTAAGACTGTGCACCTGCCCAATCTTGTAAGCAATCAAATAAATTAACGGATTTTCTGTTCCCTTCACAGTATCATCCAAACATAAGCTGTGAGGAATTCGGACGTCGTCTGATTGCCGATGGCCAGGACGATATTGGCATACCGTTCGATAACGAGCTCATCAAATGCTGCCCCATGTGCGCGGTGCCCATCGAGAAGGACGAGGGCTGCGCCCAGATGATGTGCAAGCGTTGCAAGCACGTCTTCTGCTGGTACTGTCTGGCCAGTCTCGATGTGAGTATACCACACCATATGCAGTTATCTGTTGTCTGTTATCTGTTGAGGCTAATGAATGCATTCACTTATTCGCAGGATGACTTTCTGTTGCGCCACTATGACAAGGGACCGTGCAAAAATAAATTGGGTCACTCGCGCGCCTCTGTCGTCTGGCATCGTGCTCAGGTCATTGGGATATTTGCCGGCTTTGGCATTTTACTGCTGGTCGCGTCGCCGCTGCTGCTACTAGCGGCGCCGTGCATCATTTGCTGCAAGTGTCGCGGCTGCAGCGGCTCCAAGATTGATGAGGTGGACGCTGAGCTGGAGGAGGAGGTTACCGCACTGCAGGGCTAGCTTCTGATTGATAACCGTTTCAAATTGTGTATTAGCTGCCCGCTGCCCGCTGTCCCCACTTTTCAAACCGACCCGACCCGAGTTATGTTCTTTTCTTCTTTTTTTTTTTATTACTATTTAACTTGCGACTAGTTAGATGGTTGCAAGGCATACATATATTGTTATTGACAGAACGTTTAAATTTAATTTTAATTGTATGCATTGTATAGTATGTGTTAACTAAATTGTGATATTTACAGTGATTCGATTTATAATTGAATCGAAAATTTGTTGAGCCTATACAGAGAAAAGAGCGCGCCTTTGATTCATTTCTTGTTTTAGGTTTCGTGTCGATTTCTTTACATACATATACGCCGATATCTGTGTAAGCGCGTATATGTGTGCGTATCGGTATATATAAATATGTATATGTATATGTATATGTAATGTATGTAAATCTATCAATTGTTTTATTTTTGTCCATTCAAGAAGATTGTATACATTATGTAAGCCCAAACAACATTTTAGCGCGTAAGTTAGCCTAAATCTACTAGCCCACTATAGCATTTTATATATAACTCTCATATATTTCAAAATGTGCTGCTTTTATAGAACACACACGTATATATATATATACACACACACCCAAACACATCCACACATACGACCTTTTTCTCAAGTATTACGGAATACCACACGCAAGCAAATTTCGAAAACAAGTAATCAGCGTAACATGTTAAATGATTTCAGATATATGTGCATCTGCTTGGAAATGCTTTTAACTACTTATATAAATAAATAAATAAAACACACAAGAGAAATAAAAAACCACAACAAATTGCTGCTGAAACCTATGTACGTACATATAAGAAAAGGTTTTGATCGATGTAAATTATTAAAATACTTATTTAATGCATATATACATATATATACATATATATCATAAAAAGTAATGCATATGTATGTGTGTATATTAAAAAACAATGTTTAAATTCTACTCTAAATGTGAGCAACTACCGCGTATGCTGTTTAAAATAAAATGTTTAAAAAAATTAATAATGTCATTTTGTCATTCAAATGCGCGCTACAGCTCATCAGCTATCGAGAGTTATATCGATATATTGAGTTTTGGGGTGACCATGTACTTACCATATGGTTTTCAGGGTTGTATGCTAATGATTTATCGCCATTTCGAGTATTACTTTTAATTCATTGAAATTGGCTGGCATTATTATCAATTAACTACATATATCAAATAAACGTCATTATAAGACCGAAATTAGAATGGAAGAGCAGGCCTGTCCGCGGTGCAAGACCACCAAATATCGGAATCCATCGCTAAAATTGATGGTCAATGTTTGCGGGCACACGCTATGCGAATCTTGTGTGGATATGCTCTTCCTCAAGGGCTCCGGCGCTTGTCCGGAATGCATGGTGCCCTTGCGGAGGAACAACTTTCGTGTACAGCTCTTCGAAGATCCCATGGTGGAGAAGGAGGTGGACATACGACGACGCATTCTACGTGATTACAACAAGCGCGAAGAGGACTTTGCAACGCTGGAGGAGTATAATGATTATTTAGAAGAAATCGAGGATATTGTCTACAATCTGTGTAACAACATTGAAATTATTGAGACCAACAAGCGCATCGAGGCCTATAAGCGGGACAACCGCGAGGTCATTCAGCGCAATAAAACACGCGTTGGCCGCGACGAATGCGCCCTGGAAGAGTTACTGGAACTGGAGCGCGTGCAGGATGAGTCGCGCAAGAAGGAGCTGGAAGAGCTGGAAACCGAGCATAAAAAGAAAAAGGCCCGTGACAAGCAGGCACTCATCGAGGAGCTTATGTACAGCGGCAAGGACGCTGCCACCATTGTCAGCGAGTTCGCCGAGAAGGCAGAGAAGCAGCGCGAGGAGGAGAAGCAGTTGCCGCCACCTAAACCTGCAAACGAATTCTCAACAGGCATTAAGTTTGGTCAGACTGCAGATCCAACACTGCTGCCAGTGCCAAAATCGGAGGAGGGCCCTATCTTTATATACGAGCCTCTCATACCCATCACCGAAGGTCCAACGCCGCCGCCCCTTGCCGAAGTCGAGTCCATGGGCTACGTCTCACATATAAGGCCCGAAACGCCGCAAGAGAATGCCGGCGGCTTCACGTCCGCATTAGCATGCCAGCGTGCTCTCCAGGAGGCTATGCAGTGCCTCTTCTATACGCCAACTGCTGGCATAGGCGTGGGCCTTTAAAAGTACACAAGACGTTACAGATGAAAACGAAAAGCAGGGCATCTCGTTGAAAAATGTGTTCCCATAAAATATGCACTAATTCCAAGTACTCTAATTTTATTTATAAAACTTACGTTATATACATACATATATATATCTTATAAAATATGAAATTTTTTAGGCGGCTGCTTAGATGACCACTCATTTATTATTCGATGGAGATGCTGTTGTTCTTGAGCAATGAGAAGGAAAATGGCGGCCCGATGTTTAGCAAAATATATAGAAGGCATCTAAGTTCTTCCATATCATTGGAATTTTAGATAGAATAATTTCCGATGCAGTTGATCTTTGTGATCCAGCCACAAATAACGGAGTCAGAGCTCATAGCACGAATGATTCTAGATTTATTTTTTGTTCTATATATTGTTGCTATTGTCTTCTAGTCAAAAAGAAATGAAGTCACTGACATATCGTCGCAATTCCGCTAAATGATCGTATGTTGATTTTTTGCGAAAGTGAAACTTTAATGCAGAGCGGCTAAAATGCTTGCTGAATTCTCTCTAATTTCGGAAAAGCGTATGCATACTAATATACAATAACAAAATTAAAAAACAAAAAGCCTGTAAAATTACATTTTTCGAAATACGATCATTTCGTGGAGTCCAAACGTTTTCTACTAATTTTATTACAACTGAAGTAATTTTTGATAAATATTTAAATATCTGCATTTGATTGACAATTTGGTTATGTTTTTTGGCATTAAAGCTGCAGTTGAAGGTTATTAATCTTTGTCGGGCCCTCCAGGTCCGCTGACAGTCTCGTCCGCATTCATCAAAAAGAGGAAACGCCAAGCAAAGGCCAGTCCTACTGAAGCCGCAAATGGTATACCCACATAAATATAGATATAATCAAAATAAAAGTGAAAGAGAGCGGGCCAAAGAGATCGGAACGGATTCATGCAGGAGTTGGAATATTGTGTCTAACAAAATTCAGATATTTATTTATATATATATATGTATGTATGTACATATATACTTATGTACTTACTCCGACGAGAGTGGCGCAAATGCACACGAACCCAATTTTCAATGATACGGATTCATTTGGTGGCTCTTGGCTTTCATGAACCGATGCACAGAAAGCTAGAACCCAAGCGCCGCTTATAAAGAATTCTATAAGCAAAGCCTTCCAAAATGGATCCACTGTGACAGTCGTCACACAGAATTTAGTTTTTGAGAACCAGTTGCCGAACATGGCAAAAGCGATGAGGTAGCCCAGGCAGGAGCCCGCTAATTGCATTAGTATATAAAGTATACCATCCATTACCTTAATATTTTTCACTATCATTGATGCAACCGAGATTATTGGATTCAAATGAGCACCGGATACAATTCGAAAAGCCATTGTTCCAACTATTATCAAGCCACCCCATCCGAATGCGTATGCAACTGGACTTTGCGCTTCGACGGGTTTAGCAGGAGGAGGATTCGGGTTGAAAATATTACCAATTGATTCTGCGAGAGACTCGACTGTAGGACCACTGTAAAAGCAGCCAATGCATTGCACGAGCATGCTGCCTACAAATTCGGCTACAAGTCTTGCAGCTAAATTCTTGTTGCAATTACCCATTGTTTTTTATTTTTGATAAAAAAGACAAAAAGTAGAACAAAACAAATGTTATAAAAAGTACACAGCATAGAAAATGGGTATTTTAAACTTTGAACAATTTTGTAGTCTCAAGTGACGAAGCTTACTAATTATGACTCTATTCCATAAGAACTATATTTGGTATGGTGAACGGATTCGTACGGTTGCTATGTTTCTAACGAATTTAATGTGGTGTCAAATGGAATTGGGGCTTTGAGTTCGTATTTAACTTTTCTTAGTTTTTCCTCGAGTTTTTATATTATCTTTAACTATTTTTTAGCAAAGTTGCAATTTGGCTGAGATATTCGGATTGATTCTTGGAAATTCTGTTGGAATACGATAAGATTTATTAATTTTTTTTTTTTTGCTGGTATTATTTGCTTGCCTTAGTTTGAAATTTAAATTTAACACATGTGCAGCAGTATTCATTACATTCGATATGTTGCATTCGATTACTATTAACATCATCTGCTGTTTTAGGCTGACCATATCGCATATCAGGACGGCAATGCCATTTAGGGATGTGCTTGCCAGCACTGCTCTACTTGAAGCTGGGCTGGAGCAACCACTAATGTTTCGAAATTTTGAAATTTCAGTCCGTTGTCGTCGGTTTTGCCAAGTAAACGTGCTTCTTACTCGCGCTGTTTGTACTGATTTCATTGCCACCCCGCTTCCCCTTATACAAAATACGCACATATATATACATATATCTATATCTATATATATATATATATATATATATATATATATATGTATATATTTATACTCAGCTAATGCGTATGTCAGCGCGCGGCATAGTAAAAAAAAAAGGAAAATAGAAAAATCACAATAAAAAATCAACTTAGACGTTGCCACAACACAATTTCAAGCGACACAATACAAATTATGTTCACCTAATGCGGCAACAATTGAGTGAGATTTCAGCTAATTTAAATGCTAGTGCATACTCATAAATACGAATATAATACATAAACAAAGTGTTTTGAATAATAATTGATAAAAGCATCGCTGAGTGGCAACAGTTCCTTCCTTTTTTTGTTTTTTGAATGATATCGATTTTCCGTTACATCGTTATACACACACTCTGACCGAGTTTATACACGCCCCTCTTTAAGACCAACCACCACAACCTTCCCAAACATACACAGCCACAAACACATACATACGCACACAGCCAGCCAGGGGCAGAGGCTGCACTCCTCACTCCTGTGTGTGGGTGCGTGGGTGCGTGTGTGCGGAGTGAAAGTCAACATTGACTAATTGTTGCTTGTTGTGGACTGTGGGAAACTGTAAAATCGGAAAAGTGGGAAACGCGTGTTTAATAAAAGGTTTATCAATTGATTTAACGCCGCATCGCATTAAGAAGCATGTTTTATTTGGCACTGATTCAATAGGGACGGACAAACATTTTAGGTGAGTTTAACGATTTTTATTTTAAATATATTTATTTTATTATATACATATTTTATGCAAATATATGTACATACATATATGTTTTCTTTTGTTGTTGCAATTTTCATGCGTAACTTTGGACGCTGAGCAGCAACTACAACAACGACTATACGTCAAGTGCTGCTCAATTAGTTCAATTTATTTTTAATCCGCCAAACACACACACACTCACACAGAGCACACTTACCCACTCACACACATGAATAAATCCAAATCGCGCATTGTGCGCTTAATTTGTAATTCGCTTTTCGCTTTGGAATTCGCTTTTGCATAGACTCTTATATTTATACACACTCTTATATTCTCCACAGGGACACAACTGTATATAGCATTAACGGCTTATTGGAATCATAGCAATCGCTGCTTGAGTAGAGCTGAGCTTTGGTGTCCGTGCAAGTGTGCGTGTCAAGATGGTGGGACAAATGCAGCTGCTATTCCATTGCACGCATACAGTGGGCGTCATAAGCTGTTTGATGCTGTTTCTGCTGGTCCAGGCAATGGCCCAGGGTACACCGCAACAGGTGTGCCCCGAGCAGGCTGATATTGCGCCCTGTATATGCACTGTGAAGAAGAATGGACTGGATGTATTGTGCGAGACGACGGATCTGTCGCATATTGCCAAATCCATGGGCACATTGAAGGGCAAAAGTCCAATTATATTCTATTTGAAGCTCCGACACAATAATTTGCCCAAGCTGCAGGGATTTGTATTTCTGGCTCTAGACATTCGTCATCTGACAATACACAACAGCAGCTTAGCAGCCATCGAGGAAAATGCATTAAGTTCGCTGGGTGAGTGCAGAAATTAAATACGTTTATGATGTCAAATAGTTACATATACATTTGCTTTGCAGGAAAAGGACTAACACAGCTGGATGTTTCTTTAAATCAAATGAAAACGGTTCCATCGCAAGTGAGTTCATTTTGATCGTACTTAAATATCGATATGCATGCATATCCATATACACATCTCAATTTATTTGCAAGTATAGGCGATAGGTGTGCTTATCGATAAGTGTTTGTGTATAAAATATGTAGTAGTAATTTGGGCGATTAGGAAAGAAGAAATAAGTATATATACTATATATTACACAAAATATAATTCTTAATAATTGACAACAAAACTTAATCAAATACAAATCTTCTTTGCAGGCTTTGCAACATCTATATCATTTATTGATTTTGAACTTGAATCACAACAAAATCACTGTAATTCATAACAACGCCTTCGAGGGTCTGGACACGTTGGAAATTCTAACGCTCTATGAGAATAAAATATCACAGATTGATCCTGAAGCGTTCCGCGGCCTCGAGAAGTATGTACACATAATTCAAATAAATTATTTGAGTTGTTATAAATTGATATTTTACAGAAAACTGAAGCGCTTGAACCTGGGTGGCAATGAGCTATCAAGTGTGCCACAAAAGGCACTCTCCATATTGGATACGCTAAAGAAACTCGAGATACAGGAGAACAAAATACGAACGATCAGTGAAGGAGATTTTGAAGGTGAGTAGTAAGCTGCCCAAATTCTTTAATTTATAACTTAAACACATACAATATATTCCGATTTGCTAACAGGTCTGCAGAATTTGGATTCCTTGATATTAGCACATAATATGATTACAACCGTGCCTGCAAATGTATTCACACACTTAAGTCTACTCAACTCGCTGGAATTGGAGGGCAATAAGATTAGTGTAATTGACAAAGATGCGTTCAAGGGACTAGAGGGTGAGTTTCCCAAAGAATCATTTAGATTGTCTGTATAAAATTTGTATATGTATTTATATGAATGTATATATTCACAGAGAATCTGCAATATTTGCGTTTGGGCGATAATAATATAAATGCCATACCCAGTGAGGCATTGCGCCCATTGCATCGTCTACGCCATTTGGATCTGAGAAATAACAATATCAATGTGCTGGCCGATGATGCATTTACTGGATACGGCGATTCGCTCACCTTTCTTAATCTGCAGAAGAACGAGTAAAGAAATCAAAATATATCTAGAATATATGTAGAATATTGGCACAAATATTAACTTGACTCAATTATAGCATCAAAGTACTGCCCAGTACCCTCTTCGAGAACCTCAATTCGCTGGAGACGTTAAATTTGCAGAACAATAAAATGCAACGCATTCCACAGGATACAATGGAACCGGTCATCGATACATTGCGCATAATTGATATCACTGGCAAGTAGATGGGACATTAGTGGAAAATAAATTTAAATATAATGTTTATTATGCCCTCTCCACAGACAATCCATTAAACTGTTCGTGTGAATTGATTTGGTTCCCTAAGCTGTTGGAGGATCTGAAGAACAAGGACGATGAAATGTCACAGAAGAAGAAGCCGCTGTGCCACATGTCGTTGGATAATCGCGAATATTTCGTACAAGCGATGCCCATCGAGAAGATGCACTGTGCTGGCCTCAATGTGAGTCCCTCACCCACCAGCGGCGGTCTAATGCGGATACTGCAAGTGAACATTTTGGCCCAATTGGCCATGTGTAGCGTGGCCTTTCTGAGTAGCATTTAAATATAAATGCGAAGCTCCCTAAACAAAAGCAGCATACGCAAACGTATCGTAATTGCATTCACACATTCCCTGTTTTTTGTTATGTTTGCTCTGCTCCATTTATCCATATTGATGGATCATCATTATATCAGATCAGATCAGATCATTAGCCGAAGTGATACCTATTAAGCCCAGCCATACGAGCCCAACCCGCCCGCGATTCCCAATTCCCAAATGTCCAATTTTTTGTATGCCTACAAACCATTTCTGTGTTGTTGTATTGTATTTTTTATTATAGATTATAGTGAATCCGTGAATTATGCAACTCTGGCAATTGTTAGACACAATATGCACGCAACAACAACAGCAACAACAACAACTTCCCACTCAAAAACAAACAAGCTGCAATATCACCCGCAAGTGCCCCATCGAAACTGAATTACACAAAAATGCAAATGACAAAATCGAAAAGAAAAATAACTACATATATTAAAAAACAAACACCCACCTTGTTGAATTATATATTGTTCTGATGCCAATATCATGTATCGTGCTACAAAGACAGAAATAATTTCGAAAAGAAATCATAAAATATCCATTAAATACGCACACAGAACTTTTCAGACATTCGAACAGTAGCCCGACAAAAAAAAAAAAAAAAAGATGAATAACGGAAATCCGATCGTTAGTTGTTAACCTATGTGTTTATCGTTCGGCAATCGAAACGTAGCTTAGACTTAAGAGTCAAAAAAACTAAATGAAAATGTAAACGCAAACATATCTGAAAACGCATACATATCTGAAAACAAACGTGAATTGTTACAAGTTAAGCTATATTATTATTATTACTATTATCATATTATTAAATACTATATTATAGAACTTTAAGAGCACATACATATATGTACCTATTTATTGTGCATGTCTATGTGTGTAGTACTACTATGTCGTCGTCGCTGTTGTGAGATACAATCATTATAATGAAATCTGTTATTTTATTGTTTTTATCCACATATATGTATATATTCTATATATGTATCGTATTACATTTTGCTATTCAAGTTTTTTCCGCCAAGCAGCATATCAAAAAAAAAGAAAAAAACAAAAAAGAAAACCTAGTCGAAATTTTTCCAATCTTCGAATTATTTACCAAAGAATTACTAATTCTATATGTATATGTAAAACTATCTAATAATAATAACATTAATACAAATGAGAAATGAAAAATTGTACGCGTTCAAAGGAAAGAAGAAGGAAATAATATTTGCATCAATCACCAAGAACTGATTATGAAATAAGTAGTTTGTACTCTTTATATGCAAGCAAAAGCAAGCAAGAGAGAAACATGAGGAAAGCGATAAGCGCATATACACGATATCAATTATTATTAATATATATATACAAATAATCGTTATACCATATCACAACATATCAGAAAAGAAAAAAGAAACAATTTTATAGATCTACTTTTGAGCATGAGCAAGAATTTTTGATATTAAGAGAATACAATTTTTGAAATTGTTTTTTGATTTGATTTTTTGATATTAATATGTGAAAACTCTATTGAATTGTATTTGGATTAAGTTATATACATATATATCAATATATATATATATATACATACATATACCTATTTTATATTTCTATTTTGTCCAAGGTAATGTACATCAGTCTTGGTTGGGTCAGTTAACCATCTGGCGTACATTACTCAACACAAATCTTTATCAAACGCTCTATATATATGTATGTATGTACGTATATATATATATTTTTTCCCAAAGGAAAAATCTAATATTTTCAAAAGAATGCGCTGATAATCCCATTTCGGGTCAGTTTTGGTGATAGCTGTTCTTTTCAAAATATTTTTGAAAAATTGCAAAAAAAAAAGTAAGAAGAAAAAAAAAATGCAAAACTAAATAAAAGCAAATCCATGGAGCAGTTCCAATGTCTTTGTTGTTGAACTTAGCAGAGAATACTCTTTAGTATTGTAAACAAACATATCCTAAGTTCTCAATGGAGCAATTATAATGAATAAAAAATCATATTGGTTACTAACACATAGATCTTTTGTTTATTTATCAATGTCAATAATTCATTTAGTCATATGGCCTTAAAGAAAAGAGTTTTCGGCAAGGGAAAACCATTAAAGGCGCTGGCAATGGGCACTGTGTATGCGCCCATGTTGGGAAAGCCCAGCAAATCGCCACATTTCAAGTAGGGCAAACGTAGATTTTCAGAGATCTGCAAATTAAGTGAGATATAGGCATGGATATAGCTATATACATTTATAGTTAGTTAATAAATAAAACCTACTTTGTCCAAAGCATCGCAGCTGGGACCCCAGATCAAGCTCTTGAAAGTGGGCAGCAAATGATCGGCAGGCTGATGTACATATATGAAATAGATCATGTTAATTGAGTATATACACAAATACATCTCATATTTGTAAACGCCTTACCAAATAATGCTCCACTGTTACAGTCTGATGATCGTAGAGTATGCAATTGAAGGAGCCATAGACGCCATCGTTCAAATAGTACATAACAGTGTCCAGCTTGCCAGCGGCATTGCGCACCTCGCGTTTGGCATGAATCTTGCAGACCAGTGTATATGATGCAGCCACAAAGAAGCGACCTGGTTCGGCAATTATCTGAATGCGCTCATCGGGAAAATACTTTTGCACAGCACTGTTCACCGTGTCAGTTAGCTGTATGCACACACACATTTTAAGTCTAAAATTTTGCTAGTCTCTCAGATTTTACTCACCTTTATGAAGAGCTCATCGTCACTGCCCGGAAAGCCGCCCCCAATGTCTAATAGATCCAAGTCGTAGCCCAGGAGTTGACCAAACTTGAAAAGGTTCTTGGCCTTCTTGATGGCGCGATCATAGGCCTCCATGTCAGAGCAGCCGGAACCAACGTGAAAACTGGTGCCGGTTACCTGGAAATTGGCGTAAAATTTAATGGAATTTACTTTGATGATTAAGAATATAAATTTGTAAATGTTTCTTTACTTTAATCTAAATTTATATGTATATATAATCTGTATAGAATTTACTCTGACTCACTGTTAAATCGAGTGATTTTGCTAGCAGCATCAGCGCTGAGGCATCAATGTCCGCATCGCAACCAAATTTATCGCCCAGCGGGCATTGAGCGGCCTTTGCCTCGGACTTGAAGCGAACTATGAGGCTGTTAATAGAATGTAATTAAATATAAAGTAGAGCGAGAGAGCGAGAGAGAGACTAAAGACAATACACACTTGGAATCGGGATAGTGCTTGTGCAGCTTGTAAATCTCGAATTCATTGTCCACGGTGCCCTTGAGCACCTTTTGCTGCTGGGCGTAGTCCAAGTGGCTGATGGGACGACAAGGATTGGCAAAGATGATGCGATCGGGTGAGACGCCACAATCGAGAACCTATTTGTTAAGCAGTCACATATGCATAAATATGTTAATTAATGTAGATACCAGCAGCTATACCGACCTGTTTCAGCTCGTTCTTGGAGGCACAATCGAAGCCCACGCCGAGATCAGCCAGAGTTTGAACAATTCGTTTGTCATCATTGCATTTGACGGCATAGAAGGGCGTGATGCGTGGCAGCTGCTTTTGCCACAGCGCGAATTTGCGTTCCACAGTGCTCAGATCGCATATATTGAGCGCCTCATCGCAATGCTCCAGCTGTGCCTCGGCTATAACGCGACCTATGTCCAGCTCCTTGTCATAGAAGTTGATGCCCTGGGTGTCCATTTTCACTGTAGACGCACAAACGAGACGACGACGTCTGGCATAAGACAACTGTAAATCCTAACTGATTCAAGAAACTGAGAGAGGTGCTCATAATCAGCGCACATTGGGGATACCCTGTAAACAATATGTAATGGGTATAATGTTTGATATAGAAATATTGATATAAAAATAAAAATTTATATAAGTATAATTTATATAAAATGATTATGTATATACAGTATTATTTATGATATAAAGAGTTTAGCTATATTCCAATATATCTTAATCCAATTCATGTTCCCTCTATACCCTCTATACCCTCGCTCAATTTATGTCGACTTAGAGCACGCCCTAGTCGAACTCTCGTTAGCTAAAAATCCATCTCATCTTCTATTTTGATGTTCTTATCAGTATATATGTATATAGTATATACATATATGTATGTAGGTATACGTTTGGCTAAGTGGAACAATTGTCTGTCGTCGATCCATTTACGAAATCGCAACAGACTTGAAAAACATTTAAAAAGGCGCGTGTCCAGGCATAGCTCTCTGGAGATAGGGAAGCTGAGAGTAAGAGAGAGAGAGATGTGGAAATAGGCCCGGAACAATGTGCCACTAATTAGGAAAAGGTCAAGCACTGACCGTTACATTTTACAATTAATGATTGTAGGCCATGTGTGCGTGTGTATTTTCCACGTGCCAGCGAAATTATTTACAACCAACAATATTTGGGATCGTAAATAATTTTAATGCCTCGAGCATGTAAAACTAATAAAATGTAAATTTCGCACAATGGGCGAACGAAATTAACGAAATGCGCATAATTGACACGACTCCAAAGGCTCAAAGCCTCAAGTGATAATACGAAAATACGAATACGACTATGAATACGAATCTCACCCTGCGGGATTTGAACCACAATGACAATAACAATAAAAATCTATGCGGCGTGTCGAAGCGGGGTTGAACTCTATCTCTCTCTCTCTCTCTCTCTCTCTCACTCGCAACACTTGAGAGCCACCCCCTACTCAAATTGTTTGGCAATTATAAATTAAAATCAAGCAAGCACTTGAAATCGATATTTCCAATTCGCCAGTTGTCTGCCAAGTTATCGATCAATCCTTAATTGGCCAACTCATCAATATACCCTTTACCTAGTCCATTCCGCACAGCAACTAAAAAGCGAGCTCTGACATCTGTCAAAGAGACAGCGAGATAGAAAAAAAAAAAAAAAAACGACAATATATGAGCGATTGTCTGTCGATCGTAGCACTCAAAAATCTATCCAGTCACGCTCCAACTGTAAATTATATTCGTAGCTATAACCCACATATATATATGTATATCCCTTTTTCCAACTTCAAATTCAATCAAATAACATTTTTGTGGCTGCCCAGCGCAATTAGCTGCGTGTGTCATCATTCATTCATTTTGAGTTTTCAGCTCCAGGTCCTTCCATGTCCTGCCATGTCCTGCTCTTGCCGCGCACTTCAGTTTGAGTGATGTGACAAATTGTCGGACAAGCCGCAAAGTGCTTCAAATTCAAGTTTCATTCAAGTGCTCTCTCTACCTCCCTACCGCCCTCTCTCTCTCTCTCTCTCTCTCTTTCTCAATTGAAATCTGAACCATAGTTGAATTGAAAAACTCGTTTTTTACATTTAACACTTAAATTGCATTTAAATCATTTTGTAAATAAGCCCACGAAATTTAAATGTAAATGTCATTAATTATTTCGCTGCAGTCGCATCCAAAAAAAAAAAAAAAACATTCTACAGATAGCGCAGTTCCCACAGTTCCCATGTGAAGCAAATTAGTTGAAAATTATGTTAATTATACAACAATTTATGTGACTGCATAAATTAGAAAGAAAATTCATTAAATTGTTTTCAATGTGTTTAAAATATTGCTTAAGATCTATTGAATTTTTTATATAAACAAATTTATATTTTTAATAAATCTTGTATAAAGAGTTTCTACAAACTTTATTTAAATAACTCAGCATTTCAAATAAATAATATATATATATATATATTTTTAGCTTAAATCTTTCACAATATTATTCAACTTTTTATGGAGCATTTCAGCAACTCTAATTTGCTTGGCCATTCAAATTCTTCTTCTTCCGCTTCTGCACTGGGAGTGCTCGAGAAAACAAAAAAGAAATCAGGACAAAGTAATTTATGGCAACAAATTGGCGCCAGGCCACAATGAAAATACGCAGCCAAGGCTAGCCCACTCAAGTTGTGGCTCAGAGGGTTTGTGGAGAGAGGGGCGCAGTCGGGTTTGAGTCGGACACATTACCACATTAGCGCATTTGGCTGCTCGTTGACGCCATTTGCGCTCGAGGGTCCACTCGAAATGGGCCTCAAATACCAGAAATCTGCACTCAAACGATGTAGGCGATGGCGCCTCATACATATATATAGAGATTATGTTTACTGCGCCGGTGCCGACAAAAGCCTTCGGCTCTCAGCTGTCAATTTGTGTGTGTGTTGGTGTATATGTGTGTGCGTGTTTAGCTCGTTTTGGCACTTGCAATTCCTGCTGCTCTATGAGTCATGCGGCAAACACGAGCGAGCTGCTTACGTCCACCTGCAAACGCCTAGCCGGGAGAGGGTTAAACACAAGCGTTTCTATAACATTTCTATTTCCAATTTCAGTTTGGATTTGCCGACGAACTGCAGCAGCCGCAGCAGCAGCAGGAGCAGCAGCAGCCGCAACAATCAAAATGTCGCGTGGCTCAAGTCTGTTTCACATTGAACAATAGCAACAACAACAACAACAACAACAACTTCTACAACAACAACAACAACAATAGACAAACTCTGAGCACTGTCATGTCCCACTTGCTGAGGCGCACCAAGAAGTCCTGTCTCAAGGTAAGCCTATACGGTCGTGGGTGGGTCCCAGTGCCTAATCAATAAAATACAAAAAACAAAAAATCGACGAATAAAAGTGACTAGAGTTGAATGACCGACTAGTAGATACCCTGAGCGAGCTGGAAGATGTCGATAGCTAAGTGAATTTCTTCAGAAAGAACAACTAAATTGGATGATTTGTGTATTGATTTAGTATTGCCTTAGACAAAGGCTTTGAGTTGATGTAGCGAAGGGAGTGAAGTGTAGAGTGTTGTATTTTCTAGTAATATAATATATAGTAGAATCCGATTATAACGACTGCGTCAATAGCGTTCGTCCGTTCGTACGATGTCTTGGTTCTTACTCATATGAAAGTCCTCCTTTTGGTCAAAGTGTCTTCCAGATATAATGAAGTAAAATCGTCACTCCATTTAGCGTTATTATAGCCAAATTTAGTACTCCTTAGACTCCTTATAGGAACTGTCAAAACTTACTCTTGCCCAAAACCCATATACTCCATATAAATTTAGCTCAATGGGTATAGCGTATAAAAATCGATAGCTGCGTGTGGCGCTGACCTTTTGGTGGGGCGGCTGTAGCATTAATAGCACCAGTAACATCAAAGCAGGAGCTCACCTAAGGCTACTCCTGATGCGTATTAACATTGAGTTTTATTTTTATGCAGCTGCTGCGCAAAATATCGACATCAAAGCAACTATTTGTGCAGCGCCTGGAGGATGAGGAGCAGGACGAGGACGAGGAGGAGGAAGCGGAGGCGGCGAAGGAACGAGAGCAGCAGCAGCAGAAGGAGGAGCCGATGAGCTGCAACTGCAATCCAGTTGCCTTGAATGATAAGCAATACGCGTACCACAATAATCAACCACAGAGATCCGTCCAATCCCAGTGTGAAGATGCCAACGAGGCATTCATGGAGCAGCAGCAGCTGGAGGAAGAGCCTTCACATCTAGATATACAATTCGACTTGATGCACTACAAGGAGAATGTGCGCTATCTGCGGCACACGCCCTCAAATTCCAGTCTCGATCTGCAGCGAGATCGGGAGCAGGAGCAGCGTGGATTCAGCTTCAGTCTGGGCTCCCAGTTCGATGGGCAATATCACAATTTGATAATCAGAGAGCAGCCGCCGCACGACGACTATCCCATTGTCAAATGGGACATCAATGGCAACTCCCTGGAGCAGGAGCAGGATCAGGATGAGGAGCAGCCATTCGATCTGCGCCAGCATTGGGCCAACTTCGACAGCCGCTGGCGACAGCTGCAGGCGCTGCCCAATGGCAAACGGCTGAGCAGCTCCAATCATTCCCAGAGATCGAGTCATCATTCCAGCGCCTGCACCCTGGAAACCTGGATCGATGATACGGACGAGGCGCAAAATTTACTACAAAGCAGCCAAAAGTCAAAGAAGAAGCAACATCAGCAGCAGCAGCAGCAGCAAAGCAGCAGCTACAACAACAACAACAACTTTAATCAATGCCTTAAGAGTTTCTAAAGCTGAACAAATGTTAACAGAAATTTCCCAAAAATGGATTTTCGCCTGTCCCTTACAGAGTTTCCATTTGGTTTTTTCGAGAATTATACGAACTATATTGAAGCAAAAGTTTTAAATGTTTTATTTGTTGACAAACGGAAAATTGAAGTTGAAGGTGTACTACTTCCTACTTCCTACAACAACAACAACTGTAATGCATTTTAGAGTCTCTAAAGTCTACGACGTTTTCTCCACACTTCCCAATTAGTTCGAGCTATATTTGGTTAAAAATATTTTGGCTCTGTTCTCGGCATTTTTTAATTCATTTACTACGCTCAATTATAATCGCTAGCCAATTTTCATTATTTTTTTTTATTATATAAAAATTGGTTAGAATTACGATTACAATTACAAAAAAAAAAAAAGGCATTAAGCAAAACGGGCATACATCGAGGCGAAGTTTGAATGCTCTAACAACTGAATATATTTTACTTGTTGTTTCACTTGAACATCTAAGAGAGAGAGAGAATTTTAGATTATATATAAACCTTATCACCTTGACTTTACCACATACCTTTTCTATAACAGCTCGTGAATATATTATTTTGGTTAGTGTATAAAAAAATCGTAGTAGAACATTAGCGACGCTCGCGTATTGCTCGACGTGCATTAAATGCACTTCAAACGATTTGCTCTGCGCTTTTCTTACCCGTGTTGTTGTTGTTTCATTCTTGTTGCTGTTGTTGTAGATGGTCGCACGACCCGCACGTGCTGAACATGCGTGAGAATCGTCGAACCTTTGGCTTTCCCACGAGCCATTTTTCACTCACTGCGGCTCGCTGTGGTGGTAGCTCCGGCTAGCTGCAACCAGCCTTAAGGGTGAGTTGTAGCCAACGTTTCTTGTTGTTGTTGTTGTTGTGGTTGTTGGCGTTGGCGTTGTCCCACGCGCCGCTAACAACAATTACAGCTCTCATATGAACTTGCTTCTTGTTTCGCTTTTTGTTTGTTGGGAACCTGAGCGACGAGCTCGAAAAGCACTTTTCATCATTTTTATTTGCCAAAATGAAATCGATATAATGTGAAAGGTGGAGAGACTTCTGCTTCGCCCTCACAGCTAATATCAAGCATACGCCGCGCTGTACACTTTGAAAATTGTCTGCAAATTAAATGGCTTGCATGTCTGGCTGTATTTTATTTGATTTGTGGAGCCACAAACTGTGCTTAGCATGAAAGAATTTTGTTAAGTTATTTGTTTTTTTTTTTTTTTTTTTTTTACTTAGATAAGTATCTCAAGCATATATATGTATATCTCAAGTATATATCTTTGATAATCAAAGCAAACATTTGATTAGTTTTTACATAGCATTTATTATTTAATACATTTATTTTTAAATTAAATTAAATTTATTTTGAGTTAGAGAACAAATTTATAATGTATGAAATGAAACAAAAAATATTAATTAAAATTGGAATTTTTGTATTATATTATTTATTATTTTTATTCAAATGCTTTTATTTTTTACTATCAGACTTATGGCCAAATTTATGAAATTTATTTAATATTTAATATTTATTTATTTAAAACAAATGCTTTTGTATATAGAGACTTAAATATTTTTGAATGTTTTGATTTAACAAATGATAATTTTAGTCTGTTTATAGTTTGTTAAAATAATAAATATAACAAAATATAATATAATTTTTATAATATAATATATTATTAAAAAAATTTAATACTAATTTCTACAATTATCATTTTCCTCTTCAGATTTATTTTTCAATCATTTCCTTTTTCTTTCCTTACATATTAAATTCCTTAAATATTTCATTGCAAATCCAGCACAAAGCCACTTTAATAATTTTGTTATCTAATATTTATTTTAATTCAATTTGAGCGCAGCCTCCATTTATCGATTGTTGTTGCGCTGGGCATTGAGTAGGTCAGAGGTCAACGGCGTTGCGGCACCTGCTCCAAACTGACCTTGAAATCATTGAAATTGGACCACTGACCTACAAAACTGCGGGCGCCGGGCCACACACAGAGAGCAAATAGAACGGGGCGGCGTTGCACTTGTTGGAGCCGCATGCCACATGCCACATGCCGCACACGAGCCCGGCGGCCGTTCGGGCTGGCGGCTCGGTCGCGTGCTCCAGTTGTGTGTGTGCGACAGAGGCAGAGGCAGCGGCAGCAGCAGAGGCAACAAGTCAACGCGCTGGCAAGTGGCCGCCAAAAAGACAATGCGACAAACTGTGGCAGACGTCGGCCACCGCCCACGGCGCCGATGCTGCGTCTGCTGTTGTTGTTGTTGTTGTTGTCACGCATCCTGCTGCTGCTGCTGCTTGATACAATCGACATTCGATGACATAAGAACTAACTAATAACAATTATTTACATTATTCATTTGCATTGCACTTGTGGCTAGAAGATACTGAAGTGTTTCAGTGGCAAAAATGAACGACTAGCAGCTACCCTGTATACAAATGTTTAGATTGGGTTTTAGAGAAACCAATTCTGATTGCCTGAAGAGCAGACTTTAATGAAGATTCCTCCGAGTAGTTAATTTAAATTTAATAAATTGCTAGATTTAATTTTCTAGCATAATACATTATTCGTAAATCGATAATTATCGATCTAATTGAAAAATAATTATACAAATTATACAAAACTTAAAATTAAAATAGAAAAAAATATAATAATAATACAATCCGACTGAATATAAATAATTATATACTTTCATTTAGAAATATTTAAATTAATAATTATATTAGGCAGCTTTTAGCTTAGCTTTCTCTTCCGCATTCTCTTCTTATCTAAACTCCCATTGCCTATCACTTTCAATGGGTATTAACAATATGCTGCAAGTGCGAATGAGTCAAGCAACTAAACGTGCTCACTCTCTCTCTCTCTCTCTCTCCCTCTCTCTCCAACTCCTATCCCAGCGTATGCTCTACGCTTTGTTCATTTGTTGGTCACTTGCAGAAGCTGATCGCTAGGCAGAGGCAGTGGCAGCAGCAGCAGCAGCAGAGACGGTGGCTGCGGCAGCTAGCAGAGGTAGTGCCATAGAGCATAGAGCACTGGCACTGCCCGTAAGCTACCCCCAGCCGGTGCGGCACGCGCTGCGCTTCACGTTGCCAAGGGGGTGGTTGCTGCGGCACCTTATTGGGCCGCTGCTGCTGTTGGCTGTTGGCTGAAGGCCGGCGGCCGGAGGCAGCGGCATCGCAAAAGGGGTTGAGAGTAGGTTGGGCAAACGGCGGCCTGAACGTCCGCTAGTCGTGTGCTGGCAAATCAGTCGAACGCCGTTCGCGCACACGATAAGTCACGTGCTACGCACTACAACTACAACTACAACTACAACTATAGCTGCGAGCCGCATCAAGTTTTTTAGTGCTAAGTGCAGTTACCAAGTGATTCCAGAGATAAAGACAAAAATAGCCAACAGCAAATAAAACTCAATTCGATTCCAATTCCGTTTCCAATTCAATACAATGGAGCACAATATGCACGTGAATGCACCGCCTCTGCATCATTGGGGCTATGGCGCCGCTGCTGCCGCCATGCCGGCCACGCCCCAAGGTCACTGGGTGCCGCCGCCGCAGAGCCACAGTCACCAGAGCCTGCAGAGCCATCACAGCCATCAGAGTCACCAGAGCCACCATTCGCACAACAGTCTGAAGCGCGCGCTCTCCGAGAGCGACTGCGACGAGCTCTACTCGGAGGAGTCTTCCAAAGAACAGTGCGTATGCGCAATGCACTTGTGAATTGGAACTCTGTGAATTTACTAACAGCCTTTCTTTTTATTTATAATTATTAGAATCTCACCCGGTGAAGGTGGCAGCTGTCAGCTGATGAGCCGCAAGAAGCGTCGCGGCGTTATTGAAAAGAAGCGCAGAGATCGCATCAATTCATCGCTCACCGAGCTGAAGCGTCTGGTTCCCTCTGCCTACGAGAAACAGGGCTCAGCTAAACTGGAGAAGGCCGAGATACTGCAGCTAACTGTGGAGCATCTGAAGAACTTGCAATCAAAAAGTGAGTATGATATCAAAGAAGGAGGGAGATGAAAACAGACATAAAGTGAAATACCAGAAAGGCTTTTCATAGTAATATGACAGAGTCCACATTTGAATTATTTTTAAAGTGAAATTGCGATTTGTGAAAAATGGCATTATAGATCTCTATATAAACTTGAAGAGTCTAAGAAATCAATGAAGATTCACAAAGTGTATTTATGAACAAATATACCAGTTTTATGTGAAGTGTTCATAGCTTGGGCTTATCGGCTGCAAAAAGAATTGATAGCTTAAGTTTCATAACCATGTTGGAAGGTTGTGAAATTTAAGCTATCTCTAATTCTAATGTTATTTTTGCAGCCGATAAGCCCAAGCTATAAACACTTTTATTTAAATTGAGTTTTTAGATAAATCTCTACAGGAAATAGATGTGATTGATATTTCAAATTCACGAAACTCCTTTAAAAATCAATGTGAAGATAAGAATTCGAATTCGATAAATAGAAATTCGAATAAAAATAGAGTCAGGAAACCATTTGAAAGTCTATAAGTAAAGCAGCTCTACTATATTTAATATTTACATATTTTTGATTCAAATAGAAACGACCGTTGAAAATAAGAGAGCCTTTTCTAATGACCATATATATGTATATATTTGTGGTTATCTAAACTTTATTTTTTTCTCATTTAAAATACTTTTATCTGTGATTTCAAACTGTTTTTAGTAAACTTTAATATTCTGGCTGATTCCATATATATAATTTATTTATTAAAATTTAATTATTTTAATTCTACATGCATTATAGTGTTAGACAATATATATTTTTGTATCTTATATATTTTTTTTTTTTATTTAATTTTTTATTTTGTTATTATTTATTTATTATATTATTATTTTTTTTTATATTTATTATTTATATTACTCTTTTATTTATTTTTTATTTTATTTTTATTATTTATATTATTTTTTATTTACCTAAAAAAAAAAGCATAGAAAACACAATTAGCAAGATTCAAATTTCCCCTTCTCCACAAATCTCTTCAATAATTTGTCATATATTATCATAAAGCTGGCTAAACAATGCTTAACCTGTTGACCTTAGAGACCTGAATAGGGAAAGCGAGTGAATATCGAATCTCGAGGCTTCCCACGCTGCACCACCTTAATGCCACTAAAGCACCACCACCACCACCATCGCCGCCCGCTTATAGCACCAAGTGCAATTCAAACGACACCCCAGCCCACCACCCCCCACCCGAAACCTCAATTCCCATTCAGGCTATGGCTCAGGGGTAGTTTTGTTGTTGTTGTTGTTAGTTTCTGATAGGCGCGCGCGTGGGAATCGTTCTTTGAATCGTTTGCCACGAGCCGTGAGCAGCTTATTGACTTTTTATTAATGCCTCGTCTTCTTCTGTCCATTTGCAGCTCTCGACTCGCTCAGCTACGATCCGCAGCGCGTGGCCATGGACTATCACACGATTGGGTTCAGGGAATGCGCCGCCGAGGTGGCACGCTACCTGGTCACCATCGAGGGCATGGATATACAGGATCCACTGCGGCTTCGCCTGATGTCGCACCTGCAGTACTTTGCCCAGCAGCGCGAGATCTCTGGCGTTGCCGCCTATCAGCCCAATTGTGCGGCCACGCCCTATCAGACAGCCTATGCAACGGCTGCCGTTGCGCCCTCCGCCAGCTCCTCGTATGTGCCCAGCACTGGGGGCTATATGGGCGCCTCGCCGCATCATGTTAGCCGCTCCAGCGTGGCGACCACGGCGAGTGGTGCAGCTGTCAGCGAGAGCCACTCGGCTGAGGCAGCCACACAACAACAACAACAACCACAACAACAGCAACAACAGCAGCAACAGCAACAGCAGCAGCAGCAACAGCAGCAACAACAGCAACAACAACAACATTATACACAGGAGCATAGCGCACATGCCGAGCAGCCGCAACAGGTGCCACAGTCGGTGCAACAGGTGCAACAGGGGCAGCAGGTGCCCACCTACATTGAGCTAACGAACAGCCATCGCAACGAGCTGCCACCCAGCGAGACGCTCAACTACAGTGCCACGCCCCAATATCCAGTTGCTGGCAGCCAGGATTACAATGCGAGCGCCCTGCAATATGCCGCAGCAAACGGAGCTAAGCCCTATAGACCCTGGGGCGCTGAAATGGCCTACTAAATGCGGAAACCACAAATTCCTGTGTAATCTTAGCTAACTGAAAAGCTGGGAATATTGAAAACACTTCCCAAATATTCAATGAATCTCTAATAACTCTAATAATTCAGCTTTCACAAATTTCCCATCAAGTCCCATATCCACAAATTCCAAATTACAGCTGGCAATCAAGTTCTAGTCAAAGATCGATCAAAGCCGAACATGTGTGATAGCTCTTAAGTTGTGAAAATCTAAGGAGTTCCATCTTCATGAACTCCTTGCTCCTCTGTATATAGTCTTAAATGCTTAGCATAAGTACAACTAAAATTTTCTACATTTTTCTACGAATAGTTTTAAAAAGCAAAAGTCTTGTAAGCCTTAAGTTAAGTGTAAATAAAAAAAATAAATATTTTTGTAATGAAAAAAGTAATACTTCCTATATTAATAATAGTATTTTCAGCAATAATCCTACATACATATATATGCGCACATACATTTACAGATCTCACTTCCATCTTGTTTTGCGTTAAACTGTTTTCCAATTCCATTTCAAAATAATTTGTTAAAATAAGCAAATGGATATGTAAATCTCTTTTGGGTAATATTTCGCTGCATGAAACCCATTGAACTGGAAGAGATAATCGCGACTAATAAGCTCTGGCCACTGTCGACGACCCTTTGCTTCCGCTTCCAATTCCACTTCCATTTCCACTTCCACTCTCGCTGACCACTGACCACTGGCCAGTGACCACTGACCGTTGGTCAGGCCGTGGGTCCAACCCTTCCGTATTGTTTTTGGGGGTCAAGCGTGCATTGAGCGCTGAGCATCCATATTTATTAGTGGTTTACCAGTTGGCAATTTGCATAACGACAAAGCGTTAACTAAAACACAAAACAAACACAGCGAAGAACCCCTAACGAATTAGTGCGACATTTTCTGAGCGTAATTAGAAACAGGCTGCGCCAAGGTGTGAAGGGTCTAAGCACCCAGCAAACCCTAAACCAGACAAAGCCCCTGAGCAACCTTAAGCCACAAACCTAATCTATTTCCAACTGACTTGCTTGAAAAAAGGAAAGGTAAGCGCAGAGGAAACTACCTGAACTAGAAGAAATTTCGGAAAACAAATATTAAGAAAAAGTTGTAAAAATATTTTTTTAAATTAATTAATAAACTAAAATAAATAAGATAAACAAAAAATAAGGTAAAGAAAAAATGTATCATAAATATTATTATTTCGTGTAAAAAATTTAATGTAAATAAAAAAATTAAATCTTTTTAAATATGTAAAAGAAAAAAGATATCTTTAAATTATTTTATTTTTCTAAATAATAAAAAAAAATACATAAATAAAAATCAAAGCCACACAATGTTTCAAATATCTTATCTAAAAAGAAAAAATTTCCCACACAAAAATTAAAGTTTAATTGAAATTACGAAATTACGTAATTAAATGATATCAAGCTGCAAAGATTTCAAGTACTGCTGCCAAAGGGGCACAAAGAAGAAGCCAAAAGTTCTATTCAAATAGATGTAATAAGCGTTTCCGTACCAACAACCAGCAAAAGCAACAAGGCACACGGATAACAACCCCTAAGGGAAGCCTTCTATGCCCTCCTTTTTACTCTTGTTGTTGTTGTTGTTGTTGTTGTCATTGAATTGAAACAATCTTCTGCGCATTAATTTAACACTGAAGGTTAAACATAAATGTTTTCAATATTTAACGCGTTGCCAGGGCTGAAATCTCTCAACTCTCCAGGCTCTACGTGTCATGTGAGAGTTTCGCCCGCTTTGACTTCCCACGCAGAAATACCACCCCGAAAACCCAAAAAAAAAAAATGATTCAATGATTTTTACATGCATATTTTTTTCTGGGGTGTTCCCATTTTGGGCCGAGATCAACGTAATATACACGTCAAAACTTCCAATTAGAGACAATCATTCGGCCACGGGACAGAAGACCTAACACATCATCGACTCTTCACATTTGTTAGGGGTTGATTCGAACGAGTTCGCCTACAAAAACCCAAGCAAAAGCCAAAATTCATTTCATTTCTTGGATAACATTCAGAGCAACAGGACGAACACTCAGGGTGGATATATGTAGATGGATATACACACATATATATAATATTAAAGACCTCCATATGGATTTGAATTGTTTTGGTTGGTTTTATTGCGGTTCGAGTCAATTAAGTGGAATATTATGTGATTTCTTTTGCTGTTTGCTATTCTTCATTGAATGGTTTTTCCGTGTTTAACCTGTCAGAACAATTTCCATATGAGCAATATTTATAGATCAGAGTTTTATTGGCACAGCTGCTGAATGGATTATAAATATATGCACACATGATGCCACACGCAAATTATATAAACTCGATGTTCAGAATCGCGTACTTTTGTTCTTTTATATGGTGCATGTCCTCAATGGTTCGCTGAGTATTCATTGCTTAATCGTTGGAAAACGTCTGCGATCCATATGCGATTATCTAACTGAAGGACATCCAAATTATCAGAATTACCCAAATAAGAATCATATAATAGAGTAATATTTATGGAAAAACAATCAATATCTAGGAAATATTTATTTTAATATTTTATTTTAATTGTGTAATTATGAAATCCAAATTCCCACCTTTTTTCCCTAAAGCTTTTTTTGTCTAGAAACAACAATATGCATTTGCTATACAAGTTGCTATAATAAATAGGAGTTTGTTTGCATTTGAACTTAACGAAAGCTTCAAAGTTTCGCAGCTGACATTGTTTTGATTTTAAATACATGTGCTGCACACAGGCACACACAGCGCAAGCATACACTCGCACCGTCACATGTATGTATGTCATGCACATGAAACACACACATACGCACAAGCTCTCACATGCATACGCTTATCAGATCTCACTCACACACTCTCACATGCATACATATTGTTGGCAGCCAACGAAATTCGGTTGATATTTGTTTGGCTTCGGTTATCGCTGGAAACGTGCATGAATATTGTTTTTGCTCATTATCAGGTTATTTATAAACAACATTTCAATATTTTGTATAGTATTCTGCACTCAACAATTTTTCTTCTGTTAACTTTTACTGTGCAACAAAATGCATTTGCTATAAATGTTGCCATAACAATTTGAAGTTGAGAGATGGGCAACAAAGTCCCAGCTGGCGTTGCTTTGAAGTTCTAATACAATGTATTACATACTCACACACAAACGCACTCAAATGACAAACAAATAGCACACGCACACATGCGCCTAGATCTCTCATTCTTACCAATACATATATAGATACATATGTACGTATTTTGTACACAATCAACGAAATTCGATTAATTTTTGCGGTTTATCGCTGCAAGCGAGCATGAAAACAGTTTTGTTTATTTCCGAGTGCTATTCAAAAATAACAAATGCCGTTACTTGTTGCCGGTCCTTATACATATAGAATAGTTTTTTATATTTGTGTATATTAAGTGTAACGCGCAACGAAATACGCTGCTCCACCAGCTGCTCCACGGAACCAGCTGCTGCTCCATCATCTCCTGCTCGCTTTCTGTGATGTAATGTGATTTTCTGCGTGCCTTGGGAGAAAGAAAGATGTGAAGCACAACATAAATGTGGACCCAGAGACTGACACGAACATTGGCGCTGAGCCAAGGTGTAAACAAAATGCGCCACAGCACACGGCGTAAGTGAATTGCTCCGCAAATATAAAACTGATGCAAATTACAGATAACAGCTTTCTATATTAGATTATATGTATATATGTATGTTCCTTAGTATGCCTAGACAATGTCTTTAATGCCATGGCACCTGGTTGCCAATGGTGCCCTTCTTATAGTATTTTGCTGTGGCTGCTGCTGTTGTTGCCAGCGCCGCCGGCGTAGATGGATTTGGTTCATAGGTTGGTCCACTGCCCTCCGCCTTGAGCACCGCTGCACACTTCCATTGCCGTGTGTAGTTCATTCGCCAGATCCTAACACAACCATCGTCCCCGGTAGAGATTAGCATCGTGGCCAGCATATTCCAACAGACCCGCCAAACGGGGCAATTGTGTTCACTAAATTTAAACGTTTGCAGCTCCAATTTGCCAGCTCCCGTCGAATCACTAAAAAGACAAAGTTAACTATAAATAGATGTTATAAATTTATACATGAACTGATCACCCACGTCACGCCTCGTATATTGACTATATAGAGATCCTTGCTGGCCACGGCGAGCATGTGAAATGTGCGTCCTGCATTGGGCGCAAAGGCAACATCTGTCACGGGATCTGTGATATCGTTTACTGTTTCAATTTTAACGCATTTGCGCGCATTTTCGCTGTAGGCGTATAGGAAGACCTTGCCAGTGGGCGTGGCCGATTCATCGCTGCCAGCCTGCAAAGATATTCATCGATAAATGTTGATAAGTGTTAGACTCTTCTCCAATCTACTCACCGCTAGCAACTGGGTGACCATATAAGTGGATGTGTTCCATGAGAGGCAGCTCAACGACAATTTATTTGCAATCTCATGTTGCACTGGCCATTGGGACAGATTCATTATGTCAGGCGCTTCGTAAATGCGTATGATGCCATCTGCCGAGGCGGTGGCTAGAAGCAGGCCCAGATATTTGGGTGCAAATTCAACATCTGTAACGCTGGTGCGCGAGTCGACGAGCGTGGTGCGTCGCACCCAGCGTCGAGTGGGCGAATTTGTGATTGTTGTCACCTTTTCTCCCATCACCTCTTCCCAAACAGAGGCGGTGCGATCAAAGGAGCATGTAGCTATCACCTGACCGAATTCGGGATTAGCCCAGGACACACGCCAAATGGAGCCTGAATGTGCTTTCCAGCTGCTTGTCACCGACCATTTGCCCTGATCATCCTCGTCCCATATCTACAGCAGAGAGAGAGAGAGCGAGAGGGGCATAGATATTGAGTAAAGGCATTTTATTTTTGCTTTCAGTTCTTCCCCACCTTCACAGTCTGATCACTCGAACATGTGGCCATGCGGCGTCCATAGTAATCAAACACAACATCGTGTATAACATCCTTGTGGTCTGCGATAATTGGCTCAACATCGAACATGTTGTGTGTTTCTTTATTTTTTTGGCAAAACAAACAAAAACGCGGCTTTTTCTCGCAGCAAATGTTGCAGATGTTTGCCAGCGCTGCCAACTTGTGTCAGTTGTATCAAGTTGCCAGCACGTTCAAGTGTTGTGCAACACTAGTTACCGCATATCGTTAATCGTTATCGTGGACTGCTCTTAATCAGTATCGGATTCATATTAACGCGTATAAAAACCACTGATAAACGTAAAATATTTATTAAATATGTTCTTAAACATATGTTTAACATACATGGCGCGCTAAGCGAGCCAGTGCTTAAAGTGATTAATCAATGTGATGCTTTGAACTAAGCATAAGCAAACGAACGAATCACGCGAGCCACCCACAGGCCACAGAACCCAATTGGACAAAACATATTTACAGTTAAAGAAAAGCAAAATTGCTAACAAAAAGAGACGCGCTAAACGCAATACAATGGAGAAAAGTAAGTCAATGGCCAGCTGTCGCGTTTAACTAAATGTTCAAATGCCTAATTAATGTGCGTTTAGTGACTTTTCATACATAAATATGAGCATATGTAAATGCACTAGTTTTTGTAAGTGCTTTTCGTTCTAAGGTGCAAAGCACGGGTTATTCACCTCACTTGCATAAATCAACATTCAAATAACGGCGCTAATAGTTCTCACTGCTTGTGTGTGTGTGTGTGTGCTTGTGTTTGCATTTGCATATTAATTTGTTGTTAATTTAATGCCATAAGCGGAATTTGTAGTGCTGGCCAGCATAATTTGTTCAATATGTTTACGCTCTAAGTACTTTTCGGTCCTGCTCTTGCCTATCCGCGCACTGTCTCTCTCTCACCGCTCTCACAATTTCTCTCTTTTGGCTCTCACCTCATGTTCTGACCTTGATTTCTATTGGACTCGCATATCGCGCGATGTCCGCATGATACTATGCTGGTGTATATGTGTGTGTGTGTTTGTGTGAGTGTGTTTGCATGTTTGTTGGTGTATGTTTCAGCGGAACTGTTGTGGGTGGATTTCAAACCGCTTCCCTGAAAAGTAGTCGAGCCAAAGCCGGCTTCAATTACTTAATAGTTCAATTGCCAGTATGTGTGTTTGTGTGCGTGTGTGTATGTGTGCTTGCAGTTTTCTTTGTGTAATTGGAGATGGCTTCTCGTACGTTAGTGGCATCACGTCATAAAACTGTACAAGCTGTGCTTCTGATAAGAATGCATATATTTGTTCATGTATGTTTGTGTACATATGTATGTGTGAACCTGTTGTTGTGTTTGAATTTGTTTATAGCATATCAGGAACAGACGTCTATAGGCTGCGAAACACGCGTCTGCTGAAGCTCACTGATAATCCTAATAGCTTTGGCCACGCGTCCAGCATGAATAATTCTGATAAGAATCTTCTTGGTATTGGCCTTGTATTTATGCACTGTTAACCGGGCTATTCTTTATCAAAATGTAAATAAATAAATGACGAAACGTAAATAAAGTGTTAATCATAGCCGGTCGCTACCATAATTACTATTATGTGTTTCTGTTGCCCTGATTGGGAACAAAAATTAAAAGAATCGGAAGATTTTTTTGATTCTTATCAGCTAGTGGTTGCCTGACTTTTAAAAAACCTTTGAAAGTTGCGTGTGTCTCGTCGTTTTTGTTTTTGAATTTGACTACATACACACTCACTTAGCACATGCCAATCAGAATCACAAGTTAATCAATTTTTGTTGTTGCTAGTTAAAGTAATTTGTAATCAGCTTTTTGAGCTGCTGACGTGCATTGCACAGTGCAATTCAGTTCAATTTGGGCTAGATATTGTTGTTGTTGCTGTTGTTGTTTTAGTCATGACCCTGAACGATGTCCAGCGAGCGCATCATCAATGTCAAGCAATAAAGATTAAGTTAAAGTTGCGCAACAACAACACTGACAATAACAACAGCAACAACCTTGACATTGAAAGCCAGAGTGTAAGAGAGAGATAGATAGAGATAGATATTGCATCTCTCTAACAACACTGTTTGTTATCGATTTATCAAGCTCTGTTATCGCAAGTTGCGCGCCAAACTGCTGAGCAAATAAACAAAACAAAAAGCTCATAACAATGAGGAAAATAAGACAGTAAATAAATAAAACGCTGCTGCTTGCAGCATTTTCTGTGCAGTCAGCAACATGTTGGCTGCAGCTGGCAATACCCAATACATGCTCTAGCTTTGCTCATACACACACACATCCTCATACACACGCACCCATACACCTGTCGACGCACTCTTAGCAGTTCAACACAAATGCTTGAACATATAGTTGCGTCGACTGCGCTGCCCACTGGTCAGCAACAGCGGCAGCGGCAGAGGCACCAGTGATCGATAGTGTGCGTCTGCCTTAGCAGTCAGTCGCATTCCAAACGTCGCTCAGTGTGGTTCAGTGAGGAGTAGCAGCTCGTGCGTGACTTGTTGCTTTTACTCTGTTTGTGTTTGTGCCGCGCGCCTTAAAGAAAGCAAGCGAAAGGAAGGGACAAGTGTTATATATTGCCCACTAACTGAACAATACTAGTGTTGGTAAAATGTTTGCATAATAATTATATAAATATACGTATGTATATATGTAAAAAAGAACTGAAGATGTTTAACGTGTGTGTTTTGGTGAAGCAAAATTAATAGGATAATCAATTGATAAAAGCTGAAATTCCCTATCAATTATATTAATTTAAATTAAAAATAAATTCTTTCAAACTTGAAAATCCTTTTGCTAATCTAAATAATAAATCATCATATTTCATTATTTGTGCAATTTTAGATATCCTTTGACAAGCTCAGCTAGAACTCAAGAAATTTAGCTTCACTGCATACATTAGAAACCCTATAAATAACAATTAATAGAACAAAATCTCAAACTACTTTACTAAATTTGATACAGTTACACAATTATGGATTACGCTGGAAGGCCTCTAATTGGAATTGTCGTATATGTCCAAATGGAATTGAACGTATTTCTCTAGGTTTTCTTTTCGCTTTTTGTGCACACCCTGGCATACTTACATATTGTAATGGTTAAAGCATTGACCTCTTCTATATTCACAAACTTGCATTTGCATAGTCACAAAAACAAAAAACAAAAACGAAAAGTAAAAAACAAAATAAAATCACTCGCGGGCCGTTTTTCATGTCTTTTTTTATACTCGCGCTAACATGTGTAAAAAGAGTATATTTATTTTGTTGCTAGGCACTGGAAGGTTTTAGAACCCAGATAGGTTATGGAGGAATATAGTTTGCATAGATTATTAATTTATATAAATTATTAATTTATATAATTTATATAAATATATCTTGCAAATGTTGTATATGTGAATATTTTGCTATTGACCTATTGAACTGACTGATAAGAAATTATATTTATGTATAAAGAAGAAATTCGGCAATAATACAAAGATATGCAGGCAGATTAGGCTGTCTTAGGAGATTCTAAATTATACTATTAATAAATAAATTAGTTTGAGCGGGTATTATGCAGTCAGTTTTTAAATTTGTTGTTGCCCTTTCTGTTTTTGGTTTATATTCAAATGCGCAGTAAACACTAGAAAAACAAATTTTAAGTAAAATAATTTTGTATACACTTTGATAAGGTAAAAAGGGCAGAACTCCAAAAGGTTTTATTAGAGGAGTAATAAAAGTATAATTCATTATTGTTTTATAATTCATAGAATAACTAAAAAAAAAGAGCTTAGGAATTTGTTTTTTTTTTTTTTTTTTTTTTTTTAATTATTTTTATATATTCCAGAGCTTATCAGTTATACAAGTATATATACATATATTGCCAGGTCATATGTTTATATAAAATAATTGTTACATAATGCTTAGTAGATTCATAATATATGAAGTAGTTTACTTTATGATTTGTTAGATTTACCGTATCTAGTTTAACTTTCCAGTTAAAAGTTTTGTTAACAAACCTTTGTAAGAAAAAACTTGCGAGAGTTCTTAAGTTCCAAATTATTTGTTATGAAACAAAATGCTTGACTTTCTTATGTAAGCTATCAACTAAGAGCATTTCAGATTCGTTACAAAATGAACTTGTTATATGATTCACTCAATGAAAAAACTAGTTTAAAATTAATTTTTGCTTATCGTTTTTGGGCTTCACACACAAATTCGTTAAACATATTCAATAATAAAAAATATTGATGACTTTAACCTCTTGAACTCGTTTGATCAGCTTTCCTACATATATATTTACATATATATAGAAAAATAAATATAAAAGAAACAATTATAAAACTTTTATAGGATATTATCAACATTTTTTGTATATATATTTTTTGTAGCTTTTTAATTGAATGTAGCCGATGCTTATCGCATTTTTAATCACTCTGGCGTTTATTGCATTTCTCTTGAACTTGCTCTTTGCGCGCCAAAGAGAAATAACACCAATTCCAACTAACAACAACAACAGCAACAACAACAACAATAGTAAGCACCATTTTGTTAACCAATTAAAGCTTCACTTGCGTACACGTCCACAACCTAACACAAGCACTTCAACTTGAGCTTTTCAACTTTGATTAACTGTCTAACACACACACTCTCTCTCGCTCCCTCTCGCACACAGACAACTCCAGCGTTATTGCGGCTACGGCAACAACGTCGACAACGGCAAAGGGCAGCGACCAACAACAACAACAGCAGCAGCAGCAGCAGCAACAACAACAACTACAGCAAAAGCAACAACGTTTTCCTAAGCCTTGCATAAAAAAAGTGAAATTCTCTAGCGAGAGCCTCAAAACGGATGTTGATGGCCTGTGCGAGCAGTTGAAGGAGAGCAGCGTTCTAAGCGACTTGAATAATTTTCATATAAACAATAATAACAACAATAACAACGACATTGACAACAAATACAATAATAAGATGAGTGAACAAGAGGCAACGACAAGCGGCGAGACGACACAAGCCACGCCCACAGATGGCGATCGTCCCAGTTTTTTGGTAATATTATCTTACAACCAAACTCTAAAGTTGAATTGCTTAATAAATGTTGTTCTTCTGTTAACAGGTGGGCGATGAAATCGATGAGAAAGAGGCAATTGAAGCCGGTGATCAATTCCCGCAGAAAATGCAAAGCGATATTTGTCAAAATGGCGACATAGCAGAGCGACGCAAGCGTCTAAGGTTAGTAACAAAAAAAAAAAAAAAATAAAATAAAAAAACAGTAAGAATCAGAACTATTCACTATGCTCTCCAAGTCAAACAAATGGAGCGAGCTTAACAGAAATAGATGGCAACAAAGCAATAACAATGAGTAGCTATTTAAGAGAGTCTCTCCTTATATCTTGTATTGCAGCAAATTCCTTAAGAGCGCGACAATCAGCTGTGCAGCTGTGCAGCAGCGCATAAGAGCAGAAAGCTACAGCTGCAGGTGTCAGTTAAAGAGAATAATTAAAACTTGTAAATTTTTTCGTCATCTTTTTCTTTCATTCATAACAACAAACGAAGCCGCGACTCTCAGCGAGAGTTTAACCGTTTATCCAAATACTCTTTTCGCTCTTGCTGCCTTTGCGCGCTCTTTGTCTGTCTTTCTCGCTCTCGCTTAGGCCATGTGTCGGATGAGTAACGCCACTGCCACCGGGTCGTTCGAGCTGGCAGTATTGCCTTTGCGGCCAGTTTGTAAGCACTTGCCGTGCCCGTCGGTCGCCATAGCATATTAAGCAGCGCATTGACCAAAACACAATACTCGCGTGTGATTTTGTTGTTGTTTTCAACTTTTTCGATACATCTTCTTTGCCACTGACCCGCTGGCACATTAGTTTTTAGTGATTATTCATTGCGGTGAAAGTGGCGCTGCACGTTGATGTCGATTAGTCATAATTCACTTGCATAATATATAGTATATAGAGAGAAATATAACAATAGGCGGTAAACTCGATTGGAGTAGAGCTTTATAAACTTTGGACTTGAATGATCTTGGCCCTAATTGCGTTCGCCAAAATGTTAAAGCGTCGCGCGAGCAAACGTTTTGTGCTTGTGGAGACAGGTGAAGAACTGTTGCCAACGACAACAGCGGACAACAACAATGCATCGAGTGCTATACCCAATATTGTTGCAACTGATATGTGCCACAACAACAGCGATGACAACAACGTGAACAACAACAACAGTAACAATAACAATGCGTCAACATCTCATTTAAATGTGACAACCGCCGGCACCATAAAGTAAATCAGCTCTAAACTATTTTCATACACAAATCACGCATAATTATTTTTATAGCAACAAAATAATTGACTTGCATATGCGAAATGCGTCCTCCATTTGCCAAATATATAGAGTGAGAATGCGCTGCCTGAGAGAGGAGTGAGTGAGCGAGAGGCCACGTGCTTGCCATCAAAGTATAAATTGTTAAAAGCTTTACAAAAAATGCGACATTACAGAAATAAAAACTTTTGCTTCCTCTTAGTGATTTAGTAGAAAACCGGTTTGCCAAAATGCCGTTTTAAATTCCAATTGCTCTTGCTTCATCTTCGCTACTCCTCCCGCTGTCTCGCTCTCGCTCCCACTCTCTGTTTTCAACTTGTCTAACATTGACCCACAAGCCAGCTTCAACTTAACACTATGCTACAAAATTATGCAGACAAATTTCAATGCATAAACTTAAAGAGATATTTTTTAAATTTTTATATAGAACTGGGAATGTATTTGATTCCATTTATCTATAATCATTATTGTCTTACAAATTATGAGCAAAATAATAGTTTATCCCAGCCTAGGATATTTGAGTATGTTATGCAGTGTAGTAAACATATGTAAATAAATGCAAGCCATAAGCGTGGCTGGTATATTAAAATTTCGAGTTTCATATGAAGATTGTGATAACAGAAAGAAAGTTTATTAGATAACTCTCGTTGCTGCACTGTAAACAGTTGATTTTGGCCGCGACAGCTGATTTTGTTTTCTTTTTGCAATGAGTTGCAAAGGTTAGAGTTGCAGTTCTTTTTTTTTCCTTGTATATTCTAAGTGCGAACTATAACACCTGTTGGCTAAAAATACAATACATATATTTTGAAATGGAACTCAATGCTCATTTCGTTTTTGCCTTTACAGACCCAGCATGTCGCGCACTGGTCTCGGCCAGGATCGCTATCAGGATCGCGACTTTCATATCGCCACGACGGAGGAGTTTGTTAAGCGTTTCGGCGGCAATCGTGTTATCCAGCGAGTTCTGATTGCCAACAATGGCATTGCGGCTGTTAAGTGCATGCGCTCGATACGTCGCTGGTCCTACGAGATGTTCAAGAACGAGCGAGCGGTGCGGTTTGTGGTGATGGTTACGCCCGAGGATCTGAAGGCCAATGCCGAATATATTAAGATGGCTGATCATTATGTTCCGGTGCCCGGTGGCTCCAACAACAATAACTATGCGAATGTTGAGCTAATTGTGGATATTGCACTTCGCACACAAGTTCAGGTAGGTTTTTCTATTTAAGTAACACTTACTAGATCTCCTCCAAACTTTGTATCGTATGATTTCTATTTACACTTATGGGCTAATACTCAGAGCTAAGTGCTACGTTCGATTTTAATTTTACACTCAATACATATATATTTATGTGTGTGTGTGCGTGTGGTTTTGTCTCTATGCACTTGGGATAGTCACTGTTTGTTTTTTACGAGCACCTACTTCATAGATTACACTCTGCTACATTGAAGTGATTCATATATAGTTTTTGAAATTAATTAAATTAGCACATACTTAAGACTTGAAGTTTTTATGGTATCATTCATTTCGCTATGATTTTATTCTTCATATATACACATATGCATTTATCGCACTCGTATGTTTCTACAATTAAGATAATGAAACATGATAACAATAGATAAATGGAAAGATATATGGGTGCATAAAAAGTAGTTTGATTCGAAAGCGTTCCCTTTTCTCGTTTTCTCTTGGCTAATATCACTGTTGATGCCTATTGTTAGTAGAAGAGACATATAAGTATAGCTAGGTATATCTCATGAAACTAACATAAAGTACATGGATGTGCATAGAGCTAAATGAGAAATGTCGTCACCCTTATTAGCATTCCTAATTAACTTGTGTGTTTCCATTTCCCTGTCTTCATATATCCAGCTTAGTATTAAGTTATTCGTAATATTTAAATCGAAAAAGTGAGAGCTTACGATATATTATAGCTGCTTTAAACTAATTTAATGACCACAGAGACACAGAGTTAAATTCAAGTACTTACAGACTGAAAGAGACCAAAGAGTGCGCTATTTCAGGGAGTGAGAGCGCGAGAGAGAAAAGTAGATAGAGAGTACAGAGAAAATGCTCAAATCAAACACTAGAGAGTCAGAAAACAATTGAGTGTCTTATGAGATTAAAACCAATATTTACTTTTAAAAAAAGGCCCTCCTCCTCGATTCTCATGCATTCAAGTAAGCTTGTCAGGTTTTGCATGTGAATTTAGTTGAATTTTACGTGCACAGAAAAAGTCGAAGTTTGTTAAATAAGTGTGTGTATATTATTAATAATAGTATATAAATAATATAAGTATATATATATATGTATATGTAAACAATATAATATATATAGAGCTATGTATATATAGTTTATTTTTGGGTATAATATAATCTACAAGAATTTTGTTTCATGTGGCTAACAAAATAATTAAATATAAATACATAGGTTAATATAGGATAGTTTATTATTATGGCGACAGTTTATTACAGTCAGTCAATCATTTTTCTAACAGTAGAGTCTATTTAGCGATAATAATAGACTTAAACATTTGTATAGATAAAAGCAGTGAAGGTCTTCTATGGCAGCTATCTCTATGAGTATTTCAAGCATACACTCCACTACAAAGCTGTGACGTCACAATGGATTTAGTGGCCGCCATAAGCCAGCGTTATCTCATACCATCTCACTTAACAGCCGCACACTTAATTTAATTAGTAATTTATTAGCATTTTACTAATCAAGAGAAACTATTTCTATTCATTTTTACACAGGCCGTGTGGGCGGGCTGGGGTCATGCATCGGAGAATCCCAAATTGCCGGAGCTGTTGCACAAGGAGGGCCTCGTCTTCCTGGGCCCGCCAGAACGGGCGATGTGGGCGTTGGGCGACAAGGTGGCCTCATCGATTGTGGCCCAAACAGCTGAAATACCCACTTTGCCGTGGTCCGGCTCAGACTTGAAGGCTCAATACAGTGGCAAAAAGATCAAAATTTCCAGTGACCTCTTTGCCCGTGGCTGCGTCACCAATGTGGAGCAGGGACTGGCTGCTGTGGCCAAGATTGGTAAGTGATGAGCCTAGGAATTTATTTGATTGAACTCTCTTAATAATATATATTCTTTTCTTTTAGGCTTCCCGGTGATGATTAAGGCTTCGGAAGGCGGCGGCGGCAAGGGCATTCGTCGCGTGGACACCGCTGAGGAGTTTCCGGCTCTGTTCCGCCAGGTGCAAGCCGAGGTGCCCGGCTCCCCCATCTTTGTCATGAAGCTGGCAAGCGGTGCACGCCATTTGGAGGTCCAACTGCTGGCGGATCAGTATGGCAATGCCATCAGTTTATTCGGACGTGATTGTTCCATACAGCGACGTCATCAGAAGATCATTGAGGAAGCACCTGCCATCGTGGCCCAGCCGGAGGTCTTCGAGGACATGGAGAAAGCGGCCGTGCGCTTGGCCAAAATGGTGGGCTATGTGAGCGCCGGTACTGTGGAATATCTGTACGATCCCGAGGGCAGGTATTTCTTCCTGGAGCTGAATCCACGTCTGCAGGTGGAGCATCCTTGCACGGAGATGGTAGCCGATGTCAATTTGCCTGCCTGTCAGCTCCAAATTGGAATGGGCATTCCCCTCTATCGATTGAAGGATATTCGCTTGCTCTATGGCGAGTCGCCGTGGGGCTCTTCCGTCATTGACTTTGAGAATCCACCGAATAAGCCACGCCCCTCGGGCCACGTCATTGCCGCGCGCATCACCTCCGAGAATCCCGACGAGGGTTTCAAGCCCAGCTCCGGCACCGTGCAGGAGCTCAACTTCCGCTCCAGCAAGAATGTCTGGGGCTACTTCAGTGTGGCTGCATCCGGTGGCTTGCACGAGTTTGCGGACTCGCAGTTCGGACATTGTTTCTCCTGGGGCGAGAATCGTCAGCAGGCACGTGAGAATCTTGTGATTGCTCTCAAGGAGCTGTCCATTCGCGGTGATTTCCGTACGACGGTTGAATATCTGATTACGCTGCTCGAGACGAATCGTTTCCTGGACAATACCATAGACACCGCCTGGCTGGACGCGCTGATTGCGGAGCGTGTGCAATCCGAGAAGCCGGACATTATTCTGGGTGTCATGTGTGGTGCCCTGCACATCGCTGATCGTCAGATAACTCAGGCATTCTCCAGTTTCCAGACCTCACTGGAGAAGGGACAAATCCAGGCTGCCAACACGCTGACCAACGTGGTGGACGTGGAGCTGATTAATGGCGGCTTGCGCTACAAAGTGCAAGCAGCCAAGAGTGGACCCAATTCCTATTTCCTGCTCATGAACAACTCGTTCAAGGAGATCGAAGTCCATCGACTGTCGGACAGTGGGCTGCTCATCTCGTTCGAGGGCGCTTCGTATACCACCTATATGAGAGAGGAGGTGGATCGCTATCGCATTGTCATTGGCAATCAAACGTGCGTCTTTGAGAAGGAGAATGATCCCTCGCTGCTGCGCAGTCCCTCGGCTGGCAAGCTGATCAACATGCTTGTGGAGGATGGCGCCCATGTGAACAAGGGTCAGGCATTCGCTGAGATCGAAGTAATGAAAATGGTTATGACGCTGACCTCCCAGGAGGCGGGCACTGTGACCTTTGTGCGTCGTCCCGGCGCTGTGCTCGACGCTGGTTCGCTGCTTGGCCATTTGGAATTGGATGATCCGTCGCTGGTGACCAAAGCCCAACCCTGCAAAAGCCAATTCCCCCAGCCGGAGAATCCGCCAGTGCCAGAGAAATTGAATCGGGTGCACAGCACCTACAAGAGCATCCTCGAGAACACGCTGGCCGGCTATTGTCTGCCAGAGCCCTACAATGCCCAGCGACTGCGCGACATCATTGAGAAGTTCATGCAGAGCCTGCGTGATCCATCGCTGCCGCTGCTCGAGCTGCAGGAGGTGATCGCCTCGATATCCGGACGCATACCCATTTCCGTGGAGAAGAAGATTCGCAAGCTGATGACGCTCTACGAGCGCAACATCACGAGTGTCTTGGCTCAATTCCCCTCGCAGCAAATCGCGAGTGTGATCGATAGCCATGCAGCGACGCTGCAGAAGCGTGCCGATCGTGATGTCTTCTTCCTGACCACGCAGAGCATCGTGCAGCTGGTGCAGCGCTACAGGAATGGCATCCGAGGACGCATGAAGGCCGCCGTCCACGAGCTGCTGCGTCAGTACTACGACGTGGAGTCGCAGTTCCAGCATGGGCACTACGACAAGTGTGTGGGCCTGGTGCGCGAGCGCAACAAGGATGATATGCTGACGGTGGTCAATACGATATTCTCGCATTCGCAGGTGGCCAAAAAGAACCTATTGGTCACGCTGCTCATCGATCACCTGTGGGCCAACGAGCCGGGCCTCACCGACGAGCTAGCCAATACGCTGAGCGAGCTGACCTCGCTCAATCGTGCGGAACACTCACGCGTCGCCTTGCGCTCCCGCCAGGTGCTCATCGCTGCCCATCAGCCGGCCTATGAGCTGCGTCACAATCAGATGGAGTCCATCTTCCTGTCGGCTGTCGATATGTACGGTCATGATTTCCATCCAGAGAACTTGCAGCGCTTGATCCTCTCGGAGACATCCATCTTTGACATACTCCATGACTTCTTCTATCACTCCAATCGGGCTGTCTGCAACGCCGCCCTCGAGGTCTATGTACGACGTGCGTACACCTCCTATGAGCTGACCTGCCTGCAGCACTTGGAGCTCTCTGGTGGCTTGCCCCTGGTGCATTTCCAGTTCCTGTTGCCGACGGCGCATCCGAATCGCTTGTTCTCGCGCATGAGTTCGCCGGAGGGCCTGGATCAGGCGGCTGCCGAGACGATGGGCAGTTCCTTTGTGCGCACGGGAGCGATTGCAGCATTCGATTCGTTCGAGCATTTCTCCATGTACTCGGATGAGATACTCGATCTGCTGGAGGACTTTGTGTCGCCAGCAATGTGCAATGCCAAGGTCTTGGAGGCTGTCGAGGCTGCGGACTCTATTTCGGATAGTCGTCACAGTACCTCGATCAATGTCTCCCTCTCGGATCCCATCACGCGTGCGAACGCTGCCGAAGAGGCCAAATCCACTGAGCCCATTCACATCATCAGTGTGGCTGTGAGGGAGACCGGTGAAATGGACGATGTGCAAATGTCGCAGATCTTTGGCAACTATTGCAAGGAGCACAATGAGGAGCTGTACCAGCGACGCATACGTCGCATCACCTTTGCGGCGCTTAAGAAACGCCAGTTCCCCAAATTCTTTACGTATCGAGCCCGCGACAATTTCGAGGAGGATCGCATCTATAGGCATTTGGAGCCAGCATCGGCTTTCCATTTGGAGCTGAATCGCATGAAGACCTACGACCTGGAGGCGTTGCCCACGGCCAACCAGAAAATGCATTTGTATTTGGGCAGAGCTAAGGTATCGAAGGGTCAAGAGGTGACCGACTATCGCTTCTTCATACGTTCCATAATCCGTCACTCCGACTTGATTACCAAAGAGGCCTCATTCGAGTATCTGCAAAACGAGGGCGAACGTGTGCTGCTGGAGGCAATGGATGAACTGGAGGTTGCCTTCTCCCATCCCCATGCCAAGCGCACCGATTGCAATCACATATTCCTCAACTTTGTGCCCACTGTCATCATGGATCCAGCGAAAATCGAGGAGTCAGTGACAAAGATGATCATGCGCTATGGTCCACGTTTGTGGAAGCTGCGCGTATTACAAGCTGAGCTGAAGATGGTCATTCGACAGTCTCCTCAATCTCCCACCCAAGCCGTGCGTCTGTGCATTGCCAACGACTCAGGCTACTTCCTGGACATCTCCATGTACACGGAGCAAACTGAACCCGAAACGGGCATTGTAAGTTGATAGACGTGCGATTGTTGATCACCACTAACCACTTCTCTCTCCCATTTTGTACAGATCAAGTTCCATGCCTATGGCGATAAGCAGGGCTCTCTGCACGGTCATCCCATTTCGACGCCCTACATGACCAAGGACTTTTTGCAGCAGAAACGCTTCCAGGCGCAATCGAATGGCACCACCTATGTCTACGATGTGCCCGATATGTTCCGCCAGATGACCGAGCGTCATTGGAGAGAGTTCTCCAAGGCACGACCCACTGTCGACATACGCATACCCGACAAGATATTGCTCGAGTGCAAAGAGCTGGTCTTGGAGAACGATACGCTAGTGGAGCTGCAGCGTCTGCCAGGCGAGAATAATGTAAGTCAACAAATAGAATATATATTGTATGTAATTTACTAATCTCCATCTATATTTTTTTAGTGTGGCATGGTTGCTTGGCGCATTGTGCTGGCCACGCCCGAGTATCCAGCTGGTCGTGAGATTATAGTGATTGCCAATGACTTGACCTATCTGATTGGCTCCTTTGGCATCAAGGAGGATGTGCTCTTCGCCAAGGCCTCGCAACTGGCGCGACAGCTCAAAGTGCCTCGAGTGAGTAGCTTCATTTGACTCGCAATTAAATATATTCTAATCAAGTCTTTCTCCTGCAGATCTATATATCTGTCAACAGTGGCGCACGCATTGGCCTCGCTGAGGAGGTGAAAGCCATGTTCAAGATCGCATGGGAGGATCCAGAGGAGCCAGACAAGGGCTTCAAGTATCTATACTTGACCACTGAGGACTATGCCAAGGTGGCGAATCTCAATTCGGTGCGTGCAATACTCATCGAGGACGAGGGCGAACAGCGCTACAAGATTACGGATATCATTGGCAAGGATGATGGCTTGGGCGTTGAGAATTTGCGCTATGCTGGTTTGATTGCCGGCGAAACATCGCAGGCGTATGAGGAAATTGTAACCATTGCCATGGTCACCTGTCGCACCATCGGCATTGGCTCCTATGTGGTTCGTCTTGGCCAGCGTGTTATCCAGATTGATAATTCGCACATTATACTCACTGGTTATGCGGCCTTGAATAAGGTAAAATATTGGCATATATTTAATCTTGAATCCAAAATATTTACTTCCTTTTCTTTATTCCAACTGTAGCTGCTCGGTCGCAAGGTCTATGCCTCCAATAACCAGCTTGGTGGCGTCCAGATCATGTATAATAATGGTGTCACCCACAAAACGGAAGCCATCGACTTGGATGGTGTTTACACAATACTCGACTGGCTCTCTTACATTCCCGCTTATATTGGCTGCGATCTGCCCATTATATTGCCCAGTGATCGCATTGATCGCCCCATTGATTTTATGCCCACCAAATCGCCTTATGATCCACGCTGGATGCTCGCTGGCCGTGTGAATCCCGCCAATGCCAACGAATGGGAGAATGGTTTCTTTGATCGTGATTCATGGAGCGAAATTATGGCGCCTTGGGCCAAGACTGTGGTCACGGGACGTGCCCGTTTGGGTGGCGTGCCAGTTGGCGTTATAGCCGTAGAGACGCGCACCGTGGAGGTGGAGATGCCTGCGGATCCTGCGAATTTGGATTCGGAAGCCAAGACACTTCAGCAGGCTGGCCAGGTTTGGTATCCCGACTCGTCGTACAAGACAGCGCAGGCGATCAAAGATTTCGGACGCGAGGAGCTGCCATTGATTGTGTTTGCCAACTGGCGTGGTTTCTCCGGCGGCATGAAGGACATGTATGAGCAGATTGTGAAATTCGGCGCCTACATTGTTGACGGACTGCGGGAGTATAAGAAGCCAGTGCTCATCTATTTGCCACCCAATGCTGAGCTGCGTGGAGGCGCCTGGGCTGTGCTTGACTCTCTGATCAATCCGCGTTACATGGAGACCTATGCCGATCCAGAGGCACGCGGCGGCGTGCTCGAACCGGAGGGCATTGTCGAGATCAAGTACAAGGAGAAGGATTTGATCAAGACAATACATCGCCTGGATGGCACCACCATTGGGGTAAGGCAGACATCCATATACTGTATAAATTTGCTTAACTAAATTCTAATTGCAGCTGAAACGCGAGCATGACGAGGCCATCGCCGCTGGCGACAAGGTCAAAGCCGCACAACTGGATGAGAAGATTAAGGCGCGCATTGCAGTCCTCATGCATGTGTATCACACTGTCGCCGTTCACTTTGCCGATCTGCACGATACGCCTGAGCGCATGCTGGAAAAGGAATGCATAAGCGAAATTGTCCCCTGGCGCGAATCGCGTCGCTGGCTCTACTGGCGTCTGCGTCGACTGCTGCTCGAGGATGCGTATATCAAGAAGATCTTACGCGCACAAGACAACCTCTCGGTGGGTCAAGCCAAGCAGATGCTGCGTCGCTGGCTAGTCGAGGAGAAGGGCACCACAGAGGTAGTGTTACAAAGGTAGCTCCCACTATATGAATATATACTAATATGTCTCCTTTGCAGGCCTATTTGTGGGACAATAATGAGGAAATGGTCAACTGGTACCAGGAGCAATCAAACAGCGAATCGATTGTGTCCAAAAATGTGAACTCTGTGAAGAGGGATGCCATTATCTCCACAATATCTAAAATGCTCGAGGTTGATTAATTATATATGAATGTATATGCTATATATATTAATGTATATATTTTGTTTGTCTGCCTAGGACTGTCCGGATGTGGCCCTGGACGCTGTCGTTGGTCTCTGCCAAGGATTGACGCCCGTGAATCGTGGCGTGGTTGTACGCACATTAGCGCAAATGCAGCTGAATGAGGAGTCCTCGGCGAATACCCAAGGATGACTTTACTTTCACTTTTAAGTTAGGGCGAGCATCGAGAGTCTCCATTTCAAAGTTTGGTTTACGGATGTTTTTAATGCACAATATCGGAGGAGTGTTTCGTTTATTTTTTATAGAATTTGCTTGCTAGCAAATTGTTTGCATTTTGTTTAGTTAAATTTTTGCTGTACATTTAATTAGTCTACTATATTAGTTTCTATTAATTTAGTTAACTTCAAATGTTCTTCTGTGGAATTTTAGGCCGTGGGTAGTACAAGTTTCGAATGGGACCCTCAAGATTTAAATTTTCTAGTTATTCTTATATCAAATATATACGTATATAAACGTCGCTCTATATATATATGTGTATATATAGATAAACTACTCTATATACAATTGTTTTTGTATTTGTATTGTATACAAAAGCAAAACTTTCCGCTAGTTGTCTAAGAGTTGAAATTGTATACCATATATATATATAAATATAAATATTTATATATGTGTATGCAGAAATATTTTGTGAATTATACGAATAGAAAAATACCATTGTGAATATATGTATGTACATGTTTCATATATAAATTGAATTTATATTTTTACGATTTTCTCTTAATATTGTTTTTTTTTTTTTTTTTATTGCATTGATTCATGGAATCATCTGCTATTTATTTCTTAAATTCAAAATGAAACTTTACATGTGGAACTCCAGAGGCAAGTGTAAATTAAATTATAAAGAAAACTGCCAGATTAGGATGAGAATCCCAGTAAATTTCTCAAACGATGCTAATCTCCCATTTGATTCAGTTCTGTTGATCCAGCCATTCGGGCTCGGCCACGCCTATTTTCTCAATAATAGAATTCACTTGGTAACAAAGCGATTGGATTTGACGGTCCCATTGGGGCAACAGCTCACGATTCTCGAAATGTACTATTCCAGAAATTTGATCAATGTGTCCATTCATGCGCCCCTCCGTGATCATCTGTGATGCAATTTTTTCGGCCTTGGCAGCAGGTATATCCAACAGAGCACCCAATTCCTCGAATGTTATGTTGTTATACAATTTGCTGGCGGACAACAAATTGTGCTCGAAGACCGCACGATCCAGTATGGAGGAGCCATCCGGTGTGGCAGCTTTTTGGTGATCCTGCAACAAAGCCTCGAATTCCTGCAGCTCTGAGCGTCGTATGATGCGCTCCAAATACATCTTCTCCAGTATGCCATAGGCAGGCAAATGCTGGCAGCGCTCATCCTTGAAGAGTGTAGCCAGCATTCTAGAGCGCTGCTGCCCAGCTGAGGCTAGAACTGTGCAGATCAGAGCCTTCTTCAATGCAGTCATTCGCTCGCCCTTATCCACGATTTTGCGATAGGAGAGTTCGTTGTAACGCTGAGCAGCCTCAATGAATTTACGACGGTAGTCAAGAACGCGGGCATAGCAAACTTTATAAAGAACCTAAGGAAGAGATAATAGATAGCATTATTGGGAAAATGGATAGATGACAATGCGAGTATCACCTGCAACTCTTCGGAATTAGTTTCGGCTTGCAGTAATGAGGCGCGATTGATGAAAAGTTCGGCCTGCACCGAATCGTTGTCCTCCAGATAGAGACGTGCAATTTTCAAGTATGTGCCCAGTTTGCATTCCACAGAATATTGTTTCTGGCCCGTTTCCAAGGGTATGCCGACCAGAACGGTCGCTGCATCACGCCATTGCTGATTGCGTTCGTAGATGTTTGCTAGATGAAAACGTATGCCAGCCACTTGCTCCTCGAATGAGATGACGCGTGGATGAACCTTCTCGAGTGTAAAGTGGGACAGCTGCTTGGACATGTCGTCGGGCAATTTACTCAGTTCGACGCCCACATCGTTGAGGATCTGGCGCGCGATTACCAGGCTGACATGCTCATTGACAATGGCCTCAACAAAGAGTTTCAGTGTATCGATCAATTCGGGGCCGGTGTTTGAGAGTACACTTTTCAGCAGCTGGCGGTACTTGTCGGCCTGGTCTTTGTGTGTGCCAATAAAGTTGGTCAAGCCCATTAGCTGGGTACGCAACACCGCCGCAGGTATGCCCATTATCCCTGTTAGCTAAACTCTACCTTTGACTCAACAGCACTAAGAAAGCAGGCAAAACTAATAAATATTATCGATAAGGCGATGGTAAAAGTGCTGCAAAACGTTCAAACTGAACATGTAGCAAAAAACTGGTATTTTTAAAACTCAAAATAATACTTCTTAAATTATTTAAAATATATATTTCGTATATTTTCTATGCAATTTATAACATGTATACCTTATAAGAAGTATACTTGTAACTAAAAGGCTTAACTTATCTTAATATATAAATTATGTGTAATTGTTTACATTTTGGTATATAATTGAAATTAGTGGCAGCTCCAGCAAATGTAGCCGATAACACCAAAATGACTTATCGATTATTGCAATTTATAAACAAAGCGGCTTAAAATACGTCACCTGAAAGGTTTGGCATGGACTTGCTTGTTGAACATGGCAGATGATGATGATGATGATGACTACAGCATTACTGCAAGTCCAACAGAATTAAGTGGCTATTGTTCCATACGCAAGCAAAGAAGAAATCCCTACAACCATAATGCACCACGAGGATCATGTGAAAAATCAAATCAAGAATCGCAATTCGATGATTGGGAATATGAAGCCGATCGCTTGGACTGTCTGAGAGCACAGCAAGAACCAGTACGAGTGCATCTCATACCAGCATCTCAAAATTTTACCACGCTGCAATCCATGTTGGAGCAATACGACATGGACGACATACAGGACGTGGATCCAGAGAGAGATATAATAGAAACAGCAAACATTGCACAGCAGATACTGAGGGATTTTTGTGAATCGCCCACATACTTCGAGGACGATGATGAGCTGTTACTAGAGGATTACTCACCCTGGTTTCGTTTTCGAGGCAAGAGAATCAAAACCTATGGAAAGGAAAGTCTAAAAACTAGTGCACCAATAATCACAGATGATGATGAGGATCGCTTGAGCTGCAGTTCCTCGGAGCTGTCCGTGCAAGAGGATTACAACACCCAAGTTCCCACAAGAACAAACTGTGCCTTCGATGCGAATAGCTCACAGAAGATCTGTGAGAATTTACTAAATCTGAGTGCATTTTTCAGCACTCAAAGCAATGCAAACAAATCGATTAATTTGCCCGACATGCAAATGGACTTGAAGAATTCTACAGTACTGGAAGCGAAAGACTTTGAAGACGAGGATGCTACTGGTATTCTGGAGGAAATGGGGTACTTTATTGGCGGCACCGAGCAATGTAAATATCTTGAGGACAACTGTGATAGTAAAATAATAGGTAAGGTACTTACCTCAAAATTATCTTATTTTTTTTGTGTTATTATATTTTATATAATTACTAAAGATTTTTCCTTTTACAGATAATGCTGAGTTTTCACTATTTAGAGATGAAACTGCAGGAAAAGTTGAGCAATTGCAAGGTAAATTCATTTAATAGGTTCGCTTTATAATTATTTTAAATAAATTTAACATTTTTTAGACATCAACTTATGTGAAGATAAGAATGTACACTCCGAAAAGACTCAGCTGGAAGCTGCTAAAGAAACTTCAGAAATTGAAGTGCTTGAGGAAATAGCCTTAAGTGAATGGCAGCCTATGGAAATTGAAGACTCAAGCATAAAAGAGCAGCAAGGGAAGGATTGTAACGAGCAAATGGAGGTGGAGATGATGGCGTTCAGTGAATGGCAACCTGTTGAGCTAATAGATAATCCAATAGAAATTCAAGAGGCACCACCAAAGGAAAAAGCTAGCTACCTACATGAGATAAATAAAGTAGTAGAAGCTAAATGTCCAGTTGATAACTCAAATAGTATTCAATTTCGCACTGCGTCTAATAAGGCTGTGAAGCTGACAGAGGAAATGAAAAAGAAAGCAGCTATGCTGATGGCTGATTTGGAAATAGTTGGCGAAGATCAAACTGAAAACGGAAACATTCTGAAGCAGGCTCAGGCGGCGGCCTCGAACAGAGACGATGCAGCTACAGACTGTGAACTTCTCGCTGGGATTCCATTAAGTGAATGGCAACCAATGGCTATACCAGACAGCAATGACACAAAAGATGGGCTCGATGATAGTAGTCAATTGGATATGATACCATTTAGCGAATGGCAGCTCATAGATATACCAGATGCTACATCAAAGACGACCAAAGATCAGCAGCAAACAGAAGCGTGTGATTTAGAAGTTACCCAAGCACAGCAACAGGCAGAATGTAAGCAAAATGGGATTCCAGACAATATTCAATTTCGAACTGCTTCGAATAGAGTTCTGACATTAACCAATGAGATGAAACAGAAGGCAGCAATGCTGATGGCTGATTTAGAAGGTGTAAATGCAGCGAGAGAAGATTCCTTGAGTGCGATTGAAGAAAAGGTTGAAGCAGGCTGCTCCCAGGCAAGAAGGGAACGTGCTAATGATAATTTGCATGCTGAAATTTCAAATGCAGTTCAATTTCGTACTGCTTCGAATAAGGTTCTGGAGTTAACAAATGAGATGAGGCAGAAGGCAGCAATGTTGATGGCTGATTTGGAAACTGTAAATGCAAATCCCCCAACAGAGCAACAGAAGGGCAAACTTACAGTCAAAGCTGGTTCAATAAGTGAGGTAGCTGAAGAGAATGTCCAACCAAATATTTCAGAGTGTATTCAATTTCATACTGCTTCGAACAAGGTGCTAAAATTAACTGAAGAGATGAAGCGGAAGGCAGCTATGCTAATGGCTGATTTGGAAGTCAATCAACCAGAGGGAACGAAGGAATGGTTTGATGACGGCTGCACAGCCAAAAACAAGTCGGTAGATAGCCAACAAGCGCCTAAGGAGGGAAGAGTGACCAAATTGCCAATTGAAACTATCGATGGCATCTACCCGCTTGACTCAGAAGTCAAACAGCCTAAGGCAGCTGTCCCAGTGGAAGAGAATCCGCATTCACAAAACAGGCCTGATCTTATATACGAGACGCCTAAATGCACAACAGAGCTACAATCTTCCTTAACTCAGCTCTCGGAGCGTTCGCCCTTGGACAGAAAAACCAAGAGTTCGATCATAACACGTCGCAATCTCTTATCTCTCAATAAAAGACGAAAACTCAAGCGGAATTCAGAGAACTGCAATACGGATGCCGGACATACGCCAATTAGAAGATTTGCTTCAATGGCAGCAGCGACAAGCACACCAATGCCAAGTCACAGGGGAATCGATGTAAAGGAGAATGAGGACAGCCCGCAACCCTCTATGAGGGGCCGCAGCTGCTCGCAAGACTCGCCACGCGTCGAAAGGAAGCGTATGTGCAAACGTAAAAGTGAGGATGCACTCTCGCCCATCTATGCGCCCACCCACAAGACTCGTCGGCTTGGCTTGAGTCGCATTCGCAATAAATCAACACATGAAATTTGAATTGTAAATTCGCGCCAATAAAAGTGGTAAAACTAGTTATACACAAATTTTGCAGTGCTGGCAGTAAGATTTTTAAGTGCATTGCAAGAGCGCACGTTTACCAACACTACCATATGTAAGTTCCAGTCACTCATTCCAATTCCAATTGGTAAGAAAATAAATAGTGTAATCTGTTACAATAAACACAGCTTTAAATCTGATTTAATTTATAAATCGAATGTAAATGAATAACAAATGCTAAAGTGTGAATAATAATCCTATAATTAAGCAAAACACATTTAGTTTTAGTTGTTGTGGGCAGCAATAAACATATCTAATGCACTTTGTTTACGTCCCCGCTGCATAATTTCCATTGGAAGAGACCCAAATACGAATAGCAAAACAATCAAATATGCAAGTGACTTCATTATTTAATTTTGCATAATGTTATACTGACAATTGACTTGAAAATTATAAAAATAATATAAATATGTGTTTTTAACAAACATTCCAATGAAATTAGACTTGCTAATTACGCAAATGACCGCATCTACATGTTTGCGGGAAAGTCCAGTCACCTACTCTTGTTACACAAACAAACAATTGTATGAGTGAGGGTGTGTTTGTGTGTAAATATGTTTTCCCTTAATACTTTATTAATTTCACTTGGAGCGTTTTGCTTAAATTTGTAATATTTAAATAATAGGCGTTTCTGTCCAAGGTCGATTATGTGTATTGGAAGTAAAGCTTGAATGAGAACAGTTCTCTTTCTATTGCTACGGAATACCAACACAAACATACAGTACATACAAAAGATGTATGTATGCATGTTTGTGTGTCACGCACACACATAAACGATGCTTGAAATTTTTGTTTAGGCTATTTAAAATGATGGCGTATTAACAGCGGCTCTCTTGCTCTAAATCAAACCACCGACTTTATCAGGAATACTAAAGGCACATACAGTGAAAGCACACTATACTGTATATATGTATGTATATAATTTTTTTTTTTTTTTGTAGAAATTAGCGAACTGTCTTTAACAAAATAAAATAAAAATGTTGAATTTTTCAATTGTTGTATTTAATCTATTTAATTATTTTTTGTACAATATTACATATCAATTAAAAAAGAAAAAAGCAAATGTTTTCAAACATTGTCGAATCGAAAAAAGAAAACAAATTCAATGTTGCTTTTTCTTTCAAACACACAAAAAAAATTATTATTTTCATATAAACTATTTGATTTACTAAACAATATTTTTAACACGTTTCAGACAAAAATTAATTGGAAATTTTCATAAAAATTTTGTTTATTAATTACGTATCACTTTTAGACTTTGATAACTTTCGACGACTATAGAGCAGTTCGTTAATTAAGCTTTTTACTGTATGCACACACACATATATGTATGTATATACATATTTATGTATATATTTTTATTGCCGTGTACACTACTATAGTTATAGTACAGGCTCTCTACTATCGGAGAGTTACGTCTAATCATTTATACGCGTTTTGTTTCGCTTGCAAAACGACAACAAAAAACAAACTGAAGAGAAGGAGAAAACAGAAAATAACAATTCGTTTCAGTTGAGAACATTTTCAAATATGGTTTTGTGATTTGTACTATTTGATATTATTGCCAGTTGTGTTTTGTACGCTTTGTCACTCTTATTACTTTGCCACGTCAGTCCGAAATTGTTAATAATAGTGCAAATATAGCTTTAACTTTATATATACATTTATGCATATGTTATTACTCTTTGTTCCATTAATTGAATATAAGAACGCAATTCCATTTACATATCTTGCAGAAGCATCGCCAAGCACAAAAACAAGGGAGCAAGGGAATTTTTAATTATGGCTGACGAGTTCGATGGCTGCGAATGCATTTGGTCGCACGAATTGGCGATGCAACGGCTTATCAATTTTGTAAGTGGACAGCTGATTGTAGGCTATGTAAATGTATTATTTATATTTGTATCATCAACAGATACGTCAGAATCAGAATGCCTGCACAGACACCGAGTGCATAGATGGTAAATTAATATTGTAGACATTTATTTGAGTAGTCTAATCTAATCGTCTTCCGCAGTTAGCGGCCGCACCTTGCTCCCGGGTCAGGCTATGTCCGGGCGCGATTCTGGCAACAATTTCACGATTGCCATGGTGTTCATGCTGTTGGCCATGTTCATGTATATCGTGAACCCAAGCACTTGGCGTCAATTGACCAACACTAAGCCAAGTCGCCGGGATAATAATCCAGATGGAGCACCGCCGCCGCAGCCACCGGCCATCAATTAAGTGTGGAAAGCTGCATAAACGATGAAGAGCTTGCATTTTCATTTCCTTTTTGTTTAACCCAATTACACAGACACACACACGATAACATACATATATATGTATGTGCATAAATAAGTATATATACGTGCACATACACAGACACACACAGAGAGGCCAACTCAGCCAGCATATTTAACCTACATATGTGTATATATATGTATATTTATATATATATGTATGTATCTATAGCGGAAGACAAAAAATAATAATAAACTAAATGCAATGAAATGAAAATTTGAATATTGATATTATATATGTATTTTCTGTATATGTTATATATGCATTTGTATGTGTATATGTCTCTGTTTTTGTGTGAGTCATTTAACTAGTTTAATCTCCCTTTTTCTATATATCCGTCTATCGCGTTTAATCAATATCAAACTTTTGTACAAACCTTTAATGAATTACATACTATATGCGCATATATATATATATACATATATGTTTTTATATACATGAACATCATTTCTCTATGTGCAATTTATAATTGGTAAATAAATTTCGCCTGCACCTAAATTAAAATGGGGCAAAATACAATTGGAACAGTTAAAATGATTTACATATGCTTATTACTCGTACAATTTAAAAGCGACGTCTGACAATTTGTATTGCTATGTTTGAAAATGCTTGCTTATTGCTTAATCCTCATCGTTTTGCAGCTCTTCCATTTTGCGCCTCACATTCTTGAGCAATCCTTTCATTTGCTCATATTTTCCCGTGGAATCGGGCAGATTCTCAAAGTTGATAACATCGCTGACGCCCACCTTGAAGTTGTCGCCCACGGGCAGTTTGTCGTACACGGAAAATTTTAATATGGGCGTGCCCGCTATGGATGGAGCTTTGAAGATCGCAGTTTGACTAGAAGCGCCGGGCTTCGCTGGAATCTCTTGGCTTTTGTCATTTGCTTCTGCATCTGGAGCGGCCTTTGCTTCCACTTCACTTGTGTTGATGTTGTTCGTTTCCAGCTGCTGCAACAACTTTGCCTGCTGCGCTTGCAGATCATCCAACGTGGGCGATGGACTGCGCTTGCTTGGCTCCACTGTGGCCGGCGGCACAGTTTCGGTGGCGTCTGCAAAAGGCAAGGCTGGCTGCTCTTCCGACTGCTCCAACTCATCATCATCATCCAGATCCATATCGTGTTCTACGAGATTTCTGTCATTCTCACGTTCTTCGAGACTAATATCATGTGGCGCTGGCAGGTCTATTAATTTCTTCCGTTTATATCCTTTCGTCACATTCTCGCCCAACGACTTGATAAAGTTTTCCTTTAACTGATGCTGCTGAAAGCGGGGCACATTGTGATGCTGGTAATCCTATAGAGAGAAACAATGTTTTGAATTCTGCTGGTCATATAGATGTGCCCATAATTACATCATAGAATTTGGCACCTGGGTCCACATTGAAGCCAGGAAAGTCAATTATTTTATTGACATCATATTTAAAGCTTTCTGATTCACCTTCCTCTTGTTCTGGTGGCTGCACCTCGCTGCCCTGTAAGGATAGACAACATATTTAATATAAATATATCTAATCATATATCAACTCTCACTTACATCCGCATTGAAGAGCGCTATGCCAGAGCTTTGAACCTTTGCTTCCTCCAGCCAGGCGGGCGGATAGCCCAGCACACGCATGCGATAGAACATGAATGGCAACTCTCCGCGGCTATAGCCCATGGCATGGCGAGTTTTGCTACTAATCTTTCCAGGCCGAATGTGCGCGAAACGCTGCTCCGTATCCACATGATACCGTTCCACCTTCTTCTTGCGTGCCCGCTGAATGCGCGCCTGATTGCGCGGCCGTGTGCACTCACGCAGCGAATGATCTGTGCCGCCGCAATTAAAGCAAGCGGATTGCGCCTTAGGCCGGAAGCATTTGTTAACGTCATCCAGTTTTTGTTTTTTTCGTGCCAATGTCTCCTCGTCGAGCACCTCGCCATGACAGCGCTTGTATGAAGGCACTTGGGCAGCATTTAGCTTGCACGTCGGCGCCGTGTCTATCATAAATAGATCATTGTCCGGTGCTGGAGATTTCGATTGGGAATGCACGCTAATCTTCTGCTCCGTTATTTTGTACTCAAATTTTTCTGCAGCAAAAGTCGCCTGCAGTGCTTGGAGCAGACGTTCTTGCAGCCTGTCATATTCTTCCACATTTTTAAATGTTACTTCGAAAAGGAAGTCTTCTCTAATTGCATTTGTGTTCTGCTGTAAAACATTTACATTATCATTTATAAAATTAACAATTTAACAATTTGTTTTGTTTCTCTCTTTCGTTTTGCTGTACCTGGTTATTCGTCGTTTCGTTTGGTTCTTTGATTGGGGGTTGCTGCAAATTGGCGGCATTGTTTATCTCCTCTGTGGAGATTTCCTGCACTTCGCCATCTTCCAAATCGCCCTCGCTCTCAATTGTTATTATTGAATCGTTAATTTCTATCACGCTTTCGTCCATTTCCACTTTAAATAAATATGTAAATAGCCGATTGCTATTGTTTTTCCAGTTCATGAATACGAGTTCATGGTTCCAGGGATGGGTACTCACTTCGTTACCGTATACAAGTATTTTTAGAGTACCCAGTCACGACATGCAACAAACATTTCAAGGCATCTTGCTACATATTTAAAAATTCACATTCGTTGCTCAACAGAGATGATTTAAAGTTAAGTGCTTTTTAATACAATATAAATAAGTGTTTTATTTTTGTTTGCCTGGAAAGCTAAGCTAACATAATAGGTACTTCGATATATTCCGTAAACTGTTGTAAATCGTGTTAACTTAGCAGCTAACGGCACTTTTCAACCGCACCTAATGAGTAGCTGTTATTAAAATTGTTCTAGTCTTTCTTGAATATTCGAACTTCAAAGAACGAAGCGTAGTCCGTCGAAAATTTTAATTGAAAAAGTTAAAAATATACTTAATAGAGAAAAAAATATATATAAATCTATTATTTATGTAAGTAATTAACACATGCAAGTGAAAATGATGTTTTGCAAGTAATTTTTTTTTCTAGTTTTGACTGCTCAAGCGAATTTTCCGAAATGTATTCTGCAAACAAAGCTTCCGAATCAGCGTGCAAACCGAATATTCAACCTGAAATAAAACCAAATACTGATGAATATATAAAATGCCCATATGACGAGAGTCATAGCTTACTACCAGGCCGCTTCGCCTTGCATCTAACACGCTGTGCTCGCAATCATTTCATGTGCAACCTGGTGCGCTGTCCGTTCAATGTCACCCATGTAGTGGCACCCAAGAAATTGGATGTAAGTAAATGAAGACTAAATGAACACTAAGTGGATTTCAAAAATACATATTTGCAGCACCATTTGCAAAACTGCCCGAACCGTCGCGACTTTGAACGTTTTTTGCATCCCGATGCATTGCCACCGCAAGAGCCGCGTCCGTCCCAAGTCGACTTGGTGGAGTGCTCCGACAACTGGGATGATGAGCCACCGGCGCCTACTTACAATCCGAGGGAGTATTCTGCGAACAATCTTATTATACGCCAAATAGTTGGCGCTACTCCAGCTGAGCGTCGTCGTTTTCGCGAGATGGAGCGCTTACGTTTCCAGCAACTAAGGCAAAACAGACAATAAACAAGGATGACATAAATGCATACACACACACCCACACAAACCCACTTCCACACATACATTGCACATCTAACACACTTTTTTTTACCAATTTTTCAATACATTCGCATTTGATTTTTCAACGACTCATTGTAAGTAGTGCTGTAAAGCGCGCAGAAATGTTGAGTAATAAAAAACGCAAAAAGTTGCTTTTCGTTATGAATTTGAACAGCTGATCTCTTACGTTTCTCTTGGAAACAAATAAAACTTTGAAATTCAAATATAATAAAATATGTAAATGCATTTATATTCAACAATGTAAATATAAGAACTATTCGATTGCTCATGAGCGACATGAAAGTATGTAAGACAAAATGTATTTGACTTCCGCAATTGAAATCGAGATATGTTTTAGTAAAACAAACAGAAATTTATTCAAATCATGCGAAATGCAAAGCAAGTGCTCTTTTGGATTGTATAAACCTTATACATATATATGTATGTTATAAAAAGAGCTGAAGACGTCATTTCTCTGATTGAGAATCTAGAGAAGCGTGCGACTGAATGCCAACGGAATAATCATTATTAATTCAACTTACAACTGGGGGAATTCTCGACAACAACAACAACCACAGGAGTTTTGAGCGATAATCGAGATTTTGAATAAGAGTGAAGAGCGCAGAGCGAAAAGAGGCGACATTTTTTGAATACCAATTAAGTTTTTCATGCTGATTATTGCTCAACCATAAATAGTCCAACATCAGGTTGGACGACTTCATAAATTGTTAACTATGCAACCGCTCAGGTGTCGACTGCTGCTCCTGCTCGCCATCGCAGCCTGTGCGCTGGCCACGCCCACTCTGGATAAGTTTCAAGGAAAGGCAACGTTTGTTCAGGAGCAACTTTCCAATCTCCCAGACCCAGTGCAGCTTCTAAGCCAATTGCCCGCCAAGTTAATCAATTCAAAGCCGATGCTCGTGAAGCCAGCGCTATTGCAGGAGAAGCTTTCTAGCCTGCCAGATCCAGTGCAGCTGCTAAGTCAACTGCCCGCCAAGCTAAAGTCGAAATCCCAAGAGAAGGTAACGCTTCTGCAGGAGAAACTATCCAGTCTGCCAGATCCAGTGCAGCTTCTAAGCCAATTGCCCGCCAAGTTCGTCAAGCCCAAGCCGGTATTCGTGAAGCCCGTCGTTGTGAAGGCCATTGTCGTGGTCAAGCCGGTAATTGTTGGCGGAGGAGGCGCCGGAGCCGGAGCCGGAGGCGGAGGTGGAGGTGGTCATGGTCATGGACATGGACATGGGCATGGACATCATGGCAAATTTAAATAACAGTTTACAAATCGAAAATGAACGAAACGAAATGTGTAAATATTCAAAGTGAATTTAAATTGTAAATGCATTATAAAATATTAAAAATAAATAAATAAAATTAACTTATTTTTTATGAATAAGCTACATCTTACAAAGAATCTGATTTAAATATAAAAAATTAAATGAAAAATTAATCTCTTTTACTAATACCAAATCTATAATAGCTCTTTTAGCTTCTTTGCCGCTAGCCGCGCATCTCTGCCACTGGCTCTGTCGGTGATAACCCGCTGTTCGGGAAAGTGAAAGGCTTTCGCCTTTCGCACTTGGCATGCTCAATAAGCGCATATCGATGTGCATAATGAATCGTCCTTGCTGAACATTTGGCTAATGACAGCCTTTGTGGGCTAAACAAATTGCACTGCAGATGCCGACGACGAGAATGAAGATGGAGATGAGTTCAATGGATGGAATAGAAGCATTCGACATGCACATTAAAACACAGCAGCAACAAGTGATAAGGGAGAGCGCATTCTAATCAACGTAACACATAATCATAATCATAAACCCACTCAAATGCCAACATACATACATACATATATTTGCTCTATCTAATTTATACAGTTGTCTTGAGGGGCGCCTTTGTAATCAGCAGCATCCGCAGCATCCACAGTCGCCGCCGCGTATTATGCAAAGAGAAGACCCCAATAACCGCCCAGCGTTGACGGCAACCCCCCCGTTTTGGTTAGCATATATAAGCCGCTTGGCCAGAAGTTTCGCAAACATTTTGGCACAGTTTGCAGAACCCGCCGCAGTTTTTAACCACAGTCAACAGCTAAAGACAGTTACAGTTAATACAAAAAAAAAAAAACTCATATAAAATGGTGAGTACATTTTAAGATCTGTTTAAACCACATTGAAAGGCAATAAAACTTGGCTGGGCTCAAAGTTATTTTTAGACAAGCAGCTAGAGAACGGGTTTGTAAGCTGATCTATAATTGCAATCAAAGTGGAAATAGAAAATGAAAAAAAAAACAAATTGTTAAAGTGTCTTTGATATATGATATATAACATATAAAGTATATATATAATGAATGAAAGCTAAAGTGTCTGTATGTTAGCTATATTTTAAAAATATTTATAAGTGTAAAGAAAAAAAGTTATATATATAAGTTCAATCCGTAGATCTACTGCTTTGTAAGACATCTCTCTGAATCACTAGAAATTCGGTTTTAAAAGTGCTTAATATCTACAAGCTTAAATATATATTCATATATCTTTATATATACAATTATGATTATTAATGCGAGTTGCTCATATATAGGATTTGTTGCATGCATATTTTGAGCTCTGCTATATTTATGCAATGGCTGGCTGCCCAGTAAAAGTCACTAGCTAATAAGTAACTAACGAAAAATGTGGCTTTTTCTTAAATGGCAGCAGTTTGATCTGGTTCCATATGTGACTTAAGTGCCCAAACACGCTACAGAGAAACAGAAACAGATACAAATGCAGATACAGATACAGTCGCAGATATTCTCTGTAGCGGGTGACCTTTGCTGAGGTCTATCCACATCTTACACTCTCCTACTCTCTTTCTCTAGTCGCCCTCGCTCTCCCTCTTTCTCTCGCTCATTTTGAGAAAGCTTGTGACTTGTGCTTGACATTTCCAACAGCTAAGTATTCTTTTTATAATTTGCGTGTGTGACGCTCATTTAGCTTAGCTTTAACTGTCCATATGTCTGTCTATTCATAGTCATATCTTGAACAAAATATGACCATACGGCAATTAGCTGTCAGCAAACCTAACAAACACCCCTTAATATCCCCAACTAGAGCCCAACTCACTCTGGTTACCGTTAAACGTAGACTTTATAAGACGCAAATGTCTCGAACTTACATCAAATGCAAAATATATATTTATTGCCTGATCTATTGCCACATCAGACGATCAGACAACGCGTCTGCCAGTTACACAGTTTCTCAGCTTATATACAAACGTCTATTGAATCATACTTGTGCCACATTACAAGTTTGTTGACACGCTGACGTATACTTAATCTCGCTGTCTCTGTCTCTCTTTATCACTGCCTGCACATATAGTATTTACATATATTACTAAATATATATAGATATATGTAAATATGTATGCAAGTGTGTGTATGGAGCACAGTTCAAAGCGCAATCGTAAATCTAATTGTAAGTAGGCGTATAATTTTTATATATACATATATGTATTTATATATAGCTAGGCTTTGGCTTTGGTTACGTTTATATTTAAGTCGGGGCTGCCGCCGTTGCCGCCCCTCAAAATAAAAACGGAAATGGGCAATAATATGCGACGCAGCTCATACTTTTAAACATTTTACACGCTTTTACATGATAAGTTGACGTAGAGTCGAAAGGTGGAGGTGCTGCTTGCAAGAACTGACTGAAGACACTTCGCACCAGCACACACATATGCAAACACTCAACAGTGTTTAATTTTTGTATACCCTATATAGCCAGCAGGGGGCATAGGCTAATGATAGGCACACATACCATTCTTAAAATTAATGAGTAGCGAAAAATGTACTCAGAAGGCATATCACAAATTGCGATAGATTTCAAGAGATATTGAAAAATCCTACATCTAGGCAATTAGGACAAAAATGCCTAAATTTAGCTACAAATAATTGAGCAAAATACATACTGTGCAGCATACTTATGGGAAACTGCGAATTATCGATAATTATGAAACTTTGCAAGAATACTGAGCTTGTGATAAATCAGAAAAATTTTGCAATAATATTTAATATTTTGTCTGAGTTTTAGATTGGAGTATGTCTGCAACTTAATGCAATTTTTGTAATTTTAATTTTAAGGCGCATTTTATAGTCGTGCATTATCGCTCGCAAGCATTTCCTTGCTCATTTATGCTCATGACGCTCTTTATTTTGGTGAGTGCGAGCGAATTACAGTTACATGCTTCAATTTCAATTTCAATTGCTGAGTTTGTGTGCGTGTGCTCTGCCAGTGGCGTAGCTGCGCGAGGGGCTCGCGCCAGTAGTTCATTGCATTGATTTGTGGCCTTTGTCTGACCAGGGTTGCCATGCCACTGTGTCAATGCAGTGGCCACACATGCGCACGCACACACACACAGTTAACAGAGTGCTTGGAAAGGGGGTGACGGTGACTGGATTGGGGCCGCAGACAGACACTAAACTCGAGCAACATATATCTGTATATGTATGTATGTACATCTGTGTTTGCGTGTGTGTATGAGTGTATCCGCACGATCGTCCGTGTTCCAGTGCTCAGTGTTGTTCAGCGCTCGCTTTGCTCAGTCCCCCAACAGCCAGTCCAACATTTTGTCAATTCATTTTTTGCATTTAGTCTGCGTTCGTTCTTCATGCGGCTTGACAATTCTACTTTCGACATAAAAGAAATGACAAAATATAATAAAAAAATGAGAATATTTAGTGTATTTTTTGACAAGTCGTGTCGCCTTGGCATATAGCTAGAAATAAGTATATAATTATACATATTCGTGTCTATATGTGCCAACATTTGTTTTTGTGAGCATTTCAGATATATATTGGTTACTTTCAAATATATACATACTCAACATATATATGTATATAAGTGTGTTTATATATTTGTATGTTTGTATGACACACAGTCAATTGTGAATTATCAGTGACAACGTGAGAATAGCGCGGCCCTTGGCCAGGGGCGACTGCTTCGATATACGCCGCGTATCAATTATGTGGAAATATATTTACAAAGATACATATGCATATATATATCAGTCAGTGGCTGTGTGTGTGTGCGTGCATATGTAAAGCAATTTTAATGCCCTGGCACTGAATGTCACTAAACGCGCCAACCACTCGCATTGCGTGCGAACGTTACACACACTCTCAAACAACGAGTCTCTGATGTGAATGTGTTCTGTGAGAGCGAGAGCGATCAGTGTCTCTTCTTTGCGTGCGTGCGTCCCTGTGTGAGCTTGTGTGTAGATCAGCGACAGTAGCAAAAGCAACAGCAGCAAACACAAACAAACAAACATAATTCACATTCATTCATTGCGCGTCGGCATCATTGTGAATGATAACGATTGTGATTGCCGCCTCCAGCTATTATCGTCAGTTTTGCCACGCACCAAGAGAGAGCAGCAGCGCAACAGCAGCCAGTGAGAGTAAACGCGTGTGAATTTGAAAAAAAAATAAAAAAAATACCAAACGCAAAGAGAAACATAATCAATTTAAATACCATAGAAAGTGCGCAGAATTGTTGTCATTTGATTCGTTTTTGTGCTGTGTCACGCCCATCTATGCCGCCTAGGCCGCATCAACGAAACGCACACAAAGATCTAACGAAAATCCATACAAAATGGCGATAAATTCGAGCGCCAGAGAAACGCCCCAGCGTCAAGTTTAAAAGGAAAGTAAAATCAAGATCAAAGATAAACCACAAAACAACAACAAAAAATACCAAAATTGTATGCAACAAAAGTTTGCCGAAAAGAGAACGGCCGATAGGCGGCGATAAACGCCAAACGCGAATCAAGAACCAGAACGAGAACGAGAACGAGACCGAGAAACTCGCATTGAACACGAAACAAGCGCCTAAGGTAAGCGACCCTCTGATTCCGATTCTAATTCAAGCTCCAATTCCGATTTCGATCTTTGCCTTCTTTATACTGTTTGCATATTTGCTTATTTGTTTATCAGTTTATTAACATTTTATCACAGCAGCAGCCACACACATACACACACGCCCTTTTTTTTGCGGCCTTTGCATTTGCAAGTTCAACTTTTGTTGGTTTGCTCTGCGGCCCAGTTTGAGGTTAATAACATTGAACAAAATAAAAAAAAAAAATAAAAAAAAAATCCAGCCCCTTTGCGTCTGCTTCCTGTTCGCCTCTGCTGGCGTTCACTTATTTACACTGCCCAAATAACAAATTTAAATATTTTTGGACTTATTGTTGTTGTAAAGAAATTGTTACAAGGTCAATTATTTGTTGAGCATGAAATATTTATGGGTTTATACGCTGAACACTCAATATGCCCGTGGGTTGGCATATATTTGATTCATTTCAAACTAATTTTTCGGCTTCTTTATCTCAATACACACAGACACACACACACACACACACACACATTTACGAAACAGGCACACTCATACTCACGCTAAAGTACTGCTCGCTGTAATTTCCGGTTCCGTTTTTCCAGTAATGGGCGCTTGTGTGAGTGTGAATGCGTGCGTGCATATGTCTGTAGGCATTCAATTTATAGGCATGGGAACAGTTTTCTTTTTTTATTAGTTACGATATTATGCTTATGCTTTAGGCTGTTGTCTAAACTAATTCGATTTGCTAATTAAACTTGGAAAAGTCTAGAATTTTGTAGTAAGAAATTAAATTTACTTTTCGCTCTCTCTCTCTCTCTCTCTCTCTAACATTTCATATTTAAAAAAAAATAAACAAATAATTGTCTGTAAGCTAGATTTGGTATTTTTTAGTATATTAGCGAAACTCTAATTTCGCTCATATTTGGGTCTGGAACTGGAGTGCAAATGTCTGTTTGAATTGCATTTAGGATTTTTAAGTGTCAATGGAATAATCCGATTGTCCACATGGAGTGTTAAGTAAAAGTTAACAGCGGAATATTTTCGAATTACACTTTTAAGCTATTCCTTAATTCATTGTTATTGTTAATGAAATTGTGTTAATTCATTTCAAGCGGTTTCTATTATCTGGTAATTGAGGGAATTTTGTAATTTTCCAGCAGAATTTTAATTTATTTACTTTTTTCAAAGATTTCGCTTGTTATTTATGCATTGCATCACTTGTTTTTATCAGCCTCGCAGTTTTCTGGGAACAATGCAAATACATATATGTATATTTGGGCATCACGAGAATATCATGACACCATAATTGGAGTGAACAAACGTCATAGCTGACACCCTTTGCAAAGGCAAAGGCAAAGTCGCTTGTGAGTCATAAAATCGTTCGCTAATCAATATAAAACTATTCAAACTAATTCTTTGACCATAACTTAACTCGTGCTGTAATTGCTTTCGGCTTCGCTTATTCACAATAATTATATCGAAATGATGACTTAATTAGTTTAATTGTTAGCATATAATCGTAAAATTGTGGGATATACATCTGAGTCTACATATGTATGTAAGTAGATCTATGTGTATATGTATATGTAATTGATTGCAATCGTCACGCCAACCTGCTGTTTGAATATTGAACCACCGCAGGGGTCGATTTATAATTAGATTTGTTTTATTTTTATGTGATGAAATTAGCAGAATTTGTTGACCACAAGATTCTGCGTGCGTAAGTTTTATTAATTTTGAGCGATGAATAAGTTAAATTCCCTCTATATTAAATAAGGAGAACAGTCACAGTCTGGATTTGAAATCGAGAACTTTTTGAACTGGTTCCATAGGCACTTTCCATTCGTATAAAGTTTCCCGCTCAATTAGCTCGTAAAGTGCTAATCATGCACAAATTTGGCAACTAAAATAATGATAGACCAAATGCATATCCTGTAATTGACAAAAATCGAAATTAGATAATTCCTGGAGTAGTATTGAACGTGGATATGACAGCCTAATAGTATGCAATGCAAATTTCAAATGATTATATGCATAAGCTGAAAGGAATATAATCCATGACAACAAATGTGCTCATTCAAGGTTCTCCAGCGTCTAATTGTAATTGAAGCTTAGACTACCCTTCAATTTCTCCGTTCGCAGGGTATAACAATGGAATTCATGGCGATTGTTGTCTGCGGCAATTACATGTTGCAATTATAGCCACAGTTAACAATCAATGACGTCAGCTAATAAATTAAAAGTAAAAACTTACCTAGGGGAAATCCAAAGATAAAGGAAGATGAAAGGTATTCTTAGAGAGAGGGAGTGAGAGAGATGGACATCTTATGCCGGCAACAAGTGGTTCAAAGAGCACACGCGCGTGCAAAGCAAAAGAGAAAGAGCGAGCGAGAGAGCGCGTTTTTCGCTGTGAAAGAGCAGAATGTTAGCAGCATGATGCTGGCAACAAATTGTGAAGCAACATGTTGCTTAAGCAGTGGATATACATAACAGAGGCGCACAAGAAATCAATAAAACAAAAACGCACACGCACACACACCCATAGACATTCGTGCATGTTAAGTTAACAGCAGCAGTCGGCAGTCAGCAGTCCAACAATGTTGCAGAGGTAAGAGGGTCGCTCTCAGAGTTTCGCACAAGTTCACAACAGATGTATAAAAAAACAAAACCGGATTGCCGAGTGCAACAGTTTCAATCTGAACAGCGTGGCGAGCAGGTCGTTTTCCGAGAGACAACACTTGTAGCATAGATATACGAGAGATTTTGTCTTGTTTTCAAAGATCATGTAAGCAACACATTCGAACCAAACAAACAACAAAATAAATAAAATAAAAATTTTAAGTGCAAGCAAACAAGTGTCAATTGAAATTTATTAAATATATTTAATGCAAAATTCAATTATATTATTTAGTCAAATAAACAATTAACAAGTGTCTATGAAGGATAAAAGAAAACGCTGGCAAATTGTAAATGTTCATATTTTAAGTGCTTATTTTTTGCATTAACGTTAAATAACAAAAAAAAGTAGACATTTAATAAACAAATTAAAAAAATATATACGTATACATTAAAAAATAAAGTTATTAAGTAAACCAAAATAAAGTTGTTGTTGTCTTGCGTACACGGTGGAAAAGTACCGCGCGAATAATTATTGTTACGATTATTATTATTATTGTTGTTGTTGCTGTTACTGTTAACAATTAAAAAAAAAAAAAAACACACAAATTGAGTGAGCAACAGGCGCTTCCAACCTGTAGCTGGAACCATATAACAAAATACCAAAAACAACAAAAAAATTCGAATATCATAAAATACCAAAATACCAATTGCTGCTTATCGCAACGTTTTAATCTGTGCGCGCAGGTCGGCTCTCACTCGCAACATTTCCTTCTCACTCTCTCTTTCTCTCCCAGTGCGCATAAAAAGGGGACTACCTGCTGTGCAGAGCTGCGCCCTTGCGCCTGCGCCTGCGCCTACAGCTCAAGCATCTCTGCTCACAGTCAGTTGTGTCGTCATCTTTCATCGATATCCATAACCAAATCAATGCCGCCGACCGGCACAAATTGACGTTGCCGTTGTTGCTGTTGTTGTCGTTTCTTTCTTTCTTTTGTTGTTTTCGCATTATGTTGCACGCAGGCCACCACAGATGACGCTGACGCTGACGCTGATGCGGACTCTTTGAGCCACGTTTCCCTGCGTTGCTGTGACTGGCTCTGCCACGGCCGCTGCCGCTGTCACTGCCTCCGCCGATGTCACTGTCACTTCTCTTCTTGTTGTTGTACATTTTTGACATTGTTTCTTTTCTTTTTGGCTCTGTTGCCATGAGAGGGTGCGCCACACACACACACACATAGTCATGCATACCCATACACTTACACAAGACAACTTTCGTTGATATTTTATTGGGCGATGATGTCATAAGTTCTTATTGGTGCGTGAAAAAGCGAGGCGACTGGAAAAAAGGGAGCAGGCAAAACCGGCCACAGGGATACACACAAGCACACACATACACACACATACATTAAGAGACATCACCACGAAATGAGCGAGCATATTTTTATTTATTTTGTGATTTCCTAGAAATCAAAAATGTTGGCGCGTTTTGCCAATAAATGTGAGTTCGAGCTCCATTCGAGTTGTGGTTGCACAAATGTGCGCTTGCAACAGGAAATATACAATGTATATATACATACATATATATTTATATATATATATGTATAATATATATTATGCTTAAGCACACACACATACATACGCACTTGCATTTGTATTTATTTTTTGCACGCAAACACTTCCGACATTTTAAATGCAGCGGGCAAAGCGATCAGACCGGCTAAATAAATCAACATCAGCAATAACCAACAACAACAACAGTAGCAGCAGTAGCAGCAGCAGCAGCAGCAGCAGAAGCAGAAGCAAAGAGCAAGCAGCAAAAGCATGCGCCCAGCCAGCCCTCGTCAGTGCGCGCGCTCTCCACACTCTCTCTCTCTCCCACTGTCACTCTAACCCTCCCTGTGCTGTGTGCTCTGCCCACGTTCAGCCGTTGCCGCTGCTACTGCTGCTGCTGCACTTTGGCCGTTAAAGCGCTCAATGCATATAAATGATTTTAATCAATGGCGTTGACGTCGACGTTTACGCACACACACACACATTAATAATAATAATAAATGACAGCGATCATACGAGCATAACAAAAATTCCTGCAATGCGTATTTGGAATGCGCACTGGAAGGGCGGGCCAAAGACACACGCTTTAACAGCTTTCCAGCGCAGCGAAATAACATTCTGTTGATCAATGATTTGCACTGTTATTAGCTAAGAAAAAAAGGAAAAGTGTAAATGGAAAACTTTCGCTATAAGTAGCAGCAGCAACATTTGTAATAATAGTAATAAAAATAATGTATGTATGTAACAATATTTATTTTTAGAAAATCTAAACAAAAAGAAAAAAACTAGAGAAAAGAAATTAAAAAGAAGCCTAAGCTGCGGCAATTCAACTTAAAAAAAATATAAAAAATATAAATCGCAAACAAAACGGAATATGAAAATTAAACAAACTGTGTTAAAAGTACTTAAATAAACAGTTAAACCGAGTACTTACAAACAACTAATTACCAGCAAACAAATTTACAAACATTTTATTGTAAATTTAACAACAACAAGAGAGCAAATAAAACACAAAAAGAAAAGAGAAAATAAAAACAAATCAACGCCATGAAGAAGCTGTCACTAAATGTGAGTATACAAAAGTGGGCAGAGGGGAAATCAATTATATTTTTAATTGTTCCAAGAAAGAATGATCGAGAATCAAATCGTTATATATACAAATATACATACATCCTTCAATTTCAAGTTCAGGCAAAATAATGGAAACAAGAGAAGTCCATTGAAGACTCTCCAATCGATCTTTGCTCTCGTTTGCCCATGTTAATGAACTTGAAAAAGCCAGCATCGTAATGAAGTTGCCAATGCTGATGCTGCTGATGAAGTTGCGACTGATTGAAATTGAAAACGAAGTTGAAGGGAAACAAATGCTGCAAATTGAAGAGCTGCAACACCAGCCAACAGAAACCGAATCAAATCAATTGATTGAACGCTAATATTTTGCACACTTTTATTTCCGTATCATTTGAAGGCATTTATTAGACTCTTGATGAGAATGTATATCAGATAAATGTATATATTGTGATACATATGTATATACAAATTCAGCAGTAGAAATTTCTATTTATTCCACTCGAACAAGCAACTTAACAATTTTTCATGTCTAAGCTGTCTTTCTTTACAGTTGAGAAGAATTCTTTGAATGTCTGTCTATTAAAATTTGCTCATTTCCTAAAAAAGATTTATTTGATTTGTTAATTTTCTAAAAATAGCTTGTCAACAAATTCATTTAAATAAATAAAACCTAACTTAAATAGAAAATGGATAAAAAAGATTTCCAGGAATGGTGCGAGCGCTCAGCTAGATAACTCTTATCACTTCTCATTAAATGCAAGTTTTATTAGCTTTTTTTTTTTGCTATCTGTGCGATTTCCGTGAATTGCGGACCTTGCGCGGAATTGGAACCTTTTCTTAGGGCTTTTAAATGGGGGTACTTTCGGGCGTTGCCTAATTGAAAAGCAATTGTGCAAAGACTTGATGAGAAAGTGTATGTGTTTGTGTGTGCGAAATGATAATGAAGTTATATAGCGCCTGCCACATCAAGTGGACGTTCGATTGTCTTTGTGTTTATACGCGTGGCCAAAGCAAGCAAGCAGAAAAAAATTACAGATCCACATACAAAGATACAAATTGACGCCTTTGATGTTGCCAATTGAGAAATGGGCAGCAGGCAGGGCCATATATCAAAGCACGATATGCATATGTTTTCCATATTATTATAAGTACTCCACCAATATGTGTGTATGTAAATATACATATATATATGTATATATTTGTATAACATCTGCCAGATCCAGACTCTCTTGAAGAGTTCAATGAACTGTCTAAGTGTATTTCGCATCGATTTGGCATTGGATTATATATGTATATATATATATGTATATGTGTCTATGTGAACTAAAATTTATTGTATAATTAGCTATTAGGGTTTATCTAGACACATCTTAACTTTATAGCGCTTTACGACTTAATTCAATGACTCAATTACACAGCGAGAAATAAATTGCTAAAACTGAAAGTAAACTGAAAATGTTTTTGGAGTAGCGATAGCTAAATCTTTGATGTTTAATATCTTATTCTTTTTTTTTTATATCTAAGTCTTCCATCCCATATCTATATCTTATCTATATTTGATCTTTTGTCTTTTATCTTATGTCTCAACTATCTCCAGTTTATGTTTTCTTCTCACTTATAAATGTCTCGAATTTGTCCTCATTTTCTCGCAGCGTATTAATTACGATATATCTACAAGATATATATAATTGTAATCATGGCCAGATCAAATCAATTTTGAAAAGTGGCTGATGCAACACTTACCAAGTTTTGATTTGACTTTATGTTGCTTTGCAGCCATTGCCAGCAACAAATGTTTTTATGGCGCGTTTGGTCTGCGCATTAAATTGGCCATTAAATCAACAATTATTTATAAATATATATGTGCGAGTATGTTTATCTATAGCCAATGAAGCAATTAACAGATTTTTATTTGTATTATTATTATTTTATGGCTGCTGCTGTGAGTCGTAAAAGTTGTCAAACGCAAAAAATGTTGTAATGCGAGCCAATAAAATTTATTAACAAGCCAATTGATAAAAAAAAAAAACAAAAACATAAAGTAAAACGTATCATTAAATCATTTAGCCAAGCAAAAAGAGGGGCCTGTCAGTTAAGCGTATATGTATGTATGTATGTGTGTTTCTGTTATTTGTGTGAATGGCAATTGGTTGCAATGTTGTTAGTGTCTATTCATAGAATAGACTGGAGCTAACAGTTGCTAATAGAAATGTGCTAAAAAATACTAAAGTGTACCGAAAATGTACTAAAGTGCGTTAAATGTACAGAATAATGCACTACTGTACACAGTCTTTTAATTACATATCCTGTATGCCTCTGCTGAACCGTTAACATTGACAATATAAACTGTATGATAACATTTGCACATTTTTACCCTTGCTAATCTGTTACCAGTGCAAGTTTACTTGAACCTCTTTATTGGCATCTTTTCTTAATGTAAATTACTTCATTAAATATGATGTAAGATTTACTGTTCAACCACAACAATAATAATAATAACAGCTGCAATAACAATTGCATTTAATATCTCTAAAACAACTTTTGTTGTTTCTTTAACTACTGCTTAAGGTGAACTAAAACAAACTAACTGTGCCCAGCTTCTACCCCTTTTCGGGGCAGGGATTCTGTCGGCAACAACTCAACAACGAGCAATGTGCAGTGAACAACAACTTACCAAATAAGTCGCAAACACAATTCACAAATGTTAATGATTGATTTTATGTCATGTAATCGGCTGGCAAAACTAGTTTTCAGTTACCACTTTGACTTTTTTCTTTATCTTTTTTTTTATATATTTATATATGTATTTTTCCACGTTAAGCGTGCAGCCATGCCCTGTCTTGTAATACGCCCCTTGCAGAGCTACGACTTTTTGGCCTTTTATAGACGCACTTGAAGCGCTCTCACCATTTTCTTCCGTCCTTGGCCGTTAGGCGATGGAAAAGAGTTAAGCTCAAATTGCAAATACCCTGTAACTTAATGAATATTTCAAAGTTAACAAAAATATATATTATTTAATAAAAAGTAAATATAAATATTAATATAATTATTTATCTTTTCATTTCGGAATCTAAATATTTATATTTCAGTAAATCTTGCTCAAATGAAATGTATTTAACAAATCTAATATATAAATTATTGTTCTCAGGGCAAAAAAATATAATCTACATATAAAATCCAATATATAGATCAGGCTCAGGTATAATACACATATATATATTCCGTAGTAAAAACAGGCCAACTGCCGGAAAGTATGCTATATATAGGCTTGTACTACTGTACACACATAGATCTCTTAAACTCCATTTCCATCTTTTTATTTTCAATATTAAAAATCTTTTTATAGAGTAAATAAAAACTGTATACAGATAAAGGCAAGCGCTCTTAAGTTCCCACCAACTCATATACATATATAATATACAATATATATTTATATATATAAATTTATATGATACAACATTATCATATCAGATATACTGCATTATCTTCTGCCTGCTTTAACGCCATTTAACAGCAAATGGGGCCAAAGACTTTAGCAAAGCAAAAAAAATGCAATCGAAATGTAAATTGATTTCCAAATTGTATATATATGTGTGTGTGTGTGCACATTCTTAGAATACAAACACGCACATACATACATACAGAAATATCTTGTGCATTTGGCATATTTCTTTTTGTGTGTTGTTTGTTTGTTTGTTACTTGTTTCTTGTTAATTCTTGTGGTTCACACGTTCAATGGCCGTTTATTATTATAATTGCTTTGGCGCTCGTGTGTTTGCACTTTGTAGCCGTGACTCATTTCCCGTTTCCGTAGCCTGACAAGCTACCAGCTATATAAACATATATAAATATATATTATAGTATTTGATATAGATTATTTGTGGCATTTGCTTTTAGCTATTTCAAATATAGGTCGCCATATTGGAATGCCCGCCAATTTGAGCTAATGTGTGTGTGTGGATGTGTGCATTTATTGTGTGAATGGCAATTGGCAGCAGATTTAGCAACTACTTGGAAGTGTATGTACTAAAGTATACTAATACTAAAAAATATACTAAAATATGCCAACAGAGTTAGTTGAGCTGTACTAAAATATACCAAAGGAGTTTTAGATGTTATCCAAACATATCCATTTAGCTACATATGTATGTTAAATTAACAGACACTTTAACGAAATTGTATGTTCACATGTGTAACATATTTACAGCGTAAGAATTTACAGTCTGTCAGTTAATTGCAGCTCCTTAAGCTGCCGCGGCAATCATATCAATTAAAATTTACATTGATTGTGCATTGATTTTGCATATGCTGCTGTCGTCGCCTGGGCGCCTGCACTTAATCAGCTTACGCATCATTATTCCGTGTGTCCAAAAATAAACTGCGCTTCGGGGGTGTCCCATGCTGATAAGCTCGCACGCTCTCTCTCTCTCTCTCTCTCTCTTTGTCTGTTAACAGCAGCTGCAGCGCGCGCGAGCTGCCTAATGGCCCTATATAGAGTGGGGGAGCTTGAATGCTTAATGCTAAATGCTTGACAATATTTATTAATGTCGAATTTCAATTCATTTGTAAATTGAAAACAAATAAAATCAACGTAATTATGTGATTTATGGCAGCAGCGGCAAAAATCATGAAAAAGAAGCGAAAAAACTGGCACAATCAGCAGGCATTGCTTGAAATACTTAATTTCCTCAATGGACTTGTTTAATTTATATAAATATATAAATATAAATATATACTCATATTTGTAGCATGTGCATTTTGTCTTGCTGTTGTACAGTGAAACCTGTGACACGCTTCTCTGCGCTGCAAACTAATCGAAACTTGTTGTATTTCGCATATATACATATATACCGATATATATATGTACATATGTATTCATTCCGTTTCACAGTTGTCTGTTTTTTTATACAGTAAAAAATCGAAACAAGTTAAAACCAGTTTTCGATTCTCCATGCATGCTAAATTGTGTTTTGCTTTCAATTAAACTAATAAAATGCCAATTGTCGTATATAGCAACAAATACATGTGTGTGTGTGTTGTTATAGTAGAGTGTCTGTGTGTGTGTGTGTGTGGAATGGTCGCCTAACTGGCTGGCAAAGCTGTAAAGCAATGCCTCACTCAACTGTGTCCAGTGCAGTGGCTGATTTTCTCGTTACCAAAGCAATCTAATAATCAGACCATCTATTAGAACGATTAAGCTCGACTCGTTCAAAGTCAACGCGGCGTATGAGTAATGTGTAAAAAAGCAAAAACAATATATATATTGTTTGTACATATGTATATAACTAGCAGTAATCATTAACTATTGTACAGTTGTTCATTTGTTCAGTTCGAGTGAATAAACATATTCAAATATTTTCCATTTCATTTCAAAGTTTTGCTTAAACAAACAAATGATAAAATAATTCAATTGTGGCTTATTAATATTATTGACAGTAAGGTATGGAACAGCAGAGTAGATCATAATTGTTTATGATTATAAAACTGACTTAAGAACTAATTAGAATTTTTGAAATATCTTACTGGCTTATTTAATGAATTCACATAATTGACAATTTAATAGGCAACGTTAAAAACAGGACACAACAAAACAATAATAAATAATGATAGTAATAATAATAAATAAAAGTATAAGTTTGAATGCGGCTTGGCTTGGCTTGGTTTGAGTTGGCTTGACTCAAATGATAAGCGTGATTTTATAATGCATATCACGTATACGCCTAGCCATACCACGTTGCATCTAAAATAGGTGCAATGCTGTGCGTGCGCCTGTGTATATGTATAGATGTACTCGATTACGCACACACACACACACACACACACACACACACACACACACACACACGTACACAGAGAGACGGGAAGGCGGACGGGCGAGCAGGTTGGCTACGCTTTGCTTCGCTTCGGTTCGGTTGGCTGCGCTGCCTCCGCGCCAGACTCGCTGTCGTCGCTGCCTCTCACAAAAATGTACGAGTGCATGTGAGTGTGTGTGCGCTGATAAGAAAAAGACAACAGCAGCAGCAGCAGCAGCAACAGCAACAGCAGAGGCAGCAGCAGGCAGCATTTGTTGTCTGGCAACCTCAACAGTTTTGCGATCTTCAGTGTTATTTTTGTTGGCAACAAACGTTGATTGCGCGCGCGGGTGTTTTGTTTGGCATTAGCTAACACTAGTACTACTCAAGCATTGTTGCTGTTGTTGTAGAAATTTCGTTGCTATTTGCTTGATGATTTTCAACACTCTTCAAACAACATTTCGTGTTGACGTTAGCAAAGAAGTGAAAAAGCAAACAACTTGATAACAAAAAAAATAATAATAAAATACTTAAACGCATACAAGTACACACACTCATATAGGCGGTTATGCATATGTGTGTTGTTATTTGAATTACCAGTTATAACACACATAAATTTTTTTACGATCTATTACGAAACGTGCAACTATTAATCTTAATAAATACTAATTGGATACAATACGCGCGCACACGAGCCACACGATCAATCCAAACAGATCAACAAACGACAACAACAACAATAACAGTTCAGCAGCCAATTGATGCGCATCATGCAGCTTGAACGGCAATGCGACGCCAGCGGCGACGTCGACAGCGCAGCTGGAAGCCATAGAAAGGCGCATCAAAAGCAGCAGGCGATAGCCAAAGTGAGCGAAATTAATACACACAAACATAGACACACAGACGCATACATGCATATCCACGCTCATCCTATGGTCAGTGCTGTTAAACGAGCGTGGAACATTTACAGCACCTGCCGCCATTTTGCATCGGCTGCTGTTGCTGCTGCGGCTGAGCTGCGCGATTAATTTGATGCCACACAGAATTTAATGCATATTAAATTGCATATTAAAATGCGCTGGCTACAAGCGGTATCCAGTTGCAACGAAATGCAAATGCCGCATGTCTAGTAAATTAACAGCACCGTTTAACGCAAGCGCAACAGGCCAACAGCAGCGGCGGCAGCAGCAGCAGCAGCACCACCACCACCAACAACAGCAACAGGGGAGCCAACGGCCAACCATCGATGTGCCAGTTTATTTGGTACCAAGCAGTCTCGCCAAGTCGTGTTTATGTTGCTGTTGTTGCTTGTAGTGAGTGGCCATGGTACCATGCAGTCTCGAGAGCTGTTTTAACAACTTAAGTGGGTTGCTTTAATAGTTGTTAGTTTGCAGTAGCATCACAAACATTAACTGGCATACTTAACAGTCGGACAATATCACGAGGTAGCGCTTAACAGTGCGCAAATGTTAACAATGTTAGGACTATGCATAATGGCAGATAGCTTTAAAGAGTTCGGGATTTTAATTTAACAGAGAATGTTAGGCTTAAAGAGATTTTGGGATTTTAATTTAACAGAGAATGATAAACTGTAGCTTAACGGCACAAATAAATGCGCATGTTTTGCTATGCTTGCGTAGCCAAGCGTAAAGTTTTGGCACATACATACATTCATATATATGTGTATGTATGTATTTATATGTACATATGTGCAAGCTGCATGTTAGTATACACACGCTTAATTTTCGATCGCAGCTTTGCACTCATTTCATTGTCACTCACTGTTAAAGCCACATAATTACAGGTGTTGGTTCAGATAACAGCTCGCATTCCAGCCTAAATTTAGGCGCCTATTGATAAGGTAGACATTTAGTTTAAATATCTATTTAACGCCATGTATATACATATAAATAATAATTCTTGTCGTATGTGTGAAATTCTTTTGAAACTATTGCGCACAAAAGAATACAAAAAGATTTCATTAAAATTGTTTGTCATTATTTTTGGCTCATGACTTCATTCAATGTCGCCTGGCAGCAGGCACAGACACACAAACACACATACGCAAAAAGCAATCAAAATCAAAGTTGAATAGTTTACAATCAGGCAAAACGACGGACTTGAGCTGAAACATGGCAAATTGCGTGGCATGCGCGACTCGCGCCAATGATTCAGTTATAGCTGTGTGTGTGTGTGTGTGTGTGTGTGCCTGTCATATAGCTTTTTATTTAGCTTGATAATGCGTCTACTTGTATGTATGACAGACTGACAGTTATTTAAATTGATACAAAGCGGCAGACCGACAAATAAAATCAATTGGCAGCTAATCAAAGCACAATGCAAACAAATTGCCAGCACATGCTTTTGATGGGGTTGACGATAAATCGAATGGATCCATCGATCAATCGTTCCACATATTCCACAAAATCGTTTCCAGGCTCTGGATGACGCCAGCAGCTGCTGTTAACTGTTAACACAGCTACAACGGTTGCTCTTTCTCTCTCTCTCAATCTCCGTCTCGCCCTTTATATCGATTATGCAATTTATGCGGCCGGCAGTGCCAGTTTAAAAATAAATATAGCGACACTCGAACTCGAACTCGAACTCGAATTTGAACTCGTTCTCGAAACTCTTCGCCTACTCGATGGCCATAAATCGTGCAATTCGAATCCAATTAGCGGTCTGACACTGCGCAGAGGTCGTCGCTGTGTGTAATGCGAGACAGTGTAACAGCGTAACAGCTGCTTCTGTTAACTCTCTTCGGCAATGTAAACTATACGCGTCATACAAGTAAAAAAAAAATAAAATAAAAATACAAAATCGAGATATACCATATATCTTGCGCGTTCAGCTGTTCCAGTGGCGCCAGTATTAAAACTTTGCACTTTTCCAACAAACACTCTGCGCAATATTTGGTGTGTTACGTCAAATTAGTTATTTGTATTTAATTTAGTATTTTAGTGGCACTCACGTGTCGCGCTCGGCAGCTGCTAGCTAATTACAGTATATACGTATCTAAATAAAGCCAGCAAATAATATACTATGTAGATGTACATATATACATGTATAGATGTATGTATATATAGAATGGACTATAATTTTTTTGGTTTGGCCAACTGTTGAGTTGCGCACTGAGCTCATGCCAACAACAACAACAACAACAGCAATATTTGCCAAAAACTGATTGATGAACTTTTTCTTACTTTACAGCCAAGCCCATTTGGCCATAAATCAAAAGCTACGACAACAAAAATGCGCTCAACTTAATTGAAGGCATCAACAAGCCAATAAAAAATCAATTTAAATAAACTCACACACACACCATACTCACACATACAAGCACACTTTTGTATAGATCTCATTGAGTATATGGCACGAAGCAGCGATTGACGCTAACGACGCGGGAGGTGCTAAGCGAAGCGCTCATAGAGAACCGAAAAGACGAAAATTCGAAAGAAATATTTCAACAAATTGTTCACATGTTTTTTTTATTGTTGTTCGGAACAGCGACGCTGTGTCTGCTTTGAATTTTCATTCATTTTTCACAAACACACACACGCACACACACACACAAGCAAACAGAGCACGCGAAATTTTCACACACGCCATTTTTCTGCACTGTTGTTGTTATTGTTGTTGCTGTTTTATTTATTTATATACATATATATTTGGCACATGCAGAAAGAAGCGAGCCGCATCAGCGCAATGGAAAAATTTACAATTTTAATCAAATTATTCAATAGTTTGGAATGTATGTCGACGCCGAACGTAATTGAAACTGAAGCGGACCACGCAAATTGATAAAAATATGCAAATATAGCAACAACAAACGAATTTTATTATTCATTTAATTTATTTTTATTATTATTTTGGGGGCCTGTCTGCGCACACAAACAACACACATATACATACATACATATGCGTGCGTGTGTTGATGTGTGTGTGTGTTTAAGTGTGACCATGCGATTTGTTGTGGTATTGCGGCTCGCCTTTGAGCCCAGTTGTACTCGTAAATTAGCCAAGTCGACAGACAGATTTGCAAATAATGCAATAAACATTGAAATTGCGCGCGCGGTTTATTTATAGAGCGAGAGCGACAGAGAGAGAGAGAGAGGGAGAGAGGGAGAAAGAGAGGGACACCTTTATGAAGATGCCGAATGCAGATGGGCAGCCAGATAAAGCAAGATCAACACGAAATGCAATTTTATTTTTAGCTCACAGTTTGCAGTTGCAGTTGCAGACAGGATCTATTTTTAGATAGACGTACCACAAGTACTCGCACTTTGCCTTGAGGTTGCTTCCCCCTTCCAATCTACCTGCCTCCCTCCCTCCCTCTGCTGCTCTCGCTCGCACTCACGTAGTTAGTGATTGGCTTGTCGGGCCTTATTTGCGGTTTCAAGGTTCTACTTGGCCCATATCTATTTACCCAGTAAGCGGTTTAAGGCAGCAGCCAGCTAAAGCAGAACTTAATTGTAACGACTCGCTCTATAAATAGCTCTCGGCCAGACAGTAAATCGTGCTATTTTTAAGCTATTTCCGGTACTCAACTACTTAAGCGTAATCAAAAGCACTGAGCGAAATAAAAGCGACTTTTCTTGTTTTTTTTATACCAGAAAATACTAAAGCAAAGCGGTTTTAATTTGATATTCTTGGTAGAATTTGTAGAAGAATTCATTTTATTAAAGCTAGCAGAGATGGCGAATTTTGTTAATTGACTTGACGCTGACATTTATTCGACATTTTTCGACATTTTACTAATATATTTTTCTTGTTTCTTTGCAGATGTGTTCCCGCAACATAAAGATCTCGGTGGTGCTGTTTCTTGTTTTGATACCCATATTCACAGCGTTGCCACATAATCACAATTTGTCGAAGCGTAGCAATTTCTTCGACCTGGAATGCAAGGGCATCTTCAACAAGACCATGTTCTTTCGCCTGGATCGCATCTGTGAGGATTGTTATCAACTTTTCCGTGAGACGAGTATACATCGACTATGCAAGTAAGTTGAATTAACTGATAGCTAGGTAATACAAACTAATCAAAACTGAAACTTGTCTAGCGATCGAGGAAGCATATCTATAGTTTCAATTCCATTTCATTCCACATTCATTTAAGAAATCATAAGTTTACCATTGTTCAAGAGTTCAATTTCCATTACGTTACACTTGGGATTCTTGAGTGGTAAATATATACATACTATCAGTGTCATTTCCATTTCATTCCAGCATTAGCATACCTGATTCCACTTGACTTTACTGCAACTCAAAGAGTATCCTACCTACTACTCTTTACATATTACTTGAGATTCTCAAGCTGTTATATAAAATCATAACTATAATCAATTCCATTTTCATTTCATTATAATGTCAAAGTTAGCATTAGCATACTACATTCTACTTCACCAAACCCAAATTCAATTTTATTCCATTTCGACTTCCTTGAACAAACGTCCTCGAACCTCGAACAACAATTTGAAAGCAGTTCAAGGCAATTCGCAGCGCCAAAATAATAATAGAACGAGAAGGAAAATACATTTTAGCTTGAAATCTAACCCTGACATGGTTTTTTAAGTACTCGGGAAATATTACGATCCACACGCACATCTACAAAAAATACTATTTTTTTCAGAAAAACAAATATCTAGCTGTTTTCTATTATGCTTTCCGCTTTTCTTTGTTTTCTCTTCGCTGACTTTTCTACCTTAACTATTTAACCATCTATCTGTCTATCTGTATGCTAGCTGTATCTTCTTGTTTATCTATTTGCCTGCAGGGCCAATTGTTTCGCCCATCAGACCTTCGGAGAATGCCTTAAGGTGCTGCTGATCGATGATGAAGAGATTGAACAGCTGCAGCAATATCTAAAAGTTATCAATGGCTCGCCCTATCCCTTTCACAAGCCCGTTGTATTCAAATACTAAACCGAAATGCTTCACTTTCTAGCTGCCTTTCATTTTCATTTCAACTTGTTTTTCATATATGTTCCTTTTGGTTTCATTATTAATACTCTTGATTTTTGTTTATTTGGTTATCTTATTTTTGTTGATTTGTTTTTGTGTGCTTTTTTAGGAAAGACTGCTTTGATTCGAAATGGTTTGGCGAATGCGTGAAAGTCCTTCTAACACCCACAGAAGAGATTACAAATTTACAACATTTTATAAAAGTAGTTAATGGCTCGCCCATATCATTCAACATGGCGCCTGGTCCAGCTACATAACTCTTCTAAGTGGTTGGCTTTTGAACCACCACCAACAACAACAACAACAACAACAATACCAACACCACCAACAGAAGCGAAAAACACCACCAGCGAAACACTCACACACATAAGCACACATACACACATCCACCCATTCGCAGTTAAGCGCTCGAACACACTCACACACTCTCGCAGAGTAATGGAAGTTAGAATCCAAATGATACCAGTTCGTAATGGAACTGGAACTGGTATTGGAACGATCACATCCGAAGTAACTCTGAAGCAGCAGCAGTAGCAGCAGAAGCAGCAGCCGCAGCAGCAGCAACAATAAAACTACATACAAGAAAGCAGAACAACAAATTAAATATTTAACGCCCAAATTTAATTCGTACTTATTTATTACTGTATATGCTTTACAGTGCCTTTTTTTTACTATATATGTATGTGTTTTTTTAAAAACGAATTATTTTAATTAATTTATTGAAACGTTATGCGTTTGTTGTAAGCGAGGGACACGGGACCAGGGGGCGGGGCTAAATGCATATATCTATATGTATATTTATGTGCGTCGGGCTGTATGTATGTATGTATTTACACTGTGAAGTGAGCAAAAACTGAAGCAAACGCACACATACATATGCATGCATGGATATATGTAGGAAAGGGAGGGGTTAAATTGAAGAGAAATAAATAGAGGGAGGGGTAGCTACTTTCCCTGTATATTTTAGGACAGCGAACCCCGTTTTGCCGAAGAAGTATTTACTTTTTAAGTATTCTTAGCTTGTTTATTATTGCGTTATGTATGTAAAAAAGAAGATCCATTGTTTTTAATATATATACTTATTTAATGTATAATTATTATTTTTTTCTATTATATTAAAAAAAAAAAAAACAAAAAAGAAAAAAAAATCAAAACATCGCGTATTCCAAGCAGCATTTACATTTACATCAAAAGGGCACACACAGAAACACTCACACATGCATACTAACACAAGCGCAACACCTAGACCGAAAGTATTTTGCAAATGTATTAAATTTGTTTGTGGTATTTTGTAAAGATTTAAACCATAATTAGCGTAAAATTTGTTGGCAAAAACACATACACACAACAAAAAATATATATTTACATATATAGATATTCACGATAAATATTTTAGTCTAGAACGCAATTTGTGCAAAACACAAGCAAAACAAAAAAAAAACCTTTGGTAAAAAACACGCAAAAAACGAACAAAATGAAAATGCATTACAAATGCAGACAAAAAAAAATCAATTATTAATTATGTTTAAAATAATAAACAACAAATAATCGCTGGCTATTTGAGGGCATCTAAAATTGTGATAACTGAAAATTAGAATGCGGCACTGACCAAGGGATAGCGCAACAATAAAACAAATGCAAGAAAAAATATAGCAAAGAGAGCGCATAAAAAGCAAAGAGCTAAGCGCCAAGAGAGCGAGAGTGAGAGAGAACGAGAGCAACAAGTGCAGCGCGCAGCTGTCGTCAATGTTTGGCGCGTTTCCGACGCGACTAAAAACGCGTGCTTACCGTTTTTATTTTGTGGTAGGTTATTTTTATTTTTTTGTTTCACATTTTATTTATTTACCTTTTTTGTTTACAATTTTGGTTTTTGGTGCCTCGTTTTTTGTGAATGAGCAGGCTGCAATGTTTTTTGCATTTTTTGACTGTTTGCACTGGCCAACAAAAACGAATTTTTGAACACAAAGCTTTTTGCATTTTGGCTGCACTTAAACGTGCAAGCAAAAACACCTTGGAAAACCTTATAGAGTTCGTCAACTAATGCTAAACTTATTTATGTGTGTATATATACAGGCAAGACTGCTTCGGATCGCCGTTCTTCAATGCCTGCGTTGAGGCGCTGCAGCTGCACGAGGATATGGACAAATATAACGAATGGCGCGATACCCTGGGACGCAAGTAAAGTGTGGACGGAAGGAAACAGAACGGAATGAAACGCAACGAGACGGACGGGCATACATGAAGAGTAAAGCTATAGCTGAACGAATATTACGACTACTACCTATATACTATGCTACATATTTAAATATTATGCTATATACACACACTCACACACACACACATACATACAGAGAGATCACAGCAACACATACAACAATCGTCTAAAAATTATCACAGCGAATACGCGAATTATATTTAAGTAAACAAAAAACTAATTATATATATACAATATATATATACTATATAAATATATAATATATAATTCATAAATAAATATAATCAATTATAATATGACGAGTGTCAACAGTTTTCTTCGCATAGTTCTTTTCGGTTTACTGAGTTTTAGATAAACCCTTATTTTGTACAATTGTTTTTCGTCGTAGGGCCCCCCGATTTAGGTTTAGTTTATAACGTTTATATATGTATATGTATTTTTAATTTTCTATTTAAATGCTCAAGCAAAGGACAAAGCAAAAAAATTAAATTAAATGTCTGATGTAAATAAATTTAAATACACTTGTTTTTTTTTTTTTTTAAATATACATACACATATATATATTATATTAACAATATATTTTGTAAATTTTTGTCTATCATTTAAGTAATTTAATTTAATTTGTTACGTTTAATTTCGCGAAGAAAATTAATTCATTAAAAATCTACACACACACACACTCACACAAACACACACATACCATACAGCATATTTCGATATTACATTATATGTAACCCTAATTAATTTAAACTTGTTTGGATCTAGTCGTAAAATATAAATAAAAACAACTGTATATTTCAAGTGGAGAGAGTATTTCAAAGTTTTGCTTCATTTCCATATATATTTGGGTGTGCTTTTTATTCAACAAATTTATATAAATATCTGTATTCATTTGTGAGGCTAAACAATATCAAAGTTTTACATCATTTCGATTTTATTTCTTGGATAATTCTGCAATTTATTTGAGATGTATGAAATGCCAAGTGTCGACTGTAAAACAAGAGAGAATATTGTAAATTGAACAGTTTTCTATAAAAGATTTATAAATAATATAGTTTATTTGAAGTATATACAATCCGCATTATTAATAGAACAAATCCCAGCGCCAATTACAAAAAGTCGTTATTATATTTACATACAAAACATCACATCTCAAGCAGTTCAGTGCGGTATTTTGTTTAAAAGTTTATTTTTGGTAATTTTATGCCATTGATTAGTAAAGCGCATGCGGTATTTTTGGAGTTATGTATCCAATTTGTGTGCGGGGGGAAGGTTTGTGTTTGGAGAGTGTTAAAGCTTAGCGCGTACATAGAAAACCTTACCTGTATCAAGTACCTCCTCCACTTCCCCTCCATCGGAAGCCTCTTGGAAAATCTTCAATGATTCCTCCTTGCCAATGACGAATTCGGAATTGCGATTGGTAATGTTTTGACTGCAAATAGATATGCATTAGTAAATAATATATAGACTAGTAGATGTAAACAAACCAGGCGATATCGGGTGCGCCCACATTGGATTGATTGATCAGCGATTGCCAGAACTTATGAGTCTCTGCAATGATCGAGGTGGCAAAGTCCGAGTTCTTTGCATCACCATTGAATGCAAATTGATTCTCTGGCTTGCCATCGGGTATTTTGTAGATCTAAACAATGTTAAGAGCGATAACATTACTATAATACATACAATATCTATACCATATATATAAACTTTACCTTAAACCACTCAACGGTGGCACGCAATAGTCCCGGGAAATATTGATCTATATCGGATACATCGTTGAGCTTAGTTGCCAACGGATCCTTCACATCGATTGCAATGATCTTCCAATCAGTTTCGCCCTCATCGATCAGTGCAATGGCACCGAGGACCTTAACTTGCAGCACTTCTCCACGTTTGGCCACACGATAGCCGATTTCGATAACATCGATGGGATCATTGTCACCCTTGCAGCCAGTGGAGGGTTCAATGTGGTTGGGATTCTCCCAGGTCTGAGGCAAAGCGCCATAGTTCCAAATGTAGCCTTTGTGTGGAAAGCAATTAGCCACAAAACGCAGTTTACCCTTCTTAATGTCCTGCTTAATGGGATTCAAAGGAGTTTTCAAGCTAATCTGCAATATAAATAAAGCAACACGCGATTTATGTGTTTATTAAATTCCTGATGATGGTGAATAGATGATTTATCGATAAATTATAGTTGAGACACCTTACCTCCATTTTGGCGTTTGTCCAACGTGGCACCTCCACGACCATGTTATAGATGGTCTTGTCATCATTGGCGTATAACGGAATATCGTGCATTGGCGAAATGACATTGCCGCAGTTGTTTTCTATGGATGAAAGAGTAGATCAGATATAATGCGAACCATTGTGGAAGGAGGAGAACAGAGTAATTGCTAGAAATGTAATTAATAACGCAACACGCAATCGTTTGATTATTTAAAGTAAACAACAAAGAGGCAGACGCAGCCCATTGATAAGTGATTAAATATCTCACTTGATATAAATATTATTGACTAGGCCATATATCTGTTTCTAATCAAAGGAAATAAGAAATAAGATAGAAATTTCAAGTCCATAGTTCGCTGCTTGAATCACCTTGTTCAGTGTCACAGCCGGCCGCTTGAACTTACTGATAAAGCAACGTCTGTTATTTTGCGGCAACTTGTTGCATAATTAGTTTATTTTAATAGCCTTTTGAATATTATTATATTTATTAATTTATTTCATTTAATTACACTTTCGCACAAGGGTGCACATTTTGTTTTATTTAATTTTGCATACTTACTGAAATAAAGGGCATAGTCCGGCGAGTTTATGTTGCCTTTAGCAATTGTTTCAAACATCGGCATTTTTTCAGATTTTTTCCGTAAACTTTGGGCTTGAATAAATCTATAACTGGTGCACAACTGTTTTGCTGACGCCGCACAAGTCGGTTGAAACAAACGCCTACCAACTACACGTGAGAAAGCTATATATGAACTCCTTGCAATTTCGGCGAACATTCTGCTTCGGTGGCGTTGCCAGATTGGCCATGCCAAAAAAATACCAAACTAAATAGTGGCGACTGCTGCCAACAAATTGGTCGAATACACTGACCAAACAACACAGTGTCGAATATGAATAAAAACTCTATATAATGTGTCACAAAATTATGTTTCGAAAAATTACACCAAATACAAAATTACAACTTATTTTAACGTCTGTCTCAATTATTTTGTTTTAATTTATTGTACCAACAGTATTCTTTGAATTTCTTCATAATCAGACCGTATAAATACCAAACAGAAGATACCCGATTATTTTTTCGCAACAATCGAATGATACTAGTTCTATTGTATCTCCACGCTGACAAAAATTCAGAGAAATTGTAAGTCGTCGCATAAATTTGAGGAATAATAGTTTGTGGAATAACCGACAGTAGCTTGATGCTTAAAGTCCATTGTGAATATTATTCAATACGCGTACAAATCACTTAAATAATATTCTCTAAAACACAGAGCATAGTGTTAAAAAAAATATATACTTGGTGCAGGTGTTTTTTTCCTTTCGTTCGTTTGGCAACAAGTAGAAATATCCCCAAAATCATTGCCATGCAAAATTCGAGACCAAGAGGCTCCTCCTATAAGCCGCATCGTCGCCCATTTACTGGACAATCAGCTAATGTCAAGGCAAGCGAACCCAAAGCGGAAGCTCTTAATTGTCAACCGGGTAATGATGATAACGCGTGTGTCGTCTGCTTTAAAAATGTTGAGATCTATTCAATTGGCGACTGCGATCATCCTGTTTGCTACGAGTGCTCCACGCGTATGAGAGTCCTTTGCCAGCAAAACGAATGCCCCATCTGTCGCCATGTGCTGAACAAGGTAAGGCACCCATAGAAATGTCTAGATACTGTGAATGCATCTGCTATATATAACCCTTTTTTTCTGCTTACATTTCTTAGGTTTTGTTTACATTGGAAAAGCTGCCTTATCGCGAACTTGAAGCTGGCAATCGCTCCGATTTCTATAGCAAAAAATATCGCATTGGTTTCTGCACTGCGGACATACAACAGAAATTCTATAAGCTGTTAGATCATCCATGCTCGCAGTAAGTTTATTATTGCACTTGATTGATTAGACGTTCATTAAAATGAAACAAAATAGGTGTAATGTGCAGCCGTATCGTACGTTTGAGGCTCTGCGTAATCATGTGCAACGCGAGCACCATATGTATTTCTGCGATTTGTGCGTGAAGAACTTGAAGATCTTTACATTCGAGAGGCGCTGCTACACACAGGCTGAGCTGACGACACACAATACCAAAGGAGACCCGGATAATACATCGCATAGGGGTCATCCGCTCTGCGAGTATTGCAACAAGCGCTACGTGGATCGAGATGAGCTCTTCAGGCATTTGCGAAGAGATCATTACTTCTGTCATTTCTGCGATGCAGATGGCTGTAATGATTTCTATAAGTAAGTAAAAATCCGTTGTCCAGTCATTTATCCTCTAATCTAACACACACACACATTACCTTATCTAATGCAGCGTCTATGCTGACCTGGCTGATCATTTTCGCAAGGAACATTTTCTTTGCGAGGAAGGCAAATGCGCAACGGAGGAGTTTACGGGTGCCTTCCGCAACGAGATTGAATATAAAGCCCACGTTGCGAGTGTGCATGGCAAAACGCTGAACAAACAACAGGCCAAGCAGACGCGCACCTTACAGCTGGAGATTACGCTAGGACCACGTGGACGTAATCGGGGCCCCAACGAGCAAGGCATAACAAATATGAGATCACGGTAAGCTTGCTCCAATACTATTCCACTTTCACTTTTAAATAAATGTATATTTTGATTTATATTATAGCAATGAGGAGCATATGGATTATTTGGATGAATTGCCCTCAAGCAGCTCACAGCGGAACCATCATCCTGTAACAATAGATGCTGGCAACGAGGATGAGTTCCCTCAGCTTGCGGGCATTACGCCGGGACCGAATGTCTCTTTGGTGAGAGCGCCGCCACCGTCGATGCGAAATTTAAACGGCACCTCGGGTCTGGCTCGCACTAAAGAAAACTTTCCAGCTCTTGGCGGGGCAGCTTGTGGCAGCATATCGAACGTGTATAATAGTAGTTATGCTAGCGCACGAGCTCAGCCTCAACCTGCTGCGACTAACTTCAAGAAGGCGTCTAATGCAGGCGCTAGCACTTCTTCTGGTGGATCTGTAACTCGTGCCAATGCACCGGCTAATGGAATGCTGTTGCATGTCTCGAATCGACCTGCGGCCAATAGCAGCAGCAAGAAATCAGCAGGTCCGGAAATGGACTTTCCCGCCCTGCCCATGGGCAAGGGCAAGAAGTTAGCGCGCAATTTGGAGGAAGATATGTTGCCCGGCGCGGCCATGCCTATGAACAATGTGGCTGCCAAGCATCGTACTCTCGTCGATGACTATGTTTCCGTGGCACATCCGAGCACCTATCAGAAAATACAAATGGTACAAAAGGAAGAACTAGAGGCTAAGGCACGCCAAGAGGCGCTAAAGAAGAGTGCTCCCAAACTGACGGCAGCCGAGTTTCCAACGCTTGCGCCAAGCAGCACCAAAACGGCAACGGCAACAACATCTAAGCCGAATGGGAGCTCAGCAAGCTCTCTCAACTGGACGAAGCCCGTGTCAGAGAAGAAGCAAAAGGATTTGGATAATCGCAAGAGTAAAGTAGCTCAAGCTCCTATTTTGCCAACATCGAAGGGTAGTAGCGCGACTAGTTTGAATAACAATAAAACGAGCAACATTAACAAACAGGAGCCGAAGCAACAGCCGGAGAACAACAAGAAGGAGAAGAAATCTAAAGAGAAGAAGAACAATCAGGAGAATCAGCCTAAAGTGAACAACAAGCAGAAGGAGAAAAATAACAACAATACAAGCAACAACAATAATAATAATAATAATAACAATAACATCGATAAGCAGCAGCAACAGCAGCAACAGCAGCAGCAGCAGCCAAATTCCAATCACAACTTATCAGGGCCATTGCGTGCACCACCCGGACTAGGGGCACCACCTATTAAGCCACCTCCTGGGTTCATGTCAAATGTAACTGTCAACTCGGTGGCCAAGCTGCCGAACAATTTGACTTTTACCACTTCCTTGGGCGAGAACTATAGCATTGTGCCTAGTGCCAATTGCTATATTGATCCACCCGATGCAGCAATCCGGAATCAGGTAAGCAGAACTTAAATTTCGATGCATGTATATGTAATCAGAGATCCTTGCTTTCAGAACTTGGTGGATCAGCTGTGTAAGGTACTAAAAACACCCGAGGCCTTTAATGAATTTCGCTTGCTCTCGTCCAGCTTTCGTGATGGCACCTGTACGGCGCAAGCCTACTACGAGCAATGCCAAAGCGCCATGTCTGACAAGTTCCAAAGTCTCTATCCGGAGCTCTTAGCCATGCTGCCCGATATTGGCAAACAACAGGTTCCTATACAGTTTTTATTTAATTGAAATCTAATCGCTTTTATTAATGCTAATTCGAATTGTTTGTTTGTTTTAGGAATTGTATTTGGTGCATAAACAACATGTGAACAGCTTGCCACCCAGCCAGAGTAAATTACTGCCTCAGTTCGAAGTGTGTAGAAGTTGTAAACAAATCGTGTTGCCCAACGATTTTGCCAGTCATCAAAAAGCGCATGAGCTGACAAAAAATTTTCCTACGCTCGATAATGCTGCATCGAATAATTTGTTAAATGCGGGAGCGAAGAATGCACAACGTAAATAAAAAATCAGAGCTATACGGTTTCAACAGTCACGACAGCAACAGCTACTGCAAAAACAATTACAACGAATAAATTCCAATTGGAAGGATAAAAAATGAAAAGCTTTATAGCTATGTATATTTTGTATGTATGTAATTAATATTTTGATTTTGAAGCACGCGTGCATACAAGACTAGAAAATTTTGAATCAATGCCAATGTACACACATACATGAAACTAGGCTTAACTATATATAGATATAGATGTGTACTCTATTTAATTAGATCCTGTAAAATTACATCGTTGCATGTAACGTTGAAAACGTTTCATGATTTTTTTAGAACACATCCAAATGAGCCACAGTGGGCGAGAAGTGTGGTGTGCGTTTTTTCTTTTTAATTTTTAACAGAGTGAGCTTGTATAAAGTAAATTAAAACTGAATAAAGTGCAAAACAATCAAATTGCAGTTCTAATTGTTTTCTATTGATTATATTGGTAATTGGGTCTTTGTTCAATGTAAATCAAATAATTCAATTAGTATAATTGTTGGTCATATCTTATCTAGTTTGGTGTTTTTATTGCTGCTGCATTATTTACCTATCTCTTAAACATTTTTGTTTTAGTCAAAGCTTTGCCACGTTTTCTGTTATCTTTTTGGAAACTAAAACCCTAATCAGACCGCCAAATATTTTAAATATTCAGTTTCGAAACCCACTTAGTATTTATAAGAGAATGGTCACATTGCATTTGCTAAATGCATGTGTGTGCGATATTAGATAAGTTTGATAGCCAATTATCGATAGGTTTATTTCATAAACAACGATGGAGCGGCGCGAGGATGTGCTAAAACAAGTAATAAAGATTGTTTAAATTGTTTATAAAATAAATACCATGTTAATAATATTTTAGGCACTCGACAAGAATGCTTATGAAACGGAGCGTTGGCTAGCCTATAAAGCCGACAATGAAGTCGCCATAGAGAACTTGAATATGTTCGCAAAAAAACTTTCTGTCGAGGTTATGGTGCCAATTGGGAAAAAGGCTTTGATGCCGGGTGAATTGATACACACGAATGAAGTGCTCGTCGGTCACTACCAAGGTTACTTTTCTGCTTGTTCGGCTTTCAAGGCGGAGGAGATATGTCAGCATCGCTGGAGGCTGGCCAACGAGCACCTAAAGAAACTGCAAGTGGAGGCGGACTTGTGGCAGTAAGTCGAGTAAATATTTTGTAATTGTTTATTATTCTAATGTATAAGTCGTGTAGAAAGAATCTAGAAACACCAATCCTGGAGGGCGCTGTGCCCAAATCTGATGAAATAGAAATAGTGGAGGAATACAATGAGGCAGATCACAATAATTGGCTAAAGGATCACAAAGCGCGCGTGCGCAAGGAAAAACTAGTGGAACGTGCGCAACGAGAACAATACAAGACAGCCGATGCGCAGAATGATGTGTTTCAAAAGCTAGAGGAACGCGAACTGCTAGAAGAATTGGGCCTGGATCCTGATAATTTCAGTGAGCAAAAACTTAGTGAATTGCTTCCCAAAGAAGCACCGAAAGATAAAACTGACTGTGATAAAGAAAATGTAACAACTAAGACGGATAAAGAGATATTCGACATGCTGGCCAAATTAGAAGCTCAAGAGGCCAATGAGGCAGCGGATGTCGATGAAGAAATTGAGCAAAATGTTCAAAGCACAAATGAAATGGTTCGAAATCTAATGAGTGGACAAATGCAGGCAACGCCTGCAAAGCAACGCTTAAGCGGAATCAAAAACGAAGAAGAGAAAAAAGATAATGATGAAGAATATATGGATCAGCCTGAGCTGCGCTTAAGCGGAACCAACAAAATTTCAAAAGAAGACGAAGCAGATGAGAATCAGTCCAAGCTGGGCTTAAGCGGAGTCAAAATCACTTCAAACGAAGAAGAGGATGAAGATAATAATGATGAAGATGATGAGGATCAGCCTGAAGAAGTAAAGTTAATAAGGCAAGAAATGCAGCTGTTGCCCATTGAAGAGCGACAAGAGTTTCTAAATTCACAAGTACAAATAATCAAAGCGAAAATGCGTAAAATACAGAAGTCCTCCTTTGCCAGTGATGAATTGACACATTTAATGAATGTTCTTGTCTGTCTGGAAGATGATTTGCAGGAGCTGCTGTTTGAGCAAACAGAAACTGGGAACACAGATGAACTGTCGGAGGAATCTGAATCTGTTTCAACGGTCGACAATAAAAAGCGCCGCATCTCTTTCGCCACTGCCGACGAAGAGCTGCTTTTCAAAAAGGAAGAAACCGTTGCCGAAATGTTGACCAATGGCAAACAACGCCAAAAAAGAGACGTTATTAGCCTAGATGCTCCTCCATTAGTGCTGCCAAAACAGACAGTGGAGATAAAGTTGGACACAGAAAAGCATTCAAATTCACAAATTATGCAAAAAGTTGAAGAGAATTTGGAGTTTGTACAGCAGAATCAAAGTGTGCAGGATTTTGATTTGGTAAATCAAATACTAGAAGCATCAACGGGAAGAATTAATACCCTACACATAAGCTTTAATCATTCCGACGCGCTGCCAGCTGCTCCAACTCAAACTGATGATACTGAAACGCCTGGCACCCCAGCCCAATTGTATGAGCTGTACAAAAAAGCGCAGGAGAAGTACTCCTTTCCCATTTTTGTGAATGGTTATGAGGGTGAGGAGGAGCTAAAGGTGCCCATCATCAAGGAGGAGGACCGTGCAACTGCCTATGATGATCCACGGAAGCAGGTGAGTAGAAGAAGAAAAAAATAATGAACTTCCACTTAATCGCTTTAAATTTGCAGTTCAACAATCCGTCGGCAGAGCCCAACATTAGCATAGATACCGCATCAGGAGACCTGGAAACGAAATCTATATTGCGCAACAAATCAGCTGTGGAGCGCGAAGTCCATGCTGTCACCGAGAATCCAAATCCATCAAGCAGCAACAAATCCAAAAAGAATAAGTCTCGTAAGGCAAAGAAGGAGAGAACCATCGATGATGATCTGCGGGACATGAGTGCCTATCAGAAGGTCATGCAGGATTTGATTGAGAAGGAGCCTACGTTGGCACCAGAGCCATTGCCCAATGGCAAATTTATAGATGCGCATACGCCCAAAAAGCGCATTAGCCGCTTTAAAGAGCAACGCTCCATGAATAAAACATAGTTTTATAAATGTGGGTGAGATATGTACATTTATTTAGTTTGTGTGAATAAACAAAACGATATTATGAATTTATGTACAATCAAACATTTGTTTATGCTCTATTACACAAACATACATACACACATATACGGATGCACGCACACACACATTCGATTTGTATTAAATTAAACTCTATTTACTAAATCCGCATCAACGGAGTTTATTTTTAAAACATTTACACATAGTTTTTTTTGTAATTATTTGGATTTTACATTTGAAATCAGTAATTCATACATATATATGTATATATGTATATATATTATAAATGTGTGCGAATAATAATTAAACGTGTGTGTATTTAAACGTAGATACATATTAACTACTAATACATACAGTGTGCAAATTTGTTTCTTATTTAGAATCTCCTTTAAATTTCGTTCTCTTTAAATATTTTAATTAACTGATTATTGCTTTCTTTAATGGTTTCTGAAAAACCAAAGCCAAGATTAATTTAATTACGTTAATATATGTTTCGTTTTTTTTTTTTTTTTTTTTTTTTTTTTTTGAAGAGTAGGTACATTTGTAATGTCAAAAGTGCATTGAACATTATTATCGCCAGCTACTTCCAAGTTTTCCAAATGCTATTCGCTGCGCTCAACTTTTGGATTCGAGTGCACCGCAATTGGTTTTCTGCTCGATGTCCAGTTCGGATTGATATAGCTAATCTTCTAGTCCAAGAAATTCTCGCTCCAATGCGGCGCCCATCATATTCCATTCGCCATCATCACCGTCATCTTCCTGGTTATTTTCGCTATTGGAATCAGAGCCCATTTCCAAATCCGATGGCAATTCCTCGCCTGCAAATCAAATATTTAATATATAATTTATAATTTTATATCTTTTATGATAGGCGTACCACGTCGAAATTTAGCACTTGGAACTTCATCATCGTCTTCTTCTTCCTCTTCCTTTTCCTCGTCCTCAGGCTCGTCCTCGTCATTGGATGAATTCTTATCGAATTCGACCACTCCGGTGGTCGTACCCAACATCACATCCTCGGAGCGTGTAAAAAAATCATGAGCACGATTTGAAGTTTCATCCTCGCGTTTGCGCTTCAACAATTTTTTGTCCATGGGCGGATTTTCTATTAAATTGTAAATATTGTATAATGAAAATGAAGGTTTTTACTTATGTTCCAGCTGCTTACCAAAGTTGACAGGGCCCTCGTCGCTAGAGGAATCCGACTCGAAGAATGTCTCGTAGTCTTTGTTCATGGACTCGATGTCTGCATTGGTGAACACCAGCAGCGGATTAAGTGTTTCACGGAAATTTCCACCTTGCTCTTGTTGCATGCTGCTCGACGGCGATATCTCCGATCTCTCATTATAGTTGACTACATGCTCGGGACTGTGGCAATGGGCAGGCGGTTGTCGCCCCTTGTTGCGCACCTTGCGATCGAGCGGAAAGAGCCGCTCATCAACATGCTCCCAGCGTTCGGCACAGGCCCACAACCAATTGGCATTAACTACTTTAATGTTCGGCTCCTTCTTGGCCGCATTCACTTTATAGGTGCCGGCATTGACGGCCACCAGATGTGTTACATCCTTGCTGATGTTTGACTGAACCTCGGCTCCCAAGCTTTTAGCTATAAAATAGGCACGCGATTGCTCCAACTTCATCTGGGTCGGCACCAATCCGGAAAAGACTAGAACTTGACCACGCAGCACTTCACAACGTATTTTCGGCACAATGATCTTGAGATCGGGTATCTCTGTGGTCTCATCGTATATGGCATAGAAACGCTTATGTATATTCCTCAATATGACCTCCAGATACAGTAAATAATCATCGGGATCCTCAATTTCAATTTGCTTCTGTCCATCAGTTGTAATTTTCATTTGCGAAGTTGTGGCCACATCATCATTGGTAGCTTTAGCTGCCTCATCGTCAGCATCCGCCACTTGTTTCTCATCGCCGCTAGTTGACGACGCGATGCTTTCATCATCCTCTTTCTTGGGCGGCAATTTTTCAGCCTTTGAGCTGGCCATGGGTACTTCATCTATGACATTTATTTCATCGCTATCGCTGCCTTTGTTGCCGCTGCTCGGAGCTTCAGTTTCTGGCACACCGGATGAGTTTTCGTCATCTACATTCAGAGTCTCTTCGACTGTTGTGGTTGGCTTGCCATTCAGTTTTTCACAACTGTTATTCACACCGGGCTCTTTAGTATCTATCGCATCTTTTGTGTCGCTGCCCAAATCAAATATGTCCACTGAGGAGTCCTCCTCATTGCCCTCTTCATCCTTGCTTGTGCTGGAGACGGTGTTGTCGTCCTTATCCTTCGAATCTTCAGTTTTTAGCTCCGTCTCTTTGTCCGACGGCTTATTAGGGACTTCTGCTTTCTTTTCGGCGATTTTATCAATTTCTGAAAATATCTTGAAATTGTAAATATAGTTTGTGTTGATTGGGGAAGGTGCGTACCCTTGAAGTCGACGCCCTCGCCATCTAGCTCGTGCTTGGATAACCCAGGCGGCGCATTTATATCTCCCGTATGTTGAAAGAAATGATAGGGTTTCACTTGTATCAAATTTGATGCCATATTCCAAACATCCTCACGATCATCTATGATGCAGACCATGGAATCGCCATTGGGAAACAGCGCTCTAAATATGAAAGAGAGGACAACTGAATGAGTAAAAGTAAGACAACTAGAGTGCAGCTGCTTTACTTTAGATTATCCGTTTTGCTTGTGGCATTGAAGCACTCATCGCGCGACAAAATGCGATGGGAGAAGAACTTTCCATCGGGATCAAGTAGCTGAGCAATCATATGAGCATAATTACGAGCACCAAAGGTGCAAATGTGCAGCTCATAAAGCTCTGACATTTTCTCCAGGAACTCGGCTGTGCCCGGTCTCAGGCGAGTGTGATACCACGGCGACTGTGGGCCGTACAATTGAAAGTGATAGATGCCCTTTATATTATCTGGCACTGTATCGTTGGTTGTGTGTATCACTGTCTGATCGAGATCCACCAACAGCACCAGCTTGCGATCGTTGAGCAAGCGTCGTGTGTCATCGTGCCCAAGCTTTTGAGCTAGTTTCTGGGTTACTTTCAAATCGGGCATTGTGTGCACCATTGGAACCGACGCCTCAGATGTTTGGCCCTATTGTAATTATACAGATTTGTCAATAAGAATTATTATTAATGTCTTTTAATTACAACTTCTCAAAAATCTATTCATTTTTATTATTTCGTATAACACTTACATTGTCGTTCTGCCTTAAGTCTGCGCCGCAGTCTGCGCACATATCCTTGATAACAGTTGTGTGTATGCATTCGGATAACTCCAAGAGCGCATCTCTGAAAACATAGCAAACAAATAAATCAGCTTACATTTTATGTATACGCGCATGTGTGTTGCCATTGTGGTGTATGTTGCAATCAGTGCATTCCACCCACTGCCGCCCGCTCCATGTTTGCAAGAAGAAGATTTTGTTTGGAGGTGGGGGGAAAAAAACTCACCCTTTTATCACTATTTCGCCTTCCTTGCGAAGCCGCTTTTTGACCACTCCGGCACGATTTGATTTGTATTTCAAAAACATCGAATCGCCCTTTTTAATGGGCTTGCCATCCTCACCGAGCTGCTGATATAAAAACAAAATTTGTGCCGCCGAAACATTTTGCCCTTCGCGTACGCGCCATTTATTGATTCGTATGCGTGTCTCAGTCGCAGCAAGCGCTGCGTTTACAATGATACGATTTACACTTCCGCCGCTGCCAGCGCTTCCACCGCCACCATCGTCCACGTCCCTAGTAGGCTTTGACGCAATCGGGACACCATGCGTCTTAACCTCTTCGCTTGTCTTTTGCATACTTTATTTACAAATTGTGTATATATACAGATTTTAGTTTTGTTTAAATCTGTGGCTTGTTATGTTTTCAATTTGTGTGAATTGCGACAGCGCAAAACTGACATTCCCATTAAAGGCGGACAGCTGTTTTTTGTATACTCCTGGTTTCGATATATCGTAAAGGTTCGATAACTAATAAATGTTCCACTCATAATTTGCACGTTTCGTTTGTTTGGGTTTGTTTATACTACGCACGCAATTAAAAGAAAATGAGCGCTGATAATGAAAAAGAAAACCTGAAACGTAGCGCAACTGAAGATACAGCGGAAACAGAGAAATCGGCCGAATCAGAGCAATCAGCTAACCAGGAAACAGAAGCAGAAGGCGAGGATGATGCGTGGATTGGACCGATGCCATCCGAACAAAGCACTGCAGTGCCGGCTAAGAAAAAGAAAGGTAAACAAGCTTAAATTAAATGATATATTAAATTAATTTTACTGTTATTTGATAGTCTTACCATATGAACATATTTATTTGGAGAATTTGCCGAATGCAGAGAGCTATGAGCGCAGTTACATGCATCGAGACGTGATCACACATTTGGTGAGCACGAAAACTGAATTCGTGATTACTGCCAGCTTGGATGGACACATAAAGTTTTGGAAAAAAATGGATTTGGGTATTGATTTTGTGAAACATTTTCGAAGTCATCTGGTGCCAATTAAATCGTTAACTGCCAACAGCAGCGGTACTTTGCTTTGCTCGGCTGCCACCGATCAGACAGCAAAGGTATTCGATGTAGTTAACTTTGATATGATCAATATAATTCGATTGGGCTATACGCCACTGTGCAGCGAGTGGATTAATTCGCCGGGAGATGCGGTGCAAGGACTGGCCATGTAAGTAAATTAGTTAATAAGTAAAATATATTTAACATTTATTCTATTCTATTTAGCACCGATTCGGAGAGCAATTGCATCCACATTTATGATGGTCAGAGTGGAGGTGAAGCCTTGTACACCTTGGACAAATTGCACTTAGCTCCAGTAGTTGCCATGTGCTTTAATTTGGCCATGGAAACGGTAATATCTGTGGATCGTAATGGTATATTGGAGTATTGGCAGAATTCTCGGCATGATTACAAATTTCCACAACGTTTGGTTACCTTTGATTCCAAGTTGGATACAAGTAACAATTGAATACATTATGCATCTGAAGGCTAGTATTTAATATAATTTTCCTCATTTTGCAGGCCTCTTTGAGTTTGCCAAAAATAAGACCCAAGTAACTGGCTTGGCCGCGACGCCGGATGGTAAACGATTTGCTGCTATTTCTACAGATCGCAAAGTACGTGTCTTTCAATTTAATACGGGGAAACTTTTGCGACTCTTCGATGAGGCCTTAACCACATACACACAAATGCAACAGACGCCACATGCATTGCCCAATATGGAATTTGGCCGACGGTAGGTGTCCCCTTTCTATATAATGCAATTGTAAGCTAAACTCTTGCCTTGCAGAATGGCTGCGGAACGTGACTTGGAGAAGACGGCACAAAATACCACTATGAATATACTTTTTGACAGCACCGGACATTTTTTGCTTTATCCCACAATGCTGGGCATTAAAGTTATAAATGTTGCCACTAATCGATGCGTCACAATTTTGGGTAAAACGGATAATATACGGCCATTGCAAGTGGCACTCTTTCAAGGTCGAATAAAGCGACAGAAGGCAGCCATAACCCTCGAGCAGGAGGCTAGCGAAAATCCAGCGTTGCAAAATTTACTTAATGATCCAACGGCCTTTTGTACAGCATACAAGTAGGATTATTTATACTTTTAGAAAAGACTAAAATTTTATTGAAATCAATCCTATTTGTAGAAAGAACCGCTTTTATCTGTATAGCAGACGTTTGCCTTCTGATTTGCAAGATGTTGATCGTGACATATTCAATGAGAAGCCTTCCAAGGAGGACATCATTGCCGTGCCTGAAGCACAAGGTAAGTGCTTAGCTTTAATTAATTTTAACTTAATTACTAACAAACTGTGTACTGTCCTTTACACGCTAACATTCTTTAGACGAAGGTGTTTATACATACATATATATACACATACACGATATCTTTACATTATAAATTTTGTAAATGGTTTTTTAGTTATACAACGTATCTATGAGAATGTAGTTATGCATACCACTAAAGGAGATATTCATATGAAATTGTTCTACAAGGAGGTGCCAAAAACGGTGGAAAATTTTTGCGTACATGCGAAAAATGGGCAAGTTCTTAAATTATTTTTACTTAACTAAAAAAGCCAAAGGCTTCATTACTTTCTTTCTTTCCTATTATAGCTACTACAATGGACATATATTTCATCGAGTGATCAAGGGTTTCATGGTACAGACTGGAGATCCCACAGGTACGGGCACGGGCGGAAAATCCATCTGGGGACACGATTTCAAGGATGAATTCGTGCCGAGCTTAAAGCACGATCGTCCGTATACTGTTAGTATGGCAAATGCGGGCCCTAATACAAATGGCAGTCAATTCTTCATAACCGTACTACCTACAGTAAGTTATTATCCTATATATAAATGATTCTTTTTAATATGTTTTATTAATTTTTTAAGCCTTGGCTGGACAATAAGCACACAGTCTTTGGTCGTGTGTATCGTGGCATGGAAGTAGTGCTCAATATATGTAATGCTAAAGCAAATCCCAAAACTGATAAACCATACGATGACATTAAAATAATTTCAATACATTTAAGTAATTAAGCACAAAAAAAGAAATATAGCAAAAATAAAACATTTAATTGTATAATAAATTTATATTTTGAACTGTGCGCGTTCAGGTGCGCCACCTCTTGGCAAATACTAGAACTGTTAGTCACTTAGGTACCAATTTAAGTACAGTTGGTATTTCTGCATTTCTTTTAGCACGGCCACACTGAACAGCTGCTTATGCAGTTTCCCCCGTAGTCTCTCATTCACTGCCAGAGTAGAATCCAAACAAATTGTAAATTAAGCGTTACACGGTGCTTGCCTTTTCGTAATTAATAATTTGATATTGCATTATCAACTGTGAGTGCGGCCGCATAGTGGTCTTAAGGTAAATATGCGCTGAGGTGTTTGTTGGTTGATAGCTATGTTTAAGTGTGTACGATGCGGGTGGAAGTGAAAAAACTTTTGTTTGAAAATAAAAGAAAAACAAAGAAAACGAAAAAGACTAGTAGAGCTTATCAAAAATCTATATGCATCAGTACGCTCTACATTTAATGCTTAATTTGTGTCACTTGGTGCAGAAAATATGTATATACATGCATATAAACATGCATGTTTGTAAATGTACGCTTAAGTTAGTGTGTGCGTGTTTTGCTTATCAGCATAAGCATTGTATTTAACGGAACCACACGTCGAGGAAACTCTTCATAACGAATTCATTTATTAGTCATAACGAATGCCGAATACACATTTATAAATATTAACTATGGGGTAAAAGTCTTATCAATCCAGACAACTGGTTATTGTTTGTTGATAATACAAGTTGGTATAAACAACAATTGTTAATTATGTTGAATTACAGTCGATACGCAGTGGTTGTCTAAAAATGAGCTAGGGCTTAATAAGGAGCTAAGCCATGTCCCAAAATGATTCTGATGATGTTCGGAGCACCGCTCAGCTGCTGCTCACAAATGCGAGACACAGCGGAGTTCCCTACCCTATTCCATATGATATGTGTGAGTATGCCAATCAGATTGTTGTTATCAATGCACCCCATATAATTTATTAATTTCATATGATTATTAAATTTGCAGCTCGGTCGCATGCCATTAATTTGTTTACGGATGAATTCCTAGGCGGCTATTCGCAGGATGGACGCATGTCGGTGGTGCGACGATTCTTTTGCCTATTTGTCACATTCGATTTGTTGTTTGTATCGTTACTTTGGCTCATTTGCATAGTTGTAAGTTGCACCCTTTGTTTGCTCTCTTGAAGATATACGCTAATTGCTTTTATTTTCCATTGCAGATTGGTGGCGATAATATATTCCAGGCCTTTCAGAAACAAGTTATGCACTATACAATATATACATCAGTCTTTGATGTTGTCGCCACAGCGCTTTGTCGTTTCATCGTCTTAATTTTCTTCTATGCATTGTTGTATATAAATCATTGGTCCATCATTGCAGTAAGTGCAATTTGTCATCTAATCATTGTTCGATATATATAATTGCTGAACAATTTCTTGCAGCTTTCTACCAGTGGCTCATGTCTGTTTCTCATCACCAAAGTGTTTTTCTATGATGTAAGTTAATTATTATAAATACATAAATTAGGGTCATTCGATTAATTCTCAATTTACAGTGGGTGCACTCCAAGCAACAAGTATTCGATGTTATACTCATTTTAACATCCTTCATTTTGGCTTGGGGCGAAGCTTGGTTTCTGGATTGCCGTGTTATACCACAGGAACGTCATGCTCGTCGTTATTTTGCTGGTAGTTTGTATGCTTTTCGTTCTTTTATTTATATGTATATACATTTAAATATATTCTTCTTTGTAGTCGCGAGATCAACCGATCGCGCAGTTTTGACGCAGCCAACGATTTTGTCGGAACGCGAGCGCCCAGCTGAGAGTGTTACTGATTTTTATTCACCCTTGGATACGGCTCACCATTCGGACGAGGAGGATGAACAGGTCAGCTAAGTATTTATGCATGCGCATAGCTAAAGACATTGAATAAAACAATTGATTCGCATCATATAAAAGAAGCTGTCAGCGGTGATCTTTTAGGCATTTTAAGTTCTTCCAAAATGTTGTTGGTAGTGAGATAGAGATTTCACATATAACTCATTGTATATCTTTTGTTTGCTTTTCAGGACGAGGAGTACAATCAAATGGGCTTAAATTGCCTGCGCAAGGCATATGAGCTTATCGAGTCCACAGACTGGAAGATAGAAAAGGTAACTCCGAAGGGCGATACAATCTACAGCACACAGCGCGATAAAATTGGCAAGATTTATAAATTAACGGTGTGTATTTCTTTGTTGATGTAGATTTATATATTCTTAATTTATATCCATTTGTATTTCAGGCACGCCTGAAGTATCCAGCAAAGGAGCTAATGGAGGAGCTCTTCTATCGCATTGAGGATGTGACCAAGTGGAATCCAACTTTATTAGAGTCTAGAATTTTGCGCGTAAGTACATAAAGCTCGACTCTAACCTTTGGGCATATTTAAATAATGTTAATACTTAAGCAATTAATCTATTTCTATTTCTTTCTATTAGAAAATCAATTCGTATACCGACATTTCGTATCAAGTCTCTGTTGGCAGCGGCGGCGGCATGGTCAAGAGTCGCGATTTTGTGAACTTGCGTTCGTGTCGTTTAATTTACAATGGAAAAATTTGTGATGATGATGAGGCGGCTAAGCTAAGCAGCGAGGATGAAGACGATAATTCCTGTGAGGGCAGCGTAACCACAATAACCGACAATGAATCACATACACCAGAATTTGGAAGTATTGGCAATAGCTATCGCAGCAAATTTTTTGGCCAGAGCTCGTTGCCGCCAGCAGAGGTGGTAACAACAACTGCGACATCTACGGCGCACGCCGCATCGGCAACACCCTACGAAACATTGAGCAAAAGTCTGGGGGCCAAAAGTTTGGGTGCTGCCCTCGTTATTCCCGTAGAGCCACCGCCAATGGATGATGAATTTGAGGATGCCAAAGATCAGCCAGACAATACGCCGTCCGTTGTGAAAAGGACAGACAGTGCGATCGGCAAGACCAACAACAAGGTGTGGATGAGCGCGGCAATAAGTGTGGAATATCCAGCAATGGCTGCCACTACCAAGTACATAAGGTGAGCAAGGAGACCCTAAAAGACCCTACAAATTCCACTTACTAAAGTCCAAATTCATAACAAACAGAGGCGAGAACATTGTGTCGGGATTTGCTTTTCGAGAAATCATTGGCAAAAAGGATGGCTGTATTTTGGAATGGGTGCTCTGCCTGGATGTTAAGGGCTATATACCACGATACGTGCTAGATGCAGTGAGTGTTGTTTATAGACTATAAAGATCTATAGAGATATTATAAATATAATTGTTTGCTTTAATAGGCACTTACCTCAAGTATGGTGGACTATATGAAATACCTGCGCAAGCACATAAACGAGCTGCGACAGCGTCGACGTCGTTGATTGAGCGGCTTCAGCTCAATTGTATATAGTTTTAAGACGATAAAGTGATATATCGTATATATAATAATGCTCTTGCAGCATATACTAATTGTATTCTACGTAAAAACTAACTCTATTCTAATTGTATCTCATGCTGTAGTTAATCCATCGAAAAGTAAAAACAACAAAGTGAAGTGCATTCATTGATGATAAGTTTATTGAGTATGTATGTATGCTATATTTATATATGTGGTAGATATTGTAAGTTATGTGTATGGACGACTTAACTAATACATTTTATACAATGCTCTTTTAATTGTAATTGATTTCATACTTGTCTTGAGTCATGAGTACATTTAGTCGCTACTTGTGATTCGACAGCTGCAGTAGAATTTAGTTTTAGTGTGCTTTAAGATCAGTCTCAGGGCTTGCTCCTATTTGCTATCGTTCTGTGGAAACCAGCTTTGACACGCCTCCATGGCCACCTCACAAACGGCGCTCATTGCCTTGGCATTGTCATAATCTAAGGAATATCGTGTGGATATGCTAATTGAGTTATGATATGTATGGTATGACAGACTCACCCAAAGCATTGCGCTTGCCAAAGATGCTGCCATTGAATGGCGGCTTCCTGTATGCTGCCTCGCTGCCGTGCAACAGAATCGCTGCCACAATGATGGTGACCAGTAGCAAAGTGAGAGTACATCTAAGAGCTGCCATTGTATAGTCTGTTAGTGGCGTGACTGATGATGCTGCTGCTGCTGCTGTTTGCTCTCGTTGACTGCTGAAGTCGAAGTGTGATTTGTGTCGGCCAGGATAAGCGCTTTTATACGCTGCTCCGCTAGCAACCCCAGTTGCAGCCTGGCTGCCTAATTGAGTTATTCGCGCGTTAATTGAAAGCAAAATGACTTGAGGGAATATGAGGTTTCTTAGTTTCCGTCTATATATATATATATATTATTCTATATTAATTTAAGTACAAGCAATTCAAATATGCATCAACTTCAGAATTAAATCAAATCAATCTCTATCTCTCTCTCTCTCTTTTTTTTTTACTCCCGCTACTCTTTCCCTGTTTCATTCAATATATACACTTCAATTATGTAGACTATATTTATTTTTGTAGTACAAGCAATTCCAATATGCGCCTATTCCGAAATTATATAAAATTGATTTGAGCAGCAATCTCTCTCACTCTCTCTCTATCCTCCTTCTATCATTCTTCACACACACTAAAATACCGTCTTGGTGCCCGTGTTCCACTCGAGCACCTTGTTGAACTCCTTCTCGCCAAAGCCGATGGCCACCGCCTGCTCCACACAGCTATTCTGACGCTTCAGATTGTCGATCATGAAGAGCTGTTTCTTATAGGCATTGAGCAGGTCCGCACGCTGGCGTTTTAGAGCCTTAATGCGATTGTCTCTCATCTTCAGCTCCTTGCGACTGTAGTCGAGATCCTCGCGTTGCTGTGTCGCTTGCTGGCTGAGCATTTGCCTTGTGGCTTCTGTCTCATCGTTGGCGCGCATTAGACGATTCTCCAGATTGGCATTGGTTTGCTTCAGCAACTTCGTATCGCGGCGAAGTAGTTCCAGCTCGTGCTGCTGATTGTTGTATTCAGATTGGCGATCCTTTTGCCGTCGGTTCGCATCCTCCGATTGCAGCTCCAAGCGATGCAGCTGCTCGGACAATTTGGCATTGGTGCTGATGGCCTGATCCCTTTGCGCTTCAGCTTTGCGCAATGCTTCAAGCGTTTGTTCCAGCTGCACTTTCTGATCGGCCATGTCCTGCGTTAGCTGGCCATGATCCTCCTCCAATATGGCGACTTTGGCCTTAAGAAATCTAGATAAAGATGTATATATCATTATATATTTTTGGCTAATCTGTGCATGGTGCGCTTTGCTTACTTGATGAAGTTGTCTTGGGTTAGCTGCTTCTTGGATTGTCCGCTGATGATAGTTGTGCTCTCACGTGACTGCTGCACCAGCTCCACCTCCACTAGAGGCTGCTGTTCCTGTTGCTGCTGTTGCTGCTGCTGCGGCTGTTCCTGTTGTTGCTGCGGCTGTTGCGGCGGTTGCGGCTGTTGCGACTGTTGAGGCTGTTGCTGCTGGAATCCATCCGCATTGCGCAGCAGCAGATCCAATGATGGACTCGCCTTAAAGTTGGGATTGCGATATTTCACAAATGTGGCCGTCTTGTGTGTGGCTCGGCGCGTGAACGTGCTGTCGATACGGCCAGCAGCAGCAGCAGCAGCAGTGGAAAAATTTGTCGCTGCTGCTGTTGTTGTTATTGCTGCTGAAGCAGCAGGCGCTGTGGCATGTCTACCGTGCGCTCTGCCACCGCGCCAATCGGGCATCTTAGCCTTGTTCAAATGTGATACTAAATTCGTTGTCTGTTTGCCTCTGGGCGTTGTCATCTGCGTCGATGGAGGTGTTGGCGTTGTCGGCGCACTCTTGTTGGGCGATTTGCTGACTTTCGATCTGTGGCCACGTCCCGCCGTATGCCGATTGGTGAACGTCCCATCCAGATTCACATTCGCGTGCAGTTTCTTCTTCAGCAATGTGCTGGGACCCTTCTGCTTCAGATAGGTGCAATAGCGGGACTGGGAACGCACCTGGTTGCCATTGTCGATGGGATGATTCAATGCCATCAGATTTAGTTCCTGATTGATATGAAAGAGTTCCTTTTCACGTGACAATATTTCGGCCATAGTGCCGATTTATATATCTATTGTCTTCTTCTTCTTCTTCTTCTTTATTGTGATTTATATGATTAGTCGGCTCCAACCTTTAAGCTTGAACAGCTGCTGATCTGATGAAACGTTTTTTCAACAAGAAATTTTTACTAGAAATTATACTATTGGCCCGCTGACTCCGTTCGGAGCTTGCCTTTTTTTTCTGATGAGCCAAAAATCAAACCTTGCTTTGATTTTTTTTGTTTTGACACTAACTTCATAAATAACAAACATTAAAAAAAAGCTGATAAACACTTGTGTCGAGTGTGTAACCAGGTAACCCGGCTGGCTACCTGTACAGGTGTATATATGTATGTATATAAATATTGGTGGTTGTTTTTGTTATATTTCCCCAAAATATAACGACTGTTGCTATTGTCATTGCCCCATCTCTCACACTCTGACCTCTCACTCTCGCTCTCTCCCTCTCTTTCTCTCTCTTTCGTAGCTGTCTTAAGGCCAACGACTTGTGAATTTATTTACCTGTCAGCTTGGCTTTATGAACTTGACTCAATCCGCGTGGGTGTTCTTGTTTTCATTTGTTGCCAAAAAAAAAATCATAATACATTTAACTCTATTGCGTAGGTTTCTTGTATTTGCTGTATGCAAATCTGCTGCTCTTTAGAATTTTATGATGTAATTGTACATGGATTTGTCGCCAAGCCATCACCCACTTGATTGTCGCTGATTCAGCCTATTAAACTCTTCAATCCACGCACTCTAAATGTATACCCATGAAAATTTACGCAAATGGGGTATAATGTGTGCTCAGAGATGAGAGATAACTTCTTGGTATATGTTTACTTAGCACTCAGCTCATACTCCACTATATAGTTGAGAACTGATATACTCTTTAAATTATTATGTGTACCCTGTACATTTTTAGTAAAAAGAGCTAGGAATTTATTTAATTTATATGTACATACATATATACCTCATCAGGATGAGCAAATGTATGTATGTATGCATATAGTTAAGTCAGTCCGATTGCCTGTCTCTCCAGAGAGAAACTAGCGTATTTCGTCGAGCCCTCGTTTACTGAGTGAACATCCTCGCTCAATCAGCAGCTCTGCTCTGATTGCCTATTGAGTGAGTTCTGCGTATATAAAAAGGCGACAGCTGCGTGGGCGTTCAGTCGAGTTCCTGATCTGGACTGGGTCAGTCGCAGTGTGTGGTGAATATATTTAAATTTTTGTGTATTGTATTAGTATTTATTGTACTTTTAATTGTTTATGTTTAATTACTATTATTAATTGTACATATGTATATAAAATATATATATATATATATATATATATTTAATAATTGTTATAAGTTTTGTATAGTACATTTAAGTTTATTAAATTTGTATTTCTTTAATAAATATTTAAATGTTTATGTTTAATGATTATTATTTTGACATACATACATACCTATTTATAAATATACTTATCTTTGTTAATTTTGGTGTATTTTAAAATATGTTTATTAAATATTAATTTGTATTAAAACAATGATATTTATGTGAATGATCATTAATAATAATGGTAATTAAATGTAATGATTACCTTAGATAACGATTCTCTATTTACTCATTAGAGTTAATGATCATAATCAAATTAATTTTAATGCTCATTACGATAAGGTTCACCAATTCTGTTTTATTTGACAATATATAATAACTTTCTAAGACTTACTTGTTAACTACCTCATATGTTATATAAATAAAAAGCTCTCTTATTAATTTTGAGTGTGCAGCGTGCATAACGTTTGCCATAGTCGCCGTCTCAGTTAAATAATTTTCATTGTTTTATTTTAATTGTCTTTATACTTTATACATATTAAACATGTTAATTTAAGTATTTTACACTCTCTATCAGAGTTCTGCTTCTCAAGCCATTTAAAATTTCTCTGTTCATAATTTTCTCTGAGAAAACAGAATAAGTCTATCTGTCTATCATCATCATCATCACAGAAATTATCAGCAACATATAATAATTATATATTATGACAAACTTGACAGCACGAAAATCAGAATCAATTCTTGAAAGAAAAAAAAATCTGTCGTGTCGCAGGCTCACGTAAAGATGTGAAAATTCCGGCACGTCTCTGAAACGAACTTTTGACATTGAACAGACACAGATAAAGAGGGAGAAGCACGCATGATCATCATAAATATTGGTATAACTAAAAATATAAATAGAAACGTACAAGTTAATGGGAAACGTCAACAATTGAACCCGACCAAGGCCAACAGAGCAGACTCAGAGCCAGAGCCAGAGGGCGGACGAAAAGGTAAAGGAAAAAGGTTCTGCTCTTTACTACCTGAACAAAAAACAAAATGTAAATGCAAGTCTCGAGATTTATGTGGCTTAAACAAAACACAGTCTGTAGTTAGCTTATACAAATATGTACATACATACATACATACATATATTTGTATACATGTATATTTGCCGTATATGCCGTCATCAAGGCATTCTGTTGACTGCCCACACAATCATTCTATTTGCTCAGCTCTCCAGCCAAGTAAAAACCGAGATCTTAGCAACTCTCCGAGTGCAGCTTAGTTAGTTGCGTTGGCCGAGCATGACGTGATTCGGGAATACTTGAAGACCCAACACGCTGGAGGCTCTAATTATGCGGTATTCGCTCATTAGAAAGAAAAAATACAACATTTCAGGTGAGAACGAGAAATTACACCTAACTAAGAGACCAACAATAGCCAAACGAAGTCGAAATACTCTAGTAAATGAAATTGTTGTTATTTTAAAGTGTACATATTTTATGTAAAATATACAGTAAGTTAAATTATAATTTAATAAAAAATAAAATTAATGAAAATACTTAAAATAAAATCAATGAAATTATTATTAAGCTAATCAGAATACGAATACTCAATGAATTTAAAAATATATTATTACAATGGAGGCCTAGCTCTCGTTTAGCTGGAAGATCTAAATAAATTTCATGACATGTTAACTGATTCGAATCTATTCTGAATAGCTCTGCAATTGGACTTACCAATACACTACATATTGTCTAGCTTTTATCCGATGAGAATGGACTATATAGCAGACTTGTCTCAAGTACTTTTAATACCCTTTTCTCCAAGGCATATATAGAGAGCAGCAGTCGAGCGTGGCCCAGGGCCCAAGTGCAAGATTGTTGTGTGGGTCTCAGTTGTGGTTGGTGTTGTTGCTGAAAAACTGCCAACACTAGCTAACACACACACACACAGAGTACACACGCATACGTCATACACAACACGAAGAGCGCGGCGCCAATAAGAGCGGCTCAGCTTGCCAAATACTCCGACAACGACTCCGAAAACTTAGCCAGACCGGTTGCTGTCGGAGTGTTGTTGCTGCTGCTGTTGGCGTCTTGACTTTAGAGCGCAACGTCTATTCAATTCAGTCTTGGCCAGGTCGGTGTGCGAGACACACATCAACGAAAAACACAAAACAACAGAGAACTTAAAGGCAGCGCGTTTCGTTGTCGTCGTCGCGCGTTCGCTCTATCGCGTTCAATATTTCAAGCTGTCGGCGAATCGCAGATGAAAAACCGAGCATGTACGTGTTATATATACAAATATATATATACAGACATATAGAAGTTTTAGAGAGTGTGTATTGTCTTTTGTAAAGCCATGAAATGATTCTTAATTTGGTCTTACTTGGGAACGTGCAAACGCATTTGTGACGCTGACAAAATTAAAGAAATTTTTTGCCGTTTGATTGTTGTTGCCCTTGGCGGCCTATCAAATTGTTATTGTTGTTGCTGTTGTTGTTATAATGCACAACGGGTGGTTGAACTAGCTGTTAATTTCGACTTCATCACGAATTTTTGAAAAATGTGTTTCGAACCAGGCTTGCGCTTGTGTTGTGTTGTTAACTGACCGCAAGTTTGTTGCCTAAGTCTTTTGGTATTGCGACTCCTTGAGAGCTTCAGTTGGAGCAATTAAACTTGATGCATGCATGTGTATATGTGCCTCAACACTCGTTCGCTCTTGCTCTTTTAGCTCTTAAAAAGCTAGATGCTCTTGCAATTTTTCCTTAGCAAACTGAAGCTGCCTTTTAGCCGTTTCTTATAGCCTGTTTTCTTTTGCCCTCTCTTCTACAGCGAAACAAAATTACAAATAAACAAAAGAAAAAAACAAATGTGCGCCAAACAAAGAGGAAGTTAAACAAATTAAATTAATGCAAAAATAAAAAGAAATATAGATATAAGAAAAGCAAATTATGCGCCTGTGAAAAAAAATAAAATAAAATAAAACATGAAAAATTTAGTAAAATAAATTAACGCAAAAAAATATATGTATATACATAAATTGCCACATAATTTTATGAAAAACAAAAAATATATAAAGCAACTGTATAACACTTGTAAAAAAAACAAAGGCCACATAACTAATTGGATTACGCAAAGGCATATATTCATATAGAGATAAATATAAAACGGGACGATTGTTAAAAAGGTGAGTTGGAAGTTATTTCTTTTGGAATTGGCAAATGAAGCGTTAGAGCTTAATTATGCAGAGATACAGCAACATATTCAATATGGCGCTGGCCATATAATATACATTATTTCTTATTTTTTTTTTTCTCTCTCGTTTTTGCTAAATTGCAAGCTAAGCTACAAAAGATGACTTCATAAATCGCCGTCTGAGGCGGTCCTCATCTTTGAAACCGGTTCGCGGTGCGGCCTGAGCTAAGATTCGCGTCGCATACTGTATCAAGAAAAACATTTTGTTGTTGTTGTTGTTGTGTTCAAGCCAAAACGTTTTATACGCGCGCAAAAAAAAAAAATGTAATTTTTATTTGTTATTTTATATGTATACATATGTACGTGTATATATTTATATACATGCATTTATATTTTGGTCAACCAAGTTGCGTTTTCCTGTGCATTGAACCTGTTTAGCTCAAGGTTAGGCTGCTCTTTCCCCAATTGGTTGTCACAGCGCTCTGGCCAAGTTCGCAGCAGCCACAGCCACAGCCTCAGCAGTTACATCATCCATCTGTCGATCACAAACATGGAGATGCGACAATCTTGACTTATTAGCTTGCATGACGCGGCATGCCACAGCGCGTAGCACGAACGTTGTTATACTATCCACATATTATCATTATTATGCCCGCGCACAGCAATTGCCACGTCACGGACATCCGCTTTTGACCGCCGCAACTGCCTCAACTGGATATTGCGGCATGTTGCATGTTCGGCATTTTTAATTTTAATGTGTCAACCACACCAGCAAGCCGAATCTCTAGAAATGTTAGGAAGTGAGTCGCATTACGTGCATGTGCATGTTTGAGCATTAGAAGAGCAGTTAGATCATTGTCAGCTGAGACTTCAGAGCTAGTCTGCTATATAGGCACATTTTCATTGGAAATATATGTGAACTGGCATTAACTCTACTTAGCTCTACCAGAACAGTTCAGGCACTCTCTGATAACCTCTGCCTCTAGCTCTGCAGTTGAGTTCAGACTCAGCTGCATGGCTTTATAGTCGTCTGCCTTTTACTATCCCTTGCACAATTTTTATGGCAGTCTTTTAATACTCTGCTCACTAAGTGTAAGAGAGTAGATGTGTTTAATGCTTAGCTGTAGGTATGTGCACTGCAATCTCTATTCTGACCCATTCAGAATAAAGATTTTAGTGCTCATACCTACAGCTAAGCAGTCTTAAAACCCTTTAAGAATCGCTCAACAAAATGAAACTGTTTGAATGCTCAAGACCTTAGACTGAATGGGGTTTTTCCTTAGATGACGTCATATTTATTAGTTTGCTTAACTTTTTGAACTCAGTTACAAAAAATGCTCACATGTGGCAAAATCTTAGTCAGCTCACTGGAATTCACAATAAAATACTACTTAGATCATTAGCTATAAATATATATGTTATATTAATATTTTGTATTAAAATGTTTTTATTGAGAAAAACTTATTTGTATGCGCAATTATAATTAACATATTTTACTTCACTTTACTTTACTTTACTAATGAGCGTATTTATACATACACATATGTATATTAATAGCTGAGTTCTCTGTCCAAAATGTTGTATACCTAAAATCCGATTACTTCTATTATCAAACAGTATTATTTTGTATTCTATTTTTTATTCAGCTTTAACTTTTAGCTAAAAATAGTGCATATTGCCATTGAAAACTTCTAACCTTCAACGATTATATTACCTTATTTTTATGCTGTACAATTTGCAAGCAAACAGCCGCCTTCCAACGCTGCAATTTCCAATTAGTTCTAGCCATAAATCTGAGTAATATGAAAAGCTTGATGCTAACATTTTTAGTTGGAGAAAAACCATTTACACTGCCCACACGAATTGAGTACTAGAATCTATTGCTAATTGGCGGGCACAACATTTCGAAAGAGGCTACGTACACAGACCACTTGGCATCACATTAATCATAATGAGATGGAGCCCGCATAAAAGGCTACGCGCCTCTCGTTAAATATTGGCTACAATTCATAGTAGGAAAAAAAGTCGAGGGACGTATGGAAAAAAAGCTTGTCTAAACTTTTAGCACTTCTAAGCAAAGGCCTTAAATATAATTATGACTCGGCGTTTCCTATGCCTCATTGTTGTTGTTGTTGCTGCTGTTGTGTTGGCGTCTAAAGAAGCAATTAGAAAATGTGATTGATTGACAGCTGAGCAAGGTAGAGAGCGGCTTGCATCATCAGCATGTAGAGTTGAATGAAAAGGGTTTTCATTTTGGGGCCAGCACGCAGAGATTTTCCGGAACCTTTCGCTGTGATGCATGCCCTATTAATTGGTTAATTTGTGGTTGTTAAATATCAAAATATTTTCATATAATGCGTGTTGAGTGCAACACCTTTTGATATGAATAATTGCGGGCACTTGCCCCCACACACCTCTCTCTCTCTCTCTCTCTCTCTTTATCTTTCTCTGTGTGTCGATTTCAACTCTATGTCTGTTGAGCTAATTGATAGTCAGTTACAGATTCCGATTCTATGGATTCTTTAAGCATGTGGGCTGTTGCGGCAGACGCCAACGCAAACAAATTTCAATAATTAAAAGGCAACAAAGCAAGCTGTGAGACCAGTTATTATACACACACACATGCACGAGGCACTTCTTGGCCATAATGAACTTAACTTGTTTATATAACAAGCACAACAAGCCGTTCGACTGACCTTGAAGCACAACAGCAACAATAACAACAATAACAGCAAAATGCGTCGAAAATATTATTTGTTGTTATATATAATTTTATATTTTGTTGTCTGCTTTTAATTTTTTTTTACATTTGCTTTTAGTGGTTTGGCATATTGCCTCATTGTAAAGCACTTGAAAATTGAATTACGATTACAACATTTTGTGGCAAGAGCTGAGAAACGAGTTAAAAAACTCTCGTTAATATTTACTTATACATATATATTTTGAGTTATTTATATGGTATATAATTATGATTTGACTTTGAAGATATAAGTATATGGCTACGCTGTGAGTTCATGAACTTAATAATTGACTTATAATCGCTTTGCCATTTGCTGCCTCGCAAAGAAAGCTCAGAGGTTCATTCAACCTGCGTCCAGAACTTGATGTTACAATGTTGAATTCCGTGTTTGATTTTTCTATAGTTCTCTTGACTTTTTTTTTTTTTGCTGTCATTTTTGGCTACAATATTGATTTTTACAGTTGAGCTAACAAGCAGCTAACGGCTTTCAATATGAAAGACTTAGGCAACGAACTTGCTACTTAACACTGTTCGAGCTCCACGTCTCGCTCTCTTGCTCTCTCGCTCTCTTCGACTGTCTGGCACGCATTACTCATGTGTCAGCTGTTTCTTTCTCTCTAATTATGCAAATTCGGATTTCTGCAGCTTTTCGTTGGCTTTTTTTTTTCTTCGTTTATTATTCATTTCATTTGGCTGTAAGGCGTGCCAAACAATTTGCATTGGCTCTTGAATGAGTCAGCAGCTGTGGCTCTGGCTGTGGCCTGGCCTAAGTTCCCGTTTGTTCAATCAGCTGCTGTTTGTGTGTTGTGTGTTTTAACTGCAAAAGTAGTCTGGCTAGCTTGGCTGCAACGTGTCCGAAAACCCATAAGTTTGGCCCAACAAACTCGCCTTGCAATTGTACAAACGTTCAACGTTCAACGCTCAGCAAAAAAACACTTTCAAATCCCAGCCAAGTGGGGCGTGGGTGTGGTTAGCTGTATATGTGGCTAAAAGGCTAAAGCAAAACTAGTGCATGTAGTCATGACTTTTGAACCAGATCGCCCAAATTTGCAGTCCGAGTTGATTTATTTCGAGCGCCGATTCATGACGACAAACTCTAGCCAGCGAGACTTCAATAAATTCAGTTTAAACTAGAGTATATGAATGAACAGAATATATGATAAATAAATAAACAAAACTAAAACTATGATATATACACCCAAAGTCATCTTTGCATAATACAATTTCTCTTAAGATTGCATCAAAATTCGTCAAAAATTCGTTAAATAAATTTTGCTTTTTATTAACATGTTAATTAATAGATTTTAATTTGAATTTTGACAAGCAAATTGGATTTTTTGTTAAACATTTTATTTTATATTATTTTTTTAAATTTTTAAAATGTTTCTTTGCTAAAATTTGTATAACAAATACTTTTAACATTTGCAGAATTTTTCATCAGCTCCAAACGTGTCGCGAAACTGTCTGTTTAATGAGTTCTTTTCGAGTTTCGAATTACCAATTAGTCATTAAACTTAAGAGCTGCGGTAGCCAATGTCGCCGGAGGTCTCCGCATTTAAGTACTTCTAGGCGCAACCAAGCTTTAGAAAGAAAAAAAAATTCAACAACTGAAAAAGTAAACGGAACTGTTAAGCGTTTTGCCAAAACCTGTTTTTGCGCCGGCCTCAGCTCTAGCCAAGAGTCAAGCAACAACAAAAGCAACAACAACACGCAGACAATGGGCGCCAGGCCGATGCCAACAACAACAACAACAACAACTAGCCAAAGTAAATGTCTGGCAACTGGAATTGTTGTTGTTATTGTTGCTGTTGTTGACTGATAAAAATCGAGACACATTCAAGTCCTACGGCTAAAAAAACAGCTAAAAAAGCTAAGCTCAAGTCACGTTCATTGCGAATATTCAATGCGTGTTGTTTTTTTTTTCTTTCTTTTATTTTTATATAAATTTGCGGCATAAGAAAATAAAAATTAGGCGTCAATACATAAAAAATAGCTAAACGAAATAGCCGTTGGGCCTTTTTTTTTTGTGGGAGCTCAAACGTTTTCTTTTTTTCTCTTCTCTCTGTTTTGTTTTTTGACAAATCATCAGCTAAAATAAAAAAAACAATTTGTGTAAATTTTTACGTAACTGCGTGGCGAAAAAAACAAAACAAAAACAAAAGAAGACAAAAATGTGAAAAAATAATAATTGAGAGTGGGGGGTTTCTTCTCACAGGCCACAGCCCCACTAAAGATGTGGCAATTCGTGAACGATCCAATTTAACGCACTCGGCCCAAATGCGGGCCACACTTTTGCAATCAGCTTGGCTGACGGACAGTCAGGTGGAGAGACAAACGGGAGAGTGAGTGGGAGGGGGCGGTCGGGCGAGCCGCAAGCAAACCAAGTCCAAATATTGACGCACATTTTATAAGCGAGACAAGCTGTGGCTGAGCTAAGTATAAGCTAGAAGAGTACACGGATGGAGACAGAGAGTGTGCTGACTGGGCGAATACCCTGTAATTTGGGGATCAGAAAGAAGAGGGAGAGAAGATGAGATAGTGAGTAGCTGAGTCTAGTTAAAACTAAAACTTGTATTTGTAAGCTGGAGGAATATTTATTTAGCTCTGTATCAAGAGGCATATATACCTGGCAGATTCTTTGTAATAAGAGAACAACTAAAATTATCTTTAAAAAAACATATAATGTCATATATGTTTAATGGAAAAACCAGTTGCCCAAGCCTAAACTCAAGTCAAGCAGCCGTTGCAAATTATTATTGATTTTCCAGTCATTAAATTTGTCTCTTGCCAAACCAACTCGATATACCCTTTTTTGCTTATTGCACAAGGACAGCTTGGAGAGCTGCGCCTTTCCATTTATAAAGTAGCTGAAAACTGGCTCATGAAAACATTTTTGGCCATGTTGCAATTGGTCAACACACACACAAAAAAAGTATAAAGTTTGTTGCCCAAGTCATTTGATATTAGTAGCAGAGACACAATTAATGTCTCTGCACTTTGTCTTAATTGTTAAAAAAAGTGAAACAATGGAAATTGATGTTGGCGTTGATTGCAAATTGCAAATGAGCAACTGTTGCTGTTGTTGCATTTGTTGCAGTTGCCGTTGCCGTTGCCGTTGTTCATCTAATGACCTATTGCTGGGCATCGTTAGCGCATTTGCACTCAGGCTGTGCAATTGCAATGACCTTGACGCAATCGTCAAGCCGTAAAAAAAAAAATGTAGAAAAATAAAACATTCGTTCCGTTTCGTTGGCTGCGTTTACTTTGATCTGGCCCCCTCCAGCCTCAGCGCTCTATCTAAATACAAAACTTGTTAACATAAGCTGGCAAATGACGCTTAATAGCAGCTACTGCAGCATACCCGAAATAAATATATACATAAACATTTATCTATATATAGATATTTGTATATTCTTGCTAGATTTGAAATTCTAATTTTGTATTTTTTTTTCCTATATTCAATGCGTACTTATTTGCATAGCTAAGCAGGTGAAAGTTTCGGTTAGACACAAAGACTGACAGAGACACACAGCACTTCAATTGAGTTTGATCATGATCGCAAGCCCGTTTGATTAGCACACATGCGAGTTCTCAATGCGAAGTAAAAGTAAAAGCTAAGACAAAGCCATGCCTGACCCCAAAACCGAACAAAAACTGTAAAGAAAAAGACTATATATACATATATATGTATATCGGGTAAGAGAGAGATAGAGAGATAGAGAGGAAGCGAGGTGGAGATATGTGATGGGCCTCGTTAATTACCATAATTAAGAACACAATGCGGTCTGAGATGCAGCTGCCGCTGCTGCCCGCTGCTAGATAACAAATGGAAACCCTATAAGAAAAAAAAAGCCAACTTACTTTCTATTGGAATTGCAGCGAAATTAGCTAGACGATGCGTTAGATTGATCATATACTACCATATAAATGGGAGGAGGGAAGGGCAGTCTGGCTGCTGTGGAGATTTCTCATTTTTATGGCACTTGGAGCAAACCACAACCGAAAGTTGTTAGCTTTTAGCTGTTAGAATCTTGGTCTTTGTCGTTGCCCGTTTCGATTTTTATTTTCATTCGTTTCTACGTCTGCTTCTGCTTCTTCTCTTAGTCTGTTGCTCATTTCAAATAGGTCAAACATTTGTGGTTAGGCGCGCTGCTCGTATGTGTGCGAGTGTGTGTGTGTGTGTGTGTGTGTACTTAACACACTTCTTTTAGGTATTCGCCTTAGGCAATTTGCATGGCCGGGTTTCTTGTGTTGGTTCTAATTGTGAGCGTCGCCTCGTTCTAATGAAGTCGATTTAATCGCCCAAGCTGAGTTCGTGTCTTGAGTCTTTTGATTGATGTGGTACAACAACATAATTGGTTCAATCAAATGTGGGGCAGATGCCGCAACTAGATAATGCTTCGATTAAAAAGGCGCCATGGAATAAGCTTAGCTATCTCTCTCTCTCTCTAATAGGCTCTCCCTCGCTCTCTCTCTCTCTATTTCCCTCGGCCAATTAACACAATTTAACGCACTGTTACGCGCTTTTTAGCAAAACGATTTTATAGTTTGTTCCTTTCAATATCGCTCGAGCAGAAAGCTTTAAAAATTAAGCAGGCCGAAAAAACCAAAAAAATAAAATAAAATAGTAAAAAATCAACTTTGAAAACTATGAAAAAAATGGGCTTTTGCATATGTTTATGGCTGGCGGCTTTGGCACAATGAAACAACAGCACGCGAGGTCATTTAGTCGCCACATTACGTATACGTCTAGTTGTGCTCGTAAATGAAAATGCAATTGTTTAAACAAATATGTTTGCTTAGCGCTTTTTGTCTTTTCTGTTATTTAATTTTTTTAAGTTTTTTTTTACACGAGCTGCTCACAGCTCGCTGCGCGTTGCTCGTTGCTCGTCGCTCGCTTAATTTATTCAGTTGCACGGCCCATTTGTCGGCTTTTTCTATACGTATTTGTTTTGGCTTAAAGGTTTTTGTGTTTGTTGTTGTTGTTGTTGTTTGCGGTTGCTGTTACGGAATGTGTGTCAAACGAATACGACACTTGACAGAGTCACATAAAAATATCCGTTACAGCTGAATGCACGCACGCATTCGCATTGATGATCATCGATTGAAAATGTTCAGATGTTCAAATCAAAGTATATTATATATAAGCACACATACATATATGATGGTATTAGGGGTATTATCAAGGACTTATCATAAGCGTACAATCATATGTTGACTAAACATCATTTTTTTAATGAAATAATATATATGTATGTATATATAATAAATAAAATAAAAAAATTAGATAAAAAAAATGAAAAAGAAATACAAGTAAAAAAATTAAATTTTAATTTAAAAAATATTTATATTTTACTCATATTAAAAACAATAAAATAAAATAAAATAGATAACCAAATAAAGCATATTAGCATATATTAGTAATTTAATGAAAATAAATAAAAACAGTTTTTTTTTACATGAATACATACTAATAAAACAGGTTTTATTACAATAAAAACTAAATTAATAAAACATTTCCCTTAACCCGCTATCACATCATATCAATATTATGCCAATGTTATCAAAACTACAAATTAACTGAATTAGCATAACTAAAATGAATTTTCAGTTGATAAACACATAAATTAAGATCTCTGTGCAATTTCCTGCTTACTGAACTGACGTACATAACGCGAAGGTCACTTTTGAATCCATTTCATTGGGTTTATTGCAAAGGTTTTTTTTTTCGCTCATGTTGCTGTTTGATTTAGTTTTTTTCTTTTTTTTTTTTCAAACTCTCGAAACTGGGTAACGAGAGCAGATGCCAATCAGAGTTCATTATTCATAATTTCCGTTGAGCGCAATGCGCAGCAATTTTTTTTTTCTCCTTTTTTTTTGTTTGTTTGTTTTCGCTTGCAGCGGGTCTGTTGATATTGTAATGGGGCAAGGAATGAAAGGGATTGGGTTTTTGTTGGAAAGTATATTGAAGTCTACATTCATATTATTAGTAGTAATATTTGTTAAAGACATTAAATATGTATTTGAAATAGCAAATAAAAATATGAATGTAAATAAAATAAAAATAATTATAATTGAAAAATTGAAAATTATTAAAAGATTATTTAAAGCTTAAAGAAACCTGTAATACACTCTTTTAATACTTAAAAATATATCAAATTATATGTATATTAAAAAGTATTAAATATAAAAAATAATTAAATAAAGTTTACATATGTATGTGGAAGCAAACATTAATATATAATCTAAGAAACAAAAATGTTGTTATTTAGAGTATTTAAAATTTGCTCTATATTTATATATTTTTTCTCTCGGCTATCGCGATTTCAAATGCATGAGCTGCGCTTTTAGCCTGAAACAGCTGTTGACTGTTTGTTTGCTTTTTTTTTTTTTTTTTTTGTGAGTGAAGCTCAATTGGTGACATTTTTGCGCTTTGCTGCTAAATGGGTTTACGTCATGCGTCTAATTTTAGCTAATTTATTGCAATGTGAGTATTGTCTATTTGTTGTTGTTGTTGCCGCTGCTGCTGTTGTTGTTAGTATTAGTTAACTTTTTGCATTGGATGGCTGTCAGTTGAAAGCTGTGAGTGAAGCCACGCGGTTAGCTGCGATCGGAAGATCTCTCGCTCTCGCTCTCATTGTCTCTCGTTTTTGTGTGGGCCTGGCATTGACAAATATCTATATACATATATACATACATATATATTTGGTTGGATAATGCAAACCATTTATCAACGCACGCTGACGATATCGCTTGACCCAATTTCCATTTATTAATAATCCCAAGAAGATTATAGCACCGGGAATAATAGACAGCTGCAATCAATGGGTGAGTGTGTACGTTCGTCTCTCTCTCTCTCTCTCTCTCTCTCTGTTTGTCTGTTTGTCTTGTGACATCATCTCGCCGAGCAAACAGAAGTCTCTAGCGGCTTTTATCACATGCGCCCGGCCTGCCTATGTAAGCTGCATGTTGTTGTGACTCTCGATAACGATCATGCTGTAACCAACAACAACAACAACAGCAACAATCAACAGCATCAACAACAAGAAAACTTGTTGCCTCTTCCTGACCATGACTCGACTTTCATATCTTCTCACAGCACTCTTTGCATGCAGGAAGCTGTGTGCAGATGGAAACTGCTTATCATGTGCCCCATTTGGTTATTGATATGTGTTTAATACCCGTTTTTGGTTTTGCTCGTCGCCCTCTCGATGCGCCTTTACCGTTATGATGATGCTTGTTGCTTCCTGTGCATATATGCTGCTGCTGCTGCTGCTGCTGCTTATGCTGATTTCAACCTCATTTCTGGTGGGGCACGCAACCTGTGGCAGGCAACTTGGTTGACCCAATTGTCAGGGCTGTCTCAGCTGAAAGTTTCGCCTCGAGCGAAAAAAAAAAAAACAGCCAACACCTCTAATCAAAAATTCATTAAACATGATTTGTGTTTCTTTTTGCATAATGTAATCGGATTTGTATATACAGATAGTGAACCGGTTTGCTCATGTTTTGTTTCTCTAATTAATCACCAAAGTTCGCTCTCTCTCTTTCTCTTTCTCTAATTCTCTCTATTTGTCTCTTTGCAGCACCCACGATGAAGGCAAGCACTCGAATTATATGCACGGCGCTGCATCTAATTGTAAGTATAGAATTTATGATAATATACAGGGAATAGAGACAAAATCCCCCTAAGTCTAGAGTCTATCGTTCGATACCTTAACTCCTTTCTCTTTTATAATACCTATATAGTCTGTAATGTATTTACTCTAACTTACTTTCATCGCCCTACCCAACCAAAAGTTTTCTGAACTACCCCATAATTCACTTCTACAAATTCCAGATATAATCTGAAGAATGAATAACCCCATATACATATATCACTTTTATCAAACAAGCTTGAAGCACTCATTGTCTGACCTCATTCCCTAAAAAAAAAAAACTAGGAAAAAAATAGAAAAATTGGCTAAACACATCAATCAGAGTCCAGAGGCTGTGAATGACAATTGGCTGGCCTCTGTGAGATTAACCTGAATATGAGCCCGGCAACAGCGCCAAGCTGCACTCCGCTGCACCGCCTCGTCCATTGATGCTGTGCCAAGTTGCCAAAAGTAGCACAGACTTTGGCTGAAAGCTTTTCCATGCCTTGATTCTAAGCCGGCTTGGCTCAGTCTCAGTCTCAGACTCAGCCTCCGTCTGAGCCGCCACTTGGGGAGGCACAGTTTGAATTTCAACTCTAACCCGACGCGAGCTGCTGTTGGCGAAAGTTTCCTTTTTTTTTTGGCCATTAGAATCGTGAGAATAATGTTACCCCCTCTCCCTCTCTCTCTCTTTGTGTGCACGAAAATCTTGGCGCATTTCTCTGCATTTCCATTTTAATTAAAGGAGCTTAGCTCTGCAGCCTGCAGAGTTGCATAGATTAGTGTGGCATTAATGTCGGCTCGATCGTGATTTATGTCAACAGCTTTATGGTCACCCCCCCCCCCCCCACCGTTTTTTGTCTAGCTAATGAACATTTTTCTAATTTCTATCCACTTTCTATTGCAGACAATCGCAGCTCTAACGACACACGGCGCACAGATTCCAACACCAGAAAGTAAGTGCATTAATCTTCCTTAAACAACTAGTTGTATATTAAGTAGTTGGAATTAACATTGAGATTGAGTAAATGAAAATTAGTTGCTATCCTTTGAATATATTTATTTAAATTTAATTGCATTTTATTTGAATTATTTTAAAAATATACATAAAACAAATTAAAAGTTTAAAAATAATCTAAATAAAAATAATACTAACTAAAGAAAAATTTGTATATAAAAGAATAATTACAGAATAAATAAAAAGAAATAATTATAACAATGTAAAAATTAAAATAAAATCAAATATAAATATTAATGTTACCAAATTCTTTTAAATAGTTAACATGAATGAATGAGTATTGTTTTTATTTTATTTATTTTTTATTTACAATTTGTCTTATAAAAAAATAAAATTATAAAAATTTAAATAATTATAATACCATCTTGGCTAGCTTTAAATTCATGCCTGACTTGGGTTACTGGAGTTAGTTTTTCATATGAATCTCAATGGGCATTGCCCACTTTTCAGGCCTATGCCAAATTTGTTGAGGGAATTCAACAATCGGCAGCTGTTTATCCTGCTGACAAATCTCGCAACTGCAACTGAAATTGCAAAAGTGAAGGTGTTGCTGGCTTCACGTTTACCTGACTGCCAACAATACCAGCAATTACAACAACAATAGCAACAGAGACAACCAAACAAAGAGCTGAGGAAGGGAGGCCAAAGCAAAAGTCAATTCATGTCGTATTTAGCTGTCTTATTAAAAAGCGATGAAATCCAACTTGAAAGACTTGGCTGGCCAAATATTGCGGCATACTTCCGCCTGGCCAGCCACACACAGTGGATACATACATATATAAATATTTATAAATACGTGTGTCTATTCGGGCATGAGCCGCGTGCAGCACTTGATGGGCTCGATTAGGTAAACCAAGTTGCGCCAGTAATCAGGTCCTGTTTCGTGCAGACTCTCCAGATAGCCGAGGAACTGTTCATAGGTAATAAACTGGCGTTGGCTACACTTGAGGTCATGATGATAGGCGCACTTCTCGTCATAGATCCAACGACGCTGCTCCGGCACTTCGTACTCGGGCAGCGGGAAAGGCAATGCCTGCTGGGGATCCTTGCAGAAGAGCTCAGCTGAGGCATAGCTAGAATTGAACATTGTCATAAGTGGAACTTGGTCGCTGTAAGGCGCAGTGGACTCACACAAAGGCTTTGGTGACCATGTCCTGCACATATGGTAAATTGGCAATGTACTGCATTATACGTGTGCTGTGCCGCTTTTGCAGGAAACGTAAGAATATGGGCGAGAGAAGACCAAAGCGAATGCACTTCATTAGTTCAGGCACAAATTCAATACGATCGGGCCAATCGTAGCTGACCCAGCGCAAGGCCGAATAGAAGATCTGAGAGAGAAGGAGGCGAGGATTAGGGTGAAGGTGAAAGAGGAGTGGCAGTAGGTGACTCACCTCAATCTCACTGTTGACGCCAACATTGTGACTGGCAAGGAGTCGGCTAACATAGTTGAAATCCATTTCGATGAACTCTTGCGATGCGACAAGGGTCAGAAAGAAGCGACTGATGCGTGCGAAGCAGAGAAACTCAAAGTTAGTCAAATCCATGTAGTTCATGTCGGGCATCAGTGTGAAGGCCTCGTTCTCATCCTTAATAATGTCCAGGGTATTCCAGACGGCGTCGGTTATCTCCGTGATGCCTAGATATTTGGCCGAACTATAGATTTCCAGCAGGCAGCGATTGCTGTAGCGTTTATGGGCCGGCATCTGTTCGAGCAGCATCCAATTGTAGATAATGTGAAATGCCTCCGGGGTGACCTTATGCGACGGCAATCGCACCACATGAGAATCTCCCAGTTCTAGGCGTCGAAAGTAAGGGGAATAGACTTGCACCACGCACTGAAAGCAATAGAACTTATAGTGCCCCACATAGACCTTAAGATCCCATTTAACGCCTGATTTCAGTAATGGCTCTAGCTGATCTATATAAGAAGGCCGCTCAGGCTCCTTTCTGTCATAATGTATGTCGTCGCTCATATCAATCAAAGGAATCAGACTGAAATTCACATCGAATGACAGCGTCTCTTCGGAGGTAATGCTACCAAGTGGGATCAGGAAGGAGACGAGAGATGAGAAGAGTAGACAGATAAGAACAGGATTGGCATGAGATGAGAAGAAGAGTGAACAGAATAGTAAGCAGATAAAAAAGATGTAACTGTTCTCTTTTCAGAGGGGTGAATAGAGCAGTTGACAGAGAGGACAGAGGTGAAAGAGAGGAGAAAAAAGAAGATATTTAAATAAGATAGAACAAAACAAAAGAGAGAGATGAATCATACCTATTCATTTGCGAATGATATGTTTTCCCCGAGTCTGCGGCCGACTCCTCACTAGTGTATGGCTGGAAGGTTGACTTGATGTCCATTTGGTTGTTGAAAGTCTCTGTCATCTTGCTATTCGAACTACTTTGAAGACTTACTACCTGGGAAAGTGAGAAGACTTATGGGAATTAGTAAACCTATCATAGAATAGCAAAATACCTTTTCCTGCGATATCATTGGCAATGGAAATTGCTCGTTAATGAGTTCATGCAGCTCCAACATCTCTGCAGTAAAGCTTTTGGAGCTACTGGATCCCGTCGGCTTTATTTCGGTGCTCGACTTCAGTCCAAACAATTCGAACTCATCGGAGTCCTGGTCCATCAGCGTTGCCGAATCCCATAGGACCTGCACAGTAGGCTCGTCAGACGTTTCGGTGCTCAGCTGAATGTGAGCCGCCGACTTCCGTAAGTCAGGGAGCGAAGGTGGTGCAGGCGGTGCAGTTGGTTCAGGCGGTGCAGTTGGCTCAGGCGGTGCAGTTGGCTCAGGCGGTGCAGATGGTGCAGGCGGAGCAGGTGGGTCAGACTGTGCTGGCGGCGCAGGTGGTGCAGATGGTGCAGGCGCTGCAGGTGGGTCAGGCGGCGCTGGCGGCGCAGTCGGTGCAGGTGGGTCAGCCGAGCAGTCCGTGGCACTTGGCTGTTCGGTGACATCTTCGATTATCAAAGAATCTTCCATTTAAACAAAAAATACAAATAAAAAACTTAAAATTTTTATAAATATAAAAGACTATTGTAAAAATGTTCAGTAAAAATTTGTCAGATATAAAAGTAAAAAAAAACGAATTGTATTTTGACTATTGTCAAAAGAGCTTAGGAAATTTGTCAATACGAAAAGCTTGCTATATAATGGAATAAATAATAATGTTATATAAAGAAATTTCTATTGAGTCAAGCCGTAAAGAAAGGGCTTAACTCTGCTCCATTTCGTGGCTGCATTTGACTAAACTCTACATAATATGAATCAACATTAAGGCACTTACAACAGCAACAAAGCCAACAACAAAGCTGGCTTTGGGGCAGCAGTGAGCAGAGAGCAGAGAGCAGAGAGCGGAAAACCGGCTTTCGAGCTGCATGCAATTTACTTGGCCCAGCAGCATGTGCTGTAGAATAGGCATAGAAGCCAGCTAACTGATGCGAATTGCTGGAGGGTTCGTTGAACTAAACCAAAGCAACGCCATCTTAGGAGAACCAACTAGGAACCCCCTCCATGCGCATTCACCAATCCACTCCACTTAGGCCAAGTTTTCCAGTCAAGAGCGAGTCAGAGACAGAGTCAGAGCAAAAAAGCGGTGCAAAAAGAAAAGAATGTGAATCTAGCTGCAGGCGCATCGCACGCGAGGTGTTGTGCACACACACTCATACACATATACACTTATTTCTATATACTATATTAGGTATATATGTAGCTTATATATAGCCCTGTAGCTTGTCAGTTTGCTTGGTTTCTGGGCTCAGCAATTACCAAGCATCAGGAAAGGTTCTGACTGCAATGCACAAGTTCAAGGAACTGCCAGCTCTCTAATGCCAGCTGCTGCTGCTGTTGTTGTTGTTGTTGTTGTTACTGCTGCTCTTTGAATGGCTTTTCAATGTCATTAACTTGGCCAGAGTTTTTCATGTTTGTCGCAGCATTTTTGCTTCCGCAGTTGCCAGCTGTAGCTCAGTCAGCTTCGGCTTCAATGGTTGTTGCTGCTGCTGCTCCCAGGGGCGTCTTATAAATGCCATTGTCTTTCGCAAATACCCTGTACGAATTGCAAATGTGCCCAAAGCTATAATATATGGATACATGACATATTAATGCTAAGTTGTAACGACTAAAAGATATCTATATCATATAAATTAACTAAAATTTAGTAATATAATATAATAATATATAGTTATATATCTCTTAGTTTCATATAAACTTACAGGGTATTGCTTAGTGATTCATATGAACTAAGATATGTTTAGTATATCTCCAAATTATAGAGAATATTTCTTCCCACATCTCCAACTTACAAAACCAAATCCCATATGGCTTACAGGGTATCTCCTGGTCACTCAACAGCCTCGTCTATTTTCTTTCGCTGTCTCGTGTATCGCTGATGATTTATGCGAATGGCCCGAGTTCAGCCGCATCCTCAGCTTGCCTTCGCCTTTGGCTCTAGCTCTGACTCTGGCTCTGCCTCTGCCTTTGGCTTTCGCTTTGTCTTTTCGATATTGTTATTGTCTAACTGTAGTTTGTCTTTTATAACTGTAAATTCGCAAATATTTCATAATCCCCCCTCTTTTGCTTTGCAGAGGATGCGCCTGGCACGCTAAACGCTGCCATTGCCGCTGCCGAGGCGGAAGCAGCTGCTCAGGATGCCACGCCCACAGCGAAGCCAGGCAGCATTGCGCCCAATGTACGTGTACAGTGCCAGTCGGGCTCCATGCTGATCACGATCAAAGATGCGCCACCCAATCACGAGACGGGCCTGTTCAGCGGCATGATCTACCCGAAAGGCCTCTCCAAGAACTCCTCATGCCTCAGCGAATACAGGTGAGCAGAGTGCGTGTGCGTGTGTGCGTGTGTGCGTATGTGTGTGTGTGTGCCATGCAACTTAGATTGTCATCTTCATCAATATCTCATCTTCTTCATTTTCTTTGCAGAGATCACATTGGCGCTCTCCGCTACAGATTGCCGCTGCGCAGCTGCAACACGATGCCCAAGGAGCGGGTAAGTCTTGTCCAGTCCGGCTCATAAAATCTAGGCACCCACATAAGATGCGCGATTTATGCCAATATCTTATGAGATGTTGGCATGTTGGTTGTCTTGCCTTTTGCGACATGCTAATTGAGTTTTTGAATTGTGCGAAACGCCATTAACTGCTTATAAGGCACATTAGCTGACAGAGATTGGTTACAAGGTGACCCATCCATATGCCAACTTGATTAGCCGGCGAACTTGGCTGGCGCTGATTGAATCGAGCTGAATGAGTGCCTGTGGCTCTTTGGCATTCAGCTAATGACACGCTTATTAAGGTGCATCATCAACTCGTTGACAATTGAATGGGAGGTGGCAGCCGGCGCACCATAATTGCTATACGGATGGCGTAGCGTAGCTTAAGATTTGCCCCAACTGCAGCTCAAGTGGAGAGTTAACCACGTAGTAGTATGTAGAGGTCAATTAGAATGCAATGAAGACGGCAAATGATGATGCTCTCTCTCTATCTATCTATCCATATCTTTATTTCCCTCACCTCTCTTCCTAAATCTCACAGACCCTACTCTCCGCATCTCTCTCTTTATATCTTCTACTACAAAATCATAAAAAATTTAATAAACTTGTCCCAACATATCCAAAAATGCTCTCTAAGCAGAATAGCAAAAACAACAAACCTTTAGTCTTATCTTAAACGAGATTTAGCACAATTTACTTTTTTTATTATAACTAAACAAATCGACTGGGATAAAAACTTGTGAGATAAGTGAGTCGATGAGTCCAGTTAACACAATCCCATATGCATGGCCAAATATCAAATGACCCGAAATGGTCAATAAATTGTGATATAAATTTTTAAGTTAGCTTGGGTATTATGGCTCAGATACATACATATATTGTTGTTGTTGCTGGCTAGATGTTGAATGATGCTTTTATGGCGTGGCTTATTTATTGGCTCATAGCATCGATTTACGAGCGCATATAGATGGATGGACATATGTATGTTTGTGTATATATTTTGAAATCTCAATTAGCACCCGAGCACACATACATACATATGTATTTATGGCCAACACACACGCACGCGGCTGTTATTGTGTTACATTTCTTGTTTTTAATGTAATTTCCCAAAGCTAAAGAGTTTTGTAATTTGTTGCTTTTGCCTTTCGCTCGATTGGCCTGACACAAATCGCTGAAATAATTGCCGTTCAGTGCGGCAATCGGGCATGTACGTAGACTTTTTGCACGCACTCTGTACAAGAATTTCGCAGCAAGTTTGTTGCCTCAGTCTTTTGCGTTGGGCAGCCTCTGTCACAGTCTCTGGCGCTGAATAAATAACTATGTAATTTAAATAGCAATTAAATGAAAAAAAAAACATAAGTTAAGTGAAAAATCAATATAAACCAAGTGCAGGTCTTTCTCTTTGTTGATGTCATCTCTGTGGCCAGGATGCTGGGCTTACGTCAGCGCGGCAGATGAACTCAGCACAATGCACATTTGCATACAATACAAATGAAAAAAACTATAGACACACACACACATACACTAGCATAACTGCCTGCACATTTATGGCATCAACTTTTTATTTATGTAAAAAGTCGCGTGTCAACTGCCGCGAAAAAAAAAAAAAAATTAACAAACGCTGCCACGCCATTGACTTCCAAGCGAGGCTTCACAACGACCCTGTTGTTATTGCTGTGGCTAAGGTAGTAGATGCTGTTGTTGTTGCTGTTTTTATTCGACTTGTTGTTGTGCATGCCAAGCACAATTAAATAAGCTATGAATATTTTAGTTATAAACGCTGTTTTTGTTTGTTTTGTTTTTTACTTTAAGATATACATATATTAAAATTCAATTAGCTGTTATTTTTGTTTTTACAAGCTGAACATATTGCATATAGGTAAATTGGAATATATGTACATCCTTATTAAGAGTGTCAGCCTTGTAATATATCAAATTAATTTCCATTTTTAGTTAGGCTAGAAATTGCAAATAGTTGGCAAGTACTATGTAATTTGTTTAGGTTATTCAAAACTTTTGCCATTTTTATTGAATCGTTCAAAATCAAAATCGATGTTTAATATTTCATTATATTCAATGCACATTCTCAGAAAATTCCAGTTTTCAAGACTTACTGCTTGTCGCTCAGTTCAATATAAGTAAGACTCATAAACCTGCCCGCCGAATAGCCCTCTGTCTGTCAAGTCAATTCATTATTAATTGTTTTATTGCTGCCGTAACTGCGGAATGTAGCAGGTCAGCAATAGGCGAGTAAGAAAGAAAAAGACAGAGGCACACATGTGAAGGGCGGTTTAATTAAATTATAATTGCTTTGAACAGCGAGTAAAAAAAAAAAATAAAAACAATATTCAGAACATGTAAGCCAGGCAGGCATTGATAGGCAACATTTTCCAAATTAAATTCCAATCAGACCGCGAATAGTGTGAACAGCAGCAGCAGCAGCAGTAGCATCAACAAGTTTGTTGCCTAAGTCTTTCGTGTGAATCGGCTTATGCTCTTCAGGCTAAACAAAATCGATTTGTTCTGTGCAGTGCGCAGCGCATCTTTTATGGTCTCGAGGCAACGTTGGCGGCCAGTTGGTCAACGTTCAACGGCCGACCATGAAAAATGCCAAAAATCGTGTATGCGTGTATGTGTGCGTTTGTAAGCCATGTAAACATGCTTCGCTTATTGTTATTGATATTTTATTTATGAAATTGACTTTTAGCTGCCGTTCGACTGGAGCGAAGGTCGCTGCCCACGCAGCCCGCAGTCACGTAACATACGCTTAACGCATTGCCGTTGACATTTATGAATCTTACAGCGCTGCGACTAAGTTGTGCATTTCTTTATATCGCCCATTAACATATCCCAAGCGGCAGTCGTCGCTGCTGTCGCTTCTCAGATATTCTAAACCAGTTTAAGAACTGTCGCACAGAAGTGTCATAATGACATAATAGCTGCCTGCTTCCATCTTCCGTTATGTGCTCTTCAAATCTTAAATGTCATTTTATTACAGCCCATCTTATTGGCCTCCATTGTCTCTTCTCGCTCATTCTTTCTGGGCTGCTGGGAACTCAGTTCGCTCACATAACTGTCAAACATTTATGACGTTCTGTCGTTGCTTGTTAGCCCTGCGGCTCGCATGTCAGGGAAATAGCTTCCCACTTGGATTTTTATGCGTTTGGACCTTTTGGGTGACGTTGCAGCCACTCAAAAAGCATTTCCGTGCCCAAATCTGTAGACAGACCCAATTATCAAAGACTTCCGAATGCGGCACGTACAGCGAGACCCAAATACAATTGCCAGCAACCACGCGAGCAATTGATGGCTGAGGAGCCTAACGAAAGTATATATATAACTTAGAGATGGGCGGAAGATATATGGAGAAATATATAAACTCGTCTTCCCTTTAAAAGCTCACGTCGTGTTCTAAAGACTTTGACACGCGATCATCTCTAATAGACGCGCGATAGTATGGAGTATGTGTTATTGTATCTTTTGCTGTTGCTGTTGTTGTTATTATTGCTGCCTGCCTGCAAAATTAGCACAAGCACAAGCACAATTACCGTTATGCGTGTAGAAAATAGAGTGTGAAAGAAAGAGAAAAAGAACGAAAAGCTAAGTAAATGTGCCTCGGCCTGTGGATGTTATTAAATGATATAGGGGCAAGTGGGCAGTAGACTGCCGGTCTGAAGATGAGCAATGATGCAATGCAGCGGATGTACAACAAGCAAGAGGCAACAACAGTCGCTCGCAGCAGATTGATTGCTTCAGCCAGAGCTTGGGGTAAAAACTAAACTAAGCTGAACCGAAATGAAAATTCATTACGCAAACATTGCTAATTTGTGCGGATATGGAGATAAGGGCGGGCTTCACACTTGGCTGCACGGGCTTTAGCACTATTCTACAAAACACAAAGAAGCAGCAGAAGTCTATATAGATAGATCGACTTGAGGAAGTGCTCGTGATCTAACGACGACGACCTCGTCGCACATCAAATTTCGTGCTGGCAATTTTCAGAGGCAGCGAGGCGTGAATCTCTCCAGCTACAGCTACAAGCCATATGCATAATGAGACACTGCAGCGGGCCCATTGTGTGTACAGTGGGGCAAATCGAAGCTACGCTCATATGGCTTCAGAGACAGCATTTAATTTCAGCTTACGTTGCATGCTGTGGCAAGTTTGTTGCCCAAGTCTTTTGTTTTGCTAGCACCATTCTATAGTAGAAGCGCATAAAAGAGAAGTAGCTTGTGGAAATGCTTGAGCGCTAACGAGCCGTCGAAGATGCGACTTGCATGCTTTGGCAAGTTTGTTGCCAAAGTCTTTTGCTAGTTTGTTGCCTAAGTCATTTCATTCACGTACTTTTCCGCTTCGCTTTTGCTCGTTTCAGGACGATGGTGGCATCGAGTTCTTCAACACAATTGTGCTGCAGCCGCACTTGAAGCTGATAACGGATCTGGGACGCGGCTACCATGTGCGCTGTGCCTACATGAGCCGCGACGCTGCCGTCAAGCCCAAGAAGCATAAGGTCGTCCATAAGCCACAAGCCTATCGCAGCGATGAGCACGACAGACGCGACTATGGCCGCTCGCTGGACAAACAGCAGCTTGATGAGCTGGAGGATGATGATGATGATGTTTACGATGTGGATGCTACTAATAACAACGAGCTGCCCATGCCCGGCTGCCACATGAAGATCTACAACGACCAGCACAAAATCGCCGACGATGTAAAAATCGGCGATCCGCTGACCATTGTCATCAGCATCGACAAGCAGGAACTCTACGGCCTGCACGTAACGGATTGCATTGTCCGTGATGGCTTGGGCTGGGGCGAACAACGACTGGTGGGCGAGGATGGGTAAGTCAAATGGTACATGGCATGGAAATGGTAGCGCATTGCTCAAGTATTTTCTCTCTTGCTTCAGCTGTCCCATGGACAACGAGATCATGGGTCAATTCAACTATACGGCAGATCGTCTGGCTGCCAATGTTACCTTCCCGGCCCACAAATTCCCCTACACCACCTCCGTGTACTATCAGTGCAATGTACGTCTGTGCGCTCTGCAAGATCCCAGCTGCCAGGAGGCGCCTGTCTGCACGGGCAAACGACCCAAGCGACAGACAACGGCCGACGGCAAAGACGACGAAGCGCTGCCCGCTACCATCGAGGTCTTCTCTGGCCTCTATGTCAATGAGAACGAGAATGCCAACGATAGTGACGAAGATGCTGTGTACAAAGAGAAGGTGAGTGTAATTTATACTTGTGCTAATGCGAGGGTAGTTTAATAAATGTATGAGCTGGGTATATTGAAAGATAGCTATTTCAATTGCAAAGCTACATACATTTTTTTATTTTATTTTAAAATATTTATCACTTGCTTAATGTTGTATGTATTTTATTTGTTTAAATATTTGCTCATTTTCTGTTCTCTTTCATTACAGACCCTGGAGGATGCTCTGTGCGTGTCGCAGCGCACCTTTGCCATAGCCATCGCCATTGCTGGACTCATTTTGATGCTGGCCGTGGTGGCCGCCGTGCTGTGCATTATGGCACGTCGTAGCACGAAGACAGTTTCCAACTCCGGCAGCTCCATATACAGTGGACCCTACACAAACACCGCCTTCTCGCACAGCAGTTAAAATGTGAAAAACAAAAGACAAAAATTGAAAGCAACAAAAAAAGAAAAAGAAAAACTTTCGCAAATATTTCCAAAACTCAATAATGGAACACTCAAAGTGTTTAAAAAGAAAACTTTAAAATATTGAAAATCAAGCTAAATGCCAGCATTGAAGAAGAGCTAAAGCCGCCTGCGGTAGTCAAATGCAGTTTTAGTCTGTAAGGTCACAAGTTTTTAATTTAATAATATTATAAAAAACAAATAATTAGGTTTTGCATGAAAGGAAAACAAAACAAAAGGAAATTTCCCTGTGCAGAGATTACCGGGCAATTTCCCCATTATTTGCTAATTGCCTGCTAATGTCGCAGAGCTAGTTACGCAGTGCTGCCACTGTTTAAGTATATAATATGGGCAGCACTGCATTTCGGCAGCTCTGTTAACGCACGAACTTACGTGTTGGTGTCGGTTGGATTCCACTTAGATTCTTATCAGAGTCAAACGCACACTCCTCGTTCTCTCTTGTAGTGCAGTCATTAAACTATATAATTATATGAATATTGTATTTATCTTACTATTTAACTTGCTTAATTTAATAAAAAACACTCGAACTAACAACGAATGCAGCAGCCGACGCTCAGGTGATATTTGTATTTGTACTTTAAATTTATTTAAAAAACACAAAAAGCAAAATCAAACTAAGTTCCAATAAATCTGTCTTTGTACTTAGTTAAATGATCTATACAATTTTTTTCTTGTCATTGTTTAAACTATTTTTGCACTACAATATTTAATAAATACTACTACGTACTATAAGCGTGCAGCCTCTTCACAAAATGAAATATAATATATAATTAATTATTAAAATCATAAATTGTAATAATTGTGAAAGTATTTAAGCCACGACTTTGCACAGCTTCATTTGAGCATTGAATTTAATAATTTTTAGAACGCTCGTCTGGAGCTGTGCAATGCTGACATTTGCAATCAAATACACAAAAACACACAGATACAGTGAAAACTCTGCTAAACGGACAACTAACTTAAAGATTGAATATTCATATTTACTTTTGCCTCTTCGAACAAATATTTACCACGCGAACAAATAAATTTAGTTAACGCTATAAATTTTATAATAAAAATGTTTAAGTTTACAATTGAGAAATGTGTAAGTTCGCATATTAAATTATTTAAAAAATATAAAGAAATATGTAAAAATTGTAGAATGCATGTATATATGCGCATTTAAGTTTTAAGCAAACATCTGCCTGCCTAGTTCGTTGAAGCGAGCTTTTACTGTATTATTTTAAATAAAAAACTTAGAACTAAGCTAAAAATAGAAACTATTCAAATGAACAATAAAAATTAAATTGACCATAAATTTGTTATCAATGCTGTCAGGGAGATGGATGCATAATGGACATGTATATATAACTGCCAGCCAAGCTCAGTGGGTTGCTGCAGTTAGCCATGTGGTTGCTGCTGTTAGGCATTTCACCTTTGGTTGCTCTGCGCTGCCCCAACTCAAATCCTGCTCCTTTGCAGTTCCATCTGGTGCGGCAATGCCAACGCGCTGCTACGACTGACGCACTTGCTCTCGAGAGCACAGGAACTCTGGAAGAATGCATGGCGCTTGCACGTGAGCTGCGTGGCTTGGCCTTCAACTTTGCACCAGGTGGACCTGGGCGACGCAAAAATTACTTTGAGACACAGCCTAGAGATGCGGCAAGCAGCAGACGGCAAAAGGATGCGCGGAATCATTTGAGTGTTTTCCAGCAGCCCGCAGAGTATTTCAACTGCCATGTTCTGGCGTGTCCGCAAAATACGAGCTTTGCGGGCATGACAAACGATAGTCGCTTCGACTACTACAGCTTATACGGCAGGCCCACAGGTGACTAGGTCAGCGATTAAAATAAATCTGAAATCCCATCAATGCCTTCCCGTAGCGCTGCACAACATTAGCTGCGTTGAGCAAGTGGGTCTGTTTGTCTTCTATACCCAACCCGCGAACTATTTGAATGCCTCCACCAGTTGCAGCAATGCCAGCGAGTTTAGTGGAAGCCTAGCCCATGTCGCATCCGACGCGCGCACCTATGCACTATCTCAGTGGCTGGTGAATTATAATAGACAGCGCGTGGGTGAAAAACCAGAGCCGGGCATCTTTTTGGCTTATGTGGGCTTGCAGTTTAATATCAGCAAATCCCTGCAGCCTCTCGACTATCGCAATGCGCAGCAAGAGAGCCTGCTGTGCTTTCTATATCGTGCCTGGCATGTGGGTCATCCGCGTATAGGGTAAGTGAGCTTGTCTTGAAGTACACAGATATATAAATAGTAGCCAAGAATCCATTACAGCGGCAACCAAGCCAATGCTAGCTGCGTGGCTCTGACACCAAACGGCACTTGGCAAACGTTGAGCTGTGAACGAGAACTGCCCTTCATCTGCGAGATTTTCACGCCGCCAAGAGACAACAGAACCAAGCAGCTGGATACGGGAGCAAATGCAGCGGATGGGTGTTACTGACAAGGCCAGAAAATGAGTCTAAAATGAAAATTATTTAGTTAGAATTTAAAAAACAAACGAGACACTGATTCACATCAATGATATTTTATGGTTTAGCAGCCATTGCTCGCAAATAAAGTTTACGGTTATTTGATGCAGCACAGTTATTCGCAGAATATTTTTATTAGAATTAGCCGTGTTCAAAACATCAATTGTATAGTATTGTATTGTGTTGTTGGTTGTGTTCGAACTCTCTTCACTTTACTGAATGGCAACAATAAATGAAAAAAGTTTTAATAACAAAGTGTACACTGAAGAGCTTAAACGAGATGTACCGTTTAGTGGTACTTGTAGTTCCTGTGGTGCTTCATCTTGGGGTAGTTGATGATATAGAAGAACGCCATGCTGGCGACGGTCAACTGGAAGAAGGGTGCAATGCCAGCACGCTTCGGGAACACGTACTTGTGCTGCCAGCGCCACCAGGCACGGCTGACAGCGCCAGCGATGGCAGATGGACTCTTGTTACGACGTCCGAACCAGGCGCCCAACTCGCCCAACTTCACTTGGCCGAAAGGCACATCAGCTGTGATTTAAAAAATAATAATAATAGGAATAAAAAACCATTACATAAAATGGAAGAAAAAAGTATGGTATAAGCCGCAATGTCGGGCGGCAGAAAATTACGTAATTTCGCAAATTCGCTTACCTTTGCCATAGTAGCGTGCTGGATCGTAAGGTCCATGCGTCTTTGGGTTATACTCAGCTGGATAGTCACCAAAAGCCATCTCGCTAAGTTACGTGTGTGATAAAAATATATATAACTTGCCAATGAGATTATATTTTCCAGCTACTTACTTTGCTCGATACTTGAGTATGAGTACGACAATGTATCGATAGGAATCAAAGCACACTAAGTGCACAGTGATGTTCTAATAAATATCGATAGTATCGGTACCATGATGTTTCATGCTGCCACTCTCGCAGCACTTAATCGCGGTGGCAACGCCGTTGCGTAGTATATACAGAAATCAAATAAGAATTTTTTTGCAAATCGGAAACGCGCTTAAATAACGATAATAACAACAATAAAATCAATACATAAACAATAAAAATTCGAAAGCGTAATGAAACTGGAGGAGCTCTTGACAAAGGGTGCACCGTCGCCGCAAGAAGACGACGACGACGATGAAAAGGCGGAGTCGAAAACAAAAGCCACAAATGCCTCTGATGAGGGGGTGGAGAATGCTGAAGATGCTGCCGAGGAGTCTGCTGAAAAAGAAAGCGCAACGGGCAAGAAAAAAGGCACACGCAAAAAACGTTCGCTTAATTGGGAAGAGGCAGAGCGCGGCCTCCTATTAGAAGTGATCAAAACAAAAGTGGCATACGTTGAGAATCGCAGCGTTGATGCTAAGAGCATCAAGGCCAAGAGACTGGCCTGGTCTCAAATAACCAAACAGTAAGTTTACACAAAAATATATTCATACAATTCAATCAATTAATAATGCATTTCCACAGATTCAATGCGTTGAACTTTCGCCACCGATTGCTCGAACAGATCCAGGTGCAATGGCGCAGCATGAAGAATTCGGCGAAGCGTGAACATCAGCAAAAGCAACCCAAGTCGGAGGCGCTAGAGGGCATGCGCATGATAGAGTTTATGGAGGAGCTGCAAAAGGATCCGGTGTCGTCACGCAGTCAAACGCGCAGTGGCACCAACGGTGCACTCAAAAAAGAGCTACTCGAACTGGACGAGGATGAGGATATGCCGCTGGCCGCATTGCCGAATTCCACAAATGCCAGCGAGGATACGCTACAGACATCAACCATGGCCATACCCTCACCACCGCCCTCCACCGCAGGCGGCGACTCGCAGCAGGAGAGCGCATCTAATCCACTTCAATCGGCGTCCAATCAACGACGCAAACGGGTCAAAGCCAAAGGCTTGCTAAACTTAAAAGAGGACCCAGACACAGGCAACGGTGCAGCAACTCAGGACAATGACAACGAGAAGACTTCACCAATACGCAAAAGACGACAGCGCAAGGTAAGTAGATCCAGTGGACACATATAAATGAGTTCATAATTAATATATTTTCTCTCTTCCTTTCCCAGCATTCACAAGCTCAATCATTGCTTTCGGAGGATGAGTTGCCAGCGGCCAGCGGCACTGCAGTTGGCTCACAATATACACCAATAGCAGCCGCAGCTGCAGCAGCGACGTCGTCCAATGAGGGCGCCATGAGCTGCCTAGACATGGAGGAGAAATACAAACAACAGTTGTTTAAGCTACTGAAACAGGCGCGCCTTGCCGAGATTGACTATGCACGACGTGAGCATGAACAGAAGCTACGCTTCGAGCAAATGGAGCAGGAACTCAAGTTGTCGTACTACCGTCAGGAGCAGGACCTCAAGTTGCGGCATATGCGCGAGGAACACGATATACGATTGCGTCAACAGCGGCGCGAGCATGAGGCGCGACTCACCGTTTACAATCTGAATAGCAACGCCCACAATGGCAATGGCGAAGTGGAACAGCAGCAGCTGGCGGAGCAGCCACCACCACCACCCGTGCCTCATGGCATGCGCTGCAATGCGAAAACGGACTATAATAATGTGCATCTGGAGAGTGGAACGAATCAGCCACAGCCGCAGGCATCGACATCGTCAAGCAGCAGCAGCACGGAAGCAGCGCTGGCGCTCAATGCCAATTCCTTGGCTTACAACTAGTAGTTGCATACACACATGCACACACTCACAAGTAATACGCATTGCCAGCATTTAGTGAGCGACAAGTGAAACTAGCTTGAAATGCGTCTAGCAAAATGTAGCCGACTCTCAGAAGAAGGAAAACTGTCTCAAAAGACAAACTCAGACTAATCCATGAATATATATATATAGATATATATAAATATGAATACGTATTCATATGCGAATATACTCACGTTGCCACAGACATGACTCGAATGGACTGTTCTCTTCTTTTTTCCGATTTGATTTGACAGACAACCAAACTTAGCTACCAGCAAGAAACACACATTTGCATTTCTTTTGATATTAGTATTATTATTATTATTATGTATTATGAATATGAATTTCACAAGCGGTTGTGTCGCAGCTAACTCGCAAAATACTCAAACTCGATAAATCAATTAAGCAAATTTCAGCATAAGTTTTTACCACATTCTCGCATGGCAGTAATCCCACATCCGATATCCCAGTCAGTATTCTATTTTTGCCACTGTATTAGAACTTCTCTCTGAGACCCATCAAGCAGCTATGTTAAGTTTATAATTTCATATTGTAATATATGTATGTGTATACACATATGTATTTTTATTTTATTTTTTTTTAATTTTATATATAAATACTTATACGATAATTGTACATCTATGTAGTTGTATTTTGTATGTTGTTTGTGTGCATACAATTAATATATATAAAAATATATATATATATAAACTTTTTATATAGCTGTCGTGTATTCGATTAAGATTACATTTTTTGTAAGCTAAACACGATTGTCTTTTAAGGTACATTGCTAAGGTATACTCCCCTACACACACACACACTAATACACACGCTCGTATATGTACCCTGTTGTACACTTTGTGTTGTATAGCGCTGTAATACCCTGTAACTTTGCTTTAGCTTACTACTAAATGACATTAATTTCAAGCAAAGGACAATTAAACAATTAGTTAAAGAAAATACATAAAACAAACAATGTCTTTTAATTGTAATGTAAGGTGGAATATGCTAAATTGTTTAACTTTATACTAAGTCGAAAAAGATTTATCATTTATAACAAACCAAGTAAGCCTTGGCATTCCTAGCTTTTCCTACGATTACGATAAAGCCTATAGTTCAGTATGAAGTAGATCGTCAGTATATAAGTGCTGAATACTATTTGCATTTTTATACTTTTATACACATTCTGAAAACACAGCCAGCGAAATAACTAGGCAAAATGAAGGATCTTGATCTGACACTGGATTGCATGGAAAATGCGCGATTTAACTTTATCTATGGCAGTATAGTCACCCATGTGGAATCGCCGTTCTCAGAAACAGAGTTGCTGTGCCTCGCTATGATCTATCATAAGTTTGTACTCTTGAATGGACCAAAAGCCAAATATATGACGCACAGGCAATTGGGGAATTTCATAATGCAAATGTTTCGGGTTACTGACACAGACATTAATGGACGAGTTGTGGCTGTTGTCAGCGACGATCCCGATTGTACAGATCCAAAATTCTCACAGGACCGTCATTGTACACTGCCATCGTTTGTGAAAATGTTTACCACCTATTTCGCAAGCGATCTCGAGGAGCGCATGATATTTGTCTACAGCGTTTGTATAACCATTCTTATATATCTGAATTCTACATAATTTTTCGATATTTGTTTCCAGATTTATGATGAGAATCGTCTTGGCTATTTGAATCGTGAGCATGTGATGCGATTCGTTGAGAAATTCTTTGTTGGGGAAGATGAGGATGAGCAGATTGAAATGCGCACGGTAAATCAATGATATAATATCCATGGCTACTGTATATTTATTTACACTGCTTGCAGGACATGTTGGAGTTAATATTTATCAAATTTGATCTCGATAAGGATTTACAAATATCCTTTGACGAATATGCCGAAATAGTACGCAAGCAGCCAGTGCTTCTCGAATTCTTAGGTACCGTCTTTCCATCGAAGGTCCAATTGAATACTGTTGCCCTTTGTGTCAATTTATACTGAAATTTACAAAAGAAAAAATTTTCATTGTATTGAAAGTGTTCCACATAGTGCATTAAAAACGAAATAAAATTATAAGTTTAGCAATCTGTAGTTCTTATTGAACATATAATTAAGAATTATGCATATCACGTTTGAAGTATACTTCAATATATTGAAGAAATAAATATTCTGCTTTATTTTTATATGCTTGAAAATCTATGCATGCGTGCACTTGCAATTTACGGATATAAAAGTTGCCATTAGAAAAGAGAAAGAAGGAAGGTTGAGTGCTTTTTGTGTAATTCCACTCAATTGTATAACAAATTGCTTTCAAGTTATGCACTGTGTTAAGCGAAAATGCGTGGGAAGAGTATAACAGCTTGATAAATCTATGAGCAGAGAACCTGAGCAAATAACAGATGTGAGCGAAAACTTCATGTATACACACATACATATGTTTATATGTTGTACCTGTACATGTATGTACATATTAAACTTTACATGACGAGACAATGGCTTAGCACTCACATGCATATACTCCAACACACACAGACATACATACATACATGAGTGTATACATAACACACTGCTAACGGCTGATCACCGCCATAATCGAAGGGTATTTATTTGTATGCACTCTTCTTTGGAGTATTCTCGTTTATATGTTGCGTTCTGCATTTCTCCAATCCGCTTTGGCGCCCCATTGTCGAAACCGAGTTGGATTTTTGCATTACAAATGATATAGCTAGCGTGACCGTCCGTCTGTCCATCCGTTCATATGTACGTTTCTATAACGCACATGAAACTCAAAATTGAAACAAAACAGAGAAGAAATGAAAACAGAATTCAATTTTTTTTTCTCTTCTTTTGTGACTTTGCAGCAATTCTTCCTGTCCGCTCGCCATGGCTCGACTTCAGTTTGCACGGCTCTGTCGTAGGCGAAGGTTGGAACTAGTGTAGAGCGGCAATTCCACAAGGAAATTTGAATAAAAGTGGAATTAGTGCAGTGCCACAGCCAAAAGCAGAACGAGCTGTGAAATAAACAAAAAGAAACACAAGTTCAACTGCTGTGCAAAAAGAGAAACAGGAAAAAATAAAATAATTTAAAAACAAAACAAAAAAAACAATGCTGTTGTTCTATGCAAAATATGCATTTCTCTTTTGGCTGTTCATAGATGACAACCAGGGCGATTTGATAGTCATGCGTGAGCTCTCCAAAGAGGAGCTGCTGCTCAATGTGACCGCCTGCACCAAGCGCTGTCTGCTCACGATACCAAATAAGGTGACGCTAATTGAGCGCTACTCAACTCATACTCTATAACTCTCTCTCTCTCTCTCTCTCTCTCATTCGTTCTCTTTCACAGAATTTTTCAAGCTGTTACGGTTACTGTAGTGAAAATGGAACGGATTTAATGCCTGCAAATCCGCACAAAATACAGGAGAATTTCTCCTTGAATCTCGTCTGTCGAACAGAGTCGGAGCTCTCCTTTCGCATCAAGTGGGTGCAGCATGCGCGTGATAATGCCACACAGGCTATGCCAGATGCCATGTTCATCATTAGGTTTGACAGAATTTATGACGACGTGAATCTTGAATCGACTTTTTATGTGGTAGGTGGAGCGTTTCGATTCCATTTATCAATGTCTAGCTATAACCCTTAACCTTTTTCAGTCCGATGATAGTTTCTTTACCTTAAGGGATCTGGAAGCAATTACAGCGCATAATATAACAGCGCTGGCTGTGCATGCCGATGGCGCCTATTCGTTTATAGCCATCCAGGAGAGCTATCGGACACTGAAGCGCGGCTACCAGCCCAGCAAAATGGGCAATGTTCGGCTGAAAGAATTTGAAGAGCAGCCCGGCGATAGGCAGCACATTGCAGCAAAAGTTGAATGGCAGCCATCCGCAGGTAAGGTCTTCTACTGAAGTCTTATACAATTTAAATAATCTTATATTCAATGTCTCTGGTTGCAGAACGCAATTGCTACTTTGATCTGATCTACTTCTCGAAGGACAGTCAAATTTTGGACGCGCCCACGCCTATCGAGTTTCGTGACGTAAATATTTGGGCGTTAATATTTTGCTTATGGTTAAATCTTAACCGTCTTTCACCTTTGCAGCCTCGCAGCCTCTACAGCTATACAATACCAAATTTGAAATTTGGTGAGGAGTTCATGGTGGGCATCCGCACGGTTAATATCATGAATATGCTGGAGAGTTCCCTGCAATGGCTGGTACTCCACGTGCCCAGCTGCCTGGATTGGTCCCACTACAACTATACACTGTGCCGTAAGTGGAAATGAATTGTAGAGTTGAAAGCAGACTAGAGAAGCTGAGAGAATGCAGCAGCTTCAGTTTCATAGGGATGTATTCGTTTAAAACGGGTGAAAACTATTAATTCTTCTTTTCCTCTTGCAGCTCCACAGAAGCCCGTCAATCTTAGCGTGCAGCAATTCCATTTCGAGCAGAATATATTGACACTGAATATTAGTTGGGCTCTGCCACGACAATTGCCGGATAACTATACGCTGTATATACTCGATCTGCACGTGAATAGCAGTCACATCAAGTATATTGTGGATCGTAGTGCTAGCAATTATTATATACCAAATATTAGTATACTTGGTGCCAGTTTTGAGGTGCATTTGGTGGCCTACACAGAGGGCGGACAAAATGCCACATTTCTGCCCGTAGATAAGATTCCTCTGCAGTTCAGGTTGCTGAGTACGTTTTCTTACCAATTATAAGTGAGTTATGCAAATTTATATATTTTATATTAATTTCCAGAAAGCACGCTGTTCAAGTTTATGCTGTTATTTATTGCAACGCTGTGTTTAATATTTGGCATCTGTTGGCTGTCGCTGCGTAGGCAAAAGCAACGACAAGAGTGTCAGAAGCTGGAAACGAAAGAACTGAAGGCAGCTCCTAATCAGTCAAGCGACTTTCACTTGTCGTTGGTCAACAACAACAGTAACAGACTGTTGGCAACGCTCGCTGCCGAGGATAACTTTGAATTGGATGATGAGCTGGAGGTGGACCCGCATGCTGTGCTGCTGCAGGATGTGCTAGGCGAGGGCGCGTTTGGCCTAGTGCGCCGTGGTGTCTACAAACAGCGTCAGGTGGCTGTGAAGCTGCTCAAAGGTAAGAAAGATGGCCTAAGAAATCAAACTGTTTATTTAAAGATTCTGCTTCTAGATCACCCCAATGAGGAGGATGTGCAGGCATTCAAGTGCGAAATCGAAATGTTACGCGCCGTGGGCAGACATCCAAATATTGTGGGCATTGTTGGCTACTCGACCAGGTGCAGCAATCGCATGATGCTGCTTACCGAATACTGCGGTCTGGGCAGCCTTCAGAATTATTTGCGGCAAGCAATTATTACTTTGATGACCCTTATAAAAACTCTCTAACGCATTTATTCCACAGTGACGAATGGAAGTTCCAGCAGGAGCGCAGCGCACGGAATATGCATGTCAAGCTCAATTCAATACAGGAGACGCAGCACTCAATGCGTTCTAGGCATTTCCTATATAACGATACACGAATTGAGGATATAAATCGATCCATGTTGTCCACCCTGGAAGAGGAATCTGAGACGGATCTCTCAAGGAACAGCAGTCGACAAGATACCAGCTTCAAATGGAGCAAGGGAACACTTGCTGCTGACAACAAATCCTATGGACTCCACGGCATTGAGAATATTGAGGCAAATACAGGACCAGCAGCTGCTGCTGTGGCAACTCTGAAGAGCCTATTGAAGCGCAATCAAAAGGAGAAACAGTCAGAGAAAAATACCTGCCGCACAGCTAGCTTTGAAAATCAGGAGTACTTCAATACACCAGCCGTTGAGCAAGAATTGGAAAGGCAACCACTGAAATATGCCGATCTACTGGATATTGCGCAACAGGTGGCTGTAGGCATGGTAAGGGCGTAGATAGCGAAAGTAAATGTATGGAATTATAATGACTTCTATCCACAGGACTTTTTGGCGCAGAATAAAATTGTGCACCGAGATTTGGCTGCACGAAACGTGCTCATCTCCTTGGATCTAACCATCAAAATAGCAGACTTTGGGTAAGCATTTATATTATATATATTATGGTATACATATTAATTTAAGTTAATTTTTATTATCAGTTTGAGTCGTGATGTCTACCATGAGAATGTTTATCGTAAATCTGGAGGCAGCGGCAAGCTGCCCATCAAGTGGTTGGCATTGGAGTCGCTGACCCATCAGGTGTACACCAGCCAGAGCGATGTGTAAGAGTGTGATCTATGTCTGCTATTCAGAATTTATATATTTGTATTTGTATTTGATTTCTGCTTTTAGTTGGTCCTTTGGGGTGCTGCTGTATGAGATTACCACACTGGGTGGCATGCCATATCCTTCCATTTCGCCCAGAGATTTGCTGCAGCTGTTGCGGCAGGGACAGCGCATGAAGCAGCCCGAAGGCTGCACAGATGAAGTGTATGTAGCTGGAGAGTTGATAAAGAGAGCAAATGTATAAAAAATATTGGTCTTTACAGATTTGCTCTAATGACAAGCTGCTGGTGCTCCATACCGGGAAATCGACCGACATTTGCCCAACTGAAACAGCAGCTCGATGCGATGATCTTGGCCAGCAATGAGCAACCAATGCGGCTACAAAAACAGTTAAAGCGACAGCTAACTCACACTGACAATCCACACAGGCATGTGCTATATAGTATAGTAGTCTCTAACTAAATCTAAATCTATTCCAAATCTCATTTCAATTCACAGCAAAGTGGAGCAACTGCCGCAGCATGATGAACCCTATTTGCAACCTTGTGCTTAAATTTGATTGTTTTTTTTTTTTTATTTAATCTATGTTTTTTGTCTTCATTCAAAATGTTTTACTTTGTGCAATACATTTTCAATAAGAGATGTGTGTAGTAAATAGGAATGAACTATACTTATGTTTATATTTATAGTTACTTAGTTTGAATTGCTAACAAAGATGTTGAAGAAAATATATATACTGACTATTTGTACAACACATGATAAGATCTTTGAGATGTTATAGAACATATTGTAATTATTAAAATATGAAAAGCTGTCTAGAAAAGTTAAAATTTATATATAATTTTAAAGAAACTTAGTTTTTAAGCATCCCAGTTCTTATAAAGCACAAGTTGAGAGATATTTAACGACCTTTGTATATTCAATAGTTACTTTTAGAGCTTTCACTTTTGGTAAACTTACCAATTTTTGTATACTTGGAGCCATCAGTCAAAATTTGCTTCCGTTTGTAGCCTAGTCGATTTGAATTTGGATGATCAGAAAATTCGGAAGCCCCGTGTCTAAAACTTTTTGAACTTTTCTCTAATTTTTCCGTAAAATAAATTTGGCTTGTTTTTGATTTTAATAACATAGCTGAGAAATGTGCCAACACTGCTGCCGCATGGAATGGACGCCATGCGAACCGATACCTTATGCCTGTCCCCTCTGTCCAGTGCGCCAGCTGTCCGATTGCTGCCATGGATCCAGCAACGGAAATTGTAAATTAAAGTATCCGTCGTCCCATAACAAGTCCTTGCTGAAGCACTCCGATTTGTGCAAAGACATATCGGAGCTATATTCGTATGTGGTTTCGTCTAAGCGTAACAAGATGAGTCGAACGAAGCGCCGGCGCATTCCCATATGGAACGAAGTCAATAAGAGTGCTATTCCAGCGACATTCGTTGTTCCTGAGCAACAGAAACCACGAGAAGAGGATACCTGGACGTGGAAGTCTCGCTTTCCCGTACCTGAGAAAGTGTTGCCTGTGCAACCGCGAGTAGCTGTACTCCCCTCCAAATGGGACTAGAGTGCTGATCAGCAGCCCCAGAGCCAAGTCTTTTTCAGTATATCCTGCACATCCACACATATCCATATACAATCGCAATGTAAACAGACAACTCTTTTACAAGTATAAGTATGTAGTACATCCATAAATAGGCGAAGAACAAGGATACCGCACCCATTGCTCTTTTCTTAGTTGTGTTATTAAAAATCAAAATATATCTCGAACAGTAACACTAAAAAAGGGAATTGTTTTTTAAATTAAAAATTCTTGGCTAATTTGGCATATTTATGATACTTTTGGAAGAAGCCTCGCATATAATCTTTAAAAGAAATTTGCTTGTGTTTCCTTTTAACCACAAAACTGTATTTAATCATTTTATAGACATAGATTGATTTTAGATTGTACAACTATTTAACCCCCCAATTTGAAAAATTTTTATACATTAAGATAATATTAATTGTAGTTGACTTAGATATCAATATGACTACAAAAATACACGACTTTTATGCATATTTCAGTATATATATGTCTCGTATAAGAAGCAAATGCTTCAACTGAAAATATATTTACAATTGACCATTTATATAAGGAACAATTAAGGAAAACTAGTTTGTGACAAAGTAGGATATAGATATTATAAAATTTAAATTAAAAGAGAGTACAATTTTTAAGTGAAAATGGTAGATTAAACTCAGCTAGAATTTATATATAGAAATATAATTGGACACAAATTGAGGTAAAGAAATTATAACATTTGATCTTTAAAACTAAAAAGATTAAATTAAAATTCTCTCAACTCGAAACTTAGCAAAAGTTATTTAAATAATACAAACTCAAAATTAAATTTGGAACTGTATTCAAAAAATCTTTAAGAAATAATCGAGAACTCTAGGAAAAACAGCCTACAAATATGCATAAATACACGTAGATCAGGTATATTATGACAATTTTTATAAGGTATAAATCTTGTTGTATATATAGTATATATATATATTTAATGTTTTTACATAGCACTCGTTTGTTCTTTGGACATTTGCTGATTTTTTGTGCAGCTTAGCTAGTGGCGACTGTAGCCAAGTCCGAGTATGTTGCGCGCCTGGAAGCAGAGAAAGACAGGGAGCGAGAGATCGAGTTAAATTGAGCTACTTTTATAGATTAAGTTAGTTCAATATACCGTGATGAAAGCAGAGTTAAAGGAACGTTGAAATGTGTGCGTCATGCCCTCAGTTTGTGCCAAAGCCATCTGCAGCTGGACCGCCTCATCCATGCGATTCTTGAGGAACTCCCACGTCTGAGCGTGTCCAGCGGAGGTGTCTTGCAGCATGTACAGCTCCGTCATCTTCATAATGGTGGCCAAGCCAATGCGACGCGTATACCAGCCAAACTGTGAAGCAATGAAGGCAAATGAATATATGAATAGAGTTTGGTTTTAGTCAAGCTCACATCGACGGAACGATCGCCGGAATAATAGCAAATATCATCGACTAGGGTGAGCACCTGCGCCAGCGCTGTGGATGCATTCGCCGGCTGTGCTATCAGTGCCATGGCCTGGGGCCATTGCTTCTTGAATGGCTCAATCATGCTGAGGCGCTGGCGCACCGCTTGGACTAGGAAATCCAGCGGATCACCGACCTCCTTTTGGCCATTGTCCGTTTTCTTCTGCAGACTCTGCACCAGCTCCGCATTACACTTGCTATTGAAATGGGAGACGAGCGCAAAGCCGCCATCGGGAAACATGCCATGGACGACGCTCGGAAAGCCGCTCTCCTCGGCGCCCTGGACAATCGCCTGCTTGGTCCAGCCAAGCTCCGGCACATGCAGCAGCGCTGCATCTAGTATACGCGTTCGTATGGCATCCACCTTGGCCTGCTTGGCTGACTGCTCCTCGTCGGGTGGCGTACCACCGCCACCTATACCAGCACCGCCGCCCGCATCGCTCATTGTGGCCTTGTACGCCTTCTGTTCGGCTGCATCGCGTTCCCGCTCGCGTTGCTCCTCACGCGCCCGAAACTCATCCAAGTTGTCGCTGCTCGAGGAGTAGCTGCGTCCCACTGCGTAGCCGGGCAACAATACTGGCCGCTGCTGTTGCAGTGTGAGCACGGCGGCGGGTGTAACGGTGCTAATGGCCAGCCAGCAGCCTTGTGCATCTGCAAATCAGTTAATCAATCAATCAAGTATAACAGAACTTTACATTGGGAATGTATTTGAAATGAAATAGAATATATTGAATTGAGCTAGCTGAAAGAATTTATTGCAAAATAATGTAGAACTCTTAATTTAATACATTTAAGTTCTCAACTGTATAAAAAGTATTTTAAAATATACTAAACATATTCTTAGCTTAATTCCAGTACAAAGATTTCTTTTTTTTTAAGATTTCAAAGCTTTTATATACTTGAAGAATCATCATTAAATTATCTTAAAGTCTCTTTATCATCAGTGATTATACTTTAGACAACATAATTGCGCTAATGTTTAAATATTTCAAATTCAGTTGACAATTTGTTCCACATAGAGTGTACAGGTCGTGGTTTCCCCCCTTTGCTCTAATTAGTTTGAAGGTCAGCTAAAACAAGGCAATGCTCACAGTTTGACTTCGTTGGCTTTGCTGTGTCATTAATTAACACCTTTTTGGAGGCGACAGGTGAGCGAGAGAGCACAGTTAGTTTGGTCAATTAGCACGTGTTGACCGTAAAAAAAAAACACAAAAATAAATAAACACATATTTGCGTATTAAAAAAAAAAATGCCATTATGATTGTCGGATAAATTTCGTTTTCATTTACATTTGATCAAAGGAAATATAAACATAGAAATAGATGCATTTGATTTGCCTTTTATCCAAATTTCTAGTCCGATTGGAGTAGTTTTTTTCGCTTTATCGAGCTCTGCTCCACATTATCGCTGGTCAGCAGGTAGAGCACGCGCAGTGACTCCAGTCCTGTTATGGACCCGGCCAACACCTCGAGCTTCTCCTCACGTCCAATGTCCGGCAAACGGCCATCTCCCTCGCCGCCGTCCATCCCGCTGTTGCTTATGTTCACGGCCAGCATATTGAGCTGTTTCTGCATTAGCTCGTCGTCGGATGTGCTCTGGCCATTGAGCACCCGTTCCCTGTATGCCTTGTAGTGGGCGAGGGAGAAGTTTAGGGCTTTGCCTAGGGGTTCTAGGAATCGCTGCTCAATCTCTGGCAGCACATCCCAGAATCCCGTCCGGTTCTCAAGGTCAGCCATGACAAAGTACCGCACCATGTTCAGGGCATTCGAGATGGTGACCGAATGCATCAAAAGATCCGATTTCACGTCTTGGGGGAGCACGCAAACACACCGCAGCACCATGGACCGGAACTGTAGTCCGCTATAGACCTCGGTCAGGGGCACCTTCAGTTCCATTTGAGCGGCAGCTAAATCCTTATACATTCCCGCCAGATAGCCCAAGATGCCATCGTGCTGCAGAGTTTCCAGCAGATTTTTCAGTATAAAATACTTGGCTGTATCCTCGAAGGCGAGTATATAATGATGCAGCACCTGGAGGCCCAGTTGACGCAGCGACTCTTGCGAGGAGTAGCCCGTTATCTTGCAGAGCACTTCACAGTAGCGTTTGTGCACCTCTAAATCCAGTGAACGCTGCGGCACAGGCTCCGTCAGAATACTCAACGCATAATCATTCAACCGTAATCCGCAATGCTGCAGCGGCGGCTCCGGTTGTTCCAGCAGCACCGAGACCAAGTAGAGACACGTTTCGAATATATGCAGTGGGGCATAGACTTTGGGAGCGTGCTTGGGCAGCAATTGGCCCACAAGCAGAGCGTGATAGTACATGGCCAGTGCGGGCAGTGGGAGTTTCTCGTCAATGAGGAAGATATTGTGGCTGCTCATCTCGTAGACACCCTTTTCAGCGTCCAGGCGACGTTTCCAGCGGGCGCGCTGCTCCACCAGGCAGAGCAGGTAGTAGGGATCCCCTAGCAATCGTGAGGCATCCGTTACCAGAGTGTGCAGCACCTGCTGGACATATGATTGTGTCTTGCCCGCCTTGGCGCGGGCCTGGAGATAACTTTGCTGAGTCAACTCCGGCCTCAGGCGCCACGGACTGGGCGTACAGACGTGCGCTTGTCCCGGCTCCAGCAATCGCTTCGGCACATTACTCAGCTCGAGCAGGGCCAAAGGTTTTCCCAGCAGCTGAATTAGGAAGCAGGTCAGCGCATTACGACGATTCAGGCCACAATCCCGAAAGACCGATGTGCTGCAATCCTGCTCGAGGATCACCTTCAGGAGTGGCTCATAGCACAGATCGATGGTTATGTAATGCGCCAGCATTTCCTCGATTTGTTTCTCCTGCTCCAGCAGATGAGCCTGTTGCTCATTGTAGCCCTCACTGAGGTATTGCGGCAACGGCAGTTCCCGCACACGTGTAACTACAGAGGCGAGACACCACTCGATGGCCTGCGGCTTGGACTGGCCCTGTCGCAGCAGCACCACCTGCAATGCGCGAAGATATGCCGAGAATATGGCTATGCTGCTGCTCTCCTCGATCTTTTCCATCAGCTCCAGCATAAACTGGTGCAGCGGCGCATATTTAGCGGCGATCTTCAGCAGCTCATTAACGCAGTCGAACAACTGTGTGTCGTCCACATTCGTTTCGTCCGTTAACGTTGGTGCACAGATATCCGTATACATTTCCAATGCGGCGGCGGGCATGTGGGGTTCGATTTCTGCGAAGACCGTGGGGCTCTGAAAGAGCATTTTGATGCCATCGAAATCGCGGTCGTGGAGCATACGCTTAATTAGGCTTAACAGGTTCTCGGCTTCTGTTACCGGCTCCGTTTCCATTTCTACGTCCATTTTATTTTGATTTTGTTTTATTAACTTTTTTTTGTTTCTACTTTGTTTTATTTTAACTAAAAATTCTAAATAAACTTTTGACCGGCAGCCACAGCATTTGCTTTATCCTCTCCCCCCTGACGTATAAATCGAACGGAAAAGGAATGAAAAAAGTGTAAAGAAAACAGCTGTTCGCTTTGAATGCCACTCTCACTCGCACGTCTTTCGTAATGGGCGAATTGCGAAATCCAGCACGCGCGCGTCTTTGCTTTGTGTCAACAATTGTTTGATTATTGTCTAATTTACTTACTGATTGGGAGCACAAACTTTTGTAGGCGTATTACTTTTTGCAAACAGCGCACATTTGCCATTTTAGCGCTCCAAATGTGGTCTGCTCAACTGATATTTGCTTCTTCTTCTGGTATTTATTTCGGGCGCCATTCAGCATGCGGCAAACATAGTGCTGTATACCGTTCGAAATTATTGAATTTTGCAGCACTGTGCAGCTAGGGCTACAAATGCAGAGCTATAAATATATACAAATGCCTACTTTAATGAATTAAAATCACATTAAATTTACCTATAATATAGGTATCATTTATGCCCTACTATTAAATGTATTGATATTCTCTATTTGCTATAACAGCTGTTTGGTATTTTCTTAGCAAGCATTACGCGTTATTTATTGGCTTGCGGGAGTTGGTCACACTGTTCAGTAGACCCAACGCTTTTCATTCGTCGTGTGTGCAGTTCGCGGTGCCAGCGCGCTGAGTTTTTTATATTAATATTTAAGGCACAATTTTTTGCACACTTATGCAAAACGTTCTTAGTCAAATAAATTAACTGTGTGCGGTGCATTAAGTCAATGTGATAGCAGCGCTACATAGTTAACACCAAAAGTGTTCAATCTTTATCAAAATATTCCAAGCGATTGCGGCAAAATAAAAAAAAAAAAAAAACAAAAAGGGAAACCCGAATCGAATTCCAAGAATTCCCAAGCAAATAATCAAAATATTCAAATTTAACGAATTGCCAAAGCTTTAATACGCAAATTAATTTTAATTTGGTTTTAAGATAGTTGAAGAAAAGAAAACAATTGTTAGTGCAGAAAAACGAAGCGAGACTAACCGATCCCCCGACAGAGGGTGGAAAACCGTGAAAAGTGTTTGTGTTTGCGTGTATGAGTGTGTGTGTATAAAAAAACGAAAAGCAAAAGAATTGAGGAAAACCGTTGCGAAAAATGTGTGAGCAACAATTGAAGGTTGTTTCCGTTCGTCCCGAACGGCATGCCAGGCTTTAAATCCAGTTTTATGCGCGAGGCAAAATTGTATCGACAACAACAAGACGAATAAGAAGAAGAAGACGAGCCACAACAACAAACTTCAAATTGCTTTGTGGACCCTTTTCGCCTGGCACTCAGCACGCAATTCGCCGCCGCTGCCGTTGCCGCCCGCAGTGGTCTCTGCTGCCACCGCCGCCTGGTGGTTATTCCTGTTTGACTTCATTTTCGCTCGCTGCCAAATTGCTGCCACTTTCGCCGCAAACTTATAAACAACAACAATAACACAACAGTCAAAATGTCGACGCGTTCGCAATTAACCAAGGACCTCAATGGTGAGTAATCGTTATCGTTCTTTGTTTTTAATTTCTTTTTTTTTTTACTTATCATAATCTCTCTTTGCACACACTCACTCTTTTTGTCTTTGTTTTGCATAGAACTGCTGCGTGCATATTCTTTACTCTGCCGCCCTTCATAATCTTAGACCTCACTTCATCCACCGTTAGCGCTGAGCTGTGTTTTTGTTTTCGGCTTTTTTCAGTTTATGTTTTGTTCTTGACGTTTGCCTCTCGCTCGGCGCACTTCCGTTTTGCCACAATGCGACACGGACACGCCACACTGGCTGCCCCCACGCAACCCCCACTCCACCTGGTCATAGTCACCCTCTCTCTTTCTCTCTCTCTCTGTCTGCTTGGGCTTGTTAGCATAGGAAATCTGCTTGTTGAGATACAGTTTGAGATGCACAGAAGCAGCAGTCGTCTTACAACTTGAGCTTGCATGTTCTACACTCACTACATTTTATGCATTTGTGTGTGTGCATTTAATGTACTTTCATTTGCATAGTCTGCGTTTTTGATACCCTGTACTCATAATTTGCCTAAGTTGGGTATATGGAATAGTTTAATTATAAGAGATATGCAAATTGTATATAAGAACTCGAATAAAATATTTATTTGATCTCTATATGTATATTATTTATTTAATAAATTCTGTTGGCCATATGGGTCATATGATTTACGTGGTATCTGTTCGTGGACAAGCTCAATTTTTGTAGAACTCTCATTAATTGCTCGCGCCATGATGTTTAATTGAGTTGAAATTGAGTTGAGCGCTGCGAAACGTCAAGTAGACGGAACAATAATAAATACAACAACAGCAATAATAACAACAATTGAAAAGCATTGCTCAGAAGCATTGGCCGCATCGTTTATGGGCTTCATAACTATAACTGCACCGATAAACAAAATCAACAAACAGACAGCAGTGCAATGCATTTGTGTGTATGGGTGTGTGAATGACACTGTGTGTGTGTGTATATGTATGTGCTTACTTGTAAATAACTGTTAGTCAGCGCTCTGTTTGCCCGTCATTTAAAGCGATTGTCGACTGCATGCATAAACAGAGGGAAATTTTAGATGCAGCTGCTGCCAACGGCAACGGCAACAGCGACAACAATAATAATATTATAATTATTTATCATATTATTTAGAATTTTGCATATATCCATAAATTATCAATTTGATGTCATTACAATTAATATAAATCTTGTTTATTATTAATTGTTGTTATATCAACAGTTCATAGAATACAGAAATGGCAAATATGAATTCGCCTCTTACTGTAAATGCTGGCATACTATTTCTACCGTTAGCCGAGCTAAGCAGGGCTGCAAAGCTCATCTCAACTGATCCACTGGTTCGCTGCAGTTCATGAACTAAATTATGTGTTATTAATATGAATATTATTTATTGGCTAAGTATATTTTTACTATGCATAATATTTATAAATAACTATTATGCACAGCTAAACGCGCTAAATTTGTAATTAAATAATATTTTGTATCCAAAAGGAATTTATTTATATTAAAAAGCTTTAGCTCCTATCATTTCCCTCTGATAATATTTATTTGTAATAAAATTGTTTTTTGTTTTGCTTACTACTGCATTATTTAGCTCAACTATGATTAAGAGTCTAATTGGGAATTGTATGTTATCGGTACACATTCTGATTGGAGGCGTGTTATCAAGAAAGGGGAACTTGATTGATGATTAATGAAGCGCCAGCAGGTGTCTTAAATGAACTGCAAGTTGAAATAACACATAGACACACATAAACACGCAAACACACACGCACACACTCACAGATACATAAATCACTCACCCAATTGGATTTTTGTGAGTTTATTTTCATTTGATTTTTCACGCTGGAATTTTCACAGCGAGCGCAGCTGCAACTGCAACAACAACAATTTGTTTGTGCCCCATAAATATTATTGTCAATGCTTTCGACTCAGTTTTGCTCCAAATACCAATTCCCAAAAAAAAAAAAAAAAACATTTACCTAAATTATGAGCAGCAAGTGGAATGTTTTGGCTAATTGGCAGCAAAGCTAATTGGAGACTGGAGCAACAGCAACAACAACAACAACTGCAAATAAGGCAGCAGCAAATGTTGCACCTGGGCAAACAGGACAATGTGACAGGAACGTGGTGGCGTGCCTCTTGGTGGGTGGGCGTGACTGTTGGTGTCACTGGTTCTAGAGTCGTTTGCTGGTTGGCTGTCATTGCACTCAAATCAAATTAGCGCGAATGCCAACGAACTTGATGAAAATTGCCAACCGTGCTAAAGGCAGTGCCTCTCAAACTGTGAGTGGACGTTGATTCGTTGTGGCAGTTGCTGCTGCTGTTTGTTGTTGCTGTTGTTGTTGTTTTTATTATTTGGTTAACTTTTCACGCTCGTCTGTTGCTCTGTCAAGCGTTAACACCCAATTTCCGTTTGCCATTCCTATTAGATTCCATTTGGAAGTGTGCTGCAACGCCAACAGCCAAAAAAGCTAACTGGAAAAAATTCTAATTGAAATTCTAAGCAGAACAAAAATTGTTTATGGTAAAATTGCTATAATTTATCAAATACGATTATGTATAATAATAATTATTATATATTAATTATAGTTCAATTTGGTATAATAAATAAATTTTAATAAATACATATATTATTATTATTTTCTACAAATATCTTTTTATATCAGTTTTTACCTTAAACCCAAAATCTTGTATCACAGTGTTAAATCTGTTGCTCGCACACATAACGGGTCACACCCAAAAACAAACTGAAGCAGCGCAATCTCGCTCTCTCTCTCTCTCTCTCTCACTTACTCCCTCTCTGGCGCGCTATTAGCTTTAGCTACTCTCACGTTCTCTGTTCGAAAAGTCTGATAAGAATATTGGGCTGATAAGAAATGATCGCAAACGATCGCTTTTCGCCTCAGTACTGAATCCGACGCGCGCTTCACAACTAACTGGATTCGAATTGGGGCTACGTGATTGCACTTGGCTCAACTTATATTGATTATTTACATTGTGTTTTGGTTTTTTTGTTTTTGTTATTAATGTTTCATGTGGATATAAAGCAAATGTATACAAGGGAAATGATGAATCACATCGATCAGTATTTGCGGCGCATTATTGAGCTGCAGATTCGCGATGTAGTGCGGCAAGCCAAAGACGAAGGTGAGATCGATAAAAATACCAACAAAAATCATACTTTTATACATATAGCCAATAAGAAGCTAATAAGCAATTTGTATATATGTATATATATTTGCTGCAACTCTTATATGCGTCATACATTGATATCAGTTCGTAAGACGCGTTGACCAGCGCACCAATTGGAAGAGTGAGTGAGACAGAGTGAGAGAGCAAGAGGGAGAGGTGTAGGGAGCGTGCTGGAAGTTCTTATTATTCGCACGCCATAAAAAAGAAGGAAAACGATTGTTGACATTTGCTGCGCCTCTTTTTAGCAGAAATTGAGTCGTTTAACAATTAACTCAGCTTATTTTGTTTTGCTTATAAATGGATTTATTGACAAATTGAAATAAAAGTTAACCGAGATATGCATACATATATATATTGCATTGCATTTTTCTTTTTTTTTATAATTCTGATAAGATTTGTCGATTGCTCTCTTATGAGAATTTAGATAGTCAAGTCAACATTTATAAAACTTGTAAAATTGCATCAACACTTATAAAAACTCTTATATTCATAAAAATATAGTGAAGTCAACACTAATACAACTTTTCAGCCATTCGAAAATTTAGTTACTAAACTTTTATAAACAATTGTGCACAACTATTGTTTTTGGCAATTAGTTGCTTGCTCAACTTCCGTTTGTCATACAAAAATTGCATTGCAAAATTATTTTAAAATTCGCCATTGATTCACACAATTATTTGTTTAAACCAAAAGTTGGTTGCAACAATCAAACAACAAAAGAAACAAATTTAAAATTGAAACAAAAACAAGTTTTCTCTGGAATTAATGACTCCAATCTTTGTTTCTTTTTATTGAGTAAGCCTTTCCAGTCGAAAATGCAAAACTATGGAAATTTATTGGATGTCCAAGTGAAGGCCATGAGTGGGCACACGTATAAGTATGTAGGTGTATGCGTGTGACCCCCGATTGACCCAGATGCTGGCCAATAAATGCACGCGCTCGATAATTCATACTTCCAATTAAGCGTTTTATCGCCCCCCCCCCCCCCCCCCCGTTTGCCCGCTTGCTCATTTGCAATGCAGCTAATGGCAAATTGTATGCAATTAGTTGCTGAAAGCTGACCGACTGGTGCTCTCCGGCTCCCACTCTCTCGTTCTGTTACTTTTACTCTCTTTCGTAAAGCGCTCTCTCTTTGTGTGCGTGTGTGTGTGTGTGTGTGTGCTAGTGCTTGCTTGTGCCAATTTCCCGTCTTGCTCCAATTCCAGTTATCCTGCCAGTAACTTGCGTCTCATTAAGTGACACACACTCACATACACAAACGCTCACACACACTTTTTGCATTCGTCGCCTCAATTTGGGCGCATTGAAAGTTGGCGGCGAAGTCAGAACTCGTTTGACAACATCGACGGCTTAAAAGAAGCTACACAAAAGCACGCAGAATTGACACCAACACCAAAAACTAACGCTGTGAATGAAAAAGTAAAAAATAACTCATGCTCCATTTTGAGTGAAATTGTGTCACATAAGCAACAGCAACAACAGCAGCAGAAACAACAACAACAAGTGACGTTAATGAGGCGCAGGCTGCCGCTATCACTGCGACTACCTCCACTGCTGCGCTCAGTCGCATCCCTGACCTGCTGCTGGACGGTCGCAGTGCTGTGCTCTACTTTTTATTTTGGGACATAGAAGAAAGAAGAAGATAGTAAAGAGAGTGGGTAACTCTGAGAGCGCGCGAACATGTGGATAACCTGTCGCTGTCTATGGAAGCTCGTCATAGCTATGAACAATGTGCTGGCAGCTTGAAAGCTTTGCGTCCAAATTCGCAACGCTAAACTGCGTTATGAGGTCAAATAAATTAAAGCTCACGCCCACTGATGTGTGCAAAGGTAACAACAACTCAAAATAGATTTATAGCAAATATTTTAACAGAGCTCAGCACTTACATATAAAGCTGTGCATGCTAGAAAGTGTCTGGGTTTACAGTAATTAGAACATTAAGCGGCTCAGCTGTCCATGTAAAGAGCAAACAGCAAACAGTAACAGCAGCCGACAGCTGTTAATAATAAAGCGCGAAAGTACATTGCAATAGACGCCAGCCGACCGACCACTCTCTCTCTCTCTCTCTCACTTTATTCCTCTCTTACTACTTGTCATGTCTTGCTCGCGCACACACCCCCACATTGCTTCATTGTGCAAATATAATTAACATAACGTAAAGTAATCACAAAGTTGTGTGTAAAGAAAACGAAAATAAAAAGAAAAAATCTTCGTTTAACTTTCTTTTGTGTGCTGCTGCGTTTGGCTTCAGCTACAGCTTTGATTGCCAGCATGGCTTTTTGTACCGTTAGCCCAAAAGCTGGAGAGAGAGAGAGAGAGAGAGGAGGTGGGGTGAGGTGAGGTGAGGTGAGGCCTTGTCCATTGTTTGTTGTTTTTGCAAACATTGAAAGCGATTGTCGCATTCTTTATGACTTCAAAAATGTACTTGTAAGAATGATGCCTGGTGGCTGGTGGCTGTCTGTATGTGTGTATATGGGTGTGCTCTCACACTTTAGATGTGGCTGAATGTATGTGTCTATATTTGGACTGCGCTGTGCCTAATCCTCGGCAAGTGAGAAGCTTTTGAGCTTGACTTGGTATACTATATGCATGTGTATGTATGTATGTATGTGGGTTGTATTTCTCCTTTGCTGCTGTGTACAAAGTTGTCAAACTGTATAACTGATTTTAGTTTCATATTCATTTAGTTCTCGCCAGAGTTTTGACAGCCTTTGTGCATCTAACACGACAACTTTGATTGTGTGTTTTATGTGTGTATCTACACGCAACAAAATGCGAACACAAACAACAAACTATACACAAGTGTCGTAATAAAAGGCTCAGACAGGGCAACACACACACACGGAGACACGCCCACAACTGCACTTGTAGCAGAGTATTTTGAACTCGTGTAATCTCGGCGAAAAAAAAAGAAGAAAAATAAATATATATACATACATATGTATGTATGTCTGTACATACATATGTTATGTATATGTTCGGCAGCAGTAGTAACAAAACTTTGCCAAATTGGGTCACACTTATCGTGTTTTGTCCCCCTCGCCCACACTGTGTAGCCTGTCAATGCTGTTAAGCTGGTGAAATCCGCTATTCAGATCAAATAAAAAGTTTTTCGAACATACAGAGCGCATCGGTTCTTTGACCCCACATAGAAAAATCTAAAGTATGAAATGTATCGAAAAGGTATCGTTTGACCTGCTGCTGCTGCTCTTGCTTATCAGAGCGCCGAAACGAACAAAATTGACCGCAGTTTGCAATTAAAGTTAAATTTCCTTTAAGCGGAAATGAAGTCGAGACTGCGAGACGGCGGCTGCACAGGTAATTACGAGCTTGAATTGGGAACATGGCCAAGGTAATTGCTGTAGGGTACAACAAAAAAAACTTTAATTTTTTCGGTATGGGGAAATTTCTGTTTGCCAAAAAGCCAATCAAATCTGGCAAAGCCAGACAGATAACGGAATTTCACTTGTTTTTGTTTCGCTGTGAATTCCTGTTGACTTTTGACTTGGGCACAAAAGGGAAAATGGGAATAAGGGCAATTTGGGACTTTATAAATATTTATGAATGAGCATTTTGAAGGAATTTTGCTCTTACGACAGTTTTCAAGTGTTTGAGTGGAATATTAGGCAATGATAACAAACTTGTTTTTAACGATTGTTAAGGGCCGATGATAAATATGCCTCAAGACAAGAGCCATACATAAAGCTTAAACCCACAACTCAAGTGGCGCAAAAAAGACCATTTCTAGACAATAAAATGTGTTATTTATTGTTCTGTAATTCTGTAGTTTTATAAGGCTCTTCATAAATGAGTTTTTTTTTAAATATACATTAAGTATCATTTTCATATTCTGCAGTTTAGTAACTTTTTTTTTTGCAGCTCAGCGATAAATGCATTTTCATTGCCGTAGACAGTTGCTTATGTGTGTGTGTGTGCTGCTGTCTGCTCATCTACATGCGTCATTCTGATATTGACATAGTGTCAGATGATGGGCACTTGCATGCACGAACAGAACAGCAAATACACACACATGCAAACACAGCCAGTAAACACAGTATCATTTGACTCATGCTAGAGCGAGCGAGCATTAGCGGAACAGAGAGCGCGTAAGCTTTTGAGCCGCGCAGCAGCAGCAGCAGCTGCCAGCTGTAGAAGCGTCAAACACAAAGTTCATTCACATTTTTACTGCAATTAAGAGAAGCAACAGCAGCAGTAGCAGCCGCCGCTCTCTCGGCTAACTGTCAATGTTGCCGCTTGGACGCTTCGCTGCTCGCGTTGTTGATGGCCGATCTTTATCATTGTCATCGCGCCGCACGGAACTATGTTTTTGTCGCTCTCTTTGCACAAAGTCCGAAAGAGCATATTGACAGATGAAGCAGCGCCGAAAGCTTTTAGTTATTATATTGATGCTACAAATAGTTAATAATTATTTCTCTTAAAGTATAATGTTTTCAAGTTAATTCTAAAAATCTATAAATATTTAATTACATATATACATATGTAAATGATGATATATTTAGCAGATTATTTAATATGATTATTATTGTCACAGAGTATTGCTTAGTCGGGCTTTGTTTTGTTTTAATAACTTCTCAAGTTTTTGCGTTATGGTTTCCTTTTGGAATAGTTGGCGCCATTACAAGTGTTTGCCCAGTGGGTGGCCCCTGTCATTGTTTATGTGTCTGTGCGTGTCTACAAACACTAACAATCTTTACACATACACACACACACACACACGTACTGGCTAATGGCTTTTCTCTACGCTGTTTTTTGGCCACAAGTTTGCGGCTATTTAGTGAGTGTGGTCAGGGCCCTAATTGCTCCCGCTGCTCTTTTATGGCATGCTTCATGCAAATCCACTGCCAAATACACATGTCTACCCGTACACACACACATTCTTCATGTACATATGTATGTATTCTCATGTATTTGCTTTTCACTTTTGTTTGCACAAGGAATTTTAATGCTCAAAAAATGAAAAAAAGAAGCAAGTATAAAATTTGTTTTATCCCCAGGTTTTTTATTTATTTATTTATTTTTTTACAATAGAGTTTCTCTAGGGCATGATTCATACGAAATATATCCCTGGGGCATAATATTTGACTGCATAACTGAGTGGCAAATAGTAGATTAACATTGTTTAAACAATTTCTACGTTTTGTATTAGCTTTTCGATATTGAATGGGATCAATGGGTTCCTATTATAATCGAATATAAACATTGTGAAATTACTGATGACTTTTGTATATTGTGTAATTGCTGTAAGGTATATTTATGATTAAGAGTTAAATAATAATAATAATTTTCTTGTATATGGTTTATAGCTATCTACTCCCTTTAAAACTTCCATTTAGTGAAAACTTCACACTAATGAACATCAAAACTTAAATGACATTCGCTAGATTTTCAAATATGTAGTTATTATGCATTCAACTGTTACGACGTGCCCCAAGGCTAATTTTGTGCTTCCATCTGTACATATACATATGTATGTATATAGCATGTTTAATGTGGTTATATTGCTAATTTAGAACGGGGTAGCAACAATGGTTGGGCTGCCCGAAAATATCTGACATTTCAATTCCAGCTTTGCCCTGCGGTGCCCGAATGCTCAAATGCCCAGACAAGGAGTCATAAAGCGCAGAGACCCCCCCCCCAACCATTCAGTACGTTCTGCCTAGCCCCAACAACTGTCGAGCCGCTCCTGGAGCTCCTTTGCTCGGGTTTTTGTGTGCCATCCGGGCATACTTGAGATTTGGCGTGCCTGTCGCATGACATAATGCCAGCTAGAGCAACAACAACAACAAAAGCACACTCAAAGTGTTCTACACCTAACCCACCCTCCTCTCCGCCTGCCTGCTCTCGCTCGCTCTCTCTCCCTCTTTGTACTCTCTTTCTGCTGGCATTGTCAAATGCACATGAAAATATCTCACTTTGAATAAATTCGTCATCGTTGTGAGGGACTGCGTCTGTGTCTCTCTGTGTGTGTGTAAGTGAGAGAGTATGATTGTTATATGAATATGTGTGTGTGCGTGTGTGTGTCTGCGTTATGTTAAGTAGCTGGAAATGTATATGAAAATAGCGGGGCTTAGCCATAGGTGTAAGAGAGCGAGGGAGCATCTAAGGCTGTGTAACTCAGCGAAATTTCAAATTGTGTGTTATTTTCTTCTTCTTTATTTTTTTGCGAGCTTGCCTTCATAAAGTGCCTACGTGTTTGGATTTGAAAAGGCAATATACGAATGAGCTGTCACCCTGGCTATGATATAACACAATCGCTCTATAGATATTGGCATGCATAATAATAACAATTACGTGTACATATCATACACACATATATATGTAAATATGTAACCATAGATATGAACAGTTAATTTACTGCATGCACTTAATGGGCATTTTGCCAATTGTTTTTAATTAACCTCTAGCTAATATTCGCTTCATACCACATCATTTCCACAGTTAATAATCGCATTCTTTTGCCTCTTCTTGTATCTTGCAGAAAGCGTTAAATCCATTCTGGGTCGGCACACAAAGATCTTGGTCAAGTATATGGTCAAATTGGAAACGAAAGGCGATAAAACAGAGAATCGTGTCTTGGTAAGTGTCGAGTGCAGTGCAGCCAAACATCAATTGGCCTGGCCCCAGGTGTTTATTTCCAACATCTACCTTATCTTACCTGCCGCCCATCCATCTGCCTGGGCCTGAGCTGCAGTTTTGCTGTGGCTCTGATTTGTATATGAAATTGCACGTTGAAATGATTTGCTTGAGGCTGTGCAGACCAAATTGCATTCAAATGAGTTGTGATGCCCTGGAATTGGCAGAGGCAGCTTAATGGGGTAGATTTGTTGTTTCTTCGTTTCGCGTTCTTTGATTTCTTTCTTTGCTGAGCAATTGAGTCTATATAGGCTTTATTTCTCGTAATACTATCCCACTCTCTTTTGCTCGCTCCATCTTCCTCTCTCACTCATTATCTCTCTATTCTTTGCAGAGCATTTGATAGTCTATATAGCCTGTATATTCTTTAATTTCTTCAGTCTCACCCTATCTCTCTCTACTCCTCTTTTATCTACTATTTCAGCAGTTATCTAGCCAGACTCTTTGTCCCAACCCCCCACTGCTCGTTCGCTCTCTCTCTCTCTCTCTCTCTCTCTCTCTCTACTCACCTGCATCTGCCATCTTTCATCTATGCCCGTTTAATAACCAGCAGCTGCTAGCCGGCTACCTTGAAGCATTTCGATTTGACGTCCATTTCCATGCTTGGCCTCAAAACTCAATTAAAAGCCAAGCCCAAAGCCGAAGTTAAAGCACTTTAAAGTGCTTGGCTTCCACTTGCCGTCTCTTTCGTTTTTCTGCTCCTGCTCTTCGAGGGGCCGCATAGCTGTAAATGTAATTGATATTTTATAGCATACTTAGCGACGTTGTTGAATCCAATATACCCTGCCCTTTGGCTCTTGAGCGCCTTCAGTTTATGCTAATTTCTCGCCTCGTTTAGAGTCACATGACTGGAAAATTGATTTAGTTCGAGGCTTCGAGTCGAGCCGAGAGTCGCACAAAATAAAAGCTGCTTAGTGAGACAAAGTGTCCAATTACCCGAAGCACAGACAAATGGCTACTTAGCAGTTACCATCGACACCCAATGTTACCCTTACTCTCCCTCCTCCCTCACCTCTGCCACTGCCTCCTCTGCCTTGTTTAGTGCCCAGTGTCTAAATGAATTAGAGAACGCACTTTGATTTTCAATTAAATGCTGCAAAAAAGTTTTCTTTTACACTCAAAGAAAATTGAGTTAGTCAACACTTCAGTTAGCTTCCACCTTCTGCCCCCCCACAGCTACCGCTACCCGCTCGTTTATTGCACCAGCTTTTACTTGCGCCTCGAAATTGACAGCTCGACTGTGAAGCACATTTAGCCCCACAGCCCCAAAAGTACTTATATTTCTGACCTCAACATATGCACAAGCTTTTGCATGTGCATCCGGTGCACTCAGCGAAAATTTAAAGTACTTTGTACTTGACTTAAATTTAGTTGTCCCTAATTTATTATTATACTAGAATTCCCCTAACATTTCTCTCTAAAAAATTTATTTTTAAGTTAAATCAATATACAATTTAATAAATTCCTCGGAAATTAGTGAAATATGCTGGTTTCTTATCTAATGAAAAACTCTTTTCTTTTCCAGGTTTTTACGCCTGTTCGGGTTTATTTACTCAGCGCTAAAGTGCCCACAAAGGTAAAGTATACACACACACCATCTCTCTCTCAATTACAACTAAATTATCTCTCAATTCTCTAGATCGAATGCCATTTCCATTATCTGGATATTGTGGGCGTTGAGAGCAAAAAGTCAACACATTTCTCGATCATTACAAACGATCGTCCATATTCGTTTGTCACCACCGGCGATGCGGGCAACTTTAGCTCGGTAACTAACTATACTATATGCACCATATCACCACTATATATATTATATATATATCATTCACAGAATGCTGATGTCATATTGACCGATCTAGCCTCGGCGATCAAGCAAATATTTCCAACAGTTCCTCTCAAGTACATCATTAAAAAGGTAAGCATCAGAAAACCGAACACGCAATCGAAACATTTGTATTCGTATAATTGGCTCGAAACATGATATTGATAATATATATGTAGGTAGATAGCTAGCTAGCTATGATAAACTTATATACATATATATATATATTTATGAGTGATATCAGCAACAGCTGTATCTGCACTTCATATATCACTAACAAAATTAATTAATATATAAAATAAATATGAAACAATGGATAAGCAAAAAAGAAAATGTTTCATCCATAAAATATATATTATAATATAAATTATTTAAAACCTAAAAACCAATAATAATCAACATCAGTTCAAGTTAATGAAACGTAAAATTCGGTTCAAGTTTCGTCTTTAAGCAATTCGAAATCTTCCCTAAAATACTTTTTACGATTCCTTTTAAACTCGCATAAGTCGCAAACTTTTCGTATTATGTTTTTGCCTAACTTAGTTGCTTTATGGACTAAAAAAAAAAAAAGAAGCAAAAACAAGTTGATAGCTCAATAACTAAAAGTTTCTTTACAACTTTTTCTCCCTCTCTTCAGTTTTTGTCATTTTTTGCGATATGTGCGAATTTCCATAGAAAATACATGAAATTCTATAAAATAATAAAGTAAATGACTAAAGTTAAGCCATGACCAAATAATGTCAACAAATGGCATGTAGTATATAATAATATAATTGCTATAATTATTTTCAATTAAATTACGCACTTATTTGTGTAGTTTTATATACATATACAATAATTAATTAAATGGGTGTGGGTGAGCTCTGGCAGCGTTTCAGTCATTTTCTTTTTAGCGCTGACTCACAATTTGCTTTTAATTAAAGCTCAATTAAATATTTAACGTGCATTGGCCAAAGGTTAACTTAGCTTTTGACATACAATTCATAAATTGCATAGATTAACAAGAGTAGGAAAAAACAAGTAAGAAAGCTCTAGTCGAGACTGCCCGACTAGGAAATCCCCTGAACCCTTCGGAGAACTGATATTTCAATAATTCTCCGCGTTTTTTTGCTTACAAAAGAAACACACACACACATACATAGGCACATATAGGCACGCACGCATAAACACGCATGGGCTGCAGTGTGGGCTTCTCATGGAAACTTAATTGTTTAATAACTTTTTTTGTGGACGTACGTTCTTCATGAAACTTTTAGATTGTGATTATATCATTACTATGCGTGTATGTGCCGAAGCTCAAGTCTCTAGTATTTGAAATACGCCTTTTACAAAAGTGAGGATGAGGGGGTGGATATAGGGGCGGGGGGTGAATTATAACAAAAACCGAAATTCTATAAAGTGCATATAAGTCTACATTTAAAATTTGGAGACTCTAGCTCAAAAGATGTAGGAGATATAATTTTATAACTGGCTTTCGATAAGGTTTTTCATCGATAAAAAAATAATCGGACGAGTTATCGATCTTCTGTGATAAACTTGATATGCGCGCGCTATATACGGACATTTTAAAAAAAAGTTGAGGTCTCTAGCTATTGTAGATTCGGAAATCGACGCGTTCATACATACGGACAGACGGACAGACGGACAGACGGACAGACGGACAGACGGACAGACGGACATGGCTAAATCGATTCAGTTTGTCGCCCTGATCAAGAATATATATACTTTGTGGGGTCTGCCACGCCTCCTTCTCCCTGTTACATACTTTTAACAAAACCATTATACCCTGATTTCCCATTTTCAATGGGTTCAGGGTATAAAAATCGCTTTCATTAAATAAACAACAAATCGCATAAAGTTTTATGAGACTATAAAAAAGTTGTGTTTGTCTTATGTTAAATTTGAATAGGTATTTTGGGGAAGTACCAGGCGCTTAGAAATGAAGTGTAGGAATAAAATGTTAGCTTACACTGTGTTCTGTTACAGCCCTGTTAACTGCAAGTGAATTAATAAAAGTATGTTAAGGAACAGTCAGCTAACAGCACTATGTTAGGGCACTGCTAACTACAATTTTTCATTCTGCTAAAAATTTTTGTTCGCCTGGTAGCTCTGTACCGTAGCCATTCAAATTTAGCCCCAGTTTGTTTCTTACTTTTTTTTAAATGTATATATATTTAGCATAATAATATTAGTTACGAAAAAAATTCTTATTAAATAATCACTTCAGCCTAGATCTTTACTCAAGTTGGCTCAAGGCGACGTCTTAAATGATTTTGATTAAATTGTTAATGGAAGATTAGATTGTTGAGCAAATGTAGATACGCGTAGGTCTACATTTACATATAAGTATTATTTATAGAGTTACTTGGGTGCATAGGCACCCACATAAACACGTAGGCCTACGCATTCGCTGCTCGTTGTTTCAATTAAGCGATTTGGATATGAAATTTGTTGCAGTTGCCCCTACTTGAGTTTAATAATTCAATGCATTTTAAATGAATCATTGTAATTGTTGTTGTTGTTGTTGTAAGTTATGCTGCCTGCATTTGTATGCAAATCTCCACTTGACTCATCGCCAGCTCGACATTGTGTCTGGCATTTGTTGAAAACTTTGCATTCTTCGTGTCTTGGGCGTGTTTCAAGCAGCCAACAACAACAATGGCCCTAACAATAGCAATAGCTACAACAAATGGGCGAACAAAGTGAAAAAGATAATTGGCCAAAAGCACGCAAAGTTAGCGTCAAACTCTTGAAAGTGTTAATGGCGCTGTTAACGCGTTTAAATCGCGCATAGACACCGATTAGCTGAGCTTCACTTGCCTTAACTTACCTTGACTTACGTTTGCTAATACCCTTCTCTCTCTCTCTCTCTCTCTTTCTCCTTCTCTAGATCGACATACAGCCACCAGAGCGAGAGACAATATTCTCAGAGGAATTCCGTCCCTCGGATCCGCGTAATGTTGGTCCCTGCGGCGGCTTTAGCGCTCAATATGCCTGCATGTGCGATTTCCATGGCGTGCCCTATCGCGAGGAGGTGGCCTGGGATGTGGACACGATTTACCTGTCCCATGATACACGGCTGCTCAATCTGCGCGATTTCGATCATCTGGAGCCCAAGTGAGTATTGAATAACAGTTCGCGCATTCTGTTAACTCAATGTTAATGTTAACTAATTCAATTGTTCGTCCGTTACAGAGACTTGATGGCCATTGTCTCGGCCCTGGAGTATAATACATTTTTTCGTGGCTTAAAGGCGGCTCACATGCGTCTCTCCCACGAGACGCTGGAGCGCATTCTGCACGTGCTCAAGCGTTCGATGTGGCTAGAGGAGCTGCATCTGGAGGCACTAGGTTTAAGGTGAGTATTCTCTAATATAGAAAAGTGTGCGCTCTATGCTAATTGGTTGTTCTCTCCATTTCAGATGGGATTTCTTGAATAAGCTATCCATATCTGTGATTACGAACAGCAGTCCAGCGATACGCACCATCGATTTGAGTCACAATATAATCGAGGACAAAGGTGTGTGTAGCACAGTGAATACACGCTAGCGTGTACCAGACCTACCCGACCCATGAGCAGAGTCGTATTTATTATTCAACCAATTAATCCAACTAACTGCGTTTCTCTTTTACTCCTAACATATTAATAACATTTATTGTTTAAAATTGTTTTCTTTTTCTATTTTCTTTTCTTTTTGTTTAATGTTTTTTAAATATCCAATATGTGTGCGTGCGTGTGTGTGTGTGTGTGTATGTTTCTGCATTTGTCATGTGTAGGAGCTAGCTCATTGTGCGCTCTACTGGGAAAGATTGTACAAGGTTTGCAGAATCCCCATTTGACACACATTTATAAAACTCAATTTAGATAAAACGAACTCTAATTAGGTTTCAAAATTCAATTCGAATCACAATTAAATTTACATTTGCATTGTTGTTGTTCAATGTTATTGTTAATGTTCATGTTAATGCTAATCGCTGTGTGATATCATTTCCATTCAAAAAGTGCTTATGTGACCTTAACTAACTACAAATTGATGGCTTATATATAAAAAAAAAAACTCATATTCATATAAATTCATGCTCTACTTAGTCTATTAATTCATTCAATAATATATTTATGTTTGGTTAGATTTTGTATGATCATATCATATTTCATACAAATAATATTATGTATATATTTCATATTTCTTATCCAAATTTTAGTCATATCGCAATTCTGGTCACATAAGCAAATTCACGGCTATTCTCTCTCGCTCTTTGTCTCACTATATATCTATATTCACATTCACATTCATGTCGCTTGCTTCACGCCTTTTTGCTCTCTGTGTAAATTCAAAATTTCTTGATAGATTGGCAATGAAAACAAAAAACAAATGCAAATTTCAATTTGATTTCTATAATAATTTGTTGATATATAATTGATACAATACATCAAATTAATACAAACTTCTTTCATTCGATCAGGCGCTATACATTTGGCTGGACCCATTGCCAAGGTATCAAAGGGTCTCTGCAAATTGGCCCTCGCTCATTGTGGACTCACCTCGAAGGGTGTTAATCAGATGTCGCATTCGCTTTCGCTCAATCAAAGTATTCCCAACTCGCTCACCTATTTGGATCTGAGCGGTAACAGTCTCAAGGATGACATAACCGTAAGTAAATGATATACATACATACCTATGTATATAAATATACTAATATAATTTGTTTGGCTTACAGAATTTGCACAATTTCCTGGCTCAACCAAATGTGCTGGAGCATCTAGATCTGGCATCGACTGATATTACGCTAGAAAATGTAAGTAATGCAGAAATTGTTAATGAAGTTCATCCAATCTTAACAGAACGTTAAACGAAACTTAACATAGATATGTTATTAACAGAGTGTTGTTAGCTCTTTGATGTTATATGTACGATCAATTAACAGTTTCCCCTTTTCATATAATTTACAGCTGTTTGGAGCTCTGTTGCGAGGCTGTGCCACGCACCTGTCACACCTGAATGTCTCGCACAACTCGTTCAGCACGAAGAAGGGGAAAGAGATACCGCCATCGTTCAAGCAGTTCTTTACCAGCACGCTGAGCCTGAAGCATTTGAACATAGCCGGCTGCAAGCTGCCAATGGAGGCGCTGAAGAATCTGTTGCTGGGCCTCGCCTGCAATGAGTCGACGGCGGGACTCCATCTCGATCTGAGCAGCAATACGCTGGGCGCTCAAGGTGCTCACGTTCTGGAGTCCTGCATACACGGCGTGCGCGTGCTCCAGAGCCTGGACATCAGTGACAATAGTAAGTAGATCAAGATGAAGATGAAGCATTGATTAATGATATTTCATTCCTCCTTGCTAGATCTGGATGCGGAGCTGGCGCCCGTGCTGTCAGCCATATCGAAGAATCCTTCGATACGGTCGCTGCATCTGACGCGCAGCATGACGGGCATGAAGCCCAAGCATATACCCACGGTGATGGATGCCCTAGTAAATCTCATCCAGAAGGATGATTTCCCACTGGTGGAGCTGGTGCTGTCGGAGAACAAGTTGAAGCACGATCTGCACGACTTCATCAATGCTTTGGGCAGCAACCAGAGCCTGCAGAAGCTGGACATCAGTGGCAACTATATGGGCGATGTGGGTGCACGACTCCTGGCCAAGGCGCTGCAGATCAATAATCGGCTGCGCACCATTTACCTGGACAAGAACAGCGTCACCCTGCAGGGCTATGCGGATATTGTTTATGCCTTGGAGCATAATCATTGCATGCGAACGATTCCGTTTCCGGTATTTGATATAGCGCCGCATCTGAAGAATCATCCGGAGAAAACGGATACCGTAATGCGAAAGATGCAGGAGTTGCTGCAGCGTAACTGCAACGGGCTGAAACGTGCGAATGGCCAAGGATTTAGACTGCAGCACGGCTTTATGCTCTCCTCCACACACCAGCTGGTGGACAAGCTGGTCGCTGAGACACAGGACACCCTTTCGATAGCCAAAGGAGGCGGCGACAATGTCTCGGCGGTGCAACGTCTGATCACAGATGCAGAGAACTGCAAGCAACTGATGCCCAAACTGCAGGAGGCTGTGCGCACCGATGCGCATCCCATCGAAACGAAGCTGACCCGTGTCGCCAGCGAACTGAGCTACACGATTCGCAGCTATCTGGAGGAGACACTGGAGACAATGATACGCACGGGCATCGAGCAGTGCCCCAAAACGCTGGGCAATCAAATTGTTATACAAGATCTGCGCAAAGCGCTCAACGAGCGTCTCCAAATACCCGAAGATTTTCTGCAAAACTGTTTGCTCAACAATGCCGGCAGCGAGATTATGAACAAAGTTGGGTGAGTAAACGTAAACAGAAGAGAAACCAGAGAAGAGCAAGGCCGAGAGCAATGTGTGCGTGTGCCTTTGTGTGTGTGTGTGTGCTTGGGCGCCGCTGTGAGTCTGAGTGTGACTCAGTCAGAAACTGAGGCAGACAAGATGACGCGTTCATCAGTTAAATCTGATACTCTCACGCTCGCACACACATACACACACACACTGTGATTGCAGAGCTACGCAATTACGTTACAAAATATTGATCAATAAACAAAGAGAGATATGAAGCGTTTAAGTACAATAGTAAGTCAGTATTAATTTTTATTTGCTTTGGAAGTGTTACAAACAAAATTTTTAAAATATAAGTTTTTTTTTTTTAAATATATAAATTGTATATATAATATTTTTTGTATTAGATTTTAGCAAAATTAATATGATGGCAATGTCGCATTAGCACGCTAATTGACATTATTCATAAGTGCACACGTTTTTGCTTCACGCCAAAAAGCAAAAACATTAAAATATTTTGTATTAAAAAAGAGACAAGTATATGGCTTTGAATTCATGACACACTTTGATAATGGTTCCGCCTCACTGTTCGATTTGCAGTTTACAAGTCTCTCTCATCAGTGCATAAAGGAGAAATAAAAAAAAAAAAAAGTAAAGAAAAGCTCGACTCCTCTCCAACAGCTGAGCTTGCCAATTTGTTGTTTTCAAAACACACTTTGTGTGCAGGCGCTCTCTCGCTCTCTTTATCTTGCTCTCTTGACGCTCACCCACATACAAACACATGCACGCAATATGTGAAGTATTTTACTCATCGCCTGTTTCGGTGCGTGCATATGTGTGTGTGTGTCTGAGCGCACAGATAAGATTAAGCAAACAGAAAATAACTTAACAGCTGAATGCATTTCCATTTGAAAGCCCAAACGGGTGCTGTCGCCCAGCTTACCAAAAAAAAAAAAAAACTTACATAAAATACATTCACATTTTATCCGTGAGTGTGTGTGCGTGCGTGTCCGTGTGCTTGTTTAACATTTGCTCCGCGGCAGCAAATCGAGTTGAGCCCAAGCTGCGCGTCGAGCAGCGCAGGCGAATTCATTGTCAGTTTGAGTGCCGTTAAGTTTGCTACAGTGCCAGTTAGTTAGTTCAGTTTTGTTTTGTTTTGTTCTTTCTGTTTCCTCGTTTTTTGTGTTGTGCGCGCCCCGCCAGCTTTTCGCCGAGATGGGCCTGATGCGCAATTTGTGCTGTTGCTTTAGGGGCAACTCGAGCGCCGGTGAGAGCGGCGTCAGTCGGCCAGCCTATAGCAAGTGTCCCGACGAGGATCAGGAAGGCGAAACACTGACGGCAACAGTGTCGCCGAAAGCCACAAAGTAGATTGACCCCCATCAAGCCCCGCAATGTCAAACTTCCATATCTAATGCAAATCTTTTGTCATCTCTCTTTCTCTTTTCCGCTTGCGCAGTGAAATCGAGCAATCGCTAGCAGCTGCCATTTCGGATCGTGCTACAGATGAGGTGCTGGAGGCGCTGACACGCTATCGTCGCGGTCATGGCATATCGGAATCGCCATCGGTGCTGCTGGATGAGCCGCAGACGCCGGATATTGTTCGCAGTCGTTCCAGTCATGTAAGTAGCACAACCAAAATCGATCGACCAATCAAACCCCCAACCACCGAAAATAGATAACAGCATTGTTATCATTGATTACGTTCAATTTAATAACAAATGTGATGTCATATTCAAAACTTTTTATGGCCTAAGCACCATTTGTAGAATTGCTGCCGTTTGACCCAGAGGCGAATTTTTTTTCTAACTTTCCACCTCTCTTCCTATAGGAAGCTGAGGGCCTTATCATACGACCCGGCGGACGTGGCTCGGTTTTGCCCAAACTGGGCCTGGAATCGCCCACTGTAAGTGTTGAAAATCTCTCGCTGCCCAAGTGGATGCAATAGCCTACAAAATAAATGCAAATTGCAAGTGCAAGTGCAAAAAAAAAAAAAAAAAAAAACCCATTAAACATTAATAAGTGAATAATTGTATATTAATAACATTATATATACAAGTAGTGGAAAATAATCACAAATACACACACACACACACATACAAATACCCGCTACAGGCTTATCGCAAAACTTAAGAAATGTGTGTATATAAAATCGTAAGAAAAAATTTCTAGACGGGAGCGTATCTTATATCGTATAAATGTATACATAATGAAAACAAAATGCCAAACAGCTTAGAATACACATACCTACACTCACACATACACACACACACACACACACTCACACACACACACTCACACACATACACATTCATACATCTACAAAGAAATCTTCTATGTGAAAAAAGAAATCTAAGAGAAAATGAAACAAAGACAAAGCTCATTATTTTTATCTCTCGTGTTCTTCTCGTGTATCCTTGAATCATCCAAAACTATTCATCAACAATCACAACTACAACAACAACAACTACTGCTACGCAACATCCAACATACGCTATAAACATATAATATACATTTTATATATATCCGTATAAATATCTACAACATATATAAATATATATATATATATATTAAAACCTTATCTCCAACTCATTTACATAAAACAAAAAAATATATATTAAAAAATATATTTACATATATATATCACAAACTCTTAAAGAAATTGGAATATCTGAACCTTGTAAGTAGTTTTTTATGTCTTGTTCTATCTAAAAAAAAAAAAAAAAACTATCCATACTTTAATTAGAAACACAACTATTCTATTTACATATATCTATCTATATAGAGCGACAGCTGTCTTTAGTTTACATTATTATTATTATTTTTTTGTATAGTTTTATAATTAATTTTGTTTGATTTTTTTTTATTATTTGTACTTTTTTAATTTAAACTTCAGTTTTATACTGATTACATTTGCTATAATAATTGTATAATTTTTAATTTATTTATTTTATCTTCATATTGCATTTTTATTCTGATTATATTTATATTTGTATGATTTTTAAATTTTATTTTATTTTATTATTTTTAATTATATATTTTTTGTTTATTTCAAAAATTTTGTTTCTTTAACAGCTTGTTCGTTAATATAGAGCTATTACCGTATACCACCTCACTCCATTTCTCTGGTCTTTGTAGCACTGTGTGTATCTATTAGCAATATTTTAGTTTTAAAAGTAGTTAATTTTATTTGTATTATTTTAAGTACTTAAATTTCCTGCTAAAAGTAAAAAAAAAAAAACTACCTGCACATCCGCCCTTATTATTTCACACACATGCATATATCATGAACATAACCTAACATTATATACATATATTTATATATATAAATACAACTGATTCTTTGAAGCAATGCAACTACTAACTGTTCTTTGTCTCTGCGCAGGCCACGCCCCATTTGCCGTCGAAACGTCGCTCAATTGCCCGAAAGGTGCGTCCCCAATCGGTGGTGGAGAATCTCAGCTTGAGCCACATTCCCGATCTGCTGGAGTCGCCCTCATCGCATCGTTCCAACTCACAGCTAACATCGCGTGGTGCAATTGGAGTCACTGCATCAGCAGCCGGTGGCGGTGCCTCGGTTGTCAACATGATGTCCAGCAGCATCAGCAATGCGGCCATGGATGATGGCAACGTGGATGAGGGCTGTGACTCCATAACGGAGCTGCCCAGTGCCTCGTTTCAGCTGCAGCATCTTGTCAAGGGACGACCAAAGCGGGCCAAGACGCGCGCCCCAACTCGTCCGCTAGTGAATGCAGAATGCGCTGTCGGCGCAGTGCGAGACATTGGCGATGGTCTGGAGCACTTCTTTCGTCCCGGCTCGGTGACGCCCACAACGCTAACGCCCCTCGTATCGCCCACATCCGAGGAGTGCAGCTCCCTGTCATTCGTGGACAGCCCAACGATGAGTCGGGATGGCAACGGCCACATGACCTCAGAGGAGACAACGCCCATATTGGAGGAACGAAGGCCTATCAAACTGGAGCGCCAGTCGCCCTTGCTCAAGAGTAAGTGAATCGCTAATCAAGTTTGAGAGATTTACTCACTCTTCTCTATCTTCGCAGGCGCCTCCTGGGCCACACGTTCGCGTTCCACGGACAATCTGGAGAAATATTCCCCGCTGGTGGGTCGCAAATCGCCGCTGGTCAAAATGCGCACAGAGGGCGGAGCAGGGAATGAGGAGGCAGCAACCGCAGCTGCACCCACTGGAGGTTTACTGAAGGCAGCCACGCGCGACGAGAAAATGCGCTCGCCCAGCAGCGACTCGATCAAGAGCCATGCAGCAGGTGCCAGTTCCCTGGCCGTAGGCACCGATGGCAGCCTGTTGGTGAAGACAGCCACCGGCAATGGCATCTTGCGCACGCCCATTGCGCTGCAGAAGCCGCGACCCTGGTCTGTCGTGGGCACCGAACCGAAGGTCAACGAACAGCTGGCCACGGGCAATGGCAGCGTGGACTCTACCAAGACAACGCCGGATACGCTGGAAGAAGGTGCGTGATTAGTGGATTAGTAGAGGATTAGTCTAATTTGTGTGCTTTCCCTTGCAGATGTGGAGGTGCTGCCCTTTGTTCAGGGCGCAGGCGGCTCCATTGTGGGCATAACACCGGGCATTGCTTTGGCAGCGGGCGGCAGCGGCGGTGGCAGCATTGTAGGCATAACGCCAGGTGAGCTGAGCTTGACTTAAAATTTGATTGAATCAAGTCTAAATTTTGTGCATCTTTGGCAGGCGCTGCTCTGGAAAAGAAGTCGGTGCGAGAGCTAGCCGCAGGCCTCAGTCGTTTGGGTAAGCATGAGTAGCCGTAGCTCCTGTTGCATGTCTGTCAGCCTGCCACATATAGAGTGCAACCTGAATGCGTAGCTATATATAGAGATATATATTTTGATTTTTATGTTTTCTTTATTTATTTTCATATTATTTGATTTGTGCTTGTTCCCTAAACTTGTCTTGTATTACCCAACCAACCAACCAATATCCAAAGATCTGCCCATCAAGCCGCCCATCATGCCACGAACCTTGTTGAACACAGCCAATCGTTCGAGCAACGTCAGCAACACCAGCAGCATAGGCAGCAACAACAGCTCAATGACCACAACAACGACGACAGTATTAAACAATCAGACGCGCTCGAAGATCATCAGCACGAGTAGCACCAACACCGAGACGCAAGAGACGCTCAGCAAAACGATTATAACTGAGCATGGAAACACCAGCAGTAGCAGCAGCAGCAGCAACAGCAGCAGCACCAGCAATACGCATAGCATCTCAAGCTCAAGTTCCAGCAACAGTCGTGCCATCGCCTGTGCGAATCTGATTAGCAATGAGATTCTGAGCATGCGCAACGGTCAGCTGAACAAGACGAACAGCTGCGCTGAGAGCAGTGCTAAGAGAATTGCCGGCAAAGAGATATCGACGCTTTTCGAGGTTTGATGGGATTAACTATGTCTGATCAGCATCATCAACGCGCTGTGTCTTTGTGTGGTGCAGCATCTGGCTTTTACAATGTTCTTGTGGCTCTTTAATGTTCTTCCATTTGTTGCCTGGTGCTCATATTCATTTAATATAGTTTTTGTGTTTTATTTGTTAATAAGTATTGCTTGTTTTGTATTAGTCTAGCTGTAGAGCATGTATATATGTATGTGTATGATGTATATATATATTTAATCGAGATCCACATCCAATTTCAATTCCACAGGAGACATTAGTTGAAGGCCTGCAACGCACCTCGACGAGACGCACGTTTAGAGACTCGCCCTATACGAAAGAGGATGTCGTTGATTTATAAAAACTGTCTATTATATATAGTATATATATATATATACATATAACTCAACATTCCTCCTTGATATCCCCGAGTTCCCTTCGAAAATCACCAGACTTCAAGTTATAATGATAATGTTTATGATAATAACGGTAAAGATAATGAGCAAAAAGGTTGCAACTATTCGTACTGAACAATTTAATTAATGTGCAATGTCGCCAGCATGTATGTGTGTGTGTGTGTGCGAATGTGTGTAAGTTTGTCAGCGAGAGTGCATCTGTGTGTGTGTGTGAATTTGTTTTCTCTTTTATTTTAAATTTTTGGCAATTTTCAAATGATCGTGATTTATTTATTTATACTTTTTATCCCAAATAAACTTTTTGCATATATTTATAAACAAAAAGAAAAACTAAACTAAAGGAAAAAGTGGAGGAAACCAACGTTTTTTATGTACTATATTTTTATGTATTTTAAATGAGTTAAGTGCCAATTATATACAACAAAACAAATCTATTTTTCAATTTGTCTATTGAAAACTAAAAACAACAAAAAGAACCTAAAAAATTACGAAGAAACTAACGAAGCGAACGCAATGAATATTCTGATAAAAATATATATAAATATTTATATATAAATAAATAAATAAAAATATGTAAATCGTTTGCGTACATAAAAACTAATTTAAATGAAATATAATATTTTTTATAAATGCTTCCAAAATATCTATATCTATATAAATATATTGTTTTTATTTATCCATTATTGATTTCAATTCGGTATGAACGACAATCTGTTTCAATTTAAATATACATATTTTAGGTTTCATTTTTATTTAATTTCTAAAAAGTTAACAAATTAACGCTAAGCAACTAGGCAGAAAAACAAAGGAATAATAAAACAATTACTAAAAATGCATTTAATAAAAATATAGTGAGATATACACAGAGATATTCTCTGCATCAATTTACAAATTCAAACTGGACACATGTAGTTTGCACTGAATATTAACAAATTAAATGTTTATTAAAAGCATTTCAATTCAATCCACCACCACCGAACCGCAAATACGCTTCGATTTTAGAAGTGTTTCCTCCCCATTCAAAATAGTTGGCTCAAATATGTAGTTGCCATTCAATTCAAGGACAAAAACGTAAACGAAATAATTGTATCGTGTTCATTAAAGTTTAAGCATTTGCTACTTTATTGTAATGTATTGAAATTCAAATTAAAATCAAATCAAAAGTATTCGACTTGCATTTTCGATTTCATTCTGAAAGTACGGTTTGTATCGATAACTATTTCAACTTTTTCGATTTTTATATCGAATTGATTGCTTTTGGTACTTTCTTATTCGCAATATACGGCCACACTGCATTACTAACTCGCGTCGGCTTTTGCTGTTTTTTTGTGGATAAAACTAAAAAGAAAGTAAATAATTGCAATTGCATTTATATTTTTGTTGCAATTAATTAACTGCCTGCCCTGCCAAGATGGTTAAACTAACGCCGGAGTTAATAAACCAGTCCATGCAATACATAAATCCATGCCGTGAACGCGAGCTCGATTTGCGCGGCTACAAGATTCCACAAATTGAGAATTTGGGTGCTACATTGGATCAGTTCGATACGATTGATCTCTCGGACAACGATCTGCGTAAGCTGGACAATTTGCCACATCTGCCACGACTCAAGTGTCTGTTACTCAACAACAATCGCATCTTACGTATCAGTGAGGGCCTGGAGGAAGTTATCCCAAATCTAAGCTCTATTATACTGACGGGTAACAATTTGCAGGAGCTGAGTGACTTGGAACCGCTCACAGGTTTCAAGAAGCTGGAGACCATATGTTTGCTTATCAATCCGGTATCCACGAAACCAAACTACCGCGAGTATATGGCCTATAAGTTTCCACAGTTGCGTCTGCTGGACTTTAGGAAGATCAAACAGAAAGATAGGCAACAGGCACAGGAGTTCTTCCGCACCAAGCAGGGCAAGGATATGCTGAAAGAGGTGTCCAAAAAATCGAAATTAAGCGCCGCTGCAGCACTGGCAGCCGAGGCGAGCAACGGCAAGGCAGCCGCTGAGGGTGGACGATTTGCCAATCCTGAAGATATGCAACGTATACGTGAAGCCATCAAGCGAGCGAGCTCCCTGGCGGAGGTAGAGAGACTGTCACAGATCCTGCAAAGCGGCCAGCTACCAGACAAATTTCAGCACGAATTGGGACAGAATGGGCACAACGGAACTACAGCTGTGCCGACTGTTGATATGGATTACTAAATCTAAATCTAGATCTAGCTCTGTCGTCAGCTACCTTGTTAGTGTAGAATAATATACATATATTTTAATAAAAGTAGAGTCAGCGTAGAGTCAAATCTAAATAGATATCTTCTATGTTTATTATTATTCATCGATCTCAACAGGTTGCTGACTTTGTGTATTTTTCACAGAAAAAATCTCAAAATCGCAATACAACCAGCGATTATTTGTAAATATTTAAATCAAATGCACACATAATTTACGTAATTCGCTAAAGGTTTCAACAATTTACAAACGGACAAAATAAGTATATTTAAGTTGGGCAATTAGTAAATATGCTTTGGCTCTGCAAAATGCATTTGCGGGAATAGCATTTCGACTCTGGAATTGGTTATTGTTATTGCTTGCTTGTATTGCAGCGCGGTCTATCTCCTCTTTTCTTCCTCTACCATTGATGCCTGCCTCTCGTTTTCATTGATATGGTTAGTATTATGAGTTCTTCGTGGCCATTATTGTGTCGTAGTGCAGTCCCGTGTAGAAGATGATCCACGTCACTAAAAAGCCGGCAAACGATGTCATAAAGCCCTCCTTCACTAGTTCCCACACACCGCCATAAGCATCCTCATCCACGTTCTGGAAGTTTATGGCATACAGGTAGACAACGCCACAGCTAATGCCGGCGAAACTGCAATACAATAATTCATATACATATATTATTTAGCTACGCATGTTCTATATTTAGGCGCTGGCTCCACTTACAGTACGAGGCCCAGAAAGCCTTTTAACGGCACTATGCCCCAGATTATGCCGAGTATGATGCCAAAGACCTGACGTGACCAGTAGATAACATCTAGAAATTCATCCTGTAAATTTCAGAAAATTATAAGGGTACACAAAAAAATAAAAAGCACGCGCTGCTCTTTGGATACTTCACCTTGTCTTCCCATTCGGATTTTGTCATTGCTCGCGCGCAAATTTCACGAAGCGACGAGGATTTGGTAGGGCCATTGGCATTGCGTTCAATAGTATTCGTTCTAGTTGCCATTTTTTATGTGACCTACTTTTTTAACTAATGCTTTCCACTCACTTAAAATTAATTAAAATTTTTTCACTATCAGTATGGCTATGCCGATATCATTTACAAGTTGTATTACCGATAAATTTGCCTAATCATTAATAGAACAGCTGTGAAGTTCACTCAAGCTCGCTCCAATGAACTAAAATTACTCGCACATTTTGTTCACATGAATCTTATTCCATGCAACTCTGCGTTGGTTATGTGAGCGTGTTTACTTTGCTAAATACAAATATGTTAAAATTAAGTACGCTTTGCCTTGTGAATCCCGCTTTAATCAATGGTGAGTAGTCAGTCCATAGTAACTATTATATACAGTTTTATTTAAAAAAAAACTTTCTTTCATTGCAGCACAGCGGCATGTGGCGCTTAGTGCCATACGCTGCGTTGATCAGGGCTGGCGGGCGGCAAAGGGACTGCCCGAGAATCCAAATGCATTTGGTCCACTCACAAATTTGCCGGATTACACATACCTAGATGGCAGACCAACCCCACTGGGCGTAAGTATCTAAGAAAGGAATATTGATTGTAGTCTAACGCTTATTGTCTTTCAGTCCAATCAGCATAAGCGCCTACTGAAGCAACAGGAGATTGCTGCCAAGATTGTGGAACTCAGCAGCGAATTAGACTTTGCAAAGGAGCGTCACGAACGTCTTAAAAAGCAGGCCCAGGCTGAAAAGCAACGCATTATACAGAATAAGCTGAAACCCAAAGGACATCTATTGTTAAAGAAGAAATAAATCTGTTAACCTTAAATGTAAACTAATCCTAATGTTATAATATTTCTATTACATAGACATGATTGTTGATGGGCTAATGCTACACTCAAAACGTGTTTATTGTTTTTATTTATTTTTAATTGAATGTCAAGTTCATTACGTGATGAAAGACGTAAGCACCGCTTAAATGAATGGTAATTAAATTTGAAACTCATAAAGTTCTTATGACGCGCTCTATCTGGCCAACAACCTGTCCTGCCAATTAGTTTGGCTAGCTCTCAACGCATGTGATATCTAGAGTTCTCACTTAAAAAGAGAGTAACTCATATGTCACGTATGCTTTCTTTGTATAATTTTAAATGTAAACAAGGAAGTATATACACATCTCAAACAAATATCTCAAACATTTACACATACACATCTCAAACATTTACCGTCCTGCTCAATACGCAGCACCTGAACTGCATTAAAATATAGTTCTGGCTGATCATAAGAATCACGTCTTGAAATGTTTATATGCGTTATAAATTACCAGCTTAGCTTTCAATGTTTGCTCTCATTGTAATTAACAATTAGACGTGAAGTATTTCGTACGCCTTATGATTTAAAATAAAAATTCAGAAAACCTGAACAGGTGTACGAATCACAGGTCAGAACCTTTGATAGCCAGCAAATATTGGCTTCTTAAATAACTCTCGTATAAAAAAGAGCTAGACATTATATTTTTCATTATATTTACAAACTGATTAGATCTTTAATGTGCTATAATTAAATATTGATATATTTAGTTATTTATTTACAAACGGAGACGCTGCCCAGCCGCCTAGCAGTCCAGCAATACATGAAGGAAATTTCCCACCAATTTAGTACAGACAAACAGCAATAAGTAAGGCGGCTGATGTATGTGTAGATGTATGTGTATATGAACTGTCGAATTTATTGCAATTAATTAGCTGAAAGATACGAAAAGTATCACAACAACCTGAAGAATTGGAGAGGCAGACAAAATAATAATATTCGTACTCTCACTTGGAGTAGGTGCTATATTTTGAAATGCAGATCTTGGGCCGTTGGTTAGTAGAAACGTGCTTTGAGAACGTGCGCTAATAATGTCGTTGACCAAAGGCCACAAATTAGTTAAATATACCTCCAATTTGAGCCATTCATTTACCCCAGATGTAAGCCAGGGCGTATACGTGATAATAATTTAAAAGTTTCTCTGTTGGATGCACTCGGCGTATGCTTAATGTTTGTTACATATATATTTACGACTTGTATTTAACTACGAGCTTACAGTGATTATTTTTATTTGCATAGTACAATTTCACACTCAATATGGAGCAGCCAAAATATTGACAAATGCGTCGTTTATTTATGAGACGGAATACATACATATATATAGAAATATTGTTGAAAACGCATTCGCTGTTGATTGACTGATTGTTGTTTTTGTTTACAAGTGTATTACTTACATTATTTGTTTTTATGCAAGCGAGATTTTAATATAATTAGCACAATTATATATATATTAAATTAAATCAATTTACAAATCGGAAAATTTCTGTTTTAACATAAGAAACCGGAATGAATTTTCATTAAAAGAGGGGTACAGCTATTCAGTTGAGACACTGTTCTAAGTAATTAAAGTAGTTTATATCCCAATATCATAATTAAAAATAAAACAAATATAGGCGGAACGGACAACAGATATTTGCAAGCTTAGATTAAAATGGTTTTCCACACATCTCTAATCAGCGAGCTGTTAGTAAAGATAATAATAGTCAATAGTTGCTTTTTTTTTTGTTTTTAATCTTACCCGATCATTGCAAAAATATAAAAATGTACCTATGAATCATTGTGGCTATTTTAATTGTGACTACATGCTAATCTATGGCTATTTTTAAATGTCTGTACTATGAATATACTAAATATATCTATATATCTACATATATGTAACCACAAAAAAAAAAAAAAACAAAATAATATTCCACAAATTAAGATGATTTAACTTGTCTAGCACCAAGAATTTCCATTCTCATGGGAATTATACAAATTCCACACACAAGCTAAACTTAATTAACGAATAAACAAATCATTTCATGCTGTCAAATCTTTCCGCATTGTTTAAAGTTTTCCAAATGAAACTAGAATCGCGCACGCGGCAAATCGAGTAAATCAATTAGAGCCTGGACCACAGTGTGAATCATGAGAAGATGTCGCGACGCATACGAATCGAACCGGCTGCTTAAATCAAAGAGATCGCAGAGTGACAGAAAATTGCGTCATAACATAGCGGGCAAGTGAAAATATAATTAAAAGCAATAACAATAACAACATATATTTTCACATTTGGGTGCGAAGAAGCGCACTGAGTTTTTTTGTATATAAGTGATTGATTCTTTGGAGTTAAGCATACAGAACCCAAACAGCAAACGTTCCAAACATATCTAGCAACTCAAGGAAAAACACTGAAAGGGTAATGGAGTTCAACGTAAGCATACCTTTAACATAGTCTTTCTATATAATATATTATATTTTATATCGTTAATTCACAGCAAATGTATACCTGGTTAGGCCTCCTGCTCAGCATCATGATCTGTAAATTAACGCAGTGCCAGGGCAAGCCCATATATTACGATGTAGACAGCTATGAGAGTGGGTATGGACGCAGCTACGATCACAATAGTTACGATAGCTCATATGCCTTCACCTATGGCAAGCCCCTCACTTCGGATCATATTGATAAGCTAAACACCGGCTACTACTACGTGGACAAAGGCTATATAGCGCCTGTGTCTAGCTCGAGTGCCTCCAGTCAACGCAGTCTCTATCCATATAGTAGCGGCGAGTTTTCGGATAGCTACAAGTTCTCTCCGATCCTGCGCTATAGGAAGTCGCGCACAAAGCGCAAGAAGCTCTTCGTGCCCAACTTCTTTGGCTAAGCTGAAAATATATCCTGGCCAAGTGAGACCACAGACTGATGCAGAATATTGTTATTTGATATTATTACAATGTTATCAATAAGTACCTGATCTAAATTAGACAAATAATAAAGTTTATTTTAATTATAATTGAAAGTATTTTCTAATCGAATTTTAGATTTAAAATTGAATGTAAAAAGCTGATTGCATAAACAAATAACTTAGAGCACAAACTCGCATACTTCCTTATACATTGAAACTATAATCTCCTACACTGTACAAATATTTTGAGTTTGTGTACAATTATGTAAACAAGCATAAGCGTAGAATTATTTAATCAAATTGTTAGTAGAATTTGGCGGCTTAGTGTTAATCAGCAAATAACTAGCATCAACAGTTTTTTTATATAAATAAAATAATTTATAATTATTAAATAATGTTTAATTTTTTTTTTTTATTATATCACTATAATTTCAATTAAAATTTCAAAAACACAATTTATATGTACTTGATTCAATTGTCTTACATTTTTATAAAATATTATCTGACAACTACAAATTTCAATTTGTGTTAAGCTGAGGAGCAAATATGTTAAATGCTAACATAGCTATGTTAAAATCAATAACAGCAACCAGTAGCTGCAACCAAAAAATACTAAACCATATTGAGACAGCTGTTAGCTGTGCTGTCGTCATTTGCTGAGGAAGAAGAGGAAGAGAAATTCGCGTCTGAAAAAGTGTAAATTGGCTTTCCAAAAGCAAGATGAGTTTCATGCAACCAAGTCCCGTGAAATACGCCTGCTCATGCGGCATTCTGAATCCGATCAATAAACTCTTCTTCTGTCGTCATTGTCCGAAGTTGAGATGTGGCTTCTGTGTCTGCCATGAGATTGAGTCACACTTCTGTTCGAACTGCCTGGAGAACATTCCATCATCGGAGGCCAGGCACAAGAAGAACTGCTGTGCCAACTGTTTTGACTGTCCTTGCTGTCAGCACACGCTCTCCGCGAGGGCCACCACAGTGCCAGTTGTGCGGAAAACCGAGGAGCCGAAGGACGGTGAAAGTGCAACGGAGGCCACACCCAGTCCAAAGCCCTCGGCGATGCCAACGACAAAGAAAATGTATTATTTGTCGTGTCTGTCCTGCCGTTGGACTACCCGTGATGTGGGCATACCCGATCAAGGCGTAGCAACGGGCACTTGGCCGGACAAAGAATGCCTTTACCAGGTGCGTTTCAATACTTTGATGGAGTATTATCAGTCGCTAGTGCTGCAGGAAAAGCAAGAGAAACAGGAGTTTCTGCGCCGCAAGACGCCTAAGCAGCACAAGTTTCCCAGTCTGACGGATCGCACAGGTCTCACAGTCTCACTAATACGCCGCCAGATTGGCTGGAGCGACAAAAGTATACCGAAGACAAAGCCCATCAGCATAGCGGCCGCTGAGGCCAGTGCAGAGGTTGAGGGACTACCAGAGGACATCTTCACGCAGCCCATAAATTTGCGTAACATCACAACGGTGGCCCAGCGGCACAGCCAGCCCGCCGAGCAGCCCGAGGCTGTGAGTAAGCTCTATCCACAGCGTCGTTCGTTGTGGATCAAGCGTTCGTTGCGCTGTCGTCAGTGTGAGCACAATCTGATCAAGCCAGAGTATCATCCCACATCCATCAAGTATCGCATACAGCTCTTTGCGAGCTACCATGTGCCGGAGGTGGTCATGGTGCGCTGCGAGCAGCCGCTTCAGGCTGGCCAGGCCAATGCGATATTCCTAAAGTTCACAAATCCCACAATGTACGACATGACCATAAGTGTATTGGATGTGGCACCACAGGACGCTCAAATAAGCCCGGATACATTTCAGCAGGCATGCCGCATCAAGGAGGAGGCGATCACATCATCGCCCTTGCTCAAGACAACGGGCATCACTTTGGCCCGTCAGAACTCGATTAGGGAAGTGAAACGTGATGTGCGTGAAATTACGAATGCAACAATTGTGCCACTTGAGGGGCCGTTTGTGCTGAACCAACGCGATGATTCGAAGGAATTCGATGAGGATGTCCAGACGCCCGCCGAGGAGCCCAAGTTCATAGTTTGGCGCAAGGCCAACAAAGTATTAATTCGTCTTGCGTTTACTCCTGCAGCTGAGCTGCAGTCGGGCAACACAGTCACTCTGGGCTTCTATATGCAGTATACTTACGTCAACACCGTGTCCAATACGCCCGATAAAAAGGAGCCGACTACACACGCTCTCTACTCAAGGATCTTCATCGAAGCTGGCGACATAGCTAATGCAATAGCCAATTAGTCCAAAATCTTATCAACATTAAAAACAACCTCTAATCATGCTAACAACATATTATATGAAATGTATTTATGCAACTAATTTAATGGAAAAACTGTGTTAACCCAGGCATCTCCTGCATCTACTCGTAGTATGTTAAATAAACGCCTATGCTCTAATTCAAATCACCTTTGGCGCACCTGTCCACTTTTCGCTCTCCTGCCACAAGAACTGTGAAACTTTCTCGTCTTGAGCTACTTTTGCCACATTCTTTGGCTTGCAGTCGCTGAAGTATTGCCCAGTGACGTCTTTTAAGTCGGGATCTATAGCTGCATAGAGTGTGGTTTGAGCTCCATTCTTGGGAGTCTTCAGGAACAGCAAAAACAGCGGCTTGAGCGTCTTAAAACTGTAAGATATAGATAGGTGTAAGTATAAGTATTATGCCATTTCACTCTTTACTTACCTTAAGAAGCGATTTTTTCCAATATTATAGTTTGCCAATATTTCCGTATCCACTACGCCGGGATGCAAAGCATTGACGGTCACGCCTGTGCCGGCCAAGCGCTTGGCCAACTCTCGAGTAAACATGACGTTCGCCAATTTACTTTGATTGTACGCTACGCGTCCGTCATAGGATTTCTCGAGATTCAAGTCGTCCATGTTAATTTTGCCTACGGTGTGTGCTAAGCTGGACACATTTACAATGCGACTTGGCGCTGATTTCTATAAGATGAAGCATTCTATATAATATACATATGTACATATAATCATATTAAGTGTCGTATACTCTTACCCTCAGCAAATCGAGCAATAGAATTGTCAGCAGAAAGTGACCCATATGATTGACGCCCAGCTGCATCTCGAAGCCATCCTGTGTGAGTCGACGCGTGACAGTGAAGGCGCCCGCATTGTTGATGAGAATATGCAGTTGATTCTGCTCGGCCTTGAAGCTAATATTATACAATAATACATAATTATAACAGGTTTATCTGAAACACGTTTCGCTGCTCACTCACTCTGCCACAAATTTGCGCACTGATGCGAGCGAGCTTAGGTCGAGTTGAAGGAAGAATACGTTTTGGTTATTCGTCTCTTTGATGATTTGCTTACGCGCCTCCTCCGCTCGATGCTTATCCCTGCAGGCCATGTAGACCGTAGCACCCCGGCGTGCCAGCTCCAAGGCAGTCTCCCTGCCAATGCCTGCATTTGCGCCGGTTATAATTACGATTTTGCCAGTTTCATCAGTTTCCTTTGTGAATTGGCCACCCTGCATGTACTGTCTAATATAATATAAATTATAGTAAATATTTAATATATAGCCAATTTACCTGATGATGTAACCTGCAAGGGCAATGACTGTTGGCCATATTATGAACGGACTGAGCAGGCAATCGATGAATATACACATATTTTTGCTTCGAAGGTCTTCACTGGGCCAAGCACAAGCATTTACTAACTCCGAACGGCTTTAATTTCTACTCAAATACTGCTTGCAATCAGTGAACAGATAAACAGTATAGTGTGCGAGATAACACATGCGAAAACGAGTAACCGTTACACACACATATATGTATATATTCCATTCCTAGAGTTAACATTTGTTTATTTCTAAAAATGTACAATAATATATTTTAATCTAATTTTCTTGTGTGGGTTAATCTCACGCTCTCTTCCCAGAGATGCTTGGCGGTCCCATTATCCAAAGCAGCGGGCGCTACTTTCTTCTCTTTGCAATCGCTGAAGTATACGCCAGACACTTTTTCCAAATCTGGATCGAGAGCTGCATATAGAGTGGTCTGAGCTCCGCTCTTCGGTGTCTTCAGAAAGGGCCACAATAAAGTTCTTAGCACAATGCGTCCAAACGTTCCGTTCAGAATCTTCATGTGCCTGCCCAGTTCAGTGTCCACAACGCCCGGATGAAGAGCATTCACGGTCACGCCAGTGCCTTCGAGGCGTTTGGCCAATTCACGTGTAAACAAAACATTTGCCAATTTACTCTGGCTGTAGGCAGCGCCCGGATCATAGTGCTTCTCGCTGTTCAAGTCGTCAAAATCAATAACACCACGCGTGTGGGCCAAGCTGGAAACGTTGATAATACGGCTGGGGGCACTTTTCTGTGACAAATCAAGTTTCAAATCAATAAATTGAAGCCCCACAATCAAATATAAACCAGTTTACCTTTAGCAAATCGAGCAGTAAGTTGGTGAGCAGAAAGTGACCCAAGTGATTCACTCCCAGCTGCATTTCGAAGCCATTCTTGGTTAGCATGTGAGGACAGCGCATAACACCCGCATTGTTAATGAGTATGTGCAGCTTGTCTTGCTCCTTCTTGAAGCTAATAAAAACATACGTTTAAAATAAAATATGTATATCATTAAAAATGCAGTAAATGCTTACTCAGCAGCAAATTTGCGAACGGAGTCTAGAGATGCCAGGTCGAGTTCACGGAAGAATATATTCTCGTTTTTGGTTTCTTCTATAATTTCCAGACGTGCCCTCTCAGTTTTAATCTCATCCCTGCAAGCCATATAAACAGTGGCGCCACGTCTGGCCAGCTCCAAGACAGTCTCCTTGCCAATGCCAGTGTTTGCGCCAGTTACAATCACAACTTTGCCGGTTTCATTAGTCTGCTTAGTGAACTGACCTCCTTGCATGTACTTTCTAAAAAACAAAGAGAACAATTTGTTATTAATGATGTACATAAAGCGTATACATATATTATCAATTAGCACTGATTATACCTAAGATAATAAATGCCAAGGCCAAAGAGTGCGGGCCAGGCGATGCAGAGGCACGAAAGAGAATCAGTTAGAGACCACATAATTGCTTAAGCAAATTACTAACTACTCGTCGCAGAGGCAGTCAGAATACAACTGATGTGAATGCTACTGCGTATAACGAATGTGAGTCAACGATTTCGCCTGATAAAATGGCATTTCACGATGACAACCACGTCGCCTACTAGATGCGCGAAATGTGAGCTCAAGCATACAATAATGTTGAAATCGATCGATATACAAATTTATTATGTACACTTAGAATGAAATAATAAGAATGAAATTATGCTACATTCTCTAAAGGGTAACTGCATTTTATTCAGTCTTAACATTCAGTATCTCTGCACGTGTCCACTTCTCGCTTACGGCCCAGAGCCATTTGGCGACTTGAATATCGGTTGCTGCAGGCGCTGGCTCTTGAATCTTGCAGTCGGAGAAATAGGCACCGCTTACGTCTTCCAGGTCCGGATCGAGAGCAGCATATAAAGTAGTTTGTGCCCCGTTGCGCACAGATTTCACAAATGGCCAAAACAGGGGACGAACAAATAAGCTGCAATTTAAATCAGTTATCGAACTGAGAATCCAACTGTTACAGTTTATATATACCCTGCAAAGAAGTTGCTAAAGAAGCTCATGTGTCTGAAGATATCTGTGTCCACTATGCCAGGATGCAAGGCGTTCGCCGTAACTCCAGTTCCCTCTAACCGTCGAGCCAATTCCTTTGTAAACAAAATGTTTGCTAACTTGCTCTGATTGTAAGCCTTAGCCTCATCATAGGATTTTTCACTATTCAGATCCGTCATGTTGATTTCACCGCGCGTGTGCGCCAGACTAGAGACATTTATAATGCGACTTGGAGCCGATTTCTACAATATAAGTGAATGTAACTACTGGCAAAACATATCAGCGTCAATTCTTATACCTTGAGGATGTCTAGCATTAAGTTGGTCAGCAGAAAGTGCCCCAAGTGATTGACACCCAGCTGCATCTCAAATCCATCAGCGGTCAGCGTGCGTGGACAGCGCATAACACCTGCATTATTGATGAGTATGTGGAGCTTCTCTTGTTCGCGCTTGAAACTGCAAGGAATGGACAATTTTTTAGCGCTTGCTCGAATTCAACAGGTCAGAAACAGACGGAACGTACGTGGACACAAAGTTACGTATGGAATCCATGGAAGCTAAATCACATTGACGGCAATACACATATTTGTTCTTAGTCTCTAGGACAATCTCTTCTCGTGCTTCTTCGCACTTTTTCATATCCCGACAGGCCATATATACTGTGGCTCCCCTTCGTGCCAGCTCCCGCACAGTTTCCTTGCCTATGCCCGTATTGGAGCCGGTCACAATGACGACTTTGTTGCTTTCATCGGTTTCTTTTGTGAAATTGGTGCCTTGCATAAGATCCCTTCAGGTGGCAAATATTTTTGTTTGTTTTTATCATATTTTGACTTAAACGAATGGTAACATACTTTACAAAACAAGCGCCACCCACTGAAGTTCCAGCTATGCTCAGCCAGAAAACTGGACGACTCTTCAGAAATGAAAAAAACGTCATTTAATACACGGATATAATAAATAAACACGGGTGCGAACAATTCTACGCGCTATTGTGCATTAATGTGCGTTCGCGATGTCCATGGGTGTACTGCCGTTAAAATACCCTGGGACGAACGAAGAGCGCAATAAGGAGCTGTTTATTTGAAACATTCATCGCGAAACCAAGCAATTACTTTCTTTAAATACTCTTTATTGAAATGTTTGTTAAAAAACGAACATCTTTGTAATGAAATTGTTGAGCGTATTGAAAAGAGCTGTTTATGTTATGTATGCTTTTTGTGTTTAAGCCTAGGGTATTAGGCCCAGGGTTGCTACTTATTCGACTTTATAAATTCAAATTTTGTTAATTATACTTACTTAATATATGACACTATCAGAGCCATTCCGACGAACCAGGCCACACACGAGCAGAAAATATTGCCAATAATTGTAATCATCTTTAGAAATTTGTTTTGCGCACTTTAAAGCGCAAATTAAAAACAATCTCTTCCTCTTTGTTCAAATTAAAATAAAAGAACAGGGTGTTTCAAGTGCACACAAATTCGTCAGCCAGAGACGTGGGTTTGTTGTGTTTATTCAATAACAAAATTTTACGTAAATAAAGTAAACGTTTGTTGGCAGCATTGTTCACAAATATACAATATTGTTTGCTATTTGAGAGTTGAGTGACAGTACAGTCAGTGCCAACGGAGACGCACTCAACAATAAACAATAAATCCCAAATATAATGCGTCGAAATGTGTAAGTCAACGCCAACTCGACTCGACTCGATGTCTGCTGCTTATGAGAATCAACGCATGTTTCATATTCCATATTCCATATTTCAGGCGCCAACAACAGTATAACTGGGAGAATGCGAAGTCAGACGGTATGGATGATATATATGCCGCGCCTGCTATCGACGATGAATTTATGGAAATGCACTGTGCAAACGGATCTAGTAACGGCTACACAAAGATGCCGCGCTCAGAGAATACTTTGGAGGTAAAAGTGCAAGAGGGAGACACATTGCAAGCATTGGCGCTACGCTTTCACTGCTCTGTGGCGGACATCAAGCGCTTGAACAAGATTGATCGGGAAAATGAGATACACGCACATCGAATTATTCGGATTCCAGTTACAGTGCACAACGTGCTGCTGGGGGCAAGTAACGCAGATGCACTGCCTGCCGTTCATCGTAGCGGGAATAATAGTCCCAGGCACAATCTTGACCAAGAACCTGCCATTGAGCGCAATCCGCTGGAGGATGCACGCATGATGCTGGATGAACGCCTTTTGGTGGCTGCTGTGAATGCTTCTGGTACTGTAGCTGGCGAAGTTCCAGCATCAATTCGAAGAGATGGCAGTAAACTCTATGATGGCAGATCGGGCTATCCAGATGATGAAGGTGAGTCTATTATTTGTTTTTGATCATAAGGTGGCTGGCATTTAGTTATCATGTATTTAAAAATTCCAATGTGAATTCATTTAACAGCTCTTAGAGCTGGCCAACCAAGCAAATTCATTTTGCATTTGAGTCGCCCTGTATATATGTTAAGTCTTCTGTTAAGTAAGCGGTGAAGTTGGGCGCAGGCAGCATTTTGTTTAGTCATTGGAAATACGGCCACACTCGCCATTAAAAATTGCCAGAAAACAGAAGCGTTGGCGATAAAAAACATATAAATTCGTGAAATATTTCGCTCTTGAACAACTAAAACAAAATGCCGGACTATCTGGGAGATGATCAGCGCAAAGTTAAGCATGACGAGAATAAGGAGGATAAGGAAATTAAATCGCTAGATGAAGGCGACATCGAACTGCTCAAGACGTACGGGCAGAGCCAGTATCACAAGTCCATAAAGAACATCGAAGAGGACATACAAAAAGCCGTGAAACAAGTAAATGAGCTAACTGGCATTAAGGAGAGCGATACAGGCTTGGCTCCGCCTGCTCTGTGGGACTTGGCTGCTGACAAGCAGATTCTCCAAAATGAGCAGCCATTGCAGGTTGCGCGTTGCACAAAAATTATCAATGCTGACTCCGATGATCCCAAGTACATTATTAATGTGAAGCAGTTCGCCAAGTTTGTGGTAGATCTGGCTGATTCCGTTGCACCCACAGACATTGAGGAGGGCATGCGTGTAGGCGTTGATCGCAACAAGTATCAGATTCACATACCGCTGCCACCCAAAATCGATCCCACGGTGACGATGATGCAGGTCGAGGACAAGCCAGATGTCACCTACAGCGACGTTGGCGGCTGCAAGGAGCAGATTGAGAAATTGCGCGAAGTTGTGGAGACACCGCTGCTGCATCCTGAGAAGTTCGTCAATCTGGGCATTGAGCCCCCCAAGGGCGTGCTTTTGTTTGGTCCACCTGGTACGGGAAAAACTCTATGTGCCCGTGCTGTGGCTAATCGCACAGATGCTTGCTTCATTCGTGTCATCGGCTCCGAGCTGGTGCAGAAGTATGTGGGCGAGGGTGCACGTATGGTGCGCGAACTGTTCGAAATGGCCCGTTCCAAGAAAGCTTGCTTGATCTTCTTCGATGAAATCGATGCCATTGGCGGAGCACGCTTCGATGATGGTGCTGGCGGCGACAACGAGGTTCAGCGTACTATGTTGGAGCTCATCAATCAGCTGGATGGCTTCGACCCGCGTGGCAACATTAAGGTTCTGATGGCCACCAATCGGCCCGACACACTTGATCCTGCGCTTATGCGTCCCGGCCGTTTGGATCGTAAGGTGGAATTTGGATTGCCCGACCAGGATGGCCGTTCACATATCTTTAAGATCCACGCCCGCTCAATGTCCGTGGAACGCGACATTCGTTTCGATCTGCTGGCACGTCTCTGCCCCAATTCGACAGGCGCAGAGATTCGGTCCGTGTGCACTGAGGCGGGCATGTTTGCCATTCGTGCCCGACGCAAGGTGGCCACCGAAAAGGATTTCCTCGAAGCTGTCAACAAGGTTATCAAGAGCTACGCCAAGTTCAGCGCCACTCCACGCTATATGACCTACAATTAAGTTTACGTTTTATACATCCTCATTACCTTTCGTTTGCTGCGCTGTGAGCCTTTAAGTCTGCAACTGTAACTGCTCCAGCTGGGCAATCAGTAAATAAAAGATCCAAAATATATAGTATACACCATTATTCCGGGGGCTTTGACGGCCTTTCTTTTCTTGATGCGGTTATTTTGTAATTTTGCATTTCACTTTTGTTTACATACAGCCACCAAGGAAAACCCTTTGGACGACAGCACGGCCCTGCTGGATGACATGCTGGTGGACAGGCATGCGCCCATTGTACGTCCCATTCCTGGTCCGTCGTTGCGGGCGATTGACTGGTCTGGCTCGGACTGTGACATGTCGTGGATATGCCTTTTGATATTTATACTCGCACTCTGTGTTGTCATCCCGTTGGTCTATGTCATATATCTGGCGGAGCATCCACATCACAATCACACCTCATAGCCGAAATGAATGAACATCCACTCGTTCCATTCCAAGTGTGCTAAAATTTGAACTCTTCCCCCTCCCTCTAACACTTCTTTGCTCCGAGACCAATGCATTTCAAATGCAGCAGCTGCGAGCCATAGAATTTATTTTTATAAAAATATTTAATTCATAGAAATAAAGTACCAATTGTGACTTGTAAAATATCTACAAAATAATATAGACTTGCATTGATAGCCAAATCTCAACTGATGATTATTTTAAGTGTGGTTGATAAACAATAATTAAGTTTCTCTTTATTGGTACATAACACTAGTATGTATAACAGTTTATTGGTACATGACACTCTATGTATAACAGTTAAGTATTAGGTCGATCGATATCGATATGGATATACGGGTCATTTTAAATGGGGCTTTTGCGTAGCTTAAAGCAAAATACATATCGTAGAGCTACATAAATATATATATTAAATATTTAATTAATAGTATCCATGGATATAATAAGTAATTATGTTTAGCTATAATAAATACAAATTAAAATCAAACTATTCGCGCACACTGGGCGTACAATATATGTAGATGTAAGTACTGTCTTGAATACTTGATATAATATTCTCCTCTGTGGCCATGGCACATGATTATCGATATTTGGTGTTCGTTTTGGTATGCGGGTTGCTGTGCGCCATTATTGTGCATATTCCGTGACTCACGGCGGAATATCATCCAATGGCGTTTGTACAGCGTAAATTCAATTAAATTCAATATTCACTTAAACTTTAAGTTCTCAAAGAAAGCAATATTGCTGCGAAGGAATCCTCGACGGACGGGCACAGGACTCGCTGGTGAAGCAATAGGTATGGCTGATGGTAGCCCATCCGAGTGCATTGAAGGATCGCTGTCAGTATGGGTAAACGTTAAAATTAATATCTAATCATATATGCAGAGTAACCTACGTTTCCAGGGACGATAAGTCGGAGGCTATAGTGGATTCATCGGCCACCTCGGCCATGGAGACGGCGTGCTGCAGCATTTGCCTGCGCGACTGTGGCGTGCCGGGCTTTTCAGGTGTAACAGGAGTATCAGGTGCTGATTTCATTAACCTGGCCTGATGCTGCAATGTCTGAAATATAAACTATAAGTGAACTGTACAATTGGATATATGTAATGTCAATTACCTTGGCACGCCAGCGTCTCTCGGGCTGCATGCGTTTGCTGGTAAGCAGGAAGGCTTGTGCTAGAGCCTTGACCGAGGGCAAGGCATGCACCACATCATCCTCAACAGCGGGTTTTTCTGAGGGCGAGGCTTTTACCTCGGGCTGGGAATATAAATGAAACTCTTATGATTCGCCCGCCTGCCAGCTGCTTGACTCACCATTTCATCATCGTCTATGGACAGCACTTGACTTGGCTCAATTAGCCGTCGCTTCGGCTGCAGAAAACGAAAAGCTGGCGGCGTGGAGCCACGCGTTGGTGTCACCGTGGGCGAGGAGCACACATTGGGCGTGCTGTCTGCAGGCCCAAATTGCAGCACTACGGGCCGTTCACGTTTACGTGATGCATCTATGGAGTTGCTATTGCTGTTGCTGTTGGCGTCAACGTCGGCGGCGGCGGAGGAGGAGGAGGTGTTGGTAGTGGCTGCTCCGCCCAATGCAGACTCCATAGATGTAGTAGACGTAGTTGTGGACGTGCTCGTCTTAATGACTGTCGTCTCCTGCTTATTGAAATCGTAAACACGCACGGTATCCGAATCATCGCTAGTCGTCAGCACTGACTGATTCGATTGACTATCCAGGCTGCCCGCCTCCAGCACCTGGGCGGGCACAGCTGTATAAATACTTTTGTTCTCGCTGGACATATCGGGGAGTGTATCCTCCTGTTCCTGCTGCAGTCGCTCCTGTGGCTGTTCGACTGCCTTTTGGCTTGTTTTGTGAGCCTTTTTTTAAGGAAAACATTGATTTTTTTTTTGGGTTTTTGGTGTTCATTTGTAGTGTTGTGTTGTTTAGGTACATTTGGTAGATTTGGTACAATATTGTATGCATGTTGGTTAGTTTTTGGAAAAAAGAATTTGTTTAGGTACAATCAAATAATTGAAGCACAGCTGAATGTTAGCTTGGCAGATTGATATGGACATATATATGTGGAATATAATGTGTACATGTGATGTAAATGTGTGAGTGTATAGGTGTGTGATTGATTGATGTACAAGCAGCAGCAACAGCATGCATACAAAATTCAAATACAGCTACAAAAACATTAAAAATTTCTATTGATGCGAGTTATATATATATTTATATATAGCAGAAAGTGAAACAAATGCTGTTAGTAAAATGCCACACATCACACAATAATTATTTAAAGAAATCAAGCTTCACTTTCATCGATTGGCTTTGTACTCACCCCGCAATTCGTAATCAGCCGTTTTACTAAAAACATTTGTTTCATTTTGTTGACTTTTTATTATTAATATTATTTGTGTTTGTTTAACTTTTGGCTTTATTTTGTATTTCTATTGTTTGTTTTTTAATATATATATTGTATGTATAAGTATTGTATAAAAAAAAGTTAGCAATAAAATGAATAAACTAAGTGTGCATACAAGAGTTATTTTTAAAAATTAACAGCAACAAAATCAGAATTAAATAAAAAGAACATACAAAGAAAAAAGTGCTGCATATTTTAGGGCGCATTAGCATTAGGCAATTAGCAATTACAATAATTTGTTGTTGTTTAATAAATTTATTTATATATTATATTGTAGATTAGATAGAACTCAGTTCTCGATAGTAATGTGAATGTTTGTGCTGCAGCTCATTAAGTTTTTTTTTTTTTAGTTTGAGGGTAGGGGGAATTTTGGAATGTACAATTGAATTGGGGAGCAGATGGCACGGTCTGCCTTAATGCCTAAAACGTGCTGGAGATTCTCTAAATCATTGTGAATTTGTGCCTGGTTGTGTGGGTGTGTACGTGTGTGTATGTGTGTGTGCGTTGCCTTTACTGACTAGTGTTTAAAACATGGTTGACTAACATATTATTTTGGCAGAGACTAACAGCTAACTATCCACTCTCTCTCTATGTATATATAGGTACCCCGAAGTATAGACCCATGACACCCACCCGATTTGAAGAGGAGCTTTGAGCTAGAAGAGTAGACTATTATTACTGAACCCATTTAAACAACTATCCACACCCGAATCCTGATCGTCTAGGCTAGCCGGCTTAGTGGGCTGATCGCTCTCGAATAGAGGATTCATGACGAAATCCTTGGATGTGGCACTGACAGCACGAAAACTATTGCGCTTGAGGTCTTTGTGCAGCAGCTGCTTCTCGAACTGAGTGAGCACAGCCGCCGAGGGACCACCCGCCGAATGCCGCTTGGACACGGACGAACCGAAGGATCTGCCACTGCCGTTGCTGTGCAGGCTCAGCGTCGACTGCGTATGCCGCTTGGGCAGCTGCTGCCTATGCCAGGAGTGCTGCGAACGTACGTCAAAGTCATCGTCCGGCTCGTTGCCCAAGCCGGAGTCGCGATAATGCGAAGCGGACGTCGAGGGGCGTTCGTAACCGTTGGCTAATGTCAGAAATGGGGGAGTGGGGCAAGTAGGTTTGTTAATGAACTTTAGCGAGCTGCTGCGACGCACTGGCTTCGACAGCGTCCAATGTGAGAGGTCAGCGAGGTTTGAGCTTTGAGCGCTACTTGAAATGCCATGGTTGCCATGCGTTGGAATTACCTCATTGATGACAATGTCCTCATCCGTTGGCTCCGTGCTCCTGTTGCTGCTGCTGCTGCAGGCCAAGGAGGTGCCACGAGTGGGCGTGGTCGCCAATGGAGCATTGTTAATGTAGTAATCGCGACTGTATCTGTGGATTAGAACGGCAAGCTCAGATTAGACTCTCAATTTCCAGTCGAGTCGAGTCGAGTTACCGCTTGTAATCCTCCTTGACTGGTTCCTGGTCCGTGTTGGATGCCGCATTTGTCATCAGTGCCAGCGCCTTCTTCTCGGCACTGGGACTGATATTGGGCACATCCATGAAGCGTTCCTGTGTACCGCTAATGCGCTGCTTCAAGGCCTCCGGCGCATACGGATTGTTGGGCATCTCAACGGCATTATACCATTTCTTTACCTCACGTTCCGCGATGGAGCCTGCAAATGTTTGGGGAATATGTTTAGATAACTCTAATTGAAGTTGACTTAGACAACATTTTAGCCAGTCTAGTAAAAAAAGACAGATATAGATATATATAGAAAGAGAGAGCGCATAAACGTAAACACAAGTAAGCTATGTAAATTAGGAGACAACAACAACAAACACCGAGTGATGGCTGTGTGCGTGTTACCTGGGGCAAAGCGCCGCAACATTACAACATCATCATCATCATCATTATTATTATTATTGACATCATCATCGTCAACACCATCAACGTTAACAACTTCATTATTATTATGATCTTCGGCATTTAGTTGATTTGTTTTGCTTTGTCTTGACCATCTCAGTGAACCATTTGTTAGTTTACCATTTGGACGTGTTTTAGTATGTTTGTTAGTATTTTGTGTTTTAGTATTTCGGTTAGTAGTATATGTTGCTGTTGTACTAGAGACTGCCTCATCCAATATTTCATCGGGATAACTATCATTATTGGGAGCCAATAGCTCAGCGTCGCCATTAAAAGTCTCATGCGAGGTGGACGGCGAACTCTCATTGCTGTGCTCTGACCGAGAGCCGGAGCTCAATTGATCTGAGAATAGAATGTGGTTAATAAAGTTAAAGCCAATCTCATTTAGGCTAACAACAATGAAGTAATTCTCATCATTATTATCAATAGTATCATCTAATGATGTTTGGCTGGCAACATCTGAAGCTACATCAAAATCTGGAAGAATCTCTATCATATTGTTAGGATTATTTACGTCTAAATTATATTCAGGCTCTTCGATCTGGTCATGACTGCAATCATCTACAGCTACTCGAAAGTTATCATCTAACTCAGCAATACTTTTTTTCTTATTTTCTATGTCTAAATGACTTTCTGGCTCTTGAACATCATCAATATTTAAATCTAAGCTAATGGGCTGATTTGCTGCTGAATTGAGCTCATCAAACAGACTCGCATGTGCTTCATATTCTATATCATCTGGCGGCTCATCGAAACTATCAAAGGAACTCAGGTATTTGTGCATAATCAAGGCGCGTTGGCGTCTTCTTTCGATTGTGGCTAAGAGTCGTTTGTCTTTAATGTAAATCTTGCAAATGGTTCCGAAGAGGTTCACAGGACGCACAGGACTCGCAGTTGAGTCTTCATCGCTCGGTGTTGTGTCTGTTCGGATTTTCGGCTGCCTTTGCAGATGTTTCTCAGACATTTTCACTAGAGCACTATTTTTGCTCTTACAAGATTCACTTGGCAAAAGATCTGGTAGTGCTTCATCAGTCTTTATTTTCAATTTATCTGTTTCAATTGTTGAGTTTGATTCTTCGCATGCAACTTCCTCTTTTTCCTCGCGTATTTCATCATCTGCAGCAGGCTTCGACTCTGTTGTAATGTCAGCACTAGCAACGTCCTCAAGTGCTGGTGCTGCGATGTCCTCGGATGCATTCAAAGATGCTGCAACATCCTCAATTGTCACTGCCAAACTCTGCTCTGAGACAGACTGTGACTCGGCTTCGACAACCTCCTCAAGTGCTGATGCTGGGGATTCCTCTGATACAACCTGGGACTCTGTTTCAAGAATTTCCTCCTGAGCTGCAGTTTCCACTGAATCAGCACTAGCAACCTCCTCAAGTGCTGGTGCTGGGGTTTCCTCGGATGCACTCAGAGACGCTGCAACATCCTCAATAGTCACTGCCAAACTCTGCTCTGAGACAGATTGTGACTCGGCACCAACAACCTCCTCAAGTGCTGGTGCTGGGGATTCCTCTGATGCAGGCAGTGTTTTAGTACTGCTAATCTCTTCTTGTGTTGCTGCTGTAGATTCTCCTGATACAACCTGGGGCTCTGTTGCAATAATTTCCTCCTGAGCTGCAGTTTCCGCAGGAGAAGCACTAGCAACGTCCTCAAGTGCTGGTGCTGGAGTTTCGCCAGATGCACTCAGAGACGCTGCAACATCCTCAATTGTCACTGCCAAACTTTGCTCTGAAACAGACTGTGACTCAACTTCGACAACCTCCTCGAGTGCTGATGCTGGGGATTCCTCTGATGCAGGCAGTGTTTTAGTACTGCTAATCTCTTCTTGTGTTGCTGCTGTAGATTCTTCTGATACAATAATTTCCTCCTGAGCTGCAGTTTCCACTGAATCAGCACTAGCAACCTCCTCAAGTGCTGGTGCTGGGGTTTCCTCGGATGCACTCAGAGACGCTGCAACATCCTCAATAGTCACTGCCAAACTCTGCTCTGAGACAGATTGTGACTCGGCACCAACAACCTCCTCAAGTGCTGGTGCTGGGGATTCCTCTGATGCAGGCAGTGTTTTAGTACTGCTAATCTCTTCTTGTGTTGCTGCTGTAGATTCTTCTGATACAATAATTTCCTCCTGAGCTGCAGTTTCCACTGAATCAGCACTAGCAACCTCCTCAAGTGCTGGTGCTGGTGTTCCCTCGGCGGCACACGTGTTGTTCGTTGGTGTTACATCCTCGATTGTCACTGCCGGATTTTGCTCTGATTCAGACTGACTAATTTCCTCAGGAACATTAGCTACTTCTGTTGGCTTAACTTCCTCCGGTGCTATAGCTATTTTTGCTGGAGTAATTTCCTCTGGATTTAAAGAAGCGTTTGCTTGAGTAACTGGAACTGAAGTTTCTTCTGCTGAAGTAACTTTCTCCCGATCAGAAGTATTTTCTGCTGGAGAAACCTCCTCTGGAGCTGTAGTGACTTCTGCTGGAGTGACTTCCTTTGCAGTTGTAGTTTCTTCACTTGGACAAGATTCCTCTGGAGCTGTAGGGACTTCTACTGGAGTAATTTCCTCTGGAGTTGTAGATTCTTCAGCTGGAGTAACTGCCCCTGGAACTGTAGTGACTTCTGCTGGCATGACTTCCTTTTCAGTTGTAATTTCTTCAGCTGGATGAACATCCTCTGGATTTAAAGAAGCGTCGACTTGAGTTACTGGAACTGCTGTTACTTCTGCTGCAGTAACTTCTTCTGGAGCTGTAGTTACTTCAGCTGTAGTCACTTCTTCTGGAGCTGTAGTTACTTCTGCTGCAGTAACTTCTTCTGGAGCTGTAGTTACTTCTGCTGCAGTAACTTCTTCTGGAGCTGTAGTATCATTTGGTGGAGTAATTTCATCTGGAGCTGTAGTTACTTCTGCTGCAGTAACTTCTTCTGGAGCTGTAGTTACTTCAGCTGCAGTAACTTCTTCTGGAGCTGTAGTTACTTCAGCTGTAGTCACTTCTTCTGGAGCTGTAGTTACTTCAGCTGTAGTGTTTTCATCTGGAGCTGTAGTTACTTCTGCTGCAGTAACTTCTTCTGGAGCTGTAGTTACTTCAGCTGCAGTAACTTCTTCTGGAGCTGTAGTTACTTCTGCTGCAGTAACTTCTTCTGGAGCTGTAGTTACTTCTGCTGCAGTAACTTCTTCTGGAGCTGTAGTATCATTTAGTGGAGTAATTTCATCTGGAGCTGTAGTTACTTCTGCTGCAGTAACTTCTTCTAGAGCTGTAGTTACTTCAGCTGTAGTCACTTCATCTGGAGCTGTAGTTACTTCTGCTGCAGTAAATTCTTCTGGAGCTGTAGTTACTTCTGCTGCAGTAACTTCTTCTGGAGCTGTAGTTACTTCTGCTGTAGTCACTTCATCTGGAGCTGTAGTTACTTCTGCTGCAGTAACTTCTTCTGGAGCTGTAGTTACTTCAGCTGTAGTCACTTCATCTGGAGCTGTAGTTACTTCTGCTGCAGTAACTTCTTCTGGAGCTGTAGTTACTTCTGCTGCAGTAACTTCTTCTGGAGCTGTAGTTACTTCAGCTGTAGTCACTTCATCTGGAGCTGTAGTTACTTCTGTTGCAGTAACTTCTTCTGGAGCTGTAGTTACTTTAGCTGTAGTCACTTCATCTGGAGCTGTAGTTACTTCTGCTGCAGTAACTTCTTCTGGAGTTGTAGTTACTTCTGCTGCAGCAACTTCTTCTGAAGCTGTAGTCACTTCTTCTGGAGCTGTAGTTACTTCTGCTGCAGTAACTTCTGGAGCTGTAGTTACTTCAGCTGTAGTCACTTCATCTGGAGTTGTAGTTACTTCTGCAGCAGTAACTTCTTCTGGAGTTGTAGTTACTTCTGCTGCAGTAACTTCTTCAGGAGCTGTAGTCACTTTTTCTGGAGCTGTAGTTACTTCAGCTGGAGTAACTTCTAGACTTGTACAATCATTTGGTGGAGTAACTTCCTTTGAAATTGTAGTTTCTGCAGCTGTAGTAAATTCCTCTGGAGCTGTAGTTACTTCAGCTGTAGTCACTTCTTCTGGAGCTGTAGCTACTTCAGCTGTAGTGTTTTCATCTGGAGCTGTAGTTACTTCTGCTGCAGCAACTTCTTCTGAAGCTGTAGTCACTTCTTCTGGAGCTGTAGTTACTTCTGCTGCAGTAACTTCTGGAGCTGTAGTTACTTCAGCTGTAGTCACTTCATCTGGAGCTGTAGCTACTTCTGCTGCAGTAACTTCTTCTGGAGCTGTAGTCACTTCTGCTGCAGTAACTTCTTCAGGAGCTGTAGCTACTTCTGCTGCAGTAACTTCTTCTGGAGCTGTAGTCACTTCTGCTGCAGTAACTTCTTCAGGAGCTGTAGCTACTTCTGCTGCAGTAACTTCTTCAGGAGCTGCAGTAACTTCTTCAGGAGCTGCAGTAACTTCTTCAGGAGCTGCAGTAACTTCTTCTGGAGCTGTAGTCACTTCTTCTGGAGCTGTAGTTACTGCTGCTGCAGTAACTTCTTCTGGAGCTGTAGCTACTTCTGCTGCTGTAGTCACTTCTGGAGCTGTAGTCACTTCTTCTGGAGCTGTAGTTACTTCAGCTGGAGTAACTTTTTCTGGTGCTGTAGAATCGTTTGGTGGAGTAATTTCCTCTGGAGCTGTTGTTATTTCAGCTGGAGTAACTTCCTCTGGAACTGTAGTATCACTTGGTGGACTAATTTCCTCTGAAGATGTTGTTATTTCAGCTGGAGTAACTTCCTCTGGAACAGTAGTATCCCTTGGTGGGCTAATTTCCTCTGGACCTGTAGTTACTGCTACTGGAGTAACTTCGCCTGGATTAATTTCCTCTGGAGCTGTAGTTACTTCTGCTGCAGTAACTTCTGCTGGAGTTATTTCTTCTGGACTTCTACATTCATTTCGTGGAGTAACTTCCTTTAAAGTTGTATTTTCTACAGCTGTAGTAACTTCCTCTGAAGCTGTAGTATTATTTGGTGGGGTAATTTCCTCTGCAGCTGTAGTTACTTCTGTTGCAATTGAAATAGTTTTTGCAGGAGTAACTTCCTCGGTTTTTGTAGTTACTTCTGCAAGATTAACTTCATCTGGACTTAAAGAAGCTTCAGCAGGTGTAACATCATCTGTTACTATAGTATTATCTACTGGAACAACATCCTCTATTAAGGCTGGAACTTCCCCTACTGTAGAAATGACTTCTGCTGACATAATTTCCTCTAGAACTGTAGTTCCATTTGCTTTAATAGCTGTAGCTGCTACTGCGGGAGAAACTTCCTCTGTAACTTTAGATCCCTCTGTAGTTACATCTATCTCTATTGTTGGCGCTGGAACTTCTTGTTCAGTAGCTGTAAGTTCCGCAGGACTAGCTTCATTAGGAACTGTAGTTATTTCTTCTGGCACTGTAATTACTTCTAGTTGAGCAATTTCATCTGAGACTGTAGTTACTTCTACTGGAGTGACTTCCTCTGGAATTGCAATAGTTTCAGCAGGAGTAACTTCCTGTGTTACTGTAGTTACTTCTGCTGGAACGTCTTCTTCTAGTATTGGCATTTCTTCTACAGCAGGAGTGACATCTGCAGGAATATTTTCTTCAACTGTAGTTACTTCTGCTGGAGTAACTTCATCTGTATTTGTACTTTCATTTGGTGGAGTAACTTCTTTTGGAGTTGTAGTTTCTTCAGCTGGAGTAATTTCCTCTGGAGCTGCAGCTACTTCTGCTAGAGTAACTTTCTCTGGAGTATATTCCTCTGGAATGGCTGTAGTTTCTGTAGGAGTAACTTCTTCTTTTGCTGTAGTTACTTCTGCCGGAACTACAGCCTCTACTATTATTGGAACTTCCTCTGCAGTAGAAGCGGCTTCTGTTGGAATAACTTTCTCTTGAACAGTAGTTACTTCCACTGGAGTAACTTCCTCTGGAATTGAACTAACAGTTGGTAGAGTAACTTCCTTTGGAGCTGTAGTTACTTCTGCTGAAGTAATTTCTTCTGGGGTAGTAAAGTTTTGTGGAGATACTTCTTCAGAAACTATAACAGGAGTTGACGCTACTTCTACGGAAGTAATGGCAGCTGTAACTTTATCTATTGTGGGCGGTGAAATTTCCTCTTCAATTACTTTTGCTTCGGGAACATCCTCTGGAACTACAGCTACATCAGCTATAGCAGCTGGCGCTGCAGTTGTTTCTACTGGAATTATTTCTTGGGTTGACCCTGGTGATGTTTCTTCAGAAGTAGTTACTAATAATGATACTACTTCTAAAGTAATTTCTTCAGCAGTGGTGGTTACTTCAGCAATAGGAGCTGTAACTTTTTCTATGACGGGTGGTGGAATTTCTGCTGGATTAACAGTAACTTCTACTGGAGAAACTTCCTCTGGAGTTATAGTTACTACAGTAGATTTTACTGGAGTATCATCATCAATAGCAATTATATTTTCTGGAGTAAATTCCTCTGGAGCTGCAATTACTTCAACTGGAAAAACTGTGCTGGTTGCTACTTCAGCAGCAGTTACCTCTGCTGGAGAGAGTTCCTCTGGAGCTGTAGTCACTTCAGCTGTACTGAAATTATCTGGAACTATAGTTACTTCTGCTGGCGTAATAGCCTCTATTGGCGCTGGACATTTCCCCTCAGTAGCAGTTACTTCAACTGGAGTAAACTCCTTTGGAACTTCAGCAACTTCTGCCAAAGTAGCTTCAACCACTGGTGCTGGGATCTTGACCGTAGTAGTTTTTAGTTCTGCTGGAGTAACCTTTTCAGGAGTAGCACTGAGCTTTGCTGGAGTTATTTTCTGTTTTGGTGGTATTAGAGCTTCCTCAGTCTTAGCTGTTCCTCTCTCAATTAAAGGTAGCGAACTCCTTCGTGGAGCTGCGTGCATTTCAAATACTCCAATTAATGCGCTAACTTTGTTTGGGTGTGGAGCTGGATCGGAGAAATGTTGCGGCTCTGGTATATTGATCGCGCTAGCAATTTCATTAATTGCTTGTGCAGACATTGACATTTGCTTAGATTTGAGTTCCGTTTCTGCTGAGCTTTCAACATTGGGAAATTTAAATTTAGATATTCCTTTAACTGAAGATTCTTCGGTGGTAGCTATTTCCTGGGGAATTTCAGTTACTTCCTCGACCTGTGGAATTATTTGGGTAGTAGCAACAGCTGGAGAGTTGTCGATTTCAGTTGTAGATTGTGCTTCTGTGACTCCTTCCTCTTCGTCAATAATGTCCAAAGAGTGCTGAACTAGCTCCATTGTGCGGGAGTTAATTTCGGCCAGAGCCAAATCACTCAGCTCCTTGAGTGTATGAATTTCCGTGGCAGTCATAACAGGAGGTTGATCAGATGCCGGAACAGCGAGCATGGGTCCCAGTGCCATGGCTGCTAGTATCTCAATAACCGAAGGAGTATTTTCATGTGACTGACTGTCCTCTAGATATTCAACATCACCGAAGCCTGTTATGCCCTCGCTGAGATCGCTGAGGTCATCTGCTGGAACACAAACGACTGCTGAATGCCGCTGCTCGACAACTATGCACAAATACGCTGAGGTACATTACGTGGATGGGTACAATATCTAAGGGCTTAAGACTCCAAAGCTAATCAAATTTAAGGTAGGATTTACAGTCTATATATATGTATGTTTGTTAAGTATTTAGGTTAGCATATGGGATCAGTAACTGTGGATTTGTACGAATAAAAAAGAGTTTGACACTAACCTGCAATGAGTTTCTGGGCTGGATCTTCTGTTTCCTCTTCATCATCATCTTGAAAACTCGTTGGAGGCGGCGGTACCAACAGCTTCGATGTCTTTGTGGGCTGCTGAACGAGCGGATTTGTGGTCTCGGTGAAAGCCGGTTCATTTTCCGCTGGCAAGGTATTGGAGGTCAAACTTGTGCGATCCACTAGCTCATCCAGCACTAGTTTTGTATTCTGTCCGCCAATTAAATGCTTGCTCAAGAGCCGATCATTCAGCTCAGTGTCACAACGCAACAGGTCCAATTCCTCTGCATCGGAACCCATTTCGGACAGATCGCTAACCTCGTCGGCCGTACGATCACCAATCTGAGCACGAATATTCTCTTTAGGAGCGGGCACCAGCATCCCAATGCTGCTCGGTGTGGCCGAACTTTGCAGGGTGCTGCGCTTCTTTTTGAACAGCCAATTATCCTCCCAGGTGCCATCGCCGACCATACTCGATGTCATTGACATAATATCTGAAATGAGATAGACGACCAAAGGAATGGACAAGTTTTAATATAGCTGCGAAAGAATTTTGTGATTGGATACTTACCATCTTCTGATTCGGTAACGGACGCTGAAAAATCAGGCAATGGCACCATGTGAGCAGCTATATAGTCACTCAAAACCGATTCACGCTCCAGATCCAACTGCAAGCCAGCAATTTTATCGGATTTGCCAGTCTAAAAAGTTGGATATATAGATAGATATATAGAGATGTTTTTTTTATATATGTTTGTTATTTACATTGAGTCCCAGTTCATGATCCGTTAGGCTGCAATCGCTGCGCGGCTCTATGGAACTGTCGGACGTAGTGCTCAAAGCTTCCGCATTGTAATTCTCATCAATGTTGCGAGCACTCAGATCCGGCGTACTTTCCGATATAAGCCTGGTATTGCCCTCCTTGTCCGCAATCTAGAAAAGAAAAGGTTGAGATATTATTAAAATAGAACAACTTGACAAAGATAAGGGAAGCCCTAGACAGCCGGCAAGACCTGAGACTGTGTTGAAAAACGTCATGCTGAATAGACAAGGGCGGTGACGTCACGCGTGTACCTAAAAACTGGATCGATTTAAGCGTTACGCAGCAGAAAAGTGAAACTGTTGCTGAGATTTTAGCAATAATAAAACTATAAAAAAAAGCTGTAATCAAAGGCTTATGAATGCTATGTTGAAACAGTTTAAAATACGAGTGCCTGATAAGATATGGCAAATATATAGATATATATGAGTCAGTCCAACTTATAAAGATAATTTCGGTTCTTTTTTCCTGCTGTAATATTTACATTTTGTGCTGGCTCGGCCATGGTCAATTCCACAATAGGAGAATCAAGTTAACGCAATTTTTTGGCAATGCAAAATTGAGTTTTTTCACTAGCAGGAAAAGTCAATGATCCAATTAGCAGCTGAGTTGGCTTTAACCGTTTAACCGTCTAACAGTTCTATTCAGGCGTCCGTACGCTTGCAACAATGGACAGCAACTAATTAGTGGGGCATGCAACTGTGGTAGCATTTGCCTTTCAATTGGCTAGCGAGAAGCCACCAAAGTGTGGCCCATAACGAAAGTGAAAATCAAAAACGAGGTTCGAGTTGGCGGAAATAGCGAGCATACCAAATTGGAAATGGGAATTATAAATGGATGAGGTCAAATATAGATAGTTGCTGAAACAAATGCAACAGTTGTTGCAGCAGGTCATGTAGTTTTTTTTTTCTTCTGGCAAGTCAGAAACATAATGAGATTGGTTGGAGTTAACTAAGTGATAAGTAGAAATCAAAGCAATTTAATAGAGCTCACTCTTATTCCTTTCCCTGGGTTTCTTGCTACCTCCCTAAATGATTTTTTAAAGGGACAAAGTTAGATATAGAGAGACGCTGTTCATACTACTTTATCATAGTCAACTCTCGATCAATATTTTTTCCTTCGAAGCGAACAGTGCTTATGGACTTTTAGCATATCTAACTTGTACATATCTCTATAAAATCTGACTAGAATACCTAAATTAATCATTTTTGTACTTCAGATATGATGACAGTTTCTAGAGGCATAACAAAGTATTTATCAAGCATAGTTTGATAAGTTTCTGACCTAACACAAATATATAAATTAATTTATATTCTTTTCCGTCTAATTTGGTTTGTCTTTAAGGTCTTTTGTTTTCATGTGAACCTTTGCTTATGTTTCGTTATCGTACGATAAACAAACGTATTCATTATTTACTTTTAATTTTTCCAATATCTTTTTAAATTTGTTCATGCTTCATTTCAGTTAAGCTTTTTTATACATATCTCTAAGACTATAAGTCGGGAGATATGCAATTTGGCATTTAAATACTTTTAATAAATACACAAGCACACATTACTCAGTTGCAATTGTTTACTAATTTTTTATTTCTAGTACTCTCACATCTACCCATTACACTTACGCATAAAGTTCTATTGGCTTACCTTATTCAGCACCGCTGTGGCCAATAGATCCTGATAGATTTTCGGCTCGAAATAGTGCTCGGTGCGATGGCGTCTCTTGTTGTTGTTGTTGTTATTATGAAAGCCCGATAGCTGTCCGTTGGAGCGCGTATCCAAACTAATCTCTGAGACGGCTCCCGTTGGAGTCATGAGCGAATTGCTGCCGCTGCGCAAGGTTTCCGCAATGATGCTTTCGATGAGAGTGCGTAGACGTGTCTGAGATATATCAGCCAGTTGATCATTGTTGTTATTGTTGCTGCTGTTGTTGTTGTTGTTGTTGTTGTTATGGCCATTTACAATGGCTGGCAAATCTGTAATACAGTGGAAATGGTTAACAAAGATGTCGCAGTGAGTTCAAGAATATTGGCAACATGTAGTTAGCACAAAAGAATCTAAGTTACAAATAATAAAAGTAAATAAAATAAACACACATGAAATGAATGGAAAAACGAGTGTAGAAAGTGAGTGAGTTGTTGTTGTTGTAATTGTTGTTCGATAGCTTGTTGTAGCAGGCATACCTAATTTCACCTCAATGACGTAAACAATGTAAAAGACAATAACAGCTGCCACAGCATACATGCCAGTTATTAGTCCCAATGTAAAGTCCATGCTAGACAGTTATATATATATATATATATCTGTATATTTAGATATACTATATGTCAATTGAGTGTATTCACATTTATGAATAGACTGTCACATTTGTTTATTATTGTATTTTTTTTATTTTGTTAACACTCGTTTTTTGTTTCTATTTGTCTTTTGTGCTGTTTCAATATTTATGTTTCGATTTTAATTAACGCAAATACAACAAATAAACAAATAAACACAGACAGATACACACACGCACATTTCTCTATAAATTACGCATACGCCGCATTAGCCAAAAAAAAGTATAGCTATTCAAAGCTTGACTAAACGCTTGAATACAGTTGAATGTACTTATGTATATACGTGTGTATATGTGAATATATATTTGTAACTAATATTCGGCCTTTTCTTCTTCTGTTTCTTTCACATTTAGCGCTAATGTTTCTTTTTTTTTCTTGCGCTAAAACATAATTAATAATCACGCAGTTATCTATTTTTGCCTTAACAAAAGCCACTAAATTTCTTTATCGCTTCGTTTCGACGCCTCGCTGACATGTCTATTGTGTGTGTGTGTGTGTGTGTGTGTGTGCGTCTGCTTGTGTTTATCGCTTGAATGCCGTTAGTCATTGAGTTTTGCGCACAAAATGTCAAAGATTGAAATGTATCTGACTCGCTTTGCATATGCGACTGTCATTAATGAAGCAAAGCCGAAACTGAACCTTAACCGGCACAGATCATACCTAAATATATACTATATATATATATATAATATATATGGTGCATATATATATTTAAGTGCGCTGTACAAGGTGCACAAGTCAAGTTCAGTTCAGAGTTCGGCTTACATTATAAAAAAAAAACAATGACTGACATGTTTATGCCTTGTTTTTTTTTTTTTTTGCACTTGGCTAACTACGCTCGTACACACATACATACATATATAAAGGTATATGTGTGTATATTTATATAAATTATATATTTTATGTCGTGGCATAAATTATTAGCGCATAATCTTCTTCGCTTTAAGCCATCATTAATATTGATTAACATACAACGAAATAATTTTTCCTGCTATCTGCTGAGGCCACGTTTCAAATTTAGCTTTGATTGTTGCTAATATTTGTATATACTTATAAAATATACAATATATATATATATATTTTCAATATACAGGGTCAAGGTTGGCTACGCTACTTTCTTAATAGAGTTCGAGTATGTATGTATGTGTATGTGTTTATGTTATCTGTTATCTGCACAATCCGAAATTTACTTTTTATATATTTTTTGTTGTTATATTATGCGTCTTTTCTTTTAGTTAGCTTGTTATCATTAACACTTTAGTTTTATAAATTTTTATTGCTTTTACTCTGTTGTCTTTTCTTTTTTTCTTTCTTTCTTTCTTCTTTCTTTTAGTTCATTTTTCACCCGGCTTTTGGCTGTTCGGCGCGCGGCCAAGAAAACGTTGCGATCGGCGCGCTATGCGTCTAGCAACTGCTGCGAGCAGTCGACAGCCGCAGCTAACAGTGCTACACACACAGACACACACACACACTAATACATACACACGCTCATCGATAGCTTTGTAATGGCATACAAACAGTTTGCTTTTGTTTATTTGCGGCATTTCGATATTTGCGCGCTTTGTGCACCATGGAGAGAACTCCATATAGGAATTGAGAACGGTTCTCATTGAACTAAAACTATGCCAAGTTCTTAAAAATATTAATGAAACACTATATATTGTCTTATGGGTATACATTTATTTAATAGTTCCGCAAGAATTTAAAGCTCTTAAAGAATTCTTTGAGTTTGTTATTTATATTCATACGAATTCTATTAAATCGAATTGAAATCTACATATGTGAAGTTTTAGAATCAAAAGATGATTCTTTTTTGAAGCAATTAATCAAGTGTTTGATAAACTGATTGACTCATTGAATGATTAAGTGAATAACTAACTAACGTTGCTGTTTAGCAAATGCATTAAAGCTACTGAATATTATAGGCAACTGTTTAAAGTTGTTTAAGTTGATTAATTGACTGAATGGTTGACTAACTAACGATGATTGAAAGATTGACTGAATGTAATGAATGAATGAATATAAAGTTTAGCTGATTGATTGACTGTTGACTGATAGATGAGCTTACAACAAAATCTTTGTTCTAGAAGGACTCTGCATTCAAGCTAGAACATAGCAAGGCAGTCAGTTCGATTGATTGATTGACTGACGGACTGTTTGCAATTGTAATTTCCAATTAACTGAAATTCTTCCAACTGGCGAATCAATTAAAATTGAATTTAGAAAAAAGTGTATAATTTAAGAAATCAATTTACGCAATGCTACAGCTCTCCGTAACAATTCTAACGAAATTATTGAGAAACTCGTTTGTTTCCTGTAGCCGTAAACGGGTCTATATTACTTTTGTTTTTTTTGTGCGATTCAAGCTTTGAAGTGATTGACATGTTTATTTCATGCAATCATTGTGTGTTAGCGTGCCTCTAACTTATTACACTCAGCAAACGTATTTGATTTAGTAATTTGAAGGATGGGACAGACAAAAAACTTAATAAACAAAAAAAAAAAACAAAAATTGTAAACGAAACACTCAGCAAATATGTTAAATGTTCGACTCGACTGGCCGTGTAAATTGTCAATTTGCAGCTGTTATTGTTGTGGCTTGGCTTAAACCAGTTGGTGAGCAATGGCGGCGCACGTTGCGTATGATTTATGTGTGAGTATCTCGGCTTGTCATCTGGTTAAGGCCAACTGTTGCTACAATTCTTAAATGCTTATAAAGTGTTGTGTACTTGTCGGTATTTCAAATAGAGCGAGAGAGAGCGAAGCAGTGAGCGTCAGACAGAAAGAGAGAGAGAAGAGGTTTCTGCTTATCAGTTGCATATGCTTTGCTCTTATCACATGTGTGTGTGTGTGTGTGTGTGTGTGTTGCTCTTATCAATGAGTGTTGACCGCGATTTTCGTTGCTTTTAATTTGAGTTTAGTTTGTATTCAATAATTACTGATAGGCGCATAATCCATCTCTATATATTCATTGATTTCAATGACATTCTTAAAATATTACGTATACGCACGGCTGTCTATCTAGTTTTATTTCTGCGGAATTTTTCAAATATTACGTGTACGGATAGACACACAAACATAGATAAATGCATAAAGATAACAACGTGCGCTAAATATAGAGATACGAAAGTTGATTATTATTATTATTATTATTATAGCCATGATTCATGCTGGATACGGGCAGGTTAAACAGGCACTACACAACAGAGATTAGAGCAGTAGTGGTAGTAGTATGTATTTGCATTACAGTTACTTTTTTTCGGGTAGTGCCAGAACGGGGAGCTACACGCATGGACTTACCTCCTTTGTAGGCACGTGCGCACAAAGCGTTCTCCACATTGATAAACATATTGCTTAATTTCGCATGAAATTTATCAAACAGCTGCAGGTCTGTATGCAGTGCATTTTTGTGTGTGTATGTGTGTGTGAGTGAATGTGTTTGCATGTGTGTGTGTGTGTGTATAAAGTATAATTAAATTTAACATTAAGTATGCAATCAATTTTGTTAAAAGCTTTGGCTGACCGCAAGGCAGTTAAGCAAAGTATACAATGCCCTTTTGGTGGGCAGTTAGAAAAGTTGCAAATGCTCTTATCACAATCATATTCAAGTCTTATCAAAGGGATAAATCCCTGCAACAGTTTGCTCGACAAAAAACAGACTACTAAATGAATTATAACACAATCCACTAAAATATACAATATTATCTATATAAAAGTTTGCTTTATTATTTGAAATATTTTGTTGCATACTTTTAGGTGCTCTGTTCTTGCAATCAGATCAATAGACTCGGTTGCCTCAGCTTTATTAACTAAATTGCACTGAAATTGTCGCTGAACAATATATAATAAACTTGGTTCGTTGCTCTGAATAAATGCGGGCATGTAAAAGCTGCTCTCTGAACTGCTCTGTGAACTGTAGAGTACAATTCCGACAAAAGCAAGATATACTATATCGCATGATCTATATATATAGTATCTGTATATACTCGCTCGCTGCTTTTTAATTTGCAACAATTGAGGAAAATTTGCACTCGCGACAGATTGCATTTGCACTAATCAAATCTAAGCGAATCTGCGAAACCCATTTCATATGCCATTCAGTTGAGTTGAGTTGAGTTCTACTTACAGTTCTCGCTCTTGGACAATTGGCCGACTTTGATGTGATCGAGATTGCCACCGAGCATTTCCGCTACAATTTCCTCAACATATTCCCTAATCCTGCTGCGCTCATCCGCATTTATAGTCGAATTCATGCCAACCTGACTGACGCTCTCGAATTCTGTAAAGAAATATGAATTTAGCTATAAGATCTAGCTTTTTTTTGTTTGTTTGGCTTTTTTTTTTTGCTTACGCATCGAGCTGTCGGCAACTTCTGAGCTGATGGGTATATAGATTTCGCTGCGTGCTCGCAATGGATAGACGAACTTTTGCTGATTGAAGGACATCTGCTCGGCCACCCAGGACGAAGTTTGCTCCAGCGACTGCTTCGAACTGTGGCACAATTCGCACACCCATTGCGCTGCCTTGGGCAGCCAATTGGCGCACTTGATGCCGCGACACACCTGCTTGCCACACGTGCAACATGTGACAAAGCTATAGGGACGAGAGAGAGAGAGAGAGAGAGGGAGAGACTATTTTAGACTGACCTCCACTTGGACGTAATTTTCTACTCACTTTTTGGCACTGCTCAAATCCAATTCTGCACAGCAGACATTACAGTTGGACTGCTCCTCGTTGGCATTCGACTTCTTCGGCTTCTTAGTGACTAATTTGCTAAAAAAAAAATAAGAAAAGAGAAAAATAGATTAGAATATATTATAGATATGATTATGTGTTGTATTATTTATTACATTATAATTTATGTAAGCATTAAAAAAAGGGTAATTTAATTTAAAGGTAAATCTATTAAGAACTATAATAAAAAAAAACAAAATAAAATAATAGCAAAATGAGAAATAAAAGCATTAAATGAAATAAGAAATATATTTATGGTTTGTATGTTTTTATTATGCATAGTTTTTTCTTTAATTATTTTTTTTTTTTTAATATTAATATAACAAATTTATTTTTTGCTTATTGATATTATTTATATATTTTTATTTTATATTACTTATATATTTTTATTAGAATTATATTATATTATATATATATTTATTACAATTAATAAATTCAACTAAATATGATTTTAAATTTTTTGATTAAATTTAAATAATGAACTAGTTAAATAGTGAATCAACTCCGATTCATTTTTTAATGTATTTAGCTATTTAATACAGTTTTAGCTTGTTTTCATTGAACAAAAGAAATTGGCAACAAGTCTATAGATATACATATATTACTCTCCCAAAAAGTTTTCTCTACTTCAAGATTTTATGCAAATTATTCGATTTAGGCTGAAGCCGTGATCAGACAGCTATCATTCTTGACACAATTCTGAGTTTTATATATTTTTTTTTTCGAGCATAATTAAATTAAATTTCAAATGTGTCTCTATTCTCTTCATTGTTGTTCTTTAGTTCAATCAATTTATGCAAGAATATGTTTTATAACAGCTTTGTCTAGTTTTAGACCCTGGATATTGCCGCATATCATCCATTCTTGACACATTTTTCGGTGCCTTTTTTGTTGTTGCTGGTTCTTACTTTCCTTTCTGCAGTGCTTCGCATTGAATATTTTTAAGTTTGTGACGCAGAATTTGAGATATTATACAAATTATTTGGCAAAAGGTTAAACAACTCTATGAAGGCTGCCCGTTGCTAAATTTTGTTTAATTTATAATTTTCTGCCTTGCTAGCATCTCTTTAATTAGTTAAGAAAAAATCAATATTTAAATGTTTTCAATATTTCCAAAACAAGTTTCGACTGACCAAATCGAAACTGTAATTAAGATACTACTCTATCCCCTTCTCTTTCTCCACCTCCATCTCCATCTCCTTCAAGTGACTGTTGCATAAGGAAAAATGCGGAAGAAAAACCGTCGATAAACCCGTTTTGACCAGTGAAAAGTGATTTTGCAATTTTTCTATAAGCTACTGGAATATTCAATCATTTTTTTGTTTTTTTATTTGGAATTATAACTTAGGACAGCTTACAGCACGCTGAACAAGTTGTATAACAGTATAACAGTAGATATATATTTTGTTTATAACAATCACACATACATATACATATAAGAAAACTAAAATTACATTTATTGCTACCTGTATAGGGTCTACGTATATTTATAGTATTGGATATTTGATAGATTATGGGTTATGTGTAAAGGTATTATGATTATTATGTCAGTCATTTACAATTTATGCAAATTTCTAGAAAGAAAAAAAACAAAAACAAATGCACGTAATTGAAACCGAATACTCGAAAATGATTAAGTATATATACATACATACATATATACTTTTATATCTATATGTGTATATAATGTTAACAACGTGCACAAAATATTAACACAATTTTTTGTTTTTCTTCACTTATTTCTTTTGGAGTGTGTTTCAAATGAATTGGCAGAAAATTTTGCAATTGTTTACATACAGACGCAAATGAAATCGAAACAAAAAATACAAATCTAAAGTCTAATTGGAGAAATTTCAGTCAAATAAGAGACAATTGTCTATAGATATTGTTGTTGCTGCTGCTGCTGTTGTTGTTGTTGTTGTTGTAGCAACTGCTGCTGCCGCTGATGATAGCGTAGACGCCTCCTCGCCCAGTGCTCATAGTTATTTTCAAGATTCTCATAGTAGATATCCTCCTCTCTAAACTGGCCGCCCTCATCCCAGTCATCCTGATTGGGCGGCCGGCCAAAGATATGCGCACTGGTCGTTAGCTTCAGCAGCACCACCTCCATGGTGCAGGCCATGAAGAGGAAGGCGAAAACAGCGAAACTGATCGGTGTACAGAGCAATTTCTCCACTTGGCAGATTACACCGGACGTAAACAGCATGCTGGCTAACGGGCTGGCCGTGTCTCTATAACGTAATTCCTATACTCTCTTCACGTCTGTTTGCTGTTGTTGTTGCTGTGGTTGATTATGGATTTCCTTTAACTTCAATTTAATTTGCTATTGAACTCTGGCGTTGTTTTTTCAGTTTGCTTAATTTGGCACTGTGCTGCATGGCCGTGTATTTTACTATTTTTTCGAACTCGAATTTTGTTTTATCTAATTTTTATTTATTTAATTTTTTTTTTTTATTCGTGGCGCGCTCCGGCAACAACTTTCTCGCACAAGCTGTGGTTTTATTATGCGCAGTTCGCTTTGAGCGCGCCAGTCTAGCCAACAGCTGAGCGTGCGACGACAGCGACGTCGACGCACACAGCTTATGCCGGTTTTTGCATAGAAAGCAAGAGAGGGACAGAGAGTGCGAGAGAGACAGTGGGAGAGTGGCACACGCAGCAAAAGCACGAGAGCGCGTGAGCGTGTGGATCATTGAGAGAGTGAGTGAGAGTGAAGCAAACACAAACAAACATAAATGCTAAACATATGCGGATAGACGGCCATAGACAAGCACGTTGATGACGCAAGAGCTTTAAAGCGTTATTGTTGTTGCAGTCATCTTCTTTTTTCTTTTTTCTTAGAGAGTTACAGTAATTTACGCGTTTTGCCAGAAGCCTCAGCATAGCAGAATAACCAGAAATGTTACAGCTGCTGGCAAGTAGAAAGTTTGACAGTTCTGGACAGTGTTGGACAGCTGATGCTGCTGCACTCTAATTCGAGTTCAAGCTCTAACTAGAATTTGTATTCGCTTTCAGTGTTGATTGATAGTCCGTCTAGCGTTTGATGTTCCTAATGTCTGACTTCATTATTCATTGCGAAATTTTAAACTATTGTAGAAGATTGTCGAAAATTCCGCAAACTAGTTTTGATTCTCATAAAAATTTTGTTATTCATATTAGCTTTGCGTGTGATTTTTTTTACTAGTTTTTATTTTTTTTTTTTAATTTTTTTTATAAATTGTAGCTCTTGGAATTTATTAATTTATTAGTCTGTCTAATGATGGCTGATTAATAAATGGCGCCCGAAATGAAACGGGTTTTCAAATAAAGATAAAGATTAAAATAAAAAACAAATTTAAATAATATGAATAATTCTATAAATAACACATATGAACAACTATAAACTTTTTTTTTATTCTTAACAAGATTTTGTTGTGTAGAACTTTTTTATGCTTGTTTTGCTACTTGACTTTCAATCTCAATGCCAGTGTCAATGCCTCAGTTGCTAATTTGTTGTAGCGCAAAAAAAAAGTAACAACAATTTACAGATATTCATTGTAATTTTTTTTTTTTTTTTTGCTGTGCTAACATTAATTGCAAATATGTTACTTAGCAATTTGCGCACATATAAATCGGTTTTTTATTCTATAAGAAATTCCACATCAATTAGCGAATGCCGAAAAGTATGCATCGAAATATTTCGTGGGATCTTTTCTGATATGCAACACTCAATTGGAATTCTGACTGGTTCGACAACACCTGTCACACTTTTCTTTAATATTCGTAGTTAATTTTTGTCCATTTCTCAAAGTTGCCTTGGCCACTTTCGTAAACATAAAAATTCTGTCACATGTGTAACACTTTTTACTCGGTTTTTGTTTTTGTTTTTGTTTCTTTTCACTTGCTATGCGACTTGAATCTTAATTGAACCCGTTTGGATGCTCATTTGCGAGACACATTTAAAGAATTTAACTGCAGCCAAAGCAGGTTAGACAAATTTCTAAAGAAGTGAAAATAACTTAAATAACTTGAAATATCATTTTTGATTAGATTAAAGTGAACAGGTGTATTTAACATAATGAATGTGTCAGTGTGTAGCATAATGAGCTGCATATAAATTCATAAATTTCCATACATTTAAATCTTTATTCATTCTGCTTTGTGCTTTTCATTTCAAGTCGAACTATAACTTCTATTCATAAAAGTTTTTCTTGCTTGTTTCTCGTAAGCTATAAAATCGATTATTCACTGATTTAAAACATAAATGTGAAAAGCTCTTTACAAAATGTATATTAAGCCTTTTATATAAGAAATGTCAAAAGTTTTTACTGCATTCTTCCTTAACTAAATCAAACAATTAATTGGAAACTTTAATCTGATTTAAAAAGATTTCAAATTAGGTTAAAAATGTTTAATTGTGAATGCTTAGTTTTCTTGTTATTTAAGTTTCCATGTCAAAATCAGGGTAAAGCGCATTTAACATTTCAATTATTTCTTATGTAACATTCCTGTTTCCAAAGCATCCGCAACAAATTTTAACCCAAAACGCATAGTTTCATTATCTCCAACTCTTTTTCTGTCAGTGTAGCGCACTTATGCATTAAAATACTTTTAGCCAAGTGACGTTGACAGGCGTTAATTATAATTATAATACCGCATAAACTGACTGACTGACTGACTGACTTTCCATTTATGCATGAAGCGTCTCTCGTTTTTTTTCTTCTTTTTTTTCCAGTTTTCAACTAAGAAAGCGAACATTGTAAAGTGTATAAAAGCCAGCTGATGATTGTTTAAACAATTGCAACTTTACGTATACATTACTAATAAACAATAAACAAATGCTTCATTAGCTTGAATAGACCAGGGAATTATATTATTCTTTGCTAATTGTTGTTATTGTAAGTGAGAAGGAGATAGGGAGGCTCGTGAGGCGGGTTCTTAACGATTTCCGCTATATCAAATTTGTGTCACATTGTTATGAAATATTTGCTAACGGTAAACGATAATCGATGGACAATCGAAATTGGCAACAGCTGCGAAACCAATTGTTGTTGACCAATTAAAGATATTGGTGAATTAAGTTATTACACAAGCGGCTTGATTTGTGATTCGACCAAGGAAATCAAAATTGAGCTCAGCTACCAAATAAGACAAAGCAAACAGTCACTAGAAAAATAAACAAAAGATTGATTATTCAGACGATACCCTGTGCTTTGCAAAGAGCTGGTCGTATGCGCTTAAACATAGATATGTACTTTGAGTAATAAAAATTCGATATTTCACGTAACTAAAGTAATCGATATTTATCGATCAGTTATTTAGAAGCAAGGCAAGTATTAATTTATTTTATTATTTTTGTAGGCTAACAAGCTGGTAATTCCTCCCTTGCCATAAAAGCTTATATACCCATTATTTAAACTCTCTTGGCACGCTTACAGGGTATACCGAAACGAAACTCTAGTGGACATCAATTATGCCAAATCAGTTTTTATGTGCAATTTTTTAAATGCTCCCAAGATAGTTTTACACATATTTTGTGCAGTTGCTTTATTTTTCCCATGTCTTTTTGGCCAACACGCGAACGTAATCAACACGTAACTGAAAACGAAAATCAAGCTGAAAAGGTAACTTAAAAAGCAACTAGCCATGTTTTTAGCTAACTGAATGTGCGATTCGCTGCACGTGCAGCAATCGGACTTCAAACAGGTGCAGCTCGTTGGTGGTCCACCAACTCAACTCAACTCGATTCGACTCACCTGAGCAAATGCTTAGCGCCACATTGCAGCAGATAGGCGCCACCGATTAGGCCAACGACACTGGTCAGACCCAGGAATAAATTATTGTTGCCCCGATGCATGGGCAGCTCCATTAGGCAGTCGATGGGCCGCAACAGACGCTTGCAACACTGTGAAAATTTCTCATTTGTCATTTGTCACTTGTCATTGGAGGCAATGCAACAACTCGCAGCACAGAGCACAAAGCACACACAACACAGCAGCTCTATTCTATTCGCTAACTGAAAACAAACTCAATCTGAACAACAAATTTGTTCTATACGACGGGGATTATTAGTCTATGCGGAAAGCAATGAAAAAAATACCCAACTATCGCTGTCTTTGACATTGTTGCTTGTACATATCTTATCATTCAGATAATATAACGTGTCGTACATGTATATTTATATGTATGTACGTATTTATTTACGCATGTAAGTTAGCTCATAGTTAAATAAATGATTTCAGTGTAATGCCCTACGTGCAGCATTTCAGTTCAAAGTGAAATTTAAAAGAACTTCGTTATGATTACCCAATGGACTACAAAACTTTCGATGTATGATTGAATGACACTCGCTTGAAGAAGGTAGAAAAGTTGGACACTCTTTAAAATATCAATCAATCAATCAAACATAGTAAACAAGGTATTTTATGCCTAAATGACACTTGCTTAAGCTTATAACTCTACCTGAAATAATAATGACACTTGCTTAAACTATAAATATTTATGCCTAAATGACATTGGCTTACAATATTACATTATATTATGTCAAATATTTGCTAAACAGCTTTTAGTAATAACCTTAAACACACGCAAAAGAAACAGATTTTTAGAACTAAATCAAACTGAACTCGGAACTTGTATTTATTTTTAATAATCTTAGCAGCTGCTAAAGGCAGCAAAACATTTTGTTTTTCGCACTTAATTAAAATGTATACGTCTGAATGGGAAACTTTGTTGTGCCAAACGCATAACTCTACTCTCTATACTCTATACTTTAAGTTCAGCTAATCACAAATTTTATTTGATTACACATTTAAATGTAGCGAGATTTTTATAAGAAAATAAATTTTTATAAATATGTTCAGTATTAAAAAGTTTTCCTGTACTAATTTGTATATCGATTATTGCTAAAAGTTCATAAAGCATTGAACTTTTAGCTGCCTTTTAGCATTAATCAATATACAAGTTTAACGAATTTATCAAACAGAAAAGGTACGAACTTTTAGCTGGCTTTTAGCATTAATCAAATTGATATGCATGATTTATTTGAAGCCAGTGTCATTTGGGCATTTAAGCGAAATGCATTGTTATTTTAAGCTGATGTCATTCGAGCACTTAAGTTAATTTGCGTCAAATAACATAATTTGCATTGGAAAATTCGTTTAGCTACACAGCAAATTGCAATTTCTACTACAACTTCGTCTAGACTTTTTGCCTGTTTTAGCTGCTTAGCTGTTTACCTGTGCTTATCGCTTGGTATGTGCTCTTGCTAGAGTTATTTTTATACACTATCAATCACGATTTTGTATTTTGTTTGCTGGCAGATTAAACATAACTGATTAATGCAAAGAAATTCTCGCTTTTTGCTTAAGAGAATTTTCAATTCCTTTTCTTTTGCTTTGTTTTTTTGTCTATCGAGATGGCGCGTTATCTAACACTGGTCATAGGCAATAGTATCGAGCAAAAAAAGGAAAAAGCATGTGATTAAACATGACAAATGCGAATTACGAATTGCAAATTGTTTCTATACACTTGAGCAGACATCAAAGTCATTTTTAATAGTTTTTTTCTCGTCGGTTTTTGTTTCACACTTTTTTACACTTCACGACTTCAAGTTTGAATAAATTATTGAGCGAGTCAAGAACTTTATTTTGCAATTAAGCATTTTTTACAGTGTTTATCAATCAAATCTCGTTTTCGGCATTTATTTTCTATATACTACGTGTATGTATGTATATGTGTATAAGAACTTGTTAATTGATTGCCTGAGCACGGACGGAATTGAGCCTACGGCTATCTGCTGTCAGCTGTCGGCTCTCTCTGCATACATGTTTATCAGAAATTTACCTAATTTTCCCGCCAGCTGACTTAGGATGTCTCTCACACGATTCGCGACGATCTTAACTGACTTAACTTGAGTTTGCGACTGTGTCGTTGGCTTTACTCTACCTTACACTTTTTTTGCAGTTTGTCGTTTCATATGTATATATATATGTGTGGTGAGAGGGGTATTATATAGTCTTGTTTGTTTTTTTGTTTAAAAAAAGCCTGGCATTCGTTTTTTGCGGCTTTTGATTTGATAACAACGCGCGATAAATAAATAATCGTAAAAAAAAATAATAATAATAGAGAGAAAAACAAACAAAAAAACAAAAAACTTGAAGAAATAAGAAAGAGGCAACGCAATGAACAATTTCACAGATAAGTGTCAAGATTTTTAAGGTTATATCACAATCGCCTTATAATTGGGCCGAGACGTTCAAGAGCAACAATTTTATAAATATATAGTTTGGCCGGATTTTTAATTTAGTTTTATATAAATTTTGTTTGAATTTTGCAGGGGTTTTTATTTTGGTGTGTGCGTTGTGGCGAGTATCCAAAGTGGAACTGGACTTTAGTTGGTTTAGTCAGAGGCTAAAATAATACAGGCCGATAACAAAGAATGAAAGCAGAGGCAAAGACAGAGAGAGAGAGAGAGACAGAGCTAGAGAGACAAATAGGGCTAAAGAGGCGTGAGCTGTGAAAGACAGCTGAATAACTTTTGTCATTTGACCAATTAGCTCTTTGTCATTTATGCAAATCGTGGACGGCAAAAGCGAAACGGCTCAAATCAAAGAAAATCGATGGTAAAACTTGGAAAAACAGCTCGCCAATGACAAAATGAAAATGAATTACGACCAAAGCCCGTTTCACGTGCTTTCGCGTCTGTCTGTTTGTTTTCCTCTTTGGCGGACCCAATTAATTGGCATTCATCAAATTAATAATGAATGCAGCGATAAGATAAACTCAAATTGCGCTCGCTTATAGTGCCGATAAGATTCAATGGGAATTAAAGTTTGAACGAATGTCGGTGTTACAATTGCGAAACGAGCTAAAGCTAAAGCGTAAACGAAAACGATGTGCGAATAATATTAGGCTGTAAATAAAGATATATAAAGATAAATAGAGAATCTGTATATTTGTATATCGATAAATATCGATTGTTTAAACAACTGTTGATAAGTTTAAAGTTTCTCTCTCAATGTGGTTTACATTCAATATGTAGCAACGTATATGTAGATTCTCCTTAATGTATAGTTATATATCTGTGGATTCCTATTAATTTCGATAATTATTTATAGTTTCAAGCTAGTTTGATAAACGTATAACTCCTTTGCAATTGTGTAATGTCAATTTAAAGGCAATTCAAGAAAGTTAAGCAATATTTGCATATACTTAAACTCTAATAGATTTCGGTATAAGTTAGTAAAAATCTAAAAAATTAAAATTTTACTTTAAAAAATCCAAAATAATCTTCCCAATTGATATACCCCATAGGAATTCAACTAATTTTGTCAAAGAAAACACACGAGAGAATAAAAACTAATCATAATACTCTAAGTTTATTCTTTGAGCTAAAAGAACATCATAATGATATTACACGAACTGTTAGGCAGATATACAAACATATACATACATACATACATTATATATATGTATGTTTATATACATATATACCGCTTAACGATGTTGTTCAGCTCTCAGTGCGCCTGACATGGCAATAAAATACATTTTGAAGATGAGTAATGAAAAGAGTTTTATCACTTTTTTAGTTTGTTTTGTTTCTTTTTCAGTTCATTGTCTGTCGAGTGGGAACATTTGTGTCTCTCTCTTTCTCTGTATATATATTCTCTTCCCAGATGCGACTGCACCTGCGAATATATTATTATTGTCATTGAGGTCGACAAATTTTGCAAATTGCAAATCTGAAGTTTGTCACAACGCACCCAAAACACACACGAGAAACATTACAAAGAAAAATACAAATGTAAAATGCAAATCAAATCAACAATTGACAAACAGCAGCTGCACTTGAGAGCATCCATCTAGCGTATGCCAAATGTCTGCCAAGCCCATCATCAACCACATCCGTCCGAACAGCCTCTTCAATTTTTTTTTTTCGGAATATCGTATAGCTTGTGCCGTGGGCCATCGTAAAATTGTTAATTAGCTACGTTCGCATGTGTCAAATATTTGACAAAATAATTGCGAAATTTACATTCGGAAAATAATAGACATTCATTATTCATTTCGATAAATCAAAAGACCAGTAACCAAAAAAAAAAAAAAAATAAAATAAAAAAGATTATATAAGAGTTTGAGCAGCATCATGAAATCAAGTTTATCGCGGATCTTGTATAAGCAGTAAACAGTAATTATTTATTCTAGAAAATATTTCAAAATTTATAAATTTTTTACTTTAAACATTAATTTATAGCGATTGAAGAAAATTTGAATAGAAAATATGAAAAGAGAATACATATGTACATGGGTTCTACAGATACATATATTCTATATAAATTAAACATTTTGCAGGTATCAAAAAGATGCTTTAAGTTCTAAATTACAGTTCCTTAAAATGCTTCTTAAATAAGAGTGACAGACAGAGAGAGAGAGAGAGAGAAAGTGAGAGGTAGATAGTTTGGAACATGTAGAGTTCCATCGGCATAAACATAGAGAGAGAGAGATCCCGAATATAAGATAAGCCTAACGCACTTCCCGACATTCGTAATCAGCTTACATTAAAAATCTCACTCGAATCACTTGAAATTCAAGTTATTTGCGCCTTAAGTCAAATGTAAATTTGTGTCTCACTAGATTCATTAGGGGGACTCACCTTAATCTATCGCGCAGCTCTTGATATGTGGGCTGATCGCGCTGCAACAGCTGCAGAATCCGTTGGCATTGCTGCAGACGCTGACGCCGCTTCAGTGCTTGATGATCCACGTCGAGAACGGCGATGCCGCTGTCGACGCTGTTGTTCAGCTGCTGAGCTGAGGGACTGTCCACAGGTGAAGGTGTTGTTGTTGTAGGTGAAGGTGTTGTTGTTGTTGTAGGTGTTATAGGGGATGTTGCTGTTGTTGTTGTTACTGTTGCTGTTGACGTTGTTGTAGGTGAAGGTGTTGTTGTTGCTGGCGCTGTTGTTGTAGGTGAAGGTGTTGTTGTTGCTGGCGCTGTTGTTGTAGGTGTTATAGGGGATGTTGCTGTTGTTGCAGTTGTCGCTGTTGTTGTTGCTGCTGCTGTTGCTGCTGCTGCTGTGTTGCTGCCTGCAATTGCGTCGGCGGCCATTGTTGTAGCTGTTGCTGCTTAATGAGAGTTGCTGTTGTCGTTGTTGTTTCTCTTCTCGTTGTTGTTGCAGTTCACTTTGTTTTGGTATTTGACGCTTTCGCTTCACTTGAACCCGCTTGACACACAAACGTTCACTTTTAATCAAAACATTTTTGCGCTAAGCCATTTCCGCACTGTACTCGACTACAGTGAACACAGGCTAACATGCACAAGCATACACACGCGCACACACACGCACAAACAGTTGCAATTCGGTTGCCTGGGAACCGGCCGTAGGCGCCTCCGTAGCGCTGTCAAGTTCAGCGCTCAATGCAATTCTCGTCGCGTCACTTCTCAACACTGGTTTTTGTTTTCGACACTTTTCTACAGTTTTTGTTTGAATTCGCTGTTGGCTTACTTTTTGTTTGGCTCGCTTTTGTCTATATATTCACGTATATTTTTTCAGCTACTCTCATTCACTTGTCGCTCGGCGCACATTTTGTTAATTACGCTCGCATTTTGGCCATTGTCTTGGCCTTTTACCAGCGCCCATTTGCCTTATCAGCCGCAGCGATATACAAATTTTTCACTCTTGTTTGTGCGGAGGGGCGTGCGCTCCACAAACAGCTCGTGCGTTCGTCGTATTTGGTACTGCAAGCAAAACGAGAGAGGTTTATATAGATGAGAACGACTAAACAATGCTCTATTCTAGGTGTTGAGTGAAGTTGAGTATGTGGGAGAAAGTTGATTTGTTATCTACGGTATGTACATGTTTAAATGTACATTATTTAAATATACAGCATATTAATTTTGTCTTTATTTATAATATAGATAGCCATTTGGAGAACAAATTTTGTTGGTATTTATTTATATTTAACTTAAACATTTAGTTGTGCCTTAGTTAACCAGTCTGTTTACTTTCTAAATGTCTTAAGTCTTGGTGCAAATTTTGATAAAAAATTGCACTTTCTGATAGGTATTATTGATGGTGACTCTATACAATAGTATTTAATTTTAAAAGCAAGTAAAACAGACACAAATTTGCTGATTCAAAGCAATGACTAAACACTCAAAAAACTCATTAGATCAAGAATGTGTGTTGTATGTGATAAAGGCATATTTATAGTCGAGCAAGAATACTATATATGTATATATTATTTAGTATTACGCCGTTGAAACTTTCAATGCATGGGATTGCTGTACTTTATATTTGATAGATATATCAGGTTTTCAGCTTTTATAGTCAAAAATAATATTGTATAGCAAGCCAGTATATCACTTTTAAATACCTTAGACTGTATTCTTATAATCTAACTACTATTTCTTTCAGGCAATCGAAAAAAAAAAACTTGCTTAAAGTCTAAACGACAGTTAAAGGAACTTTATGCCAAGCTAATATACCCATTTCACAGCAAATCTTGTATTTATATCAAGAATTCAATAAGCAGTACTCTAGCGCAAGCTAATATACCCATCTCACAAGCCAAACAGTGTATAATCCACAGCTATGCCTAAAGACTAATGAAACGAAATTATAGCTACAAGCCAATATACCCCTTTTCACCTGTTGCACAGCGTATGCTGTGTATATGAAATCTTTATTTTGGGTTTACTTTATGGCCACAATAAACAAGCCGCGTTTATTGTGCCTGGAGATAAGATGTTCGAAGACCTCGCCCTCGTCTATATATGTAACTGCAGCAGCAGACGGCAAACGATTCTACAGCTACAGCGAATCGGAAGCTAAAGAGCAGAGAAGACAACGCCACATACATACATACATAAATATATATGCATACATATTTACTATATAATTTCTGAATGATATGGCAGTGGAGTCTTTTGACTGCACGCCTAAATATGTAAATTGCCAAGACCTAGAAAGGCACGTAGCCGCATTTGGTAATTTCATTTAATGCACTGCCATCGATTTGCATAGTGGGGACTCCAAAATGGTGTTGGGTTTATGCGGGAGAGTGAGGGGACTGCTTAAACGATAACAACAACAGCAACAACTTGAAAAACAGGCCCTAAGCATAGAAAGAAAGCTGCTCAACTAAACTCCTCAAGCGCCGCTTGCTCATCAAGAGAAACAAATAGAGAGACTGTCAGTCAGAGAGATATTGAGAGGTAGAGAGAAAGAGAATGACAGAGAGAGTGGGAGAGAGACAATACCTGTCCATAACTATATTGAAAGACAACCCCTGGGGCGGCCAAGCAACCCAGTCAAGAAAAGATTTGCAAATCAAAAAATTAAAAAAGAAAAAAAAAAACACAGAAAAGTTGAAAAAAAAAAACACACACACATACAAATTCAAAGAGAAATTCTAAGACAAAGGCAGCGAGTGAAGTTTGATAAGTTTTAAGCAAAAAATATAAAAAAGAAAGAAAACAAATAAAGAATGTTTTTGGTTCTTAAATAAAAAATAGTAATAATAATTTATTAAGATGTAAATTAAAATGAAACAAAATAAAAATTTTGACTAGAACAAAAATTATAATAATAATAACTAATTGGAAAAAATCTACGTACTCTTACATTGATGATGAACTACTCGATCAGATTACAAATTATTTATACTCTTTCCAGAATTACCCTAGAGCCAGATTATAAATGCCTTGTGAAACCATATGAAGAAAACCCTAAAGTTTTTCCGTTTGCAATCTTTATGTAGCAACCACTTAATAAATATACTCTAATATACTATAATAAATATACTATAATAAGTGACACATAAATTCGAAGCTTTAGCAAAAGAAGGTCTATGAAACAAATCTCACCAAAAAGCCGCTATGAAATTAATCAAATAATTAAGACTATTTTTAGACCCCGAAACACACTGAGCATTGGAAATTCGGTTCATAATGTTTAGAGCGTGTTTTCACTAATTTAACTTTTAATTATTTAAATATGTCTTTTGGACAATTTTGCTTTCTGTTGCCGTGGGGCAAGAATTTCTAGAGCTCGCCTCGCTGCCGGTGTAGAATAGTTAAGGCAGTTAAATGGATGACATGAAATGCCAGAGACTCCAGCTCAAGACTTCAAGCACAGTTGATGATGACAATGATAATGATAATGATGATGCTGATGATGATGATGATGATGATGATGTTGGCCAGTTGCAGATACACTTTGTAGCTGTATCTGTGACTGACGAAGCATTAAACGAGCGCGAGATGCGAACAAAACAAGACGAAGATTTTTGTATCGCATTTCCAGACAAGACATACTAAGAGACAGAGAGAGAGAGAGAGAGACAGAGATGGAGAGAGAGGGAAGGAGACAAAGAGACTGACAGACGCACTTGTTGATTGTTTTTTTTTTTTTCGAGTCAGTTGTTGCTGTTGTTGTCGCCAGCATTTCTAATGCTTAAGTTCACTTGTCTTTTTTGGCTTGCACACTGGCCGCTGGGCAGCTATAAGAAATTCCGTGTGTGTATACCTGTCGGTCAGGTGAAAACAACAGCTCTTTGCCTGTGAATGGGATTTTTCGGGCGGATTTGCGTTATAGAAATGCAACAAAGAGCAATGGAGACGAACAACATGATATGCAATTTTGTGTGCATGATTAAAAATGCATTTACCCAGTTTTCGAATACTCTAACAAAGAGAGGGAGGGAGAGAGAGAGTGATTATGTAAGGGCATATGTATGCAATTTTGATATAAAGGAGAGATTTACTGGAGTTTGATCGGCATATAGAAAAGCTTGTTGGTAAGAGTATTCATACTTGGGGTTAGCAAGAGAATTATTTGAAGTAAAAGTAGAATAAACAGTGATCTTAAGAGTATTTATATTTCGGATAGTCTCACTACTTGCTATAAATAATATATTTAGTATGAAACTATTGCAAATTTATATAATTCTATTAAAAATTCTTATTGAAATATATATAATTCTTCGATACGTGAGGAAATAATCAGTAGGTAAGGGTATACCAGAGTCAACTATACAAGTTTACTTTGTTAAAAAGTCTACTATGCATATCTATTCTAATCTGCCAACTCAGCAGCTTGTTAACATATGTAAAATTGCGTTGGTAAGGGTATTTAAAGGTCCGGCTGCACAACGTCTAGCTGCTGACTTTAAGTCAGATGAATAGAGTATTAAGGCATGCAGTTTGTATGCAAATTAAAGGCTTTTAGATCTATTGAATTGCAGCTCTTTATCATAATAATAAACACAACCTATTTATTTTTTGAGTAAGGGTATTCAACCTTCGGCTAAGCACAGCATTAAATGCATGCCTGCATTTTTGATTTATCCAAAGAAGATTATTTATATAAAGCAAGGCTGTGTCTCGTACTAGCAATTGATTAAAAACAATCAGATCAGCTGCTCATTGCTCAATGGCAACTGTTGCTGCTGTCGCTGTTGCTGCTCGTGTTGGTGTTGCTGGTTACGTGTTGACTGTATCTAGAGTTGAGAGAATTGTGCAACATTCACACAATTGTTTCGCATTGCATGTCGCTTTAAGCGGTTACAGTAACTAATTTGATAATTAATTAAACAATGACAGCGATTCCAAATGCAATTGGGTCAACAGCAAAGAGAAAATGGGCCAGACGGATATCAAGAGCTACTAACATACAGTATTTTAGTTATATACGAGCAACTACAGTACACATTTGCATACACAGACACAGACACAGACACAGGCAACAGCAATTAGTTAATCATGCCGGCAAACGCTAGCAGCAGTACAGTGAAATCATGCCGCAACGAACAGCTGGCCTAACCAAATTGCAAGACAATGAAAACAGAAATTTAGATAAGTTTTACATTCATTAAAGCCCTCAGAGATTTGATGATTAAGAGCATGAACACTCACTAAAACTGAAGTGATGAGTTGATAAATTCCATCAAGATGTTAAAAATGCCAGAAAAATAGTTGTTATCAAACGAGTTTGTTGTTGTTGGGTGTTCGAGACAAGACTTTGGTATTCATTAACATTAACAAAAATGCAAATAAAACTAAGTTTTCGAACTTTGCAATAAAGGCAAATTTAGTTTTATGTAGTTTAAATCGTTTATTTTATTCCCCGTCTAGTCATGCATATATTAAACACATCAAGAGAGATATTTCATCAGCTGGAGTTAGAACTCCGAAAACAAAGTTATTTGTGCGCTCTGTGGTTATTTTTATACAAAACTCGGTTATATTGTATAAAAAGATGTTCAGACCAAAGAGCGAGGGCTAATTATACAAATTTGGATTGACTTCTTAGTGATTGTTGTTCGTTAATGGAGCTTTCACTGTATGCGCAATTAGTTAACAAGCCGGCTAAGTACATAGTATGTGTGTGTGTGTGAGTGTGTTAAATGTGTATGCAAATGTATTGGTTAGTTAACGCCGCGGGCAATCGGTTAATTAATATTTGGATGAATATATTTTGCACAGGCAGAGATGATTGATGCTGCGGCTAGAGATCGATGTATGCGTATGTGTGAAAGGGAAATCTTGGTATTAATTACACGCAGATGTATCAATAAAACTTTTACTAACAACTTCACACATATGTCCGTATGTCCGCTGCCCTCTCACTCTCCATATCTCTCTCTCTCTCTCTTTGTTTTTCTCTGCCCAGCTGAGCTATTGCTTCTATGAAAGAAAATGGCTAATGAAACAACAACAATTGCAGCTGGAAGCCGCTTAGACGGCCAAATACGAACTAACGGAAGCTGGTAACGTCTTTGGCCGCGTCTCCGTTGCCACTTGGCTTTAAAATATTGTTAACTGATGCTGGCCAATTGGTTTTGCTTTCTGCTTTGCTGCTGTTACTTAAGTAATTTTAGTTTTGCTGTACGTAAAAGTTGTTTTCTTCACACAAAAAAAAAAAAGAGTCGAAAAAATATCAATCGATCAGCGGAAGCAATTTCAACTCTCTTTTCCGCTTTAAAGTTTTGTTGTTTGTTTTGTTTTTTTATTTTCCCACACCCAAGACACAGGGTTGCATTTTAATGCAATGCTAAAATGCTAAATGCTCATGACATTGACACTTGCCCAGCACTGCCCAACCGACTGTCCCTGTCCCTTTTGCACTTGCATGGACCCCGTTGACACTTTTCGTCATTTTATTTTATGCGCTCATTTCTTTTTTTGTCTGCTTTGCGCATGAGTCGCTTGTTTTAGTTTAGCACTGACATATCGCACGCTCCAGTGACCCACTAGGAGAATGCACTAAACAAACAAACACAAACACACACACTCATAGGTATCCAAATATAGACAGCTGCACGCAGGCTTTAAGGTCTAGGGCTTGCTCCCTCGCTGTCCCTGAGCCCTTTTTTATTTATTTTTATCACCAGCTTCGAGTGCTGCTGCTGTTGTTGTTGTTGTTGTTGTTGCTGCGCTTGAACGATTTTATTTTCAGCTAAGGTTCACTTATCATTGCTTATTGCACGACACGTTTGAAGCTATTGTTTTACACCAGCAACAACAAATTGACTTAAATATAATATGAATAATAATAATAATAATAACAGTAACAACAATAACAAAACGCACATTCGATACGTTGTTTGGATGCCGCTCTGCTCTGCTCTACTCAGCTGTTGCGTGAGCGCCGCGCAAACGTTAAAACGCGAATGAGAGCCGTCAACGTCGACGCTGTCAAGTCGAGCTTTGTATCGTCGGCGTCGTTGTCGCTGCTGCTGCGCAGTCGCTGCTTGTTGTGCGCGCGAACTCTCTTTCTCTCTCCCAACTGTCGTTCGTTTTGCTGTTCTGCTACCGCGCTCAACAGCTGGCTGCAAATGAAAGAAACAAAAACAACGAAATTAGCGGCAAATTTTAATTCTGGTTTTTTGATTAGGGGTCTAAAAGAAGTTTAAGGCCAAGGGGTTGCCGCTAGGGGTAGCTTTAACCAGTTTTTGCAACACAATTCAAGGGCAACACACGGATCATTTAGCATTGCGAACTTCCTATACTACTCCCTCTACTCTCTCACTCTCTTTACTCTCTTTTACTCTCTTCTAAATTGCAGACTGTTTGGTCACACGACCAAACTTTATTTTGTATGCCATAAGGAAGCGACATAAAAGGGAAGTGCAAATATAAGTAAAAAAAAGAGTAAATAAAAAAAAAACTCAAAATAACAGAGAACCATAAAACACAAACTCATTCGTATTCGGTTACACAAGTTCAGTTAGTCGAAGAAGCTTTGCTTCGAAACGGGCGTTGTTTATGGGTCGGTCAAATGAATCGGGAAATGCCCTACACCAAATGCCGACTTCAAGCTGTAAGCCAAAGCATGCAAATACCAAGTGCAGCGACATGCACGGAATAGGAAGCGTTTAGCTACCTATGAAAGACATTTGATACGTCTGTCAGCCGGACCAACAATAGCGACGGCACCAACAACAACAACTGCCACGGTGATATTCACAGTCCGTCACACACATACTATACATACATACAAACATCCATATGAGCTCTGCCTGCGTTTATTTTTCTTCGCCGTTTTGTCGCTTTTTTTAATTTTTCTTCTATTTCGTGTGTTTTTATGTACTTTTAACGTCTGTCTTTTGTCTCTTTCTTTCTCTCTCTAGCTCCTCCTGCTGCTGTTGCTGCTGCTGCTCTCCTCGGCTCCTTCCGCTGCCTGTGCTGCTGGTCAACAGCTTCGGCGCATTGCACCTGACACAGTCGCCGACTGAGACACCGGCTGCGACGCGGCAGCAGCTGAGACCCACTCTGAGGAATCTTAGTATTTGGTCATATTTTCGAGCATATTTTCCGCTCACTTTTTTTGTATGTTATTCGTATTGATATTGGAATTTGCTTTCTGCTAGTTTTTTCTGATGCCATAAACGCCGTTGTTTAAAGCCTGACTAATGGCTGGGCAAAGTAACGCATTATCATCCCCTTGGCCAAGTCATCATGGAATGCAAAAGCACTCGATTCACAGTTAAGCTAGAAGCGTACAAGAGAAATAAAAATCAACAGCAACAGCAACATCAGCAACAACAAACATAAACAGTTGGCATTCTTATCAAATGAATCTCGTGAATTCTTTTGCAGCTGTTGACACGCAATTTTAACTTATATAAAAAAAAAAGAGAAAAAAGAAAAGAAACAAAAAAACAACAATGCAATGCAAAAAAGTTGTGCTAGATCTTTACATCGATCGACAGAATTTGCTTAGCCAATAACAAAAATTTTGATGGGTGAAAGTCATTTAGCAACCACTTTCGATGCTGTTTCTGCTTTATGTTTATTTTTGGGTGGTATCACTTGATAGCCAAAGCGAATTTTCTCAGTTTCTGAGTCGCTAGCGTGAGAATTTGGTCAATAAGGTGTGGCCAATAATTTTGACAATATCTCTGAATTTTTTATTGACATAGAATAACATAAAGCATTAATAGTAGCATAAAAATTGTACATATGACAAAACGAATACGTCTAGGTGAAATGGTTAGTTTATATATTTTGCTTAATTTTAATTGGTTCAAACAGGCAAAACAATTTCAAATGAACACTATGAAAACATGCTAAAAACAATTCTTTAAAATCTCCTTTAACAACTTAAGAATTGAAGAACAAAAGCTTATTTCGTGAGTACATCTGAGTTATTTGGGTATTTGCGCAGATTATCTGGGATTTAATTTATGGCATCATATTGAGGCGGCGATAAATTTGCCTGAGGCAAAGGCAGCAACAAGTGCGAGCAAGCCAGATGTCCAACATGAGACACCCTGTGAATATACGAAATGCACTGCATACTTTCGGGCGTCAAATTAAATGAGATTTTTTATGGACAGCGCGAAGATGGGCTCTGATTTTGTATTCAGGTAAACAAATAAATATAAAAATATTTCGAGCAATTCTCATTGACTAAATAAATATAGTTAAACAGTTAGCCGCTCTTCGGCTGTTGTTTGTAACTGCGCATTGGCGAAACTGAGAGATGGAGAGCGACAGCATCCACAGCATCCAACAACAGCTGTTGTGTGGAACCTAAGCAGGTCCTATAAAATGGCCAAAGGTAACGCGATTTGCAGTAGTCCTGTTCAGCGTGTGCCACAAACTGTTTGCAACAGCAGCAGCAGCAGCAGAAGCAACAGCAAATGATAATATAGACAAATTTAAGGACAATTAAAGTGTTTCTGCAGTTCCTGTGCAAAAAGCATACAAAGACAAAGAAAAGGCGCCGCGTAATTGTGAATTACATTTCAATTGTGAGTGTGTGTGTAAGCGCTGCTGTAAAGCAGAGCATTTTCATTCGCTATTTATACAAGAAAATACAAATTTCATTCTCATTCAAATAAAAGTGGCGCGACAGCCCGTAAAACTTACGCACGCACGCACGCATACGCACACATGCACACAGATATAGAAACTCACTCATACACTTAAATACCTGCGCTGGCATTTTTAGCGCGCTTTTGTGTGCTGCTGCGACAGCATCAACTAACGGGGTAAGTTAAGTGTGTTACCTGCCTCTCTCTCCGGCTCCCTTTCTCTCTCTGTCTCTCCTGAGTGCTTTGCATTTCATTTGCTTGCAATTAAGCTCAATTGCATTAATTGCACGCGCGCCTCTTATACTCTGCAGCCAGCTGTTCAAATAACAGACAAATTTAAATCTCAAATAAAGAATAACAAGCAAGCAAGAACAAGACGAAAAATAAACACGTGCATTTTTTTGTTGTTGACTCAAGTCAAACAAAAAACTAAAATCCATAAATTGATTTTTTGCTGCATGCATCATTTCATATGTTTCGCTTAGTTTGGCGTTTATATTTAGAACGAGATTAAGAAGCAGCACAAGCCATTGCAGTTTTCCAGGTGTCGTCTTGCTAAGCAGCGCCCAAAAGCCCACTCAAAAGGCGACGCTAGACAATTGGCAAACGCACACAAACACACGCACGCATACAGTTGAAACCGGTTGCTGACTACGTGTATGTATGTGTATGTGTGTGGGTCTGTTCTCCCTTTTCACACTCAGGCAAACTTACGGCTGATTGTTGACGAGTCGCTGCTACTATGAAAAGCTTCACACAAAGTCCGTTGTTTATGTATGTGTGTGTGTGTGTGCTAGCGCTCGCAGCATTTCTCTGTCTGTGTGTGTGTTTTGTCTATGGCGTGAATTTTGTGACGCAACGCTTGGAGGTTTTTGAACTGAAGTACTTTCAAGCGCACTGGTACTCTTCGCCTTTAACTCGCTCTCTTGCTCTCGCTCTCGCTCTCGCTCTCGCTCTGGCTCCTGCTCTCTCTTCTCTTCTTTTCGCGCTCTCCTCCTGCTAAACACTTTTAAAGCGCTTTAAATAAGCTTCAATCAACAGGAAGGAAACAAATGGGAAGCGTATACGAAATTGCATGCGTAAAACTAACTGTAGAAGTAAAAGTTTTGCTTTCTTTGACACGTACACTTGAAGAATAAAGATGAAGTTGTAAATGTAGTAGGTTAAGCAAGTTGAAGCACAAAAACTTGTATACTGCAAATGGAGGGGAGAGGGAGTAGAAGGAATTTTTTTGCAGGTATGTCAAATAGTTGACAGGCAAAATATTAAAGTAAATAAAGTAAAAAATATAAAATTTAAAATAAAATGTATGATTGGTAAACAAATATACATATATTCTCTGTTCTTTCTTATTTCATTTCTCGCAGTGCATTTAAACAGCACTTGCTGTAATAAGATACAATTGCATTGCTAACATATTGATTGAACTTTGCAACTAGGGCACTTCCTGCTGAGGGCCAAAACCGTCCAAGTCCCCTACCATGGCTAAATCCCCTGACAGCAAGCAGGTTGCTTAACTTTTAGCCAGAGCCAGAGATAAATAAACTACCTTACAATGTTATCAATTAGGATACGCTCGACTGCAGCGTGCAATCCATTCAGTGATTACAGCAAAATCTCTGCAGCTAAATGCGAACAGCAACAGCAACAAGAACAATAAATAGTAAAACCGCCAAAAAAGGAAATAAGAAAAGAAAAACTAACGAGCTGCACATAAATAACAATAGCAAAGGCGACGCTGCAGCCAAAAGCCACAATAAAAGTTCAGAGCAGAAAATGTGAAAAATGTGTGCTCGATAAGAGCAAGAAAAACAACAGCTCAGGAGGAGAGGGACAATGAAGAATGCAGCTCAAGAGTGAACTGCCATTGAAGTTAATTACAAAATGTCCAATTAGGAAACTGACAACGCCAGCAAAATGGCAAAATGGCGGCCATCAAATGCAAAAGCAGCGCAATTAAAAATCCATCTGACCAGGCCAACACGAATGGCGAAGCCACCAAAAAAAAAACTAAAAAGCCAGAAAACCAAGCACAAAAAAAAAAATGAGAAAACTGCTAACTAATCGAGATGCTCGCATATGAAATGAATGCGGCACACTCATGCGGCAGCAACAACAATAAGAGCAATTGCAGCAGCAGCAGCAGCACTAGAAATTGCATAATAAGACTTTCTGTGAATGGTCTGAGCAGTCACCAGAACGAAATGATAGTCAAGTAAAGGTCAACTCTAAGATATCCTGTAAAAAAGGTGCAAGCTGATTCCACTTTGATAAACTTGCCTGAAGAGAGAAGCTCCTCTAAACTATGCTTAATTATTCTTCAAGAATTTTTGCATATTTTCCAAATGCAAGTTTTATCTACAGAGTCGAACACTCCCAGCTAAAGTATTGCTTGTACATGCATATCAAGTTCATAGTAAAGATGAGAAATCAACTTTTGGATAAGCAAAACTTTCAAGTTTTAGTCGACAATGCTTTGCATTAGCTTGCAGCCTTAATTTCTAATGTCTTTTTGTGTTTGTTTTGCGGAACTTTGATTTCCAGAGTAAAACCAACTTGTCTGGTATTTCCAAAGATAACAAAAGTAGTCTGCAAACGCAATTTACAAACACAACTTCGACTCAGCTAATTCAATTCAAATTATATGACGAGCGAGATAAGTTGATTACCAGACATTGCAATGTCGTGTGGCTTTGTTTGCGTTGATTAGATTGAGAGAGATAGGAATTATATATGAACTAGCTGTATACTCATATATATATAGTAGATAACAGTTCTCTGAAAAGCTGACTGGAATAACTCATTTATTTACAGAATTACTCATATATACATATGCATATATATTTATATATAATAAATTTCAACAAACATGTACATTTTTATATATCCCAACCATATATCATTTTTTATAATATCATATTATAGTCTACATTACAATTATAACAAAAAAAGCGAACGACATCCTGCTGTCGCCTGCTGTGCTCAAACATGAATGATAATTACTGCAAATTTCGGAATCTTTTGAAAAGTTTCTTCTTCTTTTTTTGAACAAATAAAATAAAATTTATTTGGTAATTAATCTAGCTTAACTGCCCACAGTTGGGCGTGGAAAGGCGCAGATAAAGTGCCTGCCGCACACCATTTAAGGCGCACAATTCTCGCCACTCATTTCATTAGGTATATACATATATATAATTTTCCTTTTTTAATTAATAAATAAATGTTGCGGAAATTATGTCACATTCAAGTGGGCGGCGCCACGCCCAGCCCAGCGCAGCACAGCGCAGCACTGCCTCCATAATTATGCGATTTGCCGGAGCTTAAGAGGCGCTTGACAAATGCGTGTTGCGGTAATCGCAGTTGAAATTACGCCGTAGGCAAAGCAGCTACTCCACAGCCTTCGGTAATGAGAGTCATTAATGTGACGACTGCTGAGCGAGAGTGAAGCGAATGATATGGGCTGGCATATACCCTATATAGTGGAATTATTATTAATTAGAATATTAAAAATTTTTCCATATGAATATCAATCAAATTCAAGGAGTTTATAAATACCTTAAACTCGGAACTCATTGAACAAGGGAAATCAGTGTATAATGTTTTTTTTTCAGTTAGAGTATCTACCAGTCAGGCACTTTCTTATCCTATAAAAAACATCTATAAATAATTCGTATTTATATGCAAATTACACATATACATATATATCTATATATAAGATCATATAAAAGTAATTTGAGCTGATTGAGAATGGGAATCACTTAAAATTCCGTTAGGCAATTCGATGAAATATCCTGGCTTAAGTTAATATTACGAAAGAGCGACGCAAAAGGAAAGCAAAACAGAAATTGTTGCCAACAGTAATTTAAACAAATTGTTGGCATTAATAATTGAGCAACAGTTTAAGGCGAAAACTGTTGCTGTAGCTCTACTTCCACTTCTTCATCATCTTCATCTTCTTCTTCTTGTCTTGCTGCTGTTGTTGTAGTTGTTGTTGTTGCCTTTGGCAAGGTCCTAACTAATTGGTGCGCTAGCTTTAGCTCATTCTCAGCCAATTGCCCGATGGGCGCTGCACAGTGACGACAAATTGCATTTGGAATTCATGTGAGATTGAAATCGAGAACAAAGCGCCACACACACACACGCACACACGCACACTTAGAGAGCTTGACCAGCGGCCAAGTGGCATGCAGCATGAGTGGCAAAGTGCGAAAATGGAAAGTGCATGGGAAATGTGGCAATCAGGATGGAAGGTTCGCTTTGGCACGCTTAATGAGCTCAGCTCTTCAGGCGGGCTTACGCTTGTGTTTTAGTAAACATTAAAATGATTAACAGTGAATGCCACACACACAAACACACACACAGAGACATACATAGCTCGCTTTGACCATGTTGCTCTATCCATTAATCCATATATCCATTAGCTCTTGAATGAAATTGAAGAACGAAATATCTATATTCATTTTGAATTTCACTTATCCCTAACCTTAGCTTAAAACATATAATGTAACCTTAATTAATTATATTAAATATACAATGCCCTTTATCTTATCAAAATTTCAGTTACTTTGTCTTAAGAGCAATACATATAGATTGATGAGTTTATATATATAAATATTGCTCTCAAGTAGAGCTGTTAATACACAATTTACTCAGATAAGATAAAATCGCAAGGTATAAGAAAAGTTCATAAATAATACGATAACAGTTCTGTATAACACCTGTAATACACAGCTGTATATTTATATATTATAACAATAAAAGCCATGAGAAATATCATAGAACAATCGAAAGTGTTTTAGAACGAGGCCAACGACTGCATAGTACTTGAAAATTGTAGGGCCCCAATATGTTCATAGAAATAAGAGAAGAAATAAATATTACGGATTCTATTGATTCCATTTACAAAATTCTAGGAAAGTTTACCGGAAAATGTCATCATTAAGCAGACTTTCCTGTTTGTAACTAATAATAGATAATTACACAATTAGAAAAAACTCCCTCGGGTACACACAATAGATAGAGAAGCTTCAGTCTTTATAAAAAGGCAGCTGCAAGTGATTTGCATGCCAAATAGTTGGGTAGATAAATAGTTCGAGCGGGACTTTTAGTCAGACAGGTTAGATAAGTTATTTCTATGTAAGTATTGACCAAGTTAATGAGAGAGGGCCACATTAGAACCAGTTAATTGAAGCACATACATGTACAATATGGCAAGAAAACGTGACTGATTTAAATAAGAGCTAGCGAGTGAGGGAGAGGGAGAGAGAGAGATAGAGAGAATAGGGGAACTACGCTTGTCTGGCTGCTAAACGTCGGGTGTTGCAGACTAATATCTATAATGAAGCAATAATGATTTAATCTAAACTATATATACATATATAATAAATGACTTTATCTGCGCCGATTTCATTATCTTTGTTTTTTTTTTTTTGACTGCACGAAATTTCGCATGGGGCTCAGCCCATATAGAGACAAAGTACACGTTGATTAGTCTAGCTCTTGAGTTAGGGCAGATAACCGGAGCAGGGGCGTGCCACAAAAGGGGGCGGCGGGCATGGAAGGTTTGCGGGAGCACATGTGGATGATTTGCATTATAAATAATAAAGTATAACAATTTGACTTAATCGAATAATGACCCCCACTTGGGGCTGAGCAGAACGTGAACAAAAAAAGATGCGGACTTTGTCTGCCTCGAGTATTTCACGGAAATTCCATCAAATTATTCAATAAAATAAACCAAAACAAACAACAACAAAAAAGTAAGAAAAATGTAGGGAAGAGACGTGACAATTGACAGGTGAAGAGGGAGAGTGACAGAGTGAGATAGAGAGAGAGAAAGAGAGAACGGGAGAAGATACACGTGTTTTAAGTGTGACGAAGTTATTGCTTAAGAAAGCTCGCGATAAAGTGGAATATGCGACATGAAGAACGGGCGAGGAAGCAGCAGACGAAACATTTTACAGCTGCAATTCGATGGTGACGTGAATCAACATATTTGTGCTACAGTGAGCGCTGGCTAAGTGCGCTCAACTAAGTTCAGTGAGTGCACAGTCACTGCAGGGCTAGGCTTCACTGTACAATCGGCCAATATTGAGAACATATTTTGCATATGGAGATATACATACATACATGTAACGGTAAACACATAAAATGCATAATGACCAATGCTGCAACAGTGCTGGCAATAAGTATGCAAACAAAGCTGTAAAGTTAAAACAAATATTCCGTATAAAATCACGGCACGGTAAAGATAAATTGCAGCGAGTCCATGCAATTAATTGCACCCAAAAGTTTGACAGCTTTAAAACCCGTTACGCTGTCAATGCAATTAATGGTGAGCTTTCAGCTTTCAGCTTTCGGCTTGACTTACAATTAATTGTATTTGTTTTCTTTTCAATTAAAACTTAAAGTCCATTACAATTTAAGGTATTGAGGCAAAAAATTCGAAACTTTAGTTTATGTAAAAACAATCTCTGAAGTAAAACAATTAATTGAGAGCTTTAAGCTTTGCATTTTTATTTTTTATTATTATTATTAAAATTTGTTTACTTTTATTTTTTATTTATTTTTTAATAATTCATATGTTTTTGTATATTTATAGTTCTATTTGTAAATATAAAATATGTATAAATATTATATAAAATATTATAAATATTATTATATTATATAAAATATTATATATTATTTTATTATATAAAATATTATATATTATTTTATTTATTTATTTATTTTATTTTTAATTTTATAAATAAATTTTTTTATATATATTTAGCCTCACATGTATTTTTTTTTTTTTTTATTTTAATAATTTTTATGTTTTTTTATTATTATAGTTCTATTTGTATATTTATATTTTTATATACATACATATGTATGTATTGATTTATTTGTTTGTATTTTTACATATTTATATTTTTTATATATATTTATATATAATTTATATATATTTATATTTAATATAAAATTCTTTTTTTGCATTACAATTATTTTCAATGTTTGTTCGATAAATCAAATTTAATTTATTTTGTTTTAAACTGGATAAACTGCAAAATTCATGCTGTGCAAAACCATAAACAATAAATTTTTTACAATTCATTGACACCAATTAATTTGCTAACAAAAAAAAATAAATAAAAAAATATATATTTATGGCTTTACAAAATTTAATTTGTAATTATTTGTTTACAACGTCAAAGTCACTGTGGAATCAACTGTGCGAGTGCATGTCTGTGTGTGTGTGTGTGTGTAGTTAGTATGTCTGCTCAAAGAATCAGCTGTTACAGTAACAACAACAACAACAACAACAACGCTTTTGCAAAATCAACTTTAGCAGCGCCGAGCGAGTATTATTTTTTTTTTTTTGTGTCGGATTTAGTTTCAGTTTCGATTCGCCCGCTGGCGCTCTCAAAACGTTGCGCGTCTCAACCGGATTGGGACTGATATTTATATAAAAAATATATATATTATTATATATGTATATATATCGGCGGACGCGAGTTTTTAACCTACCTTAAGCTATACACTGTATTTGCTTATCAACAATAATCATATATAGTATATTTTATAAAATATTTGATCATATACGCGCGTTTTTCACAAATCAGTTTTGTTCTGTGTTCGCTTTAAAGTTTTATTTTTAAAAACTCCCCCACATGGTAAGAGACTCTTCAGCTGCCAGCTCTACTATTCAGATATATATATATAACTATATATGTGTATGTATTTATGTGTTGCCGCTGCAAGTTCAACATGTTCTTATGTGATATTATTTTTGTTTTTTTTTTTTTTTTGTTCTTCGTTTATATTGCTTTGCGCTTATCACGCTTTTCACTCATCCACATGCTTGTTTCTTTTCTGCTTTGGCTGTTTCTATATGCTTGCTCTGTTTATTTTTGTGAATTTTATCAATTTGTTGTTGTTTTTGCTTTTCTTTTCAATTCTCACGCTAAAATGCCGCCAACAGCTGTTCGACTTGCTCAATAAGTATTATGCTTAGTTCCTACATATAAAACAAATAGTTCCTATATAGTTTAGTTTAGTTTAGTTTAGTTTAGTTTAGTTACTGATAATTCAGGTCTCTCTATAGTAAGTCTAACGAGCGCACATTAGCTAACTATGGCTAACTACGGCAAATGACAATTTTTTCCCCCACAACCTCAAATGACATCTATGACAAAAATGTTGCAATCACCCAAATCTCATTAGGGGCAATTTACGCCGGTCTCTAAAAAAAAAACACTATAGCCGAGGGCATGCTAGACGGAAATACTGAACTTACTAGATACCTCAGCCTTTTCAATTAACTTTTTATATGATTAACTATGCAAAATACATGGATTACCTTCATAATGATTTAAAATGGCAATGTGATGTATAGAGTTTGTCAGACGAATAGATACCCTATACAAAAATGTATTCATTCATATTTAATAAATTTCATATGATTATATATCTATATATTTCCTTTTAATGTATATATTTCATTGCTATTTTAGAATACATATACTTACTACATATTTAATTTTATTATTTTTCCTCTTCGAAAAAAAAGTACACAATATTATTTATTATTAATAATTTATTATAGAAGACAATGACCCTCATAATTTTTAGGCCAGTTTTTGATTGATTTCTGATACGACATTGCTATCATAATATCAATATCAATATCTATATCAATGAAATAAATCAGCGCATATCTAGTTAACAAAAAGTAATTACAAAGTGTCTGGGCAAAGCTAGATAAATATTACGGGGAAGTTAGCTACAAAAACAATTTACTACAAAAATACAAGAACAAAGGCAACATGCGAATAAAATAAAAATGTTTTGTCAAAAGTGAAGAACACAAAAATTGTAGTAAAAGCGGATTAGAGAGAATAAAGGATGAAAAGACTGGTAATATGGGATGTTATTTTACAACTTGTACAAATATTTCTTGAGAAGTGGAATGAAAAATTTATAGCAATAAACATAGAAAGAGGGAGAAAAAATGAGAGTGTATAGAGAGAGAGAGAAAGTAACAGGGGAGGACATAGAGAAAGATAGAGGAAGCAAAAAACTCTTAAGAAACAGATTTAATAAATATTGTAGAAATAGTGATAAAAAGCTACTAAATATTATTCATAACTTTAATTTACTTTAGCTTCGTAAGCAAGAAGAAGAGAGCTAAAAAAATTACCAAACATCAAGTGAAATAATCAATGCTGCTCAAGTGGAGTTAGCCAGAAATCGTATATAAGTATACCTATTTTTCTTGGTAATTCCACTTGAGCACCATTTATTTTAATCAATATTAAAATCTTTTCATATTTAATATATTAGTAAAACCAGCAGTAATATTAACATTTACATTTGTCTAATTAGTAAATAGCAATAGAATAATTAATTATTATTTATGCATTTACAATTAAAGCCATAGTCAAGGCAAAAGCCGGTCCCAGGGAGCTAAAGTGAATTGATACTGAATTTTTAATGATTCGCACACCATTTGTTGGTTGTAATAAATACAACATTTTGTTAGCAACGTAAATAGCTTTGGCTATCAGCTATCAGCTATCAGCTTACAGTTAAGTTCAAAATGGACCAAATTAGTTAAATTTAAATTGAGCCAAATGAGCGCCCTAAATGAATACCCTATTCAAATACTGAAATGCCACAGAAATTGTTTTAGTCACGATTGTTGCTGTTTCTCCTGTGGCTGTTGTTGTTGCTGTTGCTGTTGCTGTAATTGTTGTTCACTCACAAATTGATTTAAGTGCCATCGTTAACGAAGTTAAATCAATTAGGGATTGCAACGAGGGCTTTTCCAGTTTTGGCACGCGCAATTTAATTATGGATGGGAAAAAAAAACTTTAGCCAAATGCGGCTATAACAAAAATATGCAGCCTTGCAGCTACCTCTCTGTGTGTGTGGGAAATTTTGCAATGAAAATCAAATTGAAAGAATTGAAATCAGCTTTAGCAAATGCCATTCGCGCTGCGTTAGTCGTGCAGAAATTTGTGCAGCTCATAAATTCAGGCATTTGATTGGCTTTTTCAACAGCAACAAGTGCAAAGCTGGCCCAAAAGGCGAAGTACCAAAACTTGAATGTAATTGACTACATAATACGCGTTCATGACTTAAATAGGGCTGAAATTTTTATATTATTGATTTTAGATTGATTATAGGTCTATAGTGAAGAAAGTAGAGAAGAAGCAGTGTGGGAAATATGGTGTATGGTAATGAGTATTAGTCTACAAAGAAAATAGAAGTGGAATCTTTCCATCAGACTATAGAACATATACTTTTTTCGACTTGCCAAAAGTCCAGAAAATGAATCTTTTCAATTCACTTAATACATATTTATGTAAATAAATTTTCTTTATATTTTACTTTACACCAAAAAGCTAATATACTCTCTTTTACACTAATACACCTAACCTAAGCCACCCACAAATAACCCCTTGGTACCAAATTCCATCAAATTCAACTCAACGAATTTTGTAGCCCACAAATCCTAAGCGTTGATTCGTTTCAATGGGTTCGTTTAGTATGTTTCGTGCGCGAATTCAATGTCAAAATGCAGCAACAACAACAATGACTACAACAATAATGAGTGCAATAATGAATACTATTTGAATAAATGAAATTTAAAACAAACAAAAAATAAATAAACGAACGCAAATGAATCGCGCTTTAATGGCTTAATAAATGCCTGACTAACGTAATATCAATTTTAATCATTTTTTAAATAAAAATTTCGTATGCAAAAGCAATTTATCTAATGGCTGAAAGAACAAACTGTGATCGCCTATCAAATTCTATCTAATAAAGGGTTGGCAAGACTACGAGATGCCCTGTAAAGGGACTTTAAATGAGAAATTAAGAAATATTGAGTTAATTCAGAGAACTTTTGCTATAATAAATAGTTAAATATTTAATGAATATGTAAATATGCTAGCTAAAAATTAAAGTACTACAAAAATATTGTTTAAGTATTAACTTCTCAGTTTTCTATTTAACAATAATATTATTGGAAATATTTGAATAGATAAACTTTAAAATATAACTCTTAAAAGAAGCCCCTACATGCCACAACATATCCTGCTCATGTTATTTTAAAATATATGACTGCTCAGGCATACTCTGCAAGCAAAACCAACAATAATATTAATATAACTAGCTGGTAAAAACCAGCTGACAGCCATGGCTAGAAAAGCAGGAAAAGCCACAAAAAGAGGCAGAAGGCAGATGCCACAAGGTGGATGGAGATGGTAGTAATGTGTGCTCGTATTATGTTGGCTTTGCGGGCAGCACAAGGAATGTTTATGCCAGTTGTTAAGCTCGTTGCACACGTGTAGCTCACGTCTGAGAGTGTGCTCCTTGAATGTGCGTATGTGTGTGTGTGTGTGTGTGTGTAGACGTACGTGCGTACTGTTGCTAAAAAGTTTTAACAATTTGCAACCACAAAGCCGCTGCAGCTGTGGCATATTAAAATCCTATCAAATATTTATTGCACGCAAACATTTCTATTCTTAAATTAACTTAATAATCCTAATTTGTCTTCATTTCAGTGATTTTTAAGAATTTGATCAACTATTTAAACTGCCCAACTACCAAGTACAGTATATATTCAACGACACCACCGAGTAAATTATCAGCGAGCCAAAGCCACAAATACAAACAATAACCGCCCAAAAGCAACATTTATATAAGCAAATAAAAATATATATAAAGCTATATATATACATATATCCTAGATGGATCTAAAACATAGCGCCAGCGGCGCTGCTGAGAACGCCGATTCATATATAGCCAGCAGCAAGTCCACAGACATGATTACGCCCAAGGAGAAGGAGAGCAAAGCCAATAACAAAGCGCCAGCAGCACCAGCAGAAGGTAAGTTAAGATTATTTAATATAAACATTATTTTACATATACTCGTATATTATTTAAAATAAATAGCATTAACAATAATGGTCATTGATTACAACTTAACATAAATAATTTATTTAATTTAAAACACTTAAAATTATTTAACAAATATTTAAATACTTAATTTAAACATTACACTTAACTATACAACACCACACTGCACTGCACTGCGACCGACCCACACCAATCCACGGAAGCGACTGAACTGGCACTGGCTTCAGGCTCGCCTTTTATAACAGAAAATCGGCCGCTCAAAGAGCAGCTCAATTGTTGAGCCCTCTTCGCTTAATTTCGATTGTACTCTCATTCTAAATGAATTACCACTCTAAGCTGAGCACAAAACGATAGCAGCGGGATCAAAAGCGTGAGCGCACTCTCCTTATTACTCAATCCACAATGCTTATATACTCAATGGGATCAAGAGAGGACTAATGCCTTATAATCCACAAAAATAGGTTCCATAACTGCTTGAACTTGCATATAAAACGAAAGCGATTGACTCTAAGAGCGAGAGGCACTGGGGAAATAGCAAACAATTATTTATATATTCATGACATTCATGGTCTCTTCTACTATATATTTCATGATCAAGTTCGAATACCCGTTTGAAGTCAAGCAAACCGTTTGAAGAGCACATGCAAGCGATTTGAAGAGCACATGCAAGCGATTTGATCTGTTTGATTAGCATGCAATGCAATGTAATTCCAGTCACGACTGCCACACAAATCTTTTGTGGCATTAACTACACTCAATAGCAAACATATACATGTATGTTTGTGTGTGTTTGACTGTGTGCCTGCGTTTAGTAACTAAGCATTTGCATGCAAAACACTTTAAGTACACCCAGAGTCATACACACACTCACGCACGTACACACAAAGCGGCCATTTTGATTTAACTGCACCTCAAGGTATGCCATCGTTTTGTTTGCATTCACTGATTTGCGTGCTGCGCTTATAGTATATACATACATATGTGTGAGTGTGTGACAGAGGTAGACAAACGGAGAGAACCAAATTGTATGTGTGTGTGTTGTCAACTAAAAATAACAAACATCAAAAGCTTTTCTTTCAGTTGGCATTTTCAATGCCAAACAACTAAAAATGTTCAAGCACGTGCCCAAAAGTTAACAATTAAACGAATTGAACGACTAACAGTTACTATATGAGTATTTTTTTTAAATAAAAATTCTGCAACAATAAAAATAATTAAAATTTTTTACTCAGTTGCCAGCTTATAAATATTTTAGCAAATGAGCCAAAATACAGTTTTCCGGCCATTAATTGCTACTGAAATGACATAATTCGCTATATTTCTATTGTCACTTAGACAGCATGGCTTATATATTTTATGAAAAGATAATCTGATAAGCAAAATAGAAATTTGCACACCTTTTGTGCATTGAATTCTATTAATTTATTGATAAGCAATAATACCTAAACAATTTACGAAGCTGAAATGTAGAAAGGTCGGCCAAAAACCAATTACTATGTAATTAATAATATGAATACATATAATGAAACTGAAACCAATTATAAGCCTAGACTGGCTAAAGCATTACCTTTTCAGTAATCCACATGTATATGTAGATATATGAGGCTGAATACATATATATTTATATACAGCTGTATACAAATCCTGTAGATCTTAAGGCTCGACTGCATTCTGTGTGCCATTTGCTTTAGCCTTGTAGAAGATAACAAAGTTCTGCGAGCGCAGAGCTCAAGTGGCTGACACACATGCAAATACATGCACATACATATACACGTACACACATTTGCAACATATTATATAATATAATATTATTTATTTTGTCTACTTTTGCAGGTTACAAAGTCTATGCCAGACGCTGGGCGGTGCTTATACTCTTTGTATTCTATTCAGCCTCGAATGCCATGCAGTGGATACAATATACCATTATCAACAATATAATAACACGGTAAGTGGCTTAGTGAAAGTGGTGCAGGGGCACAGGTGGTGCCTGTGGTGCCGCTGGCTAAGCCACAAATATGATTTTCCACGCAATTTTGACAAACTTTAGCTTAGAGCTTTTCGTATTTAATTAAAAGTTGTCAAACTTTATGCAGCACAGCGTGGTGCACGGTGGTACGGAGTGGTGGTGCCTAACTGTCGCGTATATATTTTTAATTTCAGCTACTATGGCATCAGTGATAAGTGGGTGGATTGGACGTCTATGATCTACATGATATTATATATACCGCTCATATTTCCAGGCAGTTGGTTTCTGGACAAAGTGGTGAGTGGTGGTGGTTCAGGTGGTCCACATTAGTTGAGCTAGTAAGTAACGTTTTTTAACTCATCTTAGGGTCTGCGCATAACGGCGCTCGTTGGCATTGTGGGCACCTGCATAGGGGCCTGGATTAAAGTCTTCTCGGTGGATCCGTCGCTCTTCTATGTCAGCTTCATAGGACAGGCGATTGTAGCGCTTGCACAGGTAAGAACTAAACTAAAGATATACATACATATACTATATACTGATCAATATATTATTCATATTTCTTCCACTTTAGGTTTGCATTTTGTCGCTGCCCGCGCGTTTGGCCGCCGTTTGGTTTGGGCCCGATCAAGTTTCATCGGCCACCAGCGTTGGCGTCTTTGGCAATCAGGTAAGGAAGAAAGTCCAGCTTAAAGCTTATATTACGCATATGTCCCGACGCTGGCTTTAAGCTAGAAATATTATATCTACTAAAGCATTGCCCCCGTGGCTGGGGCTGCATTTGCATGAACAAGAAAAGGGCTGAGCTGCAGCCGTATTTTGGGTCAGATTGATGCCGCAATGCTTAGCTGACATGCGAAAATGACATTCGTGACTCTTTGCTTGGCTATCTCTTCCTCTTTTTTTTCGGGTCCATGCACATTTCCGGCCAACGGAAGTTAAACCACCCACATTGCCATCCACTTTTCGGGTAGTTTCTGCTACACGACGCGTGCAATCATCAAATTGCCAAAAGCATCTAGAGAAAAAATGCTTCAGGGTGCACTGAGTAGTAGCAAATGCCTGACTAGCGAATATCCTGAATAAATTATTGACAAAATATATATACTCAGAAGACCTTAGGTGTGAAATGAAAAGAAATTGGCTGATCCGAAATGAATATACTGAAAAATAAATATAATATATACTGCTGACTGCCTAGAAAATACACTCAACATAAATTGCCTCACTTATTATACCTAGGCAGCCAGACAAGAGGAATACTTGTAATAGACTGACTAGAAAATGCCCTGTACTTGCTCATTTGTAGCCCAACCGAAAAGTCAAAGCATTTTCTAAGTCTGCAAGTCGAGGATGTTTTCTGTTATAGAGACTACATATCTCTCTGCACACTTTTGAACCTCGTACAGGGTGTATTAAATAACAAGAAACTAGTTGAAATGGAAGCTAAGCAAACTGATTGCACAGCCCACTGCAACGGACACTAATGCAAATGGAAATCGAGACTCGAGACTTGGAAAAAGTAAAGAGAAGGAGGAGAAGGAGAAACTCTTTGAGCACATTTTCAATTTATTCGACTGTGAAAACAAACGAATTGACCTGCCTTAAGTGGCAAAGGTGGCAAGTGTGTGGTAAGAGTGTGTGGCAGCAATGTCACATTGAGGTTGAGTTATATGAGTTCCGGTTGCAGTTGCAACACCAGCTGATTACCGCAAGTTGTGTTCACGCCTACTCTAAGTCCATATGGCAATCAGCATGTGGCCAAAACTAAACCAAATGCCAAAATACCAAAAGCCATTTACAGCTAACCACAGAGATGAGCAAGAGAGAGAGAGAGAGGGATAAAGGTCTTGCCACATATTGCATAATTGCATCAATAACTAATGCCACAAAGTTGCAACTAATTAATGCAACACTCTGTCTCAACATTAAGAACTTTGCTGACTAAAGGCAAACTTTTGTCCTGATAACGTGCGAAGGCATAAAACTAAAGTATTCACTTCGTCTTGCAAAACTTTGCGACCAACAGCAAAAATTTGTCAGAGATTTTACAGCGGGGTCAGAGAAGTCGAAGAAGTTGAAAAAGTAAATGGTTAAAGTATATGGTTTAATTACTATCATGAATTATAGTTTAGTATTTATTAATAAAAACAGAACAAATTATCAAAACTAAGACTTAAAAATTCATTCAGTAAAATTTAAAGTAATTCAATTTACTATTTAATTATAATTGTTTACTATTTTGAATTTAACATTTCATATAGTTTTTACATGAAATTATTAAATTTTTAATTTTGTTATTATATTTTATTAGCCCTAAATAGGTCGCTTAATAACTTTTTATTTCTAGATAAAAAGGACAATTTAGCAACTTTCTTAGCAGCAACTACTTGGGCAGCTAAGAAACTCAGTTTTATGGCATTTTGGTTAGCCATTGTTTGTCAACTTTGTAAGTGTGTGTGTGTGTGTGTCTGTGTTCTCGTCATTAGATAATGGACTCACGCTTTCACACATATGACCTTTGACATTTTAGTAATTAACGATACGCCGACAGTTTATGGACGCCAAACAAAGCTAAACAATTAGTTTGCCAACGAACTGATTAGAGCAGACAACAGACAATAGAGGGGGGAGAGGGCGAGAGGGACTGCCCTTAATGCTATCTGACTGACGAGCGAATAATGTATAGAACGTGCAACGTGTTGCAGCTAAGCCAAAACGAGGGCAACTCACCTGCTCGGTTGAACGTGCAAATATGCAGCACAAACATTCAAATAGTCATCAGACTGACACACACACACACACACACACACACACTGTGTGCGTGTGTATGTGTGTGCGTGTCTTGTCATATTTGCCATACGCTCGAGTGGCGCTGAAAAGGCTTATAATTTCCGCTTGTTGTTCGCCTGGGTCGCCATGGCAGGAAGTCTCAATGGGATGTGTATGAGGCATGCCTCTCATTGTGCAAGTGTATGGGTGTGTGTGTCAACGTCAATGTAAATGTGCCACCTGCAGGACCACCCGCGCTCAGCATTGGCTGAGGTCAAGTGCCTGCTCAATGGAGAAACCCAAATGCAAATGTTGGCTTTAAAACGCCGCTTGGCAACAGTCGAACAAGTCGAACTTGCGGACCAAAAAAAAAAAAAAGAATATATATGTATATATAGAACGTTGAGTGGCAGTACAAGAAAAAATTAAGAAAGTATAAAAATAGATGCCAACTGAGGATTAAATACCCTTACAGAAATACATTTTCATATACGTATAAGACACGCAAACAGGCTTACGCAAATAAATAATAAATGTATAAGAGTTTATATACAAGAGGACACTTGCCTCTCTCTCTCTCTCTCTTTCTTCAAACTCCCTTCAGTTGTGAGTGAACATTCGAGCTTATCCCATGTGGATCATATTCAATTGCGCGCCAATTCTTGAGTGAAAAAGAAATAGCTGCGCCACTGAGAACGCAACTTCTTTTATCAATTATTGACTGTGCACTCAAGTGCGAAGAGCACCTAGTAGATAAATAAACAACGTTTTACAAGCATATACAACGCGCACTTCTTGTTATTTTAAAGCACAGAGACAAGAAATATGCAGGACAGCTGCAGAGAGACTAAATCGTATCACTACACCCGAGCCTGTGCTAAGTGAGCAGTCACATACTAATACATACAAAGCGAAGCAGAGTACGCAGCTTTAATAGCTCCTGTGCGCTCACAAGACTGATTGAGCAAATGAGTACTTATAGCAGCTGATAACGGAATCAAAAGCATGTCGACCAATAGTGTGGCTGGAGGGCCAACTCATTCACTCTCTGTCTCTCTCGTTCTCTGTTGCTCTTTCTACTCACACCGACCAACAGCAACAGCAAAGCCTCGATCAGCAATTTACTCGTCTTTATTTGAGCGTAACACATTTCGTGACAAATTGAAAAAACTCTTATACTTATGGCATTAGAAGTGTATGTTAAGCAAAAACCAAGCAGCGGGCGGCGTTCGCAATGCTTGACATTGAACGCGCCCCCACCACACCCATCTCCAGGGGTTCGGCCAGGGTTGTCAGCGTTTGCCGCCTTATCTGGCAAGGACAACACGCACCAAGAGTAGCAGCAGCAGCGACAACAGCCGAAGCCAACGCCACAGGCGTAGACCCCCATTTCCATAGTATCCCGACAAGCGGATTTGCTAGAGAAACAAGATGCAGACTTTGGCTTTGACTACGCCAGTTGCCAAAGTGCTGAACAAACATAGTAGTTTCTTTTGCTTTCATTTTTACACGCTGTACTCGCAGAGTACGCCATGAAATAGGGTATGTTGCCGTTGTTCAAGTATGTGTGTAAAAGAGTATGTAGCCATGAGTAGAAAGTATAGAATAATATAAGAGGTAATGATTTCGAATAAGTGTGTGTGTGTGTGTGTAAAAGGAGTGAGAACTGGAGGCATAAATGATAAGTATTGTATAAGAGCTATAGAGTATGATTGTTTCATTGAGTGTAAATAACATAAGAGCTTATTAAGCAGCGGTAAAAAAATATAGAGTTTAGAGTATAAGGGCGTGGGAAATATAAGAGCTGAATGATTTATTTTCATTCTCCAAAGACATGCGTATGAAATTAAGAATATTTTTTTAGGTAGCTTTACCAGGGTATCTGACTGCCACACACGCACTCTTCACATAAGCAGCTTCAAGTTCTTTTCTTATTTTTTTTTGGTATTACAACAAAGTGCTCTGTTTCGCATATGTAAACACGCCAGGAAATGAATACCCCGCCTTGCTTGCAAGTTAACCTATTCCCACCACCCCCGCCCATTCCTTCCTTTCGGGTGCCTTGTTTGCCTTTTTATCGGAAGCCCCCTCAGCTGTTTATACTCTATATGTCTAGTGGGCATTACTATATACTATATGTAAGAGCATTCCTTCCGAGTTGAGGCGTCTGCTCTTTCAATTTGCTTGCATTATTGTCGAGCTCGCGACCAGGCTCAAATATGTATTCTTTTAATATGGGCCCAATGCCACGCCCCCGTGCTTCCGGCCGCCTCAAGGCGAAGGCAATCTCTCTCGCGAGTTATTCAAATTTAATTTATGCAAATTGTTGCGCCGGCAACAAGAATTCCCGGAAAACGGAGAACGGAGAACGAACCGATTATGCAATTGCAGAAATAGCTAAATTGCGAAATAGAGAGCATAATAATAGGGTCAGAGCTGCACTAGCATAATATTTATGCCAATTGGCAAAGAATGACAGATTTTGTATAAGACATTTGAATATGACTATTGAAAGTGCTTTGACAAGCAATCTTAAGCGTGCTTTAAAATCGTTTGTTATTCAAATAAAAATTGCAATTTATTTAAATAGACTTTAACTTTATTCGCCATGCAATTAATATGAGCAAAAGTGGAAAATAAATAAATTCACAAACTGAGGCGATTGGCAAAAGAAAAAAAAAAACTATGAAACAAATTTAAATTGATATTGTCCTCAATTTTAATGGACTTTACGTGCAATGTCAGAAGCTATTTTTCAGCATACGCTAAAACCGATTTATGGGACAAACAAAATTGCACTAAAACAAAAAATGCTAAATACATGTGTGATTGACTAGAAAATACCCTGCAAACATATTAAAGGGCCAATTGATGCCCTTCTTGAAGATTTCTTGCCACAAGATGGAATAACTGATTCTCTGTAAAAACAATTTTACAAAACCCATTTAAGGAAATCTCTTTAACTACTTTTAAATCTCGCATATACCCTAGAAAACCTCAATATGCTAAAGTTTTTCCTTCTGTTAAGCCTGATTCAGTTTGTTGGAAACCATTCCTTATCCCGCTATTGACACCTGCTGCATTTTACAGGGTATACAGTACTTTTTGCAAACAACCGAAAAACTGACGAAAAATGCATGAGGCAAGTTTTTGCCACAGCAGCTGGTCAGACAACTATTGCCGCATCTCGTTTCCCCTCTGCTTTTTTTCCGATGTTGTTTGCCATGAAATTGCGGCGCAGAACTTTGACGAAAACAAAAATTCCGCTGCAGCAGCAGCGGCAACATCAGCAACTGCTGCAACTGCCAGGCAGGACATATAAATCAATTTTACAGGACTAACGCAAACATAAATAACACGAGACGCTATGAAAGTGAAGCAAATGGAAACGGATGCTCTTTGTTTTGAAACAATAAAATAAACAAATAAAGAGCTACAACCGACTGCACAATGCTCGCTTAGAATTATAAATAAGCAGAAATTTGCTATGAGATATTATATATATTATATGATTGAATATGGAAGATGGAAGATGACAGATTTAAGATAATAGTTTGAAGAAAGAAGGAAAATGTTAAATGAATGAAAAAAAGAATAGGAAGATTAAGTATATGATATGAAGATTCATATCTGGATTTTTTTTGTAATATATTATAAATTTATTTAAAAATATACTCACAATCACTTCTCGTTTCTACTCAATCTTCAAGCTGGGCGTTGCAATTGGCTTTGTGCTGCCACCGATGCTGGTGCCAAACTCGGAGGACATCAACCAGGTGGGCTCCGATTTGCAGTTGATGTTCTATCTAGTGGCCGGGCTAACTAGCATACTGCTCATTCTCATGGCCATATGTAAGTAGAGTCTAAATAGAGTCTACCACTTATCGTCAATTTGTGTCCGCCCCTCAGTCTTTCAGGATAAGCCGCCAACGCCGCCATCGGCTGCACAGGAGGCGGCGAATCGTCTGGAAGGCATGGCCGAGCAGCAGATCAGCTTCGGTCAATCGCTGAAGAATCTGTTGACCAATCGGAATTTCATATTTCTGCTGCTCTCCTACGGCATCAATGTGGGCGTATTTTACGCCATCTCAACGCTGCTCAATCCGGTACAATAGCACCTGCTTACCAAGTGATGCATAATTGATTTGCGGTTTATTCTGCAGGTGGTGCTCAAGTATTATCCAGGTCACGAGGTCGATACGGGTCGCATTGGCCTCAGCATTGTGTTGGCTGGCATGCTGGGCTCCGTGGTCTCTGGCATTGTGCTGGACAAGACGCACAAGTTCAAGTAAGTAAAATTAATTCAATTGTTTACGTATACACATTCTGCTGTAGGCAAAGTAAAAAAAATCAATCGAAAGGAAAGAAATACGCCGGCAGAAATGTAAATTTCCCTTTGAGAATTGAGTAGGTTTCAATTTAAATACATACAATAAGTGAAGAGTGAAGTGTGAAACCAATTAAAACGATGGCACGTCAGCTTGAGTGCATATATGCACTCTAAAAAGTGAGTAATTCTGGATAAGCAAAAAAGCTAGGTACTTCCAGCGAGAGCAGCAATTCTCTAACTAAATGAAAGAACTGTAACAAACAATATGCAAATTTCCCTTTGAGTACATTCCATTTGAAGTGAGAGAATAATTGCGAGTATGCAAAAAAGATTTCAATGTGTGACCAATTAGGAATGAGCGGCAAAGTAAAAAGGGAAAATATATGATCAAAATTGAGTAAATGTCAATTTGAGTGTAGTTAAGAGAGCGCAATGGAGAGCAAGCAAAATAGTTAGCACGCTCGCTAAGCATTCTTCACTGGAAACGAACGAAATGAGACTACTGAGTGTATATAACAGTTCGACTGGAGCCAATTGCAAGTAAGCAAAGAAATTCAGAGCTGCTTCTCGATCGATCACTTAGACTCAAATTCTCTTTGCCACATACATGTATAAGTTCGATGATTTTGAAGAGAACTTTTTATTGTACTGCTTGCAGGGAGACTACGCTGGCCGTGTATGCTCTCTCCATGGTTGGTATGTGGATTTTCACATTCACTCTTGATACGGGACACATTGCAGTGGTCTATTTAACAGCCTCGCTGCTGGGGTAAGTTGTTGGCAATTCTAACTTTAATTAACGTAAATCTGATGGTTGATTGATCAGCTTTTTCATGACTGGTTACCTGCCCGTGGGCTTTGAATTTGGCGCTGAGCTAACGTTTCCCGAACCGGAGGGAACATCGTCTGGCCTGCTGAATGCCTCGGCTCAAACCTTTGGCATATTTTTTACGCTCTTCTACTCGGAGCTCTTCTACTCGTACGGCGATGTGCCAGCCAATGTAGCCATGGCTGTTATGCTAATTGTGGGCACTCTTATAACGGCGGCCACCAAATCCGATTTGCGGCGACAGAATGCTCAAGTGGTGTTGCCCATAGGTGGTACAGCAGCAACTAATCCGTAAACTAAAACACCCAGCACACATATACACATACACCAATACACCCATACATCTTTACATTCGAGTCGCTCTTTAAGCATTTGTTTTATAGTATTTTAATTTGTTGTTAACTTATATCTTTCTGTTGTAGCTTTAAGTAAAGTGTTAAATTGTTTATTAAAATGTTAAACACACACACATATATATATAGTTATGTAGGCATTTATTTTTTTAATTTTATATATATTGGCCAAATGAAATTGTTTTTTAGCATTCTAGAAAGTAAGTTAAAATTTGAAAAGACTTGAAAAAATTGAGAAAAATTAAAAACAGCTTTAAATTTCCACTTTTTTGCGACAAAATGAAACAACAAGAAATTTAACACAATTGTTATAAAAAGAAAAATATATAGAAAGAGAATTGTTTAAGCCCCTATGTAGCAGGCATTATCCAGAAATCCTACAATATTATATAGCCAATCATATATATCTATATATATATCTGTTAATATAGCCAAATCTTTGTTAGCTAATCTGGTTTTATGTCTAGTTGAATCTGCTCAGTGTCTAATATAATTGTCTAATGCATAAAGTAAGCTTTACATACAGTCAAACTTGCCTATATTTAGTCAAAGTCGGCAGATAATGGCAGTACCTTAGAACAAATGCACTCAATAAATATCTACATATATACTATATACTATAGAGAATTCAAAATACCCTGTAATATCACTGCTACAAAAAAGATTTGCATTTGAAAGTGGTTTGGCATTAGAAGTTCGAATAGTAGGATATGTATGAATCTGATAAAGGAAATGGGGGGAATTAAAAAATGTAACAGAAAAGAAACCTTAGACGAAATTATACAAAATATAAAACAGTCTTTAAATCAAAAAGTAGATAATGTTTGTTATACCAAAAAGCGACTGTGGTAAGCATAAGAGTTTAAAAGTTATCAGCAGAACAGAAAGAAAGAGTTTAGAAAAGTTTGAAACTGTTAAAGTTATATGCAAAAAGATCTTAGTGCGAAGTTAAATTTCAGTTGCTGAACTTAAGAATTATTTTGGCACCTTGACAAACCTTTAAGTAAAATATATTTAAAATCGAAAAACACACACATTCCTGACATAAACAAGGCTTGCTAGAGAAGAGTGACTGTAGCACCAAAGCTACAGATTATCAGTCAGCTAAAGGGGGGAAAACAGTTGGACGCTTTAAATAGAACAATTTTTTAGAATATTCTCAATAACACAATCAATAATAGACAAACAGGCAACTAAAACCAAAGTACCAGAAAAATAGCACTTTGTGTATATATTTCTAGAAACTTCAATTAGTAAAGTAATTTGAAAGACAAAATCAATAGAACCTCCAAATATCTCTATCTCAAATTTCCAAAACTTTCACTTTATGTACATAATTCTAAAGAAATTTCTGAACTAACCAACTGTAGGCTTAAACCCTCAACTGTTACAAGATGTACATATATATACGCACACACATACACACACACGCACAGACATATAGAGCAATTGAACACTAACAATCATATCTAAAATGTGTTAACGTTAATTTTGAAGTATTTTACACTTTGAAAAGGGAAATCTAAATTATATACACAAGATCTATTACTATATATACATACATATATATAAATATACGTCTATAATGCGTATAATTGTTGTGACATAGTTGAATTAACTAAAACAAACATTCAAAAAATTAGCACACTTTTAAAGCAATTTTGTAGATAGCTTTTAGGCTAATTGCCAGTATTATATATATACATATGTATATAGCATATATATACACCTATTATATATAGTATATACAGATATGTATCCAATTGTATTAGTTCACTCAACTAGTGTCAATTGTCAAACACCAGAGACGACTACCTGACAACCTAAACAAAAGCTGTTACTACTTATATACAACCAAGAACAACAACCACCTATTAAACAAATATATGACACATATATACACATACACACACACACATACACACATAGTCGAAAAGTTATTACATTTAAAATGAAAATATATATAAATATATATGTATATGTATATGTGTATAGTTGGTCAAAAGTATTCAATAAAACCAAAAACTTAATCAAACAAAAATAAATTCTTAGCCGTGTTTTTTACATACATAGATACATATATATTATATATAGTCTGTTTGTTAAAGTTGTACACACACAAATATATATATTTATAGTATTATTAACATATACTTTTGAGCTTGATTGAACATGAACATATATATATATATCTTAGCTTGGGTCTCTTACAAATGACAAACAGCAATGAGAGCAAACTCGAAAAATGACAAAAAATCAACTTAAATTAGCAAAAACTAAAAACTTAAATAAAGAAAACAGTTGGAGCAAAAACACCGCCCACCTCCCACCGCCCAACACTGCTGTCTGTTGACACGCCCCCTTGTTCAATGCGTTGTGCCCCAGGCGCGCAGCAATGTCAACGCCTTGTTCAGGTAAGCCGACCACTCCTCACGCTCCTCCTTGGTGTCGGCCGACAGCAAATACCGCACCGTTGTTGTCCGTCCATTGGGCACTATAATCAACGACTCCTGATCGGTATCCAGAGCAGGACGCTCGCACTCGAGCAGCATAGTATTCAAGCGTGCACATATGTCACGCGGCGCTGTGCACACTTTCTGTGAGCTGCACGTATTCAAATCAATGCTGCCCATCGGGGCCTTCTTCTTCTCATCATCGGGATACTTCCAGTAGCTGAGCAGGGCGCCATTTAGATAGCACCAGCGACGATGCCAGGCACCAAAGCCAGAGATATCCTCGAACATGGTTAGGAAACCCTTGTACTCCACGCTCACCGACAGCTCACAGTTGACCTTCATGTGCACGGTGCCGTCGAGCGGACTTACGCCCAGCACTTGTGTCAACGTCCAGCTGGTGCGTTGAATCTCACGCAGCGAGAAGATGGCGAAACCATATTGCACCAGCTGTGGCGTACGCACCACATGGGGACCGGCTGGACTCTGGACGGGGGGCATAACCAAACGATTTTCGCCGCCCTTCTTCTTGGGCGTCTTAATGCCGCCCTTCTTATTCACATTGATGTGGTATTTGAGCTCGTGCGGCAGCTGATCCCGCTGCGCCAGCATGCCATAAATCTCTAGAGTAATCTGTCGAGGAAAAACCATTAAAATATTGTTTCGAAGAAAATTAATTAATCTTCAGCTTACTCTAAAGTCCGCATAGACGTTGTTTAGCTGCAGCACATCGGGAAATTTGACAGAGAGCAGACCCGGCATCGTGGGCACCGTTTTGGTGGCCAACACGTGCTCATTGTACTTGAGCAGGCAGACCAAATGATGCCCGTTGATGCTGCCTGTTGCCATTTTACGCACATATTCTTGGCGCAACGGTATTGTAATGTCCTTAACCGTAAGCAGGCCCTTCTCCTTGGGTGCACCCACGGGCCGTATGCTGTTCTCCACGCGCAGACGCTGCACCTCATCCAAGCAGGCCTGACGACGATGAGCTGCAAACAATATTGCATTAATATTTAATATATCTAACCATATCATCTATCAATCAAAACCTACTTGCTAGCAGTAGATAACGTTCACCCTCCACAGATTCGGTGGAGCCCGAAAATTCCACAGTGGCTGCACACAGATTGAGCGCCTGGCTGGCCTGTCCAATCACCTGCTGCTGCTTGCACACCTCGTCTAGCAGCTTCTTAATCTTCTCCTGCGCCAAAGCCGCATCATTTGATTCGCGAGCATTTTGCACCTCCTCGTCGTCCTCGCTGCTGGCAGCCGGCTCCACATGCTGCGGCGAATCATACTCCAGCTTATGCTTGGCATGGCAATCGTTGCTCAAAGCGGAGCGAACAATCTGCTGCTCACGGCAAATCTTACGCACTGGCGTCGAATTGGAGCTCTATGAATAATTGAGAATACATATATAAATATAAGAGTTATATAATTGAATTATATGATTAATGTATGGCTTACACTGGCGTTCTGCTGGCGACGATAGAAGCTGACGGTGTGCACGAGCGTAACCAAATTATCATTATCCTGATTGACGCTCAACTCCGATTTGACAGGTTGTGCGCCATTGAGTAAAGGCGTTTGCACATCCATTGCCTCCTGTTGCTCTTCAATGGTCTGGCAGAGCGCAGCACTAGACGGCTTGCGATAGGAGAAGCTGTTGGATGCTGTGGTGCCTTTGCTCTGTGTGATAAGAGATTTCAAATTAGAAACAAGTTAACAATAGACTGGCGTAAAGGCTACTCACGCCCAGCGATAGCTGACTGGCATTATGCTCATCCTCGGTGTCATCCTCCTGCGTGCTGGCATAGTCTCCCACTAGGGCTTCATCCAAATAATCATCAATGCCCGTAGAGACTTGTGAAGAATTCATTGAGCTGTCGCCATCATTGCTATAATAATGATCCTGTTCGGCATAGCGTACCTGTGGACAAAGGAAAAGGTTAAGGTTAAGGTTAACGACCACCCGCTGTGCATAGTTAATGCTACCTGCGACTCACCTTTTTGCCTTGTTGTTGTTGCTGTTGCTGTTCATTGCGCTGCACCGTATGCAATATCTCGCGACCTAGGCTGCCGTTGCACATGCCCGCACTGCTGTCCTCAGTCTGTGACTGATCCTCCTCCTCATCCTTCTCCTTCTCCGCCACATCCACATCCGACTCATCCATGCAACTACAAATTAAAAGAGATTAGTTTAAGCAGCTATACAAACATTTATTATGCGCCTTGTCTCTAGTCGCTAAAACTAAGTAACTAATAGTCAGTCTCATCTAATCTCTGGTTGCCTACTCAATGCAGAGCAGAAAGAGCAGGCAGGAATAGCATTTATCAGCGCACCTTTCAAGCTCCTCCTCGGTGTCGTCGTTCATCGAGGCCGTGGCCGAGGCACAGCAATTGTCGCCACTGGAATCTAGATCGGATAGTGCCGGATACAATCGATCACCCGTTTGAGATTTTCTGGCTCGCTTTGACTCCTCGTCAATAACATCCCCAGCTGCAAAGACATAAGCAGAGAGAGAAACGGTGGCTTTAGAGAATTTCTGTAGATTGGGCTTGCATGACAGCTGCTTACGTGAGCGTCGCTTGCTGCTAGCTGTGGCCATTGGCGGCGGTGGTGGCGGCGGCATGGGACGCACCACTTTGCTGTTGACAGGTGGAGCCACTGGAGCAGCTACTGCTGTTAAGAGTTCCTTTTGCTTATTGAAGCGATTGGCGATGATTTGCATATCCTCCTGTCGCTGTCTGTCAATGTCTTTGATGCGATTCTCTGCGCTGCTCTGAGCGGAGGCCACCAAGGCGGCCACTTTGTCGCGCAACTTGCTCTCAGGCTTCGGCTGTGGCTTGCTGGCTTGACTCTGTTGGCTGGCTACGCTAACTGGATGTGCTGCAAAGACAAACGAGGTCAGCTGAATGGCTTCTCTGACATCTGATTTAACCAGCACTTACCCTTGGGCTGCTCCTCCTCCAGCACCACTGCTCGTAACTGGCTAATGCTGGGCGCCGTTCCAATTGGCGCCTTGGGCAGCATGGCCTTGGCATTGCCTGTCTCGAAGAGTTTCATGCGCTCCTTCAGCGACAGCTCACAGGGATCCTTTTGATTGCGCTGCGCTGCCTGCGTTTGGCCATTGTTTGCTTTGCTCTCGAAGATGGCCGCACGACCAGAGACGAGGCCAGCTTTGACTTGGGCAGCGGGCGCAGGCACGGATTTGGGAGCCGGAGCGGGCGCGCTGGCTGCTGCGCTAAATGTTTTGGCCACCTGGCTGACGGCAGTTGATTTCTCTGGCAAAGGTGGTTTTGCAGTGGTTGTGGCTGTGGTTGCAACTGTTTCCGTTGCTGTGGCATTTGTTGGTGTTGTGGATTCTTCCTGTTTGGCATAATCGTAGGTATGCTTAACCGTAGAAGATTCGCGTCGCTGGAAACCTTGCGCCTCCAATGAGCTCAATACCTTGGGGTCCCACTTCAATTGCTTTGTCTTGCCGCTTGTTGCATCTATGGCATCTGCTCTGGGCGGACGACTGGGTAAATCTGGCTTAGGCGGTGGCACTGCATCCAACAGCGGTCGATGCACATCGTGATGTGCCGTGTCATCCTCCCACTGGTTAATCGTGTCCGCCAACGCGGCCAGCTTGCCCAGACGCTGCTTGCCACGCCGCGGACTACGAGACACTCGATCCACATTGTCCTCATCGTCGGCGTGGAACTGGCCCTCGGTGCGATGTATGGGTGAGGACAGGTCATCCGTGTTGGAGTAGAGGGCGCCCATACGCTGCAATCGACTGCGTGAGGTGTCACGCAGACGAGCCAAAGGCTGATTAACAGGCGCTTCCAAATCACCACCTGCAGCACTGGCTGTACTTGGAATTAGGGCTGCAGTCTGCTGCTGCTCCAGCTCCTCATCCTCGTCGCTGCTCATATCCTGCTCCTGTATTTCCACTTGCACCTAAACGTGGCGACAGCCCGCGTAAAAATACAAACACAAAAACAAACACACACGCACGCAGACAGAGCGAGAGCGTCAGAAAGAGAGGGAGAGAGACAGAGTTGTAGCAAAATGCCAAGACAAAGACAAAGCGCAAAAACATCCACCGTACGAAAGCGTAGGGCAAAATGCATGTAGAACAAAATAAAAACGGCAGAGAAAAAACTTACCCCAATTGGCTGGGCGCTGGTTATGTTTATCTCGATGCCCATTTCCAAATTCTCCTTGTTCACCGCTGCATAGTGACGCAGCGGCTTGGTGGGCGACGCCGACAGCGTTGCCTTGTCGAGGACAACAACTTTGCCAGCTGCGCTATTAGAGGCACTGCTTTCAGTTGGCGCTGATGCCGATGCGGATGTCGATGTCGATGATGACGTTGTCTTAGTCGTCGCTGCTGGCGTCGCTTCGCTTGTCAAAGTGCATTCAGCTAATGGAAATTTGCTGGCATTTGTTATGCCGAGTGCGCGACTGCGCTGTTCGGCCTTTTCGAGCATGCGCTGCAATTATGAAATTCACATCGAATGCTGTTAGAAGACAATCATTTTTCATTGTTTGCTTTGTTACGTTGTACCTGGGTAAATGGATCCATTGTTGTTGTTGTTGTTGCTGATGCAAAATTCTAATTACTTCGATCACTTATCTATAATTTATTCTCTTGCACTAGCACTTATATGTAATAAGTTATTTATTTATTGCTAGTTAGTCGCGAACACTATGTTTTTTACTTTTTAAAACTAATTATCTTGGTATCTTTTCATGAATGCACGTCATTCGAAATTTGTGCGCGTCGCTTCTGTTTTTTCGCTCGTTCGCGACGTTGGGATTTTAAATGGACAAGCGTCGGTATGGCAGAGTTATCGTTAGGGTGACCACAGTATCGAACAACAGTACCGATCGATCAGCGTCTGTTAACGTGCAGCTGCTTAACATTGCGCTGATTTGATGTTAGGGGTGTTGCGAACAATTGTTTCTGTACACTTTTGTAATTTATGGCATTTTTAACTAAGCAGCTTTATCTTTTTTTAATACGAATCATTAGATATATAGAAACATTAGTATTGGAGTACAAAATAAATGAAACTCACAAAACACCCTGCGCTTTTGAATTTAACAGCTACGAACAAACAACAGCCACGAATGCACAATTGGCACTTTTAAATATAACAGCCATTTGAAGTCTACAGCTACAGCTCTTATTAACATAAGATGCTCTGTTGTCATCGATAAAATTGATGAGTGGCAACCCCATGCGATGTTTTTAAGTGGCAGCACCAAAACAAAACGCGAGGGGCTGATGGGCATTTAAATGTTTATAAAGTTAATTAAACTAATACTTTGACCAATTGACTAAATAAACATATGCAGTTAATTATATAATATTGTCGTAAACGAAGGTAAGGTGCGAATTGTTTGTGGCTTTTGTACTGTACAAGGGTAGCTCAGAAACTTGTGCAACGTGCGTTGCTGTCAGTGCTGTCAGCTTTGGCTATAAAAAAGCTAAATGATTTCCTTTCAGAAATGACCGAGAGAACGGTAATCCACCTGTGGAGCTGTGCCAAAGAGCTGAGCGTAGATACCCACACCGAACGCTTGCTCAAATCATACTATATGTAAGCAAGATTTATTTAATACTAATGGTTATAATAGTAAACCTGTGTTTCGACAGCAATACAAGTCGCAAATTAGCCCGCCACAATGTCCAGTTGCCAGAGGAGAACATCGGACCGGCTCGCATGTGCGCCCGTTGCGGCAACCAGTGGAGTGATGGCCAGTACAAGCTGCATCTGCAGCCGCAGCGCTTGGCCAGCAATGCCAAGCGACGCAGGTTGATTGCCCAGCTGGAGACGGCCAAGGCCAAGCAACAGCGTGGATGCCTCAGCACTGGGGCCAGAAAACGAGCCAAATGGCTAAAGAAGTGCATGGCCAGCAATATGGTTAGCAGCATAAATCCTTTATCCTAATGTCAACTAATCGTAAATCACTTTTTCAGGCGGTTCAGTGCGAGTTTTGCGAGCATAAGACAATGTTGCCGCTGGAAAAACCAAAGAAACGGGCCAAAGCTAAAACAATCAAAGCAGCAGCAGCAGCAACTGCTACAACCACTACAGCAGCAACAACAACAACAGTCAGGAGCAAACAACATACAAATAAAGACATCAATGCGGGGCTAAAGCTAAAAATTCCAATACAGCAAAAACAAACAAAAGCGTCAACAACAGCAACTGTAGCAAAGCAATCAACAACAACAACAACAGCGAATTCTCAAAGCAACAAACAAAAGAAGAAAAAGAAGAAGAAGCAACAACAGCAGCAAACGAAAGCAACGCCAACGCCCGTGCAAAAAGTGCAATCGAAGACACAAAAACAAAACGCGCTGCTGCAGTTGGCAGCGCAGCTTAAAACGCACGCGTCACAAAACGCCAGTAGAACGCAACAAAATCGCCTACAAGCGTTTCTTAAGTAAAACTTTTGATTTAAGTAGAAGAATTTGTTTATTTTTAATAACTAGAGTAGTTCATTAAGTGTTAGTTAAAATACATGTAGTTAATGAACGCCAAAACATAAATCAAAAACGTTGCGCGTTTAAAAACGCTGCAAAACCGCATGCAAACGTTTGTCAAACAGAAAAAAACTACACAACGTACAAGCGTTGAGGTAATTTTTATATTCTGATAATTAGCTTAAACAATAAACAAAAACGATCAACAAATGCGCTCCGCTGCTGGCAGCGCAACTAAACTCGCCCGCGTCTGAAACCGCCAGAAAAACGGAGCAGAAACGCTAGCTCGTATTTTCCCAAGTAAAAACGTCGCAAAAAGTACAAAAATCTGGTTGTTTTTGAATGAAAAGACTTGTAATTAAGCATTAGCAAAATACGTGTATGGAACAAGAGCGAGCATTGTGGCATGAATCAGTGGCACTGATTGTTGCAACCGGCTTGGAGCTGGCCGTTTCGTTTCTGCTATATATCTGGGAACCTGTCCGTTTCGGCCCTGCACGCACACACGTAGTCACGCACTTGGCTATCGAGTGGCGGCCCAGTCCAAGGTTATCCAATTCTTTTAATTTATTTCAAGCAACATTTAATTAAAAATTGAGTTGTTTACCTGTGCAGCACGTCCTTCAGGGCAGCAGCTAGATGGAGCTGTAGCTGTAGCAGATGTACTTGTATCTCTATCTCTCCTATATGTATCTCTATCTTTAGCTGTCTGTTTATCAGCAACACACGCACACAGGCACACACATCCTGGAGCTGGGCTTTTGAGCCAGGCTCCGATTTCTAACAACATCTGCCACTTCTCATTCGTTTTTATTTGCTTCTTTTTTTGGCTGGCAATTTCTTAGAAGATTTCTGGTTTGTGTGTTGTTGTTTTAGTCGGTTTCTTATGGGTTGGCGAGCCTGTTTGCTTGGCCGAAATTGGCCAAGACGGCAACGTCGATTCTCAAATGGCCAAAAACGCTTGCATTTAAATTTACATTTTCAGTTTTATGCAACAAAACTCACTTTGTTGTTTCCCCCAAAAATAAAAACAAAACGAACAACCGCTATTAGTCGTAGTCGACTTGACGATACCCTGTAGGCTACAATATAATATAATACGCTATTTTAATTAAGCAGTCAAATGCAGCGACACAATAATTTACATACATACTGTCGTTCGACTGTCGATACTCATTACCTGTCTCCCTTCCCCTTTGACATACACTTGCACTTGCATATAAGGCTATCCGTTCACTTCCCTATGCCTTGCCTGCTGAGCATTAAAACTCTGCGTTCTACAAAGAAAGTGAGCAACAACAAAAACAACTACAACTCCAAGAGCAACAGGCATCGGCTTCGTGTGTGCCTGTTTGGCTGTTCGTGCGTGCGGAGTCGGCTTGTTCTTCGGCTTCGGCTCCCCCACGAACATGTGGTGGGGAAGCCAACTGAGCGGCAGCCGCTCTAGTCATTTGGCTGCGCTGCTGTTGCTTTTCAGTCAGTTGCGTTCGTGTGATTCACGGCCGCGCACACAGAGTCGCGCTTTAAAATTCGCATAGTGCGCGCAAAGCGCTCAATCGCTTGCGGTCGCGCCATCTCGCTCGCTCGCACGAAAGTATTCGCAATGAAAAGCGACTGCGTCTGCGTTCGCATTGGTTCTACGGAGAGCGCTATTACAGAAAAGCTGTTGTTGTTAAGCTTAAGCAGAAAAGGTGTCAACGCCGGCGTCGACGCTAACGTCAACGTCAACGCAAAGAGCAAGAGCAAAGTGTATGGGTAAAAACAAAGGCGCAGTGTGACAAAGAATCAAGTGAAAAACCGGATGCAAAATTTACAAGCATAAATAAAAAAATACAAAAAGAAAGGAGACAGAGAAATAATAATAATAATAATAATAATAATCGAATACCAAAGTTGATTTTCAATTTGAATTTGAAGACTGCAGCGCAGGAAATGCAGTTTGCATTTTGATAAATGACCGGAAATGCAGACAGACAGGCAGCAGCGCAGCGCAGCGACTGCGCCGCAGCAGACACGCCTGCGCTGTGGCCATATAAACTAAACAATTCGAAATGCCGAAGTCTCAAATCAAATATTTACATTGAAAAATAACTTAAGCAGAACCAGAACTAGAACCAGAAAAGAAAATACAGTAAACAGAAATTCGATATGTTCAACTGCAAGTGTTAATTAGCAATAGAAACTGTTTATGGCTCAGTGCAGAAAAGAAAAGATATCAAATAAAGCAAATCGAATAACATTTGCCAAACTAATTTTTTTTATGTGCCATAAAACGAAAGAGAGAAAGAGAAAAAAGTAAAAGTTCTAACGGAGAAATGCTTATATATTCCATATTTCTTTCTCATATATACTATCTCTCTCTTTTCTTTTATGGCCAACGACACGCGTTGCCTTATTATTTTTTTTTGCGGATGAGTCACAATTAAAAAGGTTGGGCCAGGGACCAGCCTCAGCTTAGCTACATAAAACATTTGCCAAGTAGCAGCAGTCACTAGACCCCCACAATACTCGCTCTCACTCTCCCCCTCTCTGTATCTCTCTCTCCCTCCAGCTGTCTAGCAATCTCTCTGTGTACACAATCTATTCCTACTTTTAACCACAAAAGGCGACACAAACAAACAAACAAATAAACCGCAGAACAGACGCTCAGACGGCAGACATGTCTGTATAACCTAGAGGCTGACACACACACACTCCAACCCCCCACTTTGCCCTTGCCCAGGTGCTAAGCGGCGCTGCATAAACTAAGTATCGCATTATGAAAATCGGCCCAAAGCCATTTCGTAATAACATTTAATGACACATACATAAGTATGTATAAACACACACACATAGGTTGACTGCAGTCACAGAGCGTACCAAATATACATATACATATGCAATATATAATTCGTATAGAGCTAATGATGAACAAAAAGAAAACATAACGTCATCAACGCCGCGTTGATTTTCCACAGGCGCCAAGCGAAGCGTGCAACCAAATAAAAGCAACAAAACAACTAAAACAAAATAGACAATGAAAAGTAAAACAAAAACAATATATGTATAATATTTTGGAATGCAACGAAACGATATATCCAATAGATACTAGACTAAGCAAAGTAGAGCTAGAAGTAATCGAAAAACTTGAAAATAATATCTTTCCAGAACTGAACTCAGCTCTGCAGCTTTACAAGATTATTATATGAGTATTATATAGACACATATTATGTAGACATTCTAGGTGTGTGTAAAATATGTATTTTAAAAATCTCAAAGATAATAAATTATATCTTTGTTAAATGCAAATCTAGAAAATGTATATTTATAAACATATACATAGACACGATTCTATGCAGTACTTATCAGATCGAACATTACAGTTAGCAAATGAGCCACAATTCCACAATCTGATTCTTTGTTTAAACGGAAGTATATTTACTTAGCATAATTTGGTCAAAGTCAATGAACCCCATACAGATACCCATTACAAAAGTTCTTGTTTAAAAATCAACGAGCATAGCCTACAGCAGACACCAAATATGGCAAACAGCTGGGCATTGTCTTGCAAATCAATCCTACAGGCAATTGACTAAAATTTATATAGACTGACAGGCAGGCAGATGGAGGGAGTGGAAGTCAGTCAATGCCTATAAGTGTAGCCACATTTAATGCAGGGTATCATTGAGTAGAGAATGTAATTATTGTAGATCTTGTTGAACTGATCTATTTATAAACTCTGAACGGACCATAGCATGGATTGATTTCTGTTCTCTCTGTGGGAGATAGAATTGCTTGTAACTTCATTTATTTATTTCTGCTCACTCATTTTGAATTGAGTCTTTTTGTTGTTGTTTTGTATTCACTCGAGAAATGCGCTGAGCAAGTGAAATTGTTAATAATATTTATTTTTTAATATTTACTGCAATTTTTATAGAGAGCGCTTCGCATTGCATGTTATTTAAGAAGAACTGTGAGCTACTTTATTTTCACAGACAACTGCTAAGTGCTAACAAAAACAGCAACAAAAAAAAAAAAAAACATACACAAATCTAAAACGATCTACAAAAAGCCATATAAACAAATATTAACGCCGAACGCTTTGAATTAACGCGTTTTATGATAAAATCATGGATATCGACCCAAAAGCCTCAAAAAGCATTGAAATTCATCAATTTTTACTGGGTAAGTCAATAGCAACTACACACAAAATAGTTAATAATAATAGTAAATGTGAGTGCGTTGCAGGGCATACGTGATTCGGCTATGTCTTGACTATAGAGTATTAAGTGCTAAAGCTGTTATTATTTGCTTAAATTACAGTATTTGTTTAAAATATAAATTAGGTATAGATAGGTGTAGGTCTTATTAGAAACCCTTGTTTATAATAAAATAAGATAATATTTTACAAAAATATATAACAAAATTATTAAATATTTAATTAGTACAATACGTTAAAAAATTGGTTTATTATGAAACAAATATATGTAATTGAGTTTAAATTTTGTAATATGTAAATGGAGTAATAGACATATGAACTTATTTCATTTGTTTGAGATTTGTTGAAGATTCCCTCTATTATTTCTTTTTTATCGTTGTAGAGCTTCTCTCTTTATTTCTCTGAGTGGCTGTCTATATCTTTCTCTCTGACTCACTCTCTTACTCTCTACCTCACCCACATTGGCTTCTGGTTTCTGTATTTTTCGTCAGCTTTAACTCCCTCTCTCTCCCTCTTTCTATAATTCCTAACCCATCGACCCTAACGAACCTCTTGAGTAGACTCAATCTCCAAATCCTTTTCATCTCCATCTTCTTCAACCACATTTGCTCGTAATGCCCTAACAGATGTCGCTCTCGAGCGTTTATTAAACCACTTTTAGCACAGTTTTATAAGTGCAGAGTATTAAAACCACATTGTTAAACAATTATGTGTGCAGCTAAACAGAATATTAAAGTAGTTACACATTAACCGCATATTTATCTAGATAATTTTGACGGCATTGTTAATTAAGCCCAAGTCAGAACAACAACAACACAAACTTGAGAGTCCAAACTACTTGTAGAAACATTCATGTGCCTCGACTCGCCCTGCGGCCATATAATTTTCTTGTACAACGAAACATTAATAACCCTCAGATACAATATAGTATATATATTGACTCATGCCATGGTCCATGGACTGTCTACGATCTGGAGCTGAGAAGAACAAGAGAAGAGAGATGGATGCCGAGGCTGAGGCAAAGTCTCTGGCTCTCAACTTGACTGCGAGCTTAATGCGCTTTGTTCTTTTCATGCTTCAACTTTTATATATTGTACAAATTTTATTAAAACTCATTTTTCGGCGCGTTTTTTTGCCACTCTTTCGCTGGTTCTTTCAGGCATACATATTTATATGTATATTATATATGTATATATACTATGTATGTATGTAGCTGTTACTTAAAGCCCTTCTCTTAACGCGCCGGCAGTTAAGTCAGCAAGCTTTAATGCTTGTCTGGCAGGGCATAACGATTTTGTGGGACATTATGTCGCAGTCCTATATAAAGACATATACAACTATTTTTGTTTTTAATGTAACATTTTTTGGTAACTAAGTCGGCCTTTAGTTCTATAGAAAACTAAAAAAAAAAACAACTAAATTCTAAATTTGTGTGAGCATTTGGTTTTATCTTTAAATGAAATTTAATTTAAGCAAAAAATGGAAAAGTAAGCACGAAATATAAAATATTTTGTTATTGTTTTCATAATTGTGCAAGTGTATTTGGCATTCGTTGTAATTGTTGTTGCTATGTATTTCATTTAAGTTATTTCATACTAATTACGTTCGTCTGGGCCATTTCTTTGCGGGTTTTTCAATTTTAACAAGATTTCTGGCAATTTTTGTTTTGTTTTATTATTGTTGTTGTAGTTGTAGTTGTGTCGTTGTTGTGGTCACTGTTTACCGTTAAACCTACTTAAGCAGCATAAGAAGATAGCAAGCATTGTAGGGGCCAACAGCAACTAGGGAAACTGGATTGTTTTGTTTTTATTATTATTTTCTCTGTTTTAATTTCTTGTTTTATTGTTTTTTGTTTTCTCTGCCGCCCAGTGAAATTGCTTTTAATTGCTTGCGGTCAATTCGCAGTTGACTCTTTAGGCTTTTCATATGAGGTCATAGGCATACACTACTATAAGCTCATATCTGATATGCTATATATACATACATACATACATACATACATAAGTATGACTCATAGGAGTTGCTTAACCCCTCGCTGAGCATTTGAGGCAATTGAATGCCATTTAGTTCAATGGAGCGTATTAAATTGAATGCGTTCGCCTTATTTAGCTTTAAGTTAACATTACCCATTTCTAGATGCTCCTCTTCTACTACTTCTTCCTCTTCATCTTCTATGTCTTCTTGCAGATGTGCGTGCTCACTTTCGTGCCTCGCTAGCGACATCAGAGTATGAGAATACTTCGAATCTGTTTCATGTGACGGCAGCGGAGCAGACGCAGGAGTTGCTGCAGCGCTGTGACCAACTGCTGGCCAACTATGCAGACGATCAGGCGGCAACAGCAACAACAGCAGCAGCAGCAGCACCAACAACAACAACATCAACAAGAGATGCCACAGCAACAGCAGCATCCATTAAATCGAATGGCTGCAGCGAAGTGGGCGCCGAGACCGGTTGCTATCTGGAGATGATGTCCTCAACATCAACAACAGCCCCAGCAGCAGCAGCAATTGCAACGCCAATTGCAGCCTCAAAGACTTCGCGTGAGTGCCAAAGCAGAGTTAGATAGCTATAGAGTCTATAGTCTGTGGTAGTTATCTATTAGCCAGCATGCAAGTAATTGACTTTAATTGCAGTGTCCGCCTCGAGGGAGTACATCGATCTGAGCAGCAGTCAATCGTTGAACAGTGATAAAACCTTTCGTTGCTCTAGTAATCAGCATTTGGAATTGGAGCAGCATCCCCAGCATCCACAGCAGGAGCAGCAGCAACAGGACCAGCAGATCTATGACATATGCCAAAATCCTGGAGAAGAGGAAACCCAACAAGTCTTCGCGCACGAACTGTTCATCAATTGCCCTTATGCTGATCTGCCCGCTGGCCACCTGGCCTTGCATCGCTCCATCAAATTCGGCCAATTGCAGCGCATTGAGAAACGCCTGTTCTTCGATCAGACCAAGAAATATTACTGTGGCATCCTGAATGACTGGATGCTGTGCTATGCGGATGGTCCGACGTCTTGTCGGCCGAGCAGCAGTCTCTATCTGAAGAGCTCGGCCATTGAGATTGAGCATTTCGGAGAGGGTAAACGTCGTGAGGTTTGCTTTCAAATCACCACCGCTGATCCGAGCAAGAAGTTCATCTATCAGGCGAACAACGAGGTCGATGCCAAAGAGTGGATACACGCCATTGAGGCGGCGATACGGGGCGAGGCCGTTGCCCAGGCAACGCTTAAGTCCTTACGGAAACTGCCCACGCCGCCGGTCATGAAGCGACTCAGCTTTACGGCCTCGACAACGACAGCGGCCACCAACAGCGACAGCATCTATGAGGAGCCGTCGCCCATATATAACTTTGGGGAGGCGCTGACACCGCCACGCCTGCCCGAAAAGTGCAACAGTCCAAGTGCATTGGCCAAACGTTTCGAATACGACATACCAAAGTGCCCGCCCCAGCCGCTGGTCATGGACGAGGAGCCAGCTGGCGCTGAGGTGGAAACAGCTGAGCTGCTCAATGGTGGTGCTATTGCAAGTGGTAGTGGTGCTGGTGCTGGTGCTGCTGCCGAGCTGAAGGTGCAGCCACAGCCATCCAGTCTGCATGGCAACTTGGCGCTTGATTTCCAGGCCAAGGTCAAGACGGTGCACAGCGAGCTCTCTAGTCAGCTGACGAGTCCGGAGCGCTTGAAGAAGGCTGTCAAGAAGAGCTATTCGTGCGGCAACCCCAACAGCGAACCGGAACTGCTCTCCCTAACCAGCGGCAGCAGCAGCTGCAGTCCGGCCACACTCAAGGACCAAAAGAAGCAGCGCAAGGCAACGCAGACGCCGCAGACGAGTCCACAGAAGACGCCCGGCAAGGATTGCGACAAACTGGCACGCAACTGGTTTCTCAGTCGCCTCAACAAGACCAGCTCCACTCAGAATTCCCGCTCGACAGGCGGTGGCACGAGCAGCCCCACCAGCATACCGGCCAACGCCAAGTGCAAGCAGAGCGAAAAGGAGAACCTGCTCAATGGATTGGATATGTGCGATGGCAGCTACGATGGAGCGCCCAACGAACTGCAACAGTATCAACAGCAGCAGCAGCAGCAGCATCAGCAACATCAGCAGAGCAGCAATCCAACATCGCCCTGCCTGAAAGCGGAGGCCAAGAGCAAGGTGAACATGATCATCAATCAGTTCGAGAGCAGCGGCCATCTGTCGACCATGTTCAGCGTGGAGGCATTGGCGGCCAATGCGCTGGCCTCTCTGACGTCCTTCTGCGAGAGCGACAACTGCAACAACTATGAGCCAATAATGCCCCTGGCTACGCCGCCCAGCAGCTATCTCAAAAAGGTGTAGGATGTCGCATCCTGGATTATCATTATCAATTATATAGAAATATATATATAGCACAGATTTATAAAGAGCTAGGCTAGCGATAAAACACATACTTTTCATGTTTATCCTTTCTCATTGACATAAAATTTTAATATCAAAACATACATTGGTATATATATATTTATATACGTATATTAGTGGGGGTACTTATGTGTGTGTGAGAGTGCGTGTGAGAGTGTGCAGAATAGCTTGAAATAGCGCGAGGTAGTTAATGCTATGTCGTTGAAGCAGTCCCGCTTTACTATACAATGCGCGTCGAATAGCGTGAGGTGGGCATACGCAACTGAGTGCCAGCACGCATTTGAGATTCAACTACATTCAACAGAGCTACCCGTCTCCGTTCGTCGGGCACCAATACGATTTTGGTGTTCGATTCCTTCGGTGAGAAGAGACCCAATATACGTTTGTTTTCGCGGCTGATCACCTTGAACTGCATGCCGCGGCCATTGTTCACAAAACTGTCCACTTCATCCCACTGATACGACCACAAGGACTGAGCAAACGAAGAGAGAAGAGTATATGAGCATAAATATGATATAAATATATATGGAAATATGTCTCGCTTCACTCACATTCCAGACGCCAAACATATCGTTGCGCTGCGCATAGATCAAACGATGATTGGTGACTAAAAGGTACTCGGCTCGGCGCACAATCTCCTCGCAGTGCACAAAATTGTCCGTTTCCGCATATTTTCCTTTGTCCACCTCCCTGCCAAAGCAACAAATTCGATTAATATATGAACTATACATATACAAATTGTGTTGTGAATCCTACTTTAGTATCTTGTTGCCCAGAGCTTCGCTGTAGCAATAGGGACGCAGCACATAGTCGTAATGGAGGAAGCGTGTCGGTCGCAAACGTTTGGCATCATCAATGCCCACGGTGGCGCGTTTGACTGCCTCAAAGCTGCCGCTGGCAAAGTCCACCACACCAGCCGTTGGCCGTGCCACCAGGCCGATGGCGCCCTTGCCGAGGCCTTTGAAGAAGCCCTCCACGCCCTCTTCGCGTGCGCCAGCAACGGGCTTAGTAACCACACCCGTCACGCCATCATAAAAGCCCTGCGAGTGGAAAAGGTAAGTTCAGCTTAGTTTAGTTCGAGTCGCACTTGCTGTGCCGGTTGAGCTCTCACCATGACCAGACCCTTGCCGCTGCGTGCGAGACCCTCATGGAAATTCTTTGGTTTATTGTGCATGCCCCTTCGACGTTTCTTTTGGTAGTTGTCATCAAACGTCAAGGCAGCTAGACCTTTGCCCATGGCGCCAGTGATTCTAGTGGAAGAGAGTCGAATTAATTAACTACACTACTTGCTATATAACACCAGAAGTAGGAACTTACTTGGACATGGCGCCCGCAGCACCGCCCACGGTGTGACCAAAGAGCGACTTAACGCCCAGCACAAGACCCTCAGCAAATTCGCCAGGTCCTTGGATGGCGCCCTGCAAACATGTTTAGGTAGCTTAAAATAGTCAAGGCTTAACATTAAGTTAGCATTTTGCTCACCTGGAACGGTTCGTAGAACAAGTCCTCGACACCTTTCTTAAGACCCACAACCAAGCCGTATGGATTCCCCAGTACATCCAGACCCAGAGCCAGAACATAGAGCTGTTTCAGTGCCTGGCCCTTATAGTGGGACGTCACCTCGCTGATGAGTTGATGTTGGGTAAAGAACTGATATTCACGCTCGAAGAAGGCCAGTCGGAATACGACATCGTTGACATCCGTTAGCGTTACGCCCACACCTTGGACCAGTGTACCGAGGAAGCCGGGCAGTGAGATTGCATCGGCGCCAGCCATGGAGAAGCTAACATGTATCTTCAGTGGACCCAAATGCAGGTTATCATAGTAGTTCTTTTGCTCCTGCTGCGATTGCTCTTCGAAGAACGTGGACAATGGTAGCTCAATGGAATCCACATCGCTGCGGAACAGCTTGGCCGCTTGCTCATCGGTCACTTCAGTCGAGAACATCTCCGCAATAGCCGTTAGAAAGACAATATCCACCTTAAAGTGGAACTCCTGGATCAAAATGGACGCATACTTGTATTGCTTCACATCCGAATTGGGTATCACGCGCTGCACAATGCTGCATTCGATGAACGGCTTCATCGATGTGGTTGTGGCCACACTCTTTGGCGGAGCGATCGGTGCCAACACCACATTGAATATGGGATCAATGAGCTGATTGTCCACCTGTATGCGATTAATTTTCACATGCAATTGATTCTGGAACGGAGATGACTTGAGCGACACCCAAATAGCTGGATAAAAGTTGCGACGCAAACGCCGGGCAATGTGTTTCGTGATCGTCATTGTCTCGAAGTTCAACTGCAAATTGTTTATAGTGTGTATAAATAAATGTCTATGTATGTATGGAGTTATATATTTCGTTACTCACCGGAAATTTGTTATTCAGCAGATATGTCTTGACCTCCTTGACGGACTTGTGCACCAGATAGCGCTGATACTCTGCTTCGATCAGCTCTGAATCGCTTATGGTCATCTCCTTGAAACGTTTCTTATTCGGCTTTCTAGACTCCCAAACTATGCCCGAGCTGGTAATGCCCAAATAGAGTATATCCAGCGCAGCCTCATTGTTGACCACCGAGATACCGATGCCATGTATATGCAAATCAATGCTACGCGTTATGGTTTGCAGTGCTGCAGTGCTCTCCGTTCGTTTGGCGACCGCTTCAACTTCGGTGATCAACAGAACACGCTGCATGCCATAGAGGAAGGACACCCAGTAAGCTTTGCTGTCGTTCTGTAAACTGTAATAAAAAGCAATTAGCAAAACTTGGCACACTTTCCCATTTACATTCCACTTACGTAACCGTATCGATCTCGTCGCGTTTCAAATCGGTCTCCTGTTTATCCTTGCCAAATACCAAGATTTTGGGACCCGTCGGATCGTCCCAGGCAAATAGGACACACTGTTTCGGCTTCAAAGTGTTAACCTTTTCGGTGTTCTTCTCATAGTAGACCAGATTCTTGGAAGTGTGATTGATGATCAGGCCGGGCGCCTCCGAGGGCTGGTATTCGGTGAAGGTCAAGTAGACGCCGCCCTCTGTGGACTGTACATCCACATTGACGCCGCCATAGGGACTGTTGGCCAGCTTGAGCAGCGTGCAGGTCGCCTCGGTGTAGTCAAACGCTGGGGTTACCTGTTGACCTACGCGCAGAATCAGCTTGCGGTGTGTCTCGCTCTTGGGCCACAGTGGTTTATACTCGAGCTCGTTGACTGATAGCCAAGGATCGCCGGGTCGACTCAGCTCTTGTAATTCGATCGTATGCCGGCATTTATTGTGCACTATATAGAACGGTATAAACGTGATCTGTTTGGTCAGCGAATTGTTTGTCAAATGATTGTGTACGCCGATTTGGAATTTCTGATTGTTTGCAGTGCAGGTAACGCCTCCAATCGAACCAGCCACATCCAATGGAATCTTCTCACTCCACTCTCCACTCTCGATGCGGATCGCTGCCTTCTTCTTGTCGAAGAACATCTTATCCCGGAAGGCTAACAGTATGGGGCCCGAATACTCGGGCGGATGATACAGCATTTCCACAGATGACAAATCCGATTTGTAGGTGAGCATCTTGCCCGTCTTATTGATCATCCAGTACGGGCTGTACAGGGTGAGTATAATTTTGCCATTTGGATTGCTACAGCTGCAATGATCAATTACAATAGTATTTGTATTTTGTTATTTAGGTACGATGAAATTAAGGACGAAAATAATTACCGCACAAACAGATCCATTTCCATTTTAACATCTGAATCATATGAGCAGAATGTCCAAACGGTTACTTCATCATTGGGATTGGGAATTTCAGAGGCATGGGACCAGTCCTTCTCCAGATATTGCAAAAGCTATTAAGCAAATATGCAAAAAAAACAATAAACTTATCCACAGAATATTTAGATTAGACTACTTACACGTATAACTAGCACACTCTTTCCTTCTTTGCCGTTTGCGGTCATACGAACTGTTGGCAAATGTAGGATATGCCCGGGATTCACCTCCTTTTCGCCAAAATCTAGGAAGTCCTCCTTCTCGTAACGCTCTTCTACGTCAGGATGCTCTGTCGATCCGCGACTGGTAGACTCGACGTTAGTTTGGCGACCCAAGCAGCCAGCCACAGAGACTTTAATGTCAATGGGCAAACAATTTCGCAGGGATAGTGGAGGACGTATATGAACCATATAATGGGCACTTCGAAGTCGATACTTGTTGGTGTTCTCGAAGAAAATCTCATGCTTGCGTCGCTGGAAATTCATGTTGAGCGGCTCGAATGCGTCGATGGGTTCACATTGCACTTGGCTTTCATAGTTCATGTCTGATGGATTTATATACCAGGAGAGGCTATTAACGGACGTATGATAGCCCTTCACTGAGAAGTACAGCTCCTTATCACTTGCATAGATGGCGTGCAGCGGCACATTGAAAACCTCATTAGGTCTCGCGACGCCAACACGAATGAATTTATTTTCTGTGTCGTGGCGTCGATGCACCACAATTGGTCTCGTAAAGTGGTTCATAATCTACGAGAGAAATTCATACATAAGGAATTGATCTATTTTCAGGGATGCAATTACGTACGCTTAGAACGCCATGTATATTGATTATGGTGGTGCCGTATTCCAGCTTGACCTGAGAGACAATGGCCCACTGTTCAGGCAGAGCGGTGGTAGGTAGCGGAAAGTAGCGCGTGTCGGCTTTACTAACGGGCAGCACAACTTCATCACTTAGATCACTCAACTGTGGACAAAGAAACAACGTTCACATCAGAGGATTACTAGCTGTGAGTATATGATATGTAAATTACCGTCACATAGAGATTATAATCGTCGATCTGGCTTTCGGACATCGTGCTCATGTCCTTGGTTTGCAAATAGGCTTTGCCGCCAGCTGAAATCGTACAGCTTTTTATATCTACCGGATCGACAAGCTGATCATCTGGGCTGTCCAACGCGTGCAGAACTAAAGCTTTGGTTGCAAGCTTGCCACCACGATGCACCTCGTGCAGCGTGAAGACACCGTACTCCAAATTCAGTGTGATGTTAAAGCCCGTATCATTGATGACCACATAAGGAGCGGTAACCTCTGGCTTCTTGATGCCTTTTTTGTCGATGGCTTGCGAAAAGGCCTCGCCCAATTCACTGAGCAGGCTTAGGCAAGTTTTGCTAACCGTTATTTCTAGATTCTCCTTGGAATGTATGCGAATGTTCATTGCTGTATCCTCCTGTAACTCATCAAAGTCTGTTTCCATCTTCTCAAAGCTCATATCGAATTGCAATTCCCAGGGTATATACTCTCTGATGCCATTACGTCCCATAACCTCGTTAAGCTCTATAATTGGCTCCCACTCGGCCATGAATTGATTGTAATAGTTCTGCAAGACGTAAAATATTTGTTAACAACTTATACTAAATGAGTAATCAATGAATCATATACCATATTGAGTGTTAGGGAGCCATGTGCAGTAAAATTACTGCTCCAGTTATTAAAGACAGCCGTCATGCGTGTGTCTAGTGAAAGCAGAGGCTTCGTATAGTATCCCTGTCCCGATTCAATCACAAGAGTTATGCTGGGCATCTCAATCACGCATTTCTCGGTCTTCTCCCCGTCACCTTGGTGTATCATCGGTATTTCTTTCGCTTCGACTGCTTCCTCCACTTTTGTAAACCAATAGGTTTTTGCATGGAACGATTTCGGATCCCAAATCTTGGAGTAGTCCGTCGAATCTCTATCAATGGCTGCCTTCTCAGCCGCTCCGCTAGTAATGCTGAGCATCGCTTTGTTAAGCAGCTCAATCGTTGTCGGCGATATATTAATGATAATATCACTAAGCTTAAGACTTATGTGCAGGCCCTCCGACTCGGGCGTGGAGCCCTGCAGACTGACAACAGCCGGATGCAAAATATAATGACGGGTCGCATCGCGACGCTCTGGCAAAAATGAACACATATATATCTTAAGCGCTGTGATTTCACCATTGATAATCTGCTTCTCGCCGATTGAACGATAATTGAGATGCGCTTGTGCCTGCAAAAATCCGAAACATTAAATCAAAGCCTAAAGTCAATAGTGCAAATTTTCAACTGACATTAAAGATAATCGCATTAGTATTCAGATCATCCAGGTTCTCAACCAATATAATGTCCGGCTGATCAATATGAAGTATTAGATTCATTTTTTTCGTTGTATCGGTGGCTTGCGCTACATGAAAAACATAAATAGATGGATAGATTTAAGTAATTGAAAATTTGTATATATGTATTTATATGATTTCCACATACATGACCGCATATCCATAGACTTTCTTGCACTTTCTCGAACAGTTGTTGTTTCCTTAAAAGGCATCTTGTCCGGCTTCAGGCCGGGTTCGCGCGGTTCTGGCTCGGCGGGCAAAGTCAGAAACATGGTTAACTTCATCAGGAAATCAATGCAAACGATCAAATCGAAGCTGCGCACTCGCACTTCAGCTGTAATCAAATATAAATAGAGATATATATAAATATATTATGTTATTAGATTACAAGCTCATTGCATATTACCAAAGACGTCGTCCTCTTTTATAATTGCCGTTATATCAACCATGTAGTTCCATACCTCCTTCTGGCAGGTGTCAAGAATTTTATCCTTCTTGGACTTCTCCGCATCCCAGTTTTTGCAGCTAAGATATTGCCGTATTTTGCTTTTGTTCGATGAACGCGTATCATCCAATTGTATGTTGCAGAGGACAACGGACACACTGAGCGTGCCATTGTTCAGTTTGGTGCCCTTCACAGACAAATAGTAAATTCCAAAACAGGCCAATCCTTCACCTTCCTCTACATAATTAATGCAAGTTAAAACATGTAAATTAACATTTAGCTTCTCACAGCTCGATTACGGTTCACTAACCCTCCATCAAATTAATAATGACGCCATCAAACTGAAAGTTGAGCTTAAGACTTTCGCATACTTTCAGTGGGTCATCTGAAATCTGCACAGCCGTAGTTGTTCCAGTGATTGTTCCGGTACGTCGAGCGCTCTGTGTAGGTGGCTCCCTTATCTCGACTTCTTTTGGTGGAAACTCGTCGACACCTTCGGTCAAATTTTTTTGCACTATAGACATAATGAGCGCATAGTCGTCCATGTAGAGTGTTAGCTGCAATTAAGCGTTATATATAAATATAATTTAGATTGTCGATAGATTCTTGGCGTGCTCTTTCTTCGTTACCTCAACAGACTTTAAGTGACCCGAAAGATTCATCTCTGGTACATCCTTGTACCAATTGAATGATAGATTGCGTGTAACCGTTAGCGTAAAACTCATAGGATCCATCATATTGACTGAGGTCTTAATTCCAAGAACAGCATCCACATCTATATTATCGACATAAATATCATTATAAAATCTATATTCTTCGATTATCTAGTTGAGTCCTACTCACTATCGATTGCTGAATCGCTTATATCCAACATAACCACCTTCGATATTTTGATATCCTTTAGCTGCAGCTTTATCTCATCGATGACAGCGTATTGGTCCACACTGGGCACTGGCGTCTCGATAGTTGTATTTGTCATCTCCAGCAAGCCCAAATCAATGGCCAATGCATTTGTGCTCTGTGAATCCACCGGCACCAGTATCACAGGCGCTTTAATTCTAATATTCAGTTTCATGCGCGTTGCCTTTTCATAGGCATTGATGGCGTTTTGCTTAGCCGACTGGGCAGCAGCTGCGCTGGCATTCGTGAGTGCATCCTGGGCAGTCTGGAAGTGACTTGAAAAGTTCTACCGAAAAAGAAAAACAATAGTAAATAATTGATCTATTGTAATGATATCCATATATATAATGCCCTACCAGTAGGCCGGTGACAAACCAGTTGAGGAACACAATCTTCATGCAGCCAATGTCCACCGTTACTTTCATGTCATCTGAATTGTAGTTACGGGTGTATTCCTTATTGAACAGCACCACTTGGCAATTGAAGGCATCCTGGCCCACAATGGTCAATATCTGCAAAGAAATTTAAAGCTCTCTTAGTCTCACATTCCATATATAAATCGTTGGCTTGCACTCACTTTCGTATGAATCGTTCTCGGATTGAGATCTAGTATTACAATATCCTTGAGTCCAATGTTCACCTCGGTGTACGAGTCTTTTAGTGTTATGTTAGTCACGAATTGCTTCACCTGCATCAGGGACAGTGGACGCTTGCGCGAGGTTAGCTTCAAGCTAATCGCTTCAATATTCGCAATCATACGCATTTTGACAGTATTCACGATCAGTTTCCTCTTCCCTTTGTTCTGGCGCGTAGACATCTTCTGGCTGGTGACGATTGTTTCTGCGTCTTCCATAATAGATTGCAGTTTGTGCTTTAGTCCATCGCCATCGGCCGCGGATGCGTAGCGATCGCGAGGCCTTAAATTTAATAATATGGTATCCATACGCTTTTGGAAATCGTTGGCCATTTTCAACAGACGCTGAAGGCACTCCTGATGTAGTATAACGTCGAGTACCTCGAAATTGGCCACCATCAGCTGCTCGACGGAATTGTATTTGGTATTGAATTCGGGCGACAATTTATCGGCCATCGTATAGCTGATTGTGAATAAATATTTCTCGTCTTTGATGTATCCTGGTGTATTTATGATATCCAAGACATTATCCGTCGTGTCCACACAATCAAAGTGTTTGAGATTAATGCTGCCCAATCTGAAAGATCATAAATATTTGATTCAATAAATAAACCAATTGATTTCTGTTTTGCACAGGCGCTACTTACTTGACAGACGCGACTGTTTCGTAGGTGCGCTGGGCCATGTATGTCTCCACTTGGAGAATCTCAAATAGCAGTGTCTGATTTACTTCCTGCTGAGGTTCAGATAAGATCGACACCTCAGCGGAGCTTGTTACCGTCTCCAACTCTGGTGTTGCATAGGTCGATTCCGTATCGGCATCTGTTTCACGGCGCCTATTCGATTCCATCAGCTTAAGAGTGATTTTTTTTAAGGAGAAATTCACCTCGATATTGGTATACTGTATTATTTCGTCCTGAAGTGTTTGTTCTGTACCGGCCACTTGAGTGGTACGCTTCTTGATTTCACGATTTAAGAAGTTCGATATTGAGCTGCGTGAGCGTCGCAAAACAGGCGTTAAGTCTGGGGCATCGCTCTGGGGCAGGGGCAAATTGGTGACCAAGTCAATTGCTTCCAGCATACGATCTTCGGTTATGCTGAGCTGCACCGCCGGCATCACTATATCAATTTTGATCTTGGGCAAACGCGGATCATTGTCAAAGACGCACAATGCAGCCTCCACTTTGCACGAGGTGGGCAGCAGGACATGCAATTCCGTTGATTCGGCCATATTGAGGACATTTTGCCAAGGCTCATGTGGCCGCACTACTAGTATCTGTACATCATTTACTTCCACAATGAATCTGTCATAGGAGTTTTCCATAACAGACCTCAATATGTCCTTCTGTTCGGCGCCCTCTTCGTGCAATGCCCTAACTTGCTCTGAGGTGCGTCTGTGCGGCTTCGTTGTCACATGCACCTGACCCAAACTGAGCACAATCAAAGCTTTCTCGTCCGGCACATAGTAGCCGCCATGCGGCACCACCAATATGTTCGGCATTAGCAATATGTCTGCATCCAATATCGATTTCTGATCGATAACATACTGCATACCCGTCGCTGAGCGCTCCTTGATGTCCACCAGCTTCGAGGCAGCCGTTTCCTCGAATTTCGACAAATTCACATCAGTCGGCGGCTTAAAGATACTGCTAACCGCCATAATGGTCTTCGAATCGTAGGTAATTTGCAATGGGCGAGCGACGACCTTGACACGTTGATTGCACTGCATATCAATTGGATTCGTTTCGAAGAATATATCCAGCAAATTGAACTCATCCGTTGTTATGGACTCGATCAGCATAGGAGCGCGATCGTTTTGAGTTACTCCTGTCATCTGCAAACACTTCATGCCTGCTGTCACGCTCATGGCATCGGCGGCCGGTCTTTGTAAAATCGTTGCAGTTGCCATAGAGAACTTCAATAATATTATCGATGGCAAATTGAAATAATCGAGGGCGCTGCTTTGATCGGCGTCACGCTGCACTTCCTGGTATAGGCCCATTTCGAGTGCAATTAGTTTGAAATTCATTTTGAGAGCCACATATTCTATGGGCACATCCTGCGGCTTCATATTCTCCTCGTAGCCAATCGCCTTGTACATTTTGGCCTTCTCCTCTGGCGTCATAGCAGCCTCGAATTTACGCACTATAAAAGAGCGTATGTTACAATTTGCAAAATAGAGTTTACAACTATTGTTTTACCCAATTTTTGACTGGTGCCTTCGTCCCCATCTGACTTGGCCGAATTACCACCCCACCAGTTGCCAAGCCAGCTCGTTTGTCGAGGTGGTATTGACTCGCGGTACTTGACTATCTCGATGTTAACGCGTTGCCTTATCAGCAACAGATTGAAGAGATCCAACTTCTCTTCGAGCATCTTACAAGATTCCTCCAGCGTTTTTGTTGGCTTTTTGGTGAGTTCACGTTCTTTGTATTTCTGCAACAGAGAAAGAGAATAATTACTTGCGATTGCGATAAATAGTTGAGAGACTTACCTCGGCATAGTCATTGCAACGCTCTCGATGATCTTTTATGTAATCCCAGGTCCATGTGCGCCTCGGACGTCGTATATCATACTCGAGCACAGCGGTAATTGCGAATTTCCACCACTCCTTGGCGTGACCCTTGTAAGCTAAATGAATAAACGAAGAGATCTTAAGAGATTTACTTTAACTATTAATGGTATTTGACTCACGTGTATTGTAGGGCCGATATTGACGATACGGCATGCCTAGCTGCATACGATTCATCGCATCGCCCAGCTGTATAAGATATTGGAACTGTTTATTGGTCAAGCCCACGTTGAGGGTTTCCATCTCCAGACTAAGATCCACTTTGGGTTTCTCAAATGCTGGCTCATCCAGTTCTGGATTCATGTTCAGCTTCAACTTCGTAATGCAGGATATGGGACCCAGAACTGAATGGAATAAAAGCAGCAAATGTAAGACTCTATTTGCAAGTAAAACAAAAAGAAAATTCTGAATTTTTACCATAACAGTAGTTGGTGGGCTTAAAGTCCTTGCGTGCTATTTGATCCTTGAACGTCTCGACTAGCTTTTCTCTTTCTTCAGATGCATAAAGTCTAGCCTTGCAGTTCATGTAGGCAGCGAGGCAGGAGAGATTCGCAATTTTAAAGACCTCCGGTGCACGTTCCGTCATATAGGTCTTATCCCAGTTATTATCCGTTGTATAAAGTTCGAGTTCATGCAGCGTTATGCCAAACGAGAACGCCGAGCCCATCGTTGTGGAATCCTCATAGCGAAAGTGCACATTGCTAATTTTTACCTGCAAATTGTTAACAATTTGTGCAGTCAGCTTTTCCGTGAAGCCAGCATCAGCCTTGGGCGCAACTGCAAGACAATGAGTAATGTGATTAGATATATATTATTTATATAGATTAGTCTTCGATTTTTCGTACCCGGCTCTAGCTCCTTCTTCAGCGCAGCCTCCTGAGCATCCAGTGCAGCCATTTTGGTAGCCAAGTTTTTTTTCTCCTCTTTTTCAGCATTGTAACGAACATTATTGTTGGGCGCGACAAGCACATAGAGACCATCGATATCGGCTATAACCGGCTGGCTATATAAATTCTTCCAGGGTATTTTCAGAACCAATTTGCCTAAGCAAAGCATACACATTAAATAGAAATAAACATTTACCTTCAAATATATATTTTTCAACTTACCCAAGTAGCCATAGACTAGCTGAACGGGCAAATCCATATCATCCAGCGCATTGCTGCGTATTTGCAGATTGGTCAAGACCACATCGCCTGAAAAACAAAAAAAAAAAAATGTTCAATTATATATTTATAGATTAATGTAAAAATAAATAGACAATACTTAGAAATTATGTACCTTATTAATGCACGCTATTAGCAAATTGATTTATTACAGCAAATGCTTTGAAAATTGTTGGGCAAATAAATAAACAAAAGCCGGCAAGCCTTAGGGTAACAAAATATGGCCAACCATTTATACATAAGTTTAGATACACATATATAAATATATGTATATTTGCATAAATGTATATGTATTGATGGCGAGCCATATCAAGCACACATGGCTGGCTATTGGGCGTGCCTGGAATTTCAATTGTTTGTTAGGCCCGGAATGCCATATGGAAGAAGAAAACATTTTTGACCTCGGATAGCGCATATTAATTTTTTGATTGAATTACCTAATATAGGTCAATTTAGTTAACAATCAGACGAAAAATTACCTCAGATTCTATTGAATATTGGCCTATAAATCAGATAATATTTGAAATATAAGCACAATTCAAGGCATTTCATATTATCAGTAAATACTAGAATTACCATCGATAAGAAGTTAAGAGAATATTGTCCAAAATTTTTAGTTGACCGATTAACTAATTATATAAGGTAATAACGTTTTTATTTAAGGCGGGAGCTACTGAAGTATAAGCAAAACCTAATTTAACTTGACTTTATATTTAAACATAAATATTTCAATTGATTTTTTATTTTGTATGCTACTTTCATAAAAGTTTTTATTCAAATAACGGAGTAATTTCATTTTTTTAATGTATATTTGTTTTTATATTTATTTATGAATTTTGTAATATATTCTATAATAATATATTCCCCTATACATACACAAATTTTACTACCAGGTGCTCCCTTCTCAAAGAGTAAATTTAAAATTGTTTTTCTTTTGAGTCTGTATAGCTCTCTTATCGCCCGCAAGTGCCGCTTATCAGTAAGCGGCCTATATATTGTATGTGAATTTGCCCACATGAAGTAAAAACCTTGGATGAATCAGTTAATGTGTATATGTATACATATATCACGAATTTACAATAGAGAGGCAATTATTTAAATGTATTTTAATTTGGAGTAAGCTGCAAGTATAGAGAATTATTATTTCAAGCATGAATATATATATATAAACATATATATGTATATATATTCACCTATAACGTATTTGCTAATTCATGAATATATGTTTATTAAATAGACTTGTCTGCTAAACAATATATGTTAATTATTTCCATTTTCGATATACTCTAAAAACCTTCTAAACACGGTTACATCTATCCTATTTCTATACTATTCATAGTATTTTTATTGCCTGAAATGGGTTAAAATTCAAATAAAAACACTCAGTGAACAAAGATAGTATTCATGAGCCACGCATTATGTCATCCGAGTTCAAGTTCAAAATTTTGTTTAGCTGTCATTCAAGCTGAAATAGACGCTGAGAAACCCGTTTACCGGCACAAACATGCTATATAAGGCGAGGCACTAACTTTATTGAATTTAATTCAAATTAAAATAGAGAAAATTAGTTTTCATATACTTATATTTCAAGATTGTCTGATAAGCTCTTATATTTATAAGTACGTAAATAAACTTTATACAAAAGTCCATATAATTATACATATATGTATGTACATATTTATATTATATAGAAGCCTTAACAATTAAAAGACAAACGTTGCATTTTTTAAATTTTTGTATATAGTGTAATTTGAGCAAGTAGCTGATAAACACAATTTTTTATCTTCTAAGAAAAGCAAAGTAATATTATACTGCTACAGGCTAATGAAGATATACATAACAATAAACAGATAAAAAATGTAACGGCAAGACTAACTTTAAATACCCTACACTAACATCAAATAGCTACTTGTTTAGTAAATTCCAGAGTTGTAAATTCAATAATATCCATACACTTATACATATGCATGTGATTTATCTGTCACAGAAATAAGTTTATTGTGATTGTATAGCTTCGTTTATTATCTTTTCTTGAAAGCTACAAAATGTCTGAGAAAATTGTTATGCTTTCTGCAGAAGAGCACAAACCGCTTAAAGCCGCAGCTTTTGTTGTTGTTATTCTTGTGCTTTTTATTGTTTCTGTTGATCCTATATACAAACGCGAGAGTAGCATTCGCAACGGAAGCAACAGTTGAACAGCTTCAAATAGAGATAGGCAAAGAGCAAGAGTGATAGAGAGCGTGAGTGCGAGAGCAAGAGAGATGCAGTAAACAGACATGGGAGAGCGCTTTCACGTTGCTCTCACGCCCATGCAAATATTTAACAATTGGGTCACTGTGCAAAGCCAGAAGGATAAGGTCGCGCAAGCAAAGACAAAAAATGATGTGATCAAGCAATACATATGCATGTACATACACGCGCACATACGTATGTATACATACATATATACATATATAGAGCATGGTGGTGGATAATAAATTAAGCTAAATGCGCAAATAGCGTGACAGTTAACTGCGTGCATTTTACGTACAGAATTGGGGAACATGTTTTTTGTGAACTCACCTCCCCAGATGCCAATTTTCAATTGCTTGTGATCCAAATTTTCAATGTAATCACCCAGCACCTTGTTGAGCACATCTGCTACTATGGCCTCGAACACCATCCTGAAGCTGGCGGCGCCGTCGTCGTTGTTGTTGTTTTAGCCGGCGTTGCTGCGCCGCGTTCAACAAACACCTTTCAACTCCAATTAGATGAAACCAGCTGTTAACAGCTAAAAAGCGGCTGCTTATTGATTTTGTAATCTTTCGTTTATGTTTCTTTAGTATTATTTAAGATGGAATGGTGTGCGTGTGCGTGTATGTGCGAGTACGCGTGGTTTTGCCTGGTCGCTCTCCGTTTCGTATGAATTTAGCCTTTTCTAAACATTAGAACAAAACAGAATGGAATAGAATTGAGAGACAAACAAAAAAACACAGCGATGATGTTGCTGATGATGTCATCACTAACAACAACCATCCACGGAAAAAATCAACTAAAACATGCCAACAACAAAATAGACAAGACACTGTATTTAAATAATTCGCTAAGCATTACACAAAATAAATACACAATATGCGTAAGACATTTGGCATTGTTTTCAAAGTGTTACGTTAATTAACAACATATTGTTGGTATGGATGGGTGTGAATACCCTCCCGGAATCGATATGAATTCACTTATATTATTCACTTTTCTTAAACCTACAGCTCCACAGCCTTTTTTGGTTTTTGCATATATGTACGTATACAAAGCTTTATCTTTAATTGCCAACTGGTTCACAGCACAACAACAATAGCACCGTAACAAATTTACCTTGTGCTATGTAACATTTTCTCCATTACGGACCAACTTTAACACACGCGACACCGACGGCCGCTCGATTACGACTGAAAGTGAACGGCTAGCAGCTGTGACTTTGTGGCGGCATCTCAGGTAATTATCGCGAGAGTCACTCAATGAGAAGCTCTCAACAGCAATATGAGCGCTCTCTACTGCTAGCAGAATTTATTTAACAGTCAGTGGGTTGGGTTGTGGGATTTCGCTAATTTTAACTCCTTCCACTCTTCGTTCCCCTGCGTTATTTAAGAGTGTGACCACACATTAAATAATTTAAGCGTTTGTTTTGCTCGCGTTGGCCAGTGAATACCAATTTGACTGAACAGCTGATTGCGTATGCACGCTTCGCTCTTCCAAGCGAATGCTAATTCACGAGCTGACGTGTTGAGCTGCAAGTGCAAATAAAATAATATTTAAATAATGCAAATTCAGTTTATTTTACTACTGCTGGCCATTGTGCCCGTCGTGCTGTCAAAGAAGTTCAAGGATGGTGAAAAACCAGAGTGGGCTAAAAAGGATATACGGGATTACAGCGAAGCCGATTTGGAACGTCTGCTCGATCAATGGGATGTACGTAAAAATTAACAATGAAGCTACAGAAGCAAAATAAAAATTAATTTTACAGGAAGATGAGGAACCACTTGAGCCAGATGAGCTCCCAGAGCACCTGCGCCCACAACCAAAGCTAGATTTATCAAATTTAGGCAGCAAAAACCCCGAAGACTTGCTCAAAGTATCGAAAAAGGGGCGCACGCTCATGACATTTGTTTCGGTTACCGGCAATCCCACACGAGAGGAGGGCGAACAGATAACGAAGCTGTGGCAGACCAGTTTATGGAATAATCACATACAAGCTGAACGCTACATGGTTGACGACAATCGAGCGATATTCCTGTTCAAGGATGGAGCCCAGGCCTGGGAGGCAAAAGACTTTTTGGTGGAGCAGGAACGTTGCAAGGGCGTTACCATTGAAAATAAAGAATATCCTGGCGTACATGTTAAGGACGAACTATAGTTGTATCTAAGCACTCCAAGCTACATACATTCTCAATGTAAAAGTATTTATTAAGCGCAAAATGAACAAATTGAAGTCACCAAATGGAAAATTATGAACTTTAGTTGTTTGGCCATTCGCGTGTTAACGTTGCCAGATTTGTGCAGCCCTCGCTTGGGTTGTTTACGTTTCAAAACGTCAAAATTTCGAGCACCAGCTCCCCTCAGTTTGACCTTAGCAGACACAACGGCTTCCCCATCTTGTCCAAAGGCGCGTCCAAATTGCTGCGCCTGCAACAAGACCAATAAGATGCCAATTCAAGCGAAAATCGGACCGTCTATATTAAACGCAGACTTGGCCAATTTGGCAGCCGAGTCGCAGAAATTATTAGACAATGGCGCAGACTATTTGCATCTGGATGTTATGGACGGTGCGTTTGTGCCAAATCTCACCTTTGGCCATCCCATGGTGAAATGTTTGCGTAACCATATCAAGGTAAGTGTGTGGTTTTGTTATTTGAGATGCGCTTATATGCATGCGTGTATCTATGAACTGTATAGGAGGCATTCTTTGAGACGCACATGATGGTTCAGAATCCAGAGCAGTGGATAACGCCTATGGCAGATGCGGGCGTTAATCTGTATACATTTCATGTGGAGCCCGTTAAGGACGTGTGCAATGTTACGCGAAAAATACAAGAGGCCGGCATGAAAGTGGGTCTGGCCATCAAACCAGGCACCGAGGTAATACTTTTGAGGTTATGTGCGCATGCGCTCTCTAACATGTGTTACAGGTAAAGGAAATCGAGAAATATATAGATGTAGCAGATCTAGTGCTGGTGATGACCGTGGAGCCAGGCTTTGGCGGCCAATCCTTCATGGCCGACATGATGCCCAAAGTGAAATGGCTGCGCAATAACTATCCCAATCTGGATATTGAAGTGGATGGCGGCGTCGGACCAAAGACCATCGATTGCTGTGCCAAGGCGGGCGCCAACTGGATTGTATCGGGTACTGCTGTAGTTGGCTCTGCCGATCAACGACAGGTCATCAGCGAGTTGCGGAATGTGGTCAAAAGTTACCTCAAGTGAAGCTAAAATGCATTTAACTAAATAGAATTTCTAACTTAAGTACAAAGTGAGTTAGCACTCAACATTTTCCAAATTTCTATAAATCCAAATTTACTGTATAAAAAGACATTTGTTTGTTACAGAATCTATAATGCTAAATTAAATATGTTTTTTTTTAACTTTTTATAAATTGTAATGAACCTGGTATCTATTGTTACATTTATCTGGGAAACTGCATATAATGAGCAGCAGTAGGCGTGCCCGCCCCTTTCTCTAGGACAAAGTCGGTCTAGCCATGTCCGTCCGTAGCAAAACCTAAAATTTAAAATATATATAAATTGCAATAATTTTTTTTTTATAGTTTTATACATTTATTTTTCAACATTTATATATGTAAGTATATAGTATGTATATATGTATGACATTTGTTGCTTATAGCATTTAGTTGGTTATAAGTGTTTATGTGTGTGTGTGTTTGTATGTGTGTGTGTGTGTAGTTTCACTTAAATTTATGCACATTTTTAGTTATTGTACGGCAATATTTCATTTTAAATTTAATTAAGGGTGTGTTTCTCGTTAATAAAACTTTTGGTTTACAAACTTTTAGTAATTATGCCTCGAGGTCATATTTCTTTTAAAGGGACCAAAACACAAAATCAGTTTCATTTTTATTGTCAATTGTTCTTCGTTATTTCGTTTTGGTTTTTATATAGTATATGTAAATTCTTTATAAAGTTCATCTCCTTCAACTTCTTCTTCGTCTTTTGCTGTCAAATTTGTGCATAATTAACAAGTGCATTTCACCAAAATGATCTCATCTTTAAACACATATATATGCGTGTGTATATAAATATGTATGTATGTATATATGTATATGCTGATATTTGTGTAAACACACACAATGTATATATTATGTATATATGTATGTATGTAAATTCAACTAGCTTTTCTTATTTATATTAGTGTTTTCTTTTTAAATCAGCTTTTTCGGTTTGCAAATTTTTGCTACATTTTACATTTAACATTTTCGCTACAATTTTTTTTAGTTTTTTTCCTTTTAATATTGTCCTTGTTTAATTTACTTTTTTTATAAGCACATTTAAATTGAACAGTTTTGTGAGCGCATTTGTTGTAGATTTTTATTTGTTTGTATTTTTTTTTTTTTAGGTTTTGTTTATATCTAAAACAATATTTTGTTCCTTGGAAAATATTTTTGTATTTTTATTATTATTTTTTTATTTTTTATTTTTGTCAAATCAAAAATAAGAAACTTAAAAAAACACGCATAGGCCCATTTCATTTGTAAGCATAGCAATTGTAACTAATACAAGTATATATATATATATATGTATATGTATACGCATACACATACAGGTATGTAGGGTACGGCTTATGTGTGTGTTGATTGTGCTTAATTTTTATCAATACTAAAGTAGATGTACCATTTGACATGCTGATCCGTTATAAATATATGTAGTATATATGTGTATGCATGTATAATATATTCCACTGGCCAATGCTAAGCATTATTACATCTATATATAAATGTATATATTCTATATATATATAGATACATATATATTTATTTATATATTTTTAGACTAAATATACATAAAGCTAAGCGTTGGTTTCTGTTTTTCTTTTTTTTTATTATTTATTATTATTATTATTTTTTTTTCTTTTACAGGGTATAGCCCAGATCCTTAGCATGTTCATAAATCGGCAATGAAAGTAAAGTATATATAAGGAGTTTTTTTTTGGGAACGAAACCAAATGCAAAACTGTAAAGGCAAACAGTAAATGAGAATACATGCAAACTACATGGAATGCGTGTCAAATACATATTTAAATGTACATATATATGTGATCTTAAGTATAAGCACTATATATGTAATACTCTTGTGTGTGTGTGCGTGTCTAATATATCTAAGCGTGTCACACACACATACATATATGTATATCTGTATAAACACTTGCATATGCTTTGTATAAATTTTTAGACACCATCACATCTGCTTAAAGCTAAAGCTACTTCATATATGAATATATATCCACATATATATATATCTATATTTTTTTCGATATATGTATATTTTGTTGTATATATATTTCACTTAGTTTTATTTTTTCTTCTTTATATTTAAAGTATTTTCGTGTGCCTTGTGTAATATGCGCTTCATTTTTTTCTCATCATTTTCTCTTAGGCTTAAAGTAGTACTAGGTATACTTGAATACTCTGATTTTTCTCTTTTTTTTTGTAAACTGATTGTACAAAACATGCATATATATATTTTGTCTAATGCTATATACTCATCGTATTATTATAGATTATACACATACACACATCGATACAGTATGATATATATGTATGTTATTTAGTCATAATACTCGCAATACTCATCTAAAGCATTTGTCAACAAGGTTTAGCTAGAAATGATAGTTTAACTAGGAAATCAAATATCAAGTTGATTTGTTTGTTCGTTTAAGCCTGAAACAACCAATTTTGAGTCTTTAGTTACGCATTTTTACTTTCATATAGCTACATATAGATATATATGTTTGTATATATGTATATATAGTAGTACTAGATGGCATAGGCATAGCATAGGACCAGGCGCCTAAGCGAAACTGAATTTCAACTAAGAGCAAAAACATTTATTTAGTGATTGTTTTTTTTTTTTTTATCTTCATTCTTTCATAACTAAAAAGCAACTACTATATACTTGACATATATATATAATATATATTTTTATTTAAGAGAGAGTTTTTCTTGCTTGGCAAAAAAACATAAAAACAAAAAGAAAAACAAATAAATATATCCAACATTTAGTTTTGTATATAGCTATAAATTTTAGATTTTCTTTACATTTTTAAAAAGCATGTATACTTCACTCTCTCTCTCTGTTTCTAACATTCTCTAGCTCTGTCTCTTTCTGTGTAAATAGTACATCAATTTTAGCCTTCAATATATATGCATGTATAATACATATATAGATATATATAGTTGAGTATTTCCCTTTTTCCACATTCAATTTCATTATTTGTTGTGTTTTGTTTAAAGCTGAAACCCACGCATTGTAGTTAAGTATTTTCATGATTTTTGCTATAACTAGGTATAGTGCTTATAGAGAAGTTTTTCTATTACATTTAAGAACAGCTACATTTAAGTTTTAGGTGTCATATCTCATTCATCTTATTGTCCCTAGCACATTTGATTAACTGATAGATCATCTCAAATGCTTTAGATCAGCAATTGTATTTCGTTTCGTTTCGTTTTTTGTTTCTTCTTTGGTATTGTCCATAGTTTTTTTTTTCACTAATCTCTAGGTATACATAGTTATTTTAATATTTGTGCTTAGTTTTTTTTTCTCTTTGATTTTCTTGGCGGCAATCATACATTTTTGTTTACAGTTAGATTTTCTTTATAGTAGTTATACAGACACCAAAGTGTTTACATTTATCTTAAGCTAACGCTGTGTAGTGTTTTTCTTTAAATATATAGGTATCTCTCTTTAGTTTCATATTTTATTGTCCACAATTGTTTACTTTTTCTTAGACACATTGATACACAGGGATTATGCTTGGGAATATGTATTTATATATATATATTTTCTCTATATATATGTATTTATTCATTGACATTTGGTTTTTGATTTCTGATTTCTGATTTCGGATCTCGGATTTCATAGAAAACTCTGTGTAAAAAAATTGACAAATAAATTCGGCAAAAATTGACATTACGCTTATGTTGCCCCAGATTTAAGTTGATTTCAATTGATATCATTGAATGCTGTTTCAAAATACCAGCTATACCTCAAGTTCAGTAGCAAAATAGATATATATATATGTATATACGACCACATATATATACATGTATATGTATAGGGTATATGTGTGTGTTTGTGTGTCGAGCACAAGAGCTTTTCGGCTTTGTACTTTGTGCAAACGTTTCAAGGATATGCTGTATTCAAAGATCATAATATGGCCATATCTCTATATAGGCTAGGTATACATATGTATTTCGTGGTTTTACAATTTCGTTCTGTTCGTTTACTTGCGCTCCTCACTGTCGTAGAAGTCAATGCCCTTCGGCTTGCCATTGTGATAGTTGAAGGGTTTGCGCTTCCTCACCGGACCCGTTGCCATTTTGGAGAGTATGTCGGGTCCGCCCGGATGCAGATCATATTTTTGCACTGGATCCTCGTTGGCTGGACGTGAATATTTCTGGATTTGTTCATTGATCCATGGCACATACTTGATGACATTCGCATAGACGCCGGGTAGCTTGGGATGGGCGCACATAATGCCCCACGAGACGATGCCGCCGACAAACCAACGATCCTTTTCGCCAGGATACGGGCACAGCAGAGGTCCGCCCGAATCGCCCTTTAGAGAGAGAAAGTAAAGACGAAGAGTAGCTTAAGTAGTAGAAACATTTATATATAAATTTATAACTATGCTAGCTTACCTGACAGGCATCCTTGCCTCCGTCATCGTAGCCCGCACAGACCATGCCCTCGGATACGGTTAGATTGTCCAGCCATTCGTCACACTGATTACGCGTTATGATGGGCACCTGCACCTCATTGACTATGAACTCGTAGGTGGACTTGGCTGCAATGATAATGAAGAGATATATAAGTAAATCTAAAAGAGAGAGAGAGACAGAGTCTAAGCACTTACGATCTTTGTCCTCTCGTTTGCCCCAGCCAATGACCGTGCACAGTTGTTCGGGTCGCAGACTCTTAATGCTGGGCGGCGGTAGGCAGACGGGCAGCAGATGCTCATGGAAAGCGACACGGGTGGCCAGCTGGAAAGACAAAAACAGAAGCTATTAAATAGGAGAGATCAAAAAATACTTAGGTAACCCACCTGAAAGAGAGCTATGTCGTTGTCATGGGCTATGGCCATATTATACTGCGGATGTGGTATGACCGTTCTGACCTTGACCTTTTGGCCCGTATAGGTAAACGAATTGCGACGCGTAACGCCCAGCTGTATGGTCCAGTCCTCCAAGTCGATAACCGTATGACTATAAAAGATGAGGAGTTACTCATAGTACAACTCTGCCCATCTATATTAGGGAGCAGTTCGAACTTACTTGCCCACACAGTGGGAGGCGGTGAGCACCCACTGATCGGATATGAGCACGCCTGCACAGTAGAACACCTTCTCGGGTCCACCTAGGATGGCGGCTAGGAAGGGCCAATTGCCGGGATTGGCCTGGGAGCCGCCGATGATGCGTCTGGAGGGTTTGTGACGTCCACGCTTGACCTTGCCGCACTCTAGGGAAAGCAGAAATGGATTAGTTCGAGATTTACCATTAAATCCCTTGTTAGACTCACCAAAATTGGAACAGGTCAGCTCGGCTATGGGATAATCCTCTGTCTGCCGGCAGTTGGCAAATTCTTGCATCAGTGTCGAGCGACGTTTGGCATACAGCTTCCAGATGTCCGTGGATACATTGACCGAGGCCAGCAGCGGACGATGCGTGCGTTGGGTCACCACGCTGGTGGCGTTCACAGCCGAATAGCCCAAGATGGAGCAGACAGCGCTGGGCGAGACGGCACGATCCCAGTTCTTCACACAGGCTGGCATCCACTGGCGCTTGTTCATGCGAAACACCTCCAAGACGCCCGAGCCCACATCGCCGTTGCGCTCACTCAGACGCACTGCAGCACAAGATAAAGATCATATGGAGTTAGAAATTAGGGATTCAAAGTCTCCTGAAAGTACATACAACAATTGCGTTCGTCCTGTGCGTAGGGACAATCGATGACACCGTCGCAAATGTGATCGATGCTAATGCAACGCTCGTCTCCACAATAGATTTCGCCCACGTGACAGCGCGAACAGTTGCCCTCGTCCTCCTGATCCATGCAATCTAAATGGCCATCGCAAACGTATTCCTTGGGCAGGCAGCGGCTGGTGTCGCACTGGAAGCCATCGCATTTGGGATTTGCTGACGATACCATGACCTCGCGCACCTCATCCAAGCCCACACAGTCCTCGGCGCTGGAAAAGTCCTTGAACAGTTTGCAATTCAAATACTCCGGCAAACTCAATCCAAAAACGTCAAAGAAGAAGCCACAGCGACGCATTGTTTCCGTGCAGAGCGTCTTACAGGGTGGCACAGCGGCGCTGCAGATGGGATTGGAAATGTGTTAGATGGGATCGTGGATGGATGGATAGATTCACTTACCCTGTTTGCCCGCACTTGGGCACAAAGAGCGTGCAAAGGAAGAGCGAGACCAGTTCGTAGCAGCGCACATCGACCAAAGCCTCAAAGGAGTCTAGATCCTGCGAATGGGATTATTTACGGCATTGACTGACAATTGGGCGCATATTTACCACTTGCGTCTCCAGCTGACCAAAGTGTCCAATGTAATTGGGGAACACGGTGTAATTGTAGGGTATCTGCGAGCCCTGACAGAACTTGATGATGATGGGCAGACAGGTTCCCGGCGCCGGATTCTTGCCAAAGTTCGATGTATCCTCCACATGGATGGTATTGATGATCGTCTTGTTGACGAACTTAATTGTGGGATAGGCATTGAAGTAGGCAGCCAAGCCGCCGGCGATGGCCAGCAGGGCGAAGGCATTGATCAGGATTTGGAATAGGCGGAACTTCAAGCGGCCATTGGTGATGTAAGGATTTGAGCTCTTGCGACGATTGATGATCTGAGAGAGAGAGAGAGAGAGAGAGAGTCATTAGAGGGAGGTTTAGTGGGCGTGAATCTTTCTCACCTGATGCTGCAAGGACATGGTGTGCGGTGCTCCATTCTGGAAGCGCACGATGGTCTGTAGGCTGCTGGGCGTGGCACTGGCGCACTTGTTGAGCGGCGACAGCGTCTGTGGCGGCTCCAGCTCCTCGATGGGCTCGTGCTGCACGCCCTGGCGACACACAATGGGCGCTGGGGCGCTGCACAGCCGCTTGGCCGACAACGAGGGCAGCAGCGGCGCCTCCATCAGCTTGGGATTGTAGCCCGGACTGGAGGTCTGACTGAAGCTGTCGCTGGATATTGTCGAATCCTGGCGGAAATTCATTTTGCCACGCATCGGCGTCGCCTGCTGCTGCTGCTGCTGCGACGTCGACTGACTGCTGCCGGAGCCAATGCCAAATCGCGACGGCACCAAATCCATCAGCGGCTGTCGCTGCACCACACTTGGCGCCTGGCTCTTGCGCGCCGTCTGCGTGGAGGCGAGCAGCGGCGTCTCCATCAGCTTCGAGTTGTAGCCGGGACTGGAGCTGATGGAGTAGCTGTCGCTGGACAGCGTGGAGTCCTGCCGCTGCTGCAGCTTGGGATAGACAATGGGCGGCGGCTTCTTGCGCGTCAGCTTGTTGCGCACGGTCAGCGGTGGTGGCTGTGCCGATGCTGCCTGTGCGGCCTGTGGCGTGCCCGTCTGATGCACCTTGGCCACATTGTCCATGCACTCGAATGCACTCAGATTGCGCAAGGGCGGCTCCGGCGGACCTGGACGTTTCACTTGATTGTTGGCTGCGCTGGCGGCCACGGCAACGGCCGCTTCGGCGCCCGAACTGGATGACATGGTGGCACTGGATATGGTGCTCGAGCCGCTGCCAGCGGACGATGTGGAAGCCGAGGCGGAGACACTGCTGCTGCTTGCCTCCTTGCCGCTGTCACTGCTGTGTGAGTTGTGGCTGCTGCTCTTCGGATTGGGCGGCGGCGGTGGCAGCTTGGCCGGCAGCTGGGGCATCTTTCGTGCTGGCACCTGTGGCAACTTGTTGTTGTTGGGATTGTTGCTGCTGCTGGTGCTGCTATTGATGTTGCTGTTGCTGCTGCTGCTGTTGTTGTTGTTGTACAGATTATTGTTGAGCTTGTGCATGACATCGTTGAGAGCGGCTCTCTCGAGGCGGCACGTGTCCTTGGCCAGCGGCGAATCGATTGAAATGCTTGGCGGTTTCTCGTCCAGCGACGATTGCGTGTCCACCGATGAGAAGCGACTGCGAAAATCCACACTGGTCGAGCTGGAGGCGAAGCGTTCGCTGTGCCCGCCCGTCGATGAGCCGTACGCCGAGTCGGCGGTGCTGCTGGAGGAGCGCTGGGCGCGCTTGGCCATCATGCCGTAGCGACTGCTGCCGCTGCTGCTGTGCGCATAGCCGGCGACCTTGACGGGTGTGGAGGTCAGTGACTCATCGAAAACGGAATTCTCCAAGCTCATGCGGTCGTCATCGGATATGCCATCGGCATCCGTGTATGTCGGACGTGCGGCTAGGTCAACAAGCATCGCTGATTGTCCCACGCCCCCTGCTCCAGCACCACCCACAACACCCACACCACCTGCGCCAGTGTTTGGTGTGCATTCAATGCTCTGACTGGCGCTCGTTGGCTGCGGATAAACAAATACATTGCTGCCATTGGCAGCCGCAGCGGCGGCAGCAGCAACGGCGGCAGCGGCGACTATATCCTGGCCAACATCCTGGCTGCCGGGCTGCCAGCCGCATTTGGCGGCGCGCATCAGGCGACGCGGTATGGGCGGTGGTGGCGTGACGGGCGTGTCCACACGCACCAGCTGCTGCTGCTTGGCTGACTTGCAATATTTCTGATCCGCCATGTTTACCTGTCGCACACACACACACACACACACAGGAGCAAAATAATAAAAAAAAAATGTAAAAGTAGAAAGTCAAATGGCAATTCGGACGGGCAATGAGTCAGTCTAAGCCGGCGCTAAGCCGCAGTGCAAAATCTGACACAGCTTGCTCTCTCCCTCTCTCTCTCTCACTCTCCCCCTCTCTCTCCCTCTCTCTTATATTGTGAACTCTGTTTGCCCGCAGATTTGCGCGCGTGGCACACTAAACATTTTTGACGCTGACGGCGGTTTGACGCTGATGCGGGCAGATAGCTAAAAAGGGGGGGCAAAACAGGATGGCCAGTGAGGTGGAGAGGGGGGGAGCCTGAAGCCTGACATTGTGCAGCGTGTGCATGGCACAGTTAGTGACTGGGGCGGTAACTGTGAAACTGTACTATCGATAAATTATGCACCGCCAGCGAAAGTTTGTCCGCATAACTAACAGCAACAGTGCTGAGCAATTAGCTTGTTTATAGCCAAATGGAATTTTAACTGTAACTAATGATTGCCAAATGATTTGTGGCAATTATTGTTGAGATATTTTGACAAAACTTTACGAAAAGTTGGCCAACAACTGAACTCAAGCATAAATTGAGCAATTTTGCAATTTCTGAACTCTGAATGGAAAATTTTAGTTTAAGCTAACAATCAACTGAAAAGCTCAATTGCCAACTCTGAACTGAGCTTACTACTTTGTTTCTGAGTGCCTTTCTGGAAAGTTTGTAAATAGTTTATAAAAAGTGGAAATCGATATTAAATAAACTTTTAAGCCGCTTCTTGGGTAGGTCAACAGAATATTGTATTACTTAGAGTGAAATGAGGGCAATACTTTGGTTCACTAGGTTTTAATTGCTAATATTAAATAGAGATAGAATTTATGAAAGACTTCCTTCTTGTATATTAAATTCCAATAGCAATATCAATATAAAATTCCTAATAAAATATATGAGTTCGTCATTTTCTTTTCCTTCGAAATCATAAAAACTTCTCTTCTCTTCTTCTTAGCCCCCATCTCAACACATTCTTATAGAAGTTTCCTATTTAATTTGCAACTAGTTGCAGCTAAATTAAATAAATTGTCAAGTAAAGTTGAAGGATTTCCAAGGACTCACCAGCAAATCGGCGGCAGATTGTGGCAGTTGTTGGCCCGGCTTCTGCTTGTCCTCGAGCATGGGATAGTAGTGGGACGAGTGACGCCTCACAATGCTGCTGGAGCTGCTGCTGCTGCTGTTGTTGATGTTGCTGATGTTGCTGATGTTGTCGATGTTGGTGCTGCTGTTGCTGTTGCTATTGTTGCCGCTGGGCAACGGCAGCAATGTAACCGATTTGCATTGCTCCTGTTGCTTGTCATAAAAGTCCAGCAGTGAGTTGAGTGGCAAGGCCAAGCTCGAAGCGCGTTCCGAGCTACAAATGAAATGGCAAAACAACTTTGCCATAAGTGGGCACACTTCAAATGACGAGGGGCGTGGCACTTACCGTGTTCGATTGCGTTGAGCATCGCTCGAGTGCGATTCGTGCGAAACGCTTAGAAATTGTTTATTCATATCGAGTGCGTTCATGTTTTAATCAGCGTCATTAAGCGAAATCGAACTGCAAATATATATATGAAAAAGTTTCAACATTTAACATAGTTGGCAAAAACTTTTGCTCAACACTTGATAAGCTCAGCAAACGCACACGCACACACACGCAGTGAGAGAGTGTGGCACATGCTGTGCATAACAAATGCCAACTAGCTGAGCCCGCAACGCATGCAAAACACTCGCCGCATGAATAAAAATCAATTATGCAATGGCTCACACTTTGGCTTAATACGTGCCCACAACTGTCCGGACAAAAGTGCAGGATACGCTCTATACAATCAGTCTCCCTCTCTCTTTCCCTCTCCCCCTTTCTCTTTCTGTCTGTACGATGAAACGGAAACGTTACCATGCCACGCAATTTGGCCTTTTATGTCTAATGGATATGCCATTAGCTCGGGCCACATAACAAAACATCGCACAGACAATGACATTGGCCTCTGGCTTAGCTTTTTGGCCTCTCGCCTCTCACCTCTCACCTCTCGAACTCAGCCCGCATTAGAGATACCAAATATATTGCCATTGCCAGCGGCCATTGGCCATATTATCAAAAATTGTCACAGCGTTGAGCACGTGTCGGCATTTTCCATATAGACTGTTATACAAATGCCAGCAGATGGCAGATGGTATAATGTTAGTATGTTGAGTGAGAGATTATACATGCATATATGATTATATTATATATCCTATATGTTATATGAAAGTTGACTAAACTTATTTAAAATTGAAACTAATATGAAAAGTAATGTAGATACATTGGAAGAGGCTTAGGAGTTGGTTGGATCAACTTAGGTTATGTTAATCCAAAGTTAGGTTAGGTTGAGTTGGGCTAGATTAGGTTAGATTCAAACCTTAAGCAACTTGAAGCACCAGAAATAGTATCAAGCAATACTGAAGAGAAGCCATTAAATAGAATAAATAGCTAAATAAGCCTACATATATAAGATAAGTAAAAAACTGAATTTACTAAAGATAAAATCTCGGAGTGTAATATTTTTCTTATTTTTTTTTTTAACTGAAATAAATAAATATGTTCAAGAATATTATTTTCATTTATTTATTTATTTTTTTTTGTATATACCAAAATTTAAATTCTTTTCTATTTCTATTTCAAAACAAGTTTTCATAATAATATTCCTGAATTCATATACAAACTTCCTTTCCTTTCACTCATTTACATTCGTTTAGTTAATGAAGCTAAACTTTTAAATGGCTGTTGAAATGAAGACGACTTTTAGCAAGTGAAATAATTCCGCCAGCTAAAGCACTTAATCAGTGACAACTTTTCATTTGGGTCTGAAATGATGTAAATATAATGCGTCTGTCACGTGCGCATCCCTTTTGCCAAATATATTTCATGGTAGATGCCAGAGTCAGAGTGAGCAGCTGTCCTCTCGCTCTCTCTCTCTCTCTCTCACTCTTGATAGTTATAGATGGCAATATAGTTGTATTTGTGTATACATATACTGTATTTGCTTGGTAAGTAACTGCGCTTTATTGTCAGCCACTTTGATATTGCCCAATATTCATTTGTTGACACGCCCCTCTGCTGCTGCTGGTAGAAACTGTGTCAGCAGCTGAGCCTTAAAGCTGTCAGCGTATAATACACAATATTTTGATGGCTCCATTGCCTTTGACATGGCTGACTAAAGTGGCCTTAAAGCGGTTGTTGTTGTTGCTGTTGTTGCTGTTGCTGCTGTTGCTGCTGTTGCTTGGCAGCTGGCAGCGCGAAATAATTGAGCGATTTATGACTTACGCTCAATTCGGATGATTGAAAGCTGCCAGCTGGCAGTCAAAGGCAATTCACATCAATGACGAGTCAATAAAACAGTTAATTAAACAAAATACAGGGTATACTGTGTGCTGCTGCTGCCACTGCTCCTGCTGCTGCTGTGACCTCAATGCGTAAGCTGTTGCACACAGTTTTCCAGCTGCTCACAATTCCAATCAGGGCTGGCGCCAGAGCGAGACAGGTGCAACAGGTGAAAGTGAAATGCAAGCCGAAAGCAGAAAAATCAGTACAATGCATATACATACATATACACAGACACAGCAGGCGCACTGTGAGAGTGGGAGGGCGAGAGTGGAAGAGAGATGGCGAGAACTCAGTTCTGCCTCATAATGTGTCAAGGACGAAAATTGACACTAATAGGATTCAGTCAACTCTGACAGGTGCACACAACAACGACAACAACAACAACTACCTGGCACACTCACGCGGTTATCTGTTTAAATTCCCGGAACTGGTTATCATCTGGCCGTAATATAATTTCACATATTGCAAGCCAGGAGTCAATTCAATTGGCCTCAATAATGACCAACAGCTGTTTCATATTTCAGCCAATTTGTTAGCCAAGTATTTATTAAGCATATATCCTAGCTACAATATAAGCCTAACTAGATTTCTAGTACGTTTTAAAGCTCTTCGAGAAAGATATTTAAAATAAATAATTTTTCTAAGCTGCTTCAAGATTTTGCTTTCGCTTTGTTTATCTTGTGTTTGGGTTACTATTATTATGTTAAAGCAGATTTAATCTGTTATTAAAGGTTGCTTTATAAGATTTGAAAAAAATCCAAATTGTGTGTTGACTTAGGCTGGAATTTCGTATATTGAACGTTTTTCTTTTGAAGAAAATTTACATATATTGAATGTTTTTGTTTGAAGAAATATTTTAATAAATTATTATAGCATACATTTTGGGATCAAGCGGATTAAATGTTATTAAAATTATTATAAAGGCATCGAAAATTTGTATGCAAATTATAAATAAGTAAAATATATCAATAGAAAATTGGAATGGGGGGTAAAAAAATACGACGAGGTGAGTTGATATATGTACTTAGGACTGTCCAATTATTCCTCATGCTAAAGACTTTAAAGTAAAAAATAAAAATATATTAATATAGATATATATATCATATATCATTAAAGGCATATTATATTTCTTCTTCTCCTTGATGAAAATATTCTATTTCTTGTACAAGTTTTTTAAAAATGTATTCAAATGGCAGAAAAATAAAGCAAACACACTTTTACATATCATTATCAAGAGAGAGCATCATCTTCGTCAACAGTGAAGCTCCCATAGTAAAGCCCATAAGGCTGTCCAAGGCCAAGACGCTGCGCAAACTGCGCAGTTAGCAGAGAAGCATGCTTATGTATGTGTGTATGTATGTGTGTGTGCTTGAGTTGTTTGTATGTATGCATGCTAATAAAGAAGCATAGACTGAATGGAATAAAAGCTATGAGTAGGGCTCTTCTAGCTCTGAGTACACTCCACTACAGCACCCGGACTTGCTTTAAATATAATTTCTTCGTTATTAAACAAATTTTTGATGAAATATTTCGAAATGTTTGGCAATGGAACATTGGAAAACGTAGATAAATATATATAAATAAATTTGTATATTGAATATAAATAAATATAAGAAATATTTAATATATAAATAACAATTGAAGCCTATGATAAATATGCAAATTTAATTAACTCAAATACCAGAGTCAGAACAAACCTTGGACAAGCCAAAGGCTAGCCAAAAACCTCAGCAGCTCCAATAGAAAATGTTGCGAACAAAATAAAACATTTCTAGCCAAGTTGAGTTGTCAGGAAAAGTCAAATATTTCAATTATCCTATTGCATTGCTATGCACAGTTTTCCAGCTAGTTAAAGTGCAAATATTTCAAAGATTTGCAGTGCAAAAATATTTGTGCTTTAAGTTTGTACATATTTGTTGTTGTTTTCTTTTGTGTTTGCCCGCATTTCGTACTTCGTATTTTGTATTTCGTATTTTGTGCTTGGCGCGCACAAATAACTTGCTGATTAACTTGAAATTCCATTTGCCATTTCCATATGCCGAATGTAATTTACTGCGTTAACTTTGCGCAAATATTTTCAAACAGCGAAAACAAAAGCAACAACAACAACAACAGCGACGACAAACAGTAGGGACAGCATTAACAGCTGTACAACTAGACGTATACTTAATGCTGTTTGCCAAAGCAATCAGACAACACGAAGAAGAAGAAGATGCTGCAGCCATCTCAGTCTCAGCAGCCAGTGGAGTAAAAAGCAAAGTTGATTTGGAATTTAAACCTTTTAAGTCGCATTTTGGCCATGAATTTACAGCAACAACAAAAGCAAACAAGGTTTGTGTGTATTTTGTTTGTGATTTGCAATCTGCGATTTGTTTGGCCTTTAAGACAATTTTTTTTGCACATTTTTTTGTTAGTTGAGAAATCGAGACATGGCACATGCGAGACGGGTTCAAGAAAGTGACGATGACCTCAAGCTGAGTGGAAAATGGAGCAGGAGCAAGGGGAAGACTGGGGACAGACGCAGTAGAAAGAGTTGGATTAGGATTAAATGATGGATTTCAAAAGGGCGTTAAAAGAGAAGTGGAAGAGACTGAAATGGAGGAGTAGGAGCTAAGGAGGAATAGGAGCAAAATGCAGAAGCAGAATTAGTGCAGTAAGAGCAGTGCAGGAGTAGAATCAGAATCAGAAGCTGTAGAAGGAACAGGGTCAAATGAAATTAAGACAGGAGCAGGAACATAGAGTAGAAGCAGGAGCAGAAGCAAAATAAAGAGATAAAAACAAAAGCAAAAGAAGTTTATCCCAGAGCAGGACCAGCAATTGAAGCAGTTGCAGAAACTGGATTAAGCAGACGATGAAACAATGGCTGGAATAACAAAAAAAGACTTAGTAGAACCAGCAGCAGCAGAGGCAGCAAAAGCTGGAGAAGAAGCATGGGGAGGAGTAAAACAAGAAGCAAGAGTATGAGCAAACGGCACGAGTGCAAACAAGAGCAGATCCCAGAGCAGGAGGAAAGGGCAGAAGTTAAAATGAAATCAAAAGAAGTGTAACCAGGAGCAGCAGCAGCAACAGAAGCAGCAGGAGTAGAAGCGGGACCACCAGCAGCAGCAGCAGCAGGAGTCGAAGCGAACGGTGGAATCAGAACGGTAGAATCAGCAGCAAAAGGAGTATAACGAAGGAGCAGCAGCAGAAACAGGAGCAACAGCATGAGCTGAAGCCCCCAAAAGGAGTAGAAGCCGACTAAGTAGCAGCAACGGGAGTGGAAATGGGAGTGGGAGCAGGAGCTGTAACAGCAGCAGCAACTCTTGTCTGCTTATCTTGTCTGCAGCAGCGACTACAAAAATGTTGTCATGACTACATTTTGGATGGGCTACTCTCTCACCAGGATACGCTTCACTGCTTACACGCTCACCCCCCCCCCCCCCTCTTCCCCTCCTCGCTTTATCCTTAAACGCGCCTCACTTTACCCGCACATAATTCGGTTTTCTGGCCAAATTCGAGCAGCTCTTGAGGCCAGACTAACAAATGCAAACAGTTTATGGTTCATATGAGTCTCGAATTGGCATAAAGCATACAAATGCCAAGTAAATATAATTTGTGTGCGTGTGCCTGCCTATGTGTGTGTGTGAGACGTGCATACACATTCGTCGCAATATTTTTTTCCACATGCATTTATAATATTTATTTGCCAGCGGCAAGCAGGAAGTGTGGCAACAGCAAATCAGGAAAAAAAGGAGCAAACTCAGCTGAAACCACAAATAAAATTCAATTATTTGAGTTTTTTTTTTTTTTTTAAGCAAATTCGGTTATGAAATCGAATCTAAGCTTTCCACTGAGGGGAAGGGGAAATAATAAATAAAAGATTATGCTCATAGACGAGCTTAAACTCGTAGAAGAGATTACACATATAAAAGAGATTATAAACATAGAAGGAGATTATGCTTATATAGAAAGTTCCGATTTGGAAGTCATTTACTTAGGGCGTTTACTTCTTCCTGTTGCTTCTTATATTGTTTATCAATATATTTGATTGAGAAATGGAAAAATATCGAAAGCATTTCTTAAACTTTATCTTCTTGAAGAAAGAATACTGTTCTATTGTTAAATTTCTATCCAGATTGTCTAGTCGTTCCTTTAGCTCTATCTCTAACGAAACGAGATCAGCATTATCTTATCCCTATCCTTAGCGAACTATGCAATGTGTTTGAGCAATTTCGGCAGTTTATTTAATAACGGAAATATTAAAAAAAAAATGTGTTACCATGAAAGTGTTGCCAAATTGCAGCTGGCTGTTACATGCCACATCATTAAAATGCCAACATGTTCTAGCCGGACAGTGGCTAGTGTTGGGTATAGTGTTGGGGATTTGTGTGTTATGCAAGGCAGGGCCAATTATCGAAATGCCGCCATCAAATTGCTTTGGGGCCATTGCTTAATTTGTCTTGGCAGCATCCTGCCGGACAACCGGACAGCTGGACAGCTGGACAGCTGGCTGGCTGTGGCCGGGGGCCAAGGTCAAAGTCCAAAGTAACACCAAATCACGGTTGACATGGGTGCGACTCAAGCGGACGTGTGTCCTAATAATGTTACCCATATGCGACCAGCTCAACCCTAACCTCATCTACTCATCTCATGTAAACCTGTCTCTGGGTATGTGTGTGTGTGTGTGTGTGTGTGTGTGCGTGTGTTTGTGTATCTTTCGCATATTTTCCCATCTGCTTGTGGTCCGAGCTTCTTGGAATTTCATTAGATTGCGCTACGCCCATTGCCTGTCAGCCCAAAGGGGCGTGGACGCAGGCAAGGCAAAATGACAGAAAAAAAGTGAAGAGAGAAAGAAAAAAACGTAGGGAAAGAGAATCATGAAAAATTTGAACAACGTGTGTGAGAGCGGCCATTCCGCAGCTTGAGCTTGAGCTTGAGCTGACTCGAGTGTGTCCCAGTGTGAGTGCAGCTATGCGTACAATTTCCAGCTAACAATATTTATCTTCCTTTTTTTTTTTTGCACTTTGTTTCGGACACTGGGAGCTGGGGATAATTTGAAATTTATGACCCCGCCGCTAGTTATATTCTTTACATTTCTGTTGATCATAAATTATATGTGTGCGCATCTAATTAGTTTATGCAATAACAAATGACAAGGTAGCTCTCAGGTTGGTGTACGGACTCTGTGGGGAGGAAGACTCTAGAGACATTCAGGACAATATTGGGGAGAAGCGGAGAGAGAGAGAAAGAAAAGGCCGTGTTGAGAGAGGGAGATAATTGTCATTAGTCAAACATTGTCTGACGAGACGAAAGGCAAACAGAGGAGACAGAGAGAATAAGAAGATGGAAATATAGAGAGGCAGAGAGAGAGAGAAAGTCAGGGGCGAAGAAAGATTGAGAAATACAGAATGAAATATGCATGTAAGAGACAGTCATATAGAGATTGCAAGAGACAAAAAAACTGGAAAAGATTAATAAAACTCATATTCCAAACTTCTACATTCATTACTAAATTAACTGTAAATGTAGAATTCATGAGAATCACATAGAAAGGTATTTAAATATCAACTAATAGCCAACAGTAAATAAAATACTGTAAGAAGAAGAAGCTTAGCTAGCAGTTAGTTATTTATCAAAGGACATCAGCTGGCCATAAAGATAAAGTTGACAATCAAAGCTGTAGATAAACAGATAAAGCTAAAAATACAAAGATAAAGACACAGAAACACAATCATAAAATCTCTGCTAGAGTTTTATGTAACAAAATGACAGACAAACGCGCTGAGCACAATGGCACGCCCATACAATTAACAAACGAAACGTAATATAAGAGACACACACACACAGAGACACACTCAGCGCACACACACACTCAGCACACACATAGAGAGACATTGAAAAGAAATACAACAACAATACCTGATTTCATTGTAAGTAATTGTGCAATCAGATTGGTGCTTGGGCGTGCGACATAATGTGATTGTGTGTGTACCCCTCTATGCAAGCGTGTGTGTGTGTGTGTGTGTGTGTGCTTACACACCAATACGGTGTATTGTTGTGCGCGTGCTACAAATGGCGACAATGAAAATTCAACTATGCTGAACTGTGCGGCTTTCAAGTCAAAGGCAAATTGTTGAAAACTCTAAGTGGGCGTGTCTATATATGAGTGTGTGTGTGTGTGTGCATACTATATATGTAAGCACTGCAGGTATGAGTGACATTTTGCAGCTGGCCACTATAATAAGCATATATAACATCTACCAAATTCAATGTTGCCTACATCCGCTTGCCAGATTTGATTATACCCTGTAAAAAAAAGTGAGTCCAGGGCTTGGGATATGCTGACAGAGTACTCCACACGAAATCTCATTATAATTGTCAATATAAGAAATGCTAACAGAGTATTGCAAAGAGAATCTCATTATAATTTTCAATATATAAATTGAAAGGCAATGAACTGGAAGAGCATCTACACTAAATGCGAGGGCTGTTTGAATAATTTAATAATATTACACATAGAAATTTATATTTTATTTTACATTTTCCTTGCTAATGGGTATCCTGTGTGTTCATCTATTTGCATTTGCTTACGATTTGCTAACAATTCAATATGTTTTCATTTTCATTTTTACATTCAATAGGCGTGTCAATGAGTGACAACCATCGCCGCCATCAGCATCATCATCAATGTCATTATTATCATCATCAGCTTCATCAACGAGAAGAACAACAACAAATCTACTCAACTCATCTCTGTGCACAGAGCCCATCCGATTTTTTTCGGGGCTTTCATTTTCGTCTCATTTCCGCTAGCGGCGATCGGTTACCGAGATGTGTGTGTGTGTGTGTAAGCACATGAAATTGAATGCCGTTAAATGGTCTGTCCTGCTCCTTGCCGTTAGCTCTGCTGGAGTGGAGTCTGGGCCACTGTTTGCCTGCCACTCAGCTGTCATGTTTGATTTGCACATGGCTGAAATGCAGAAAATTGTGCGCGTACCAAAGGGTGTGTCCATGTGTGTGTGTGTGTGTGTGTGTGTACTACATGCTAGACTTAAATGTTCCTAACTCATACATATGCATGTATATGGGTTCAACTTTTATACATCTTGTGTGTGAGAGTGTAAGCAAATAGTTCCAGCTTTCTCAAATCCGCAAGGATTTTGCATTGTCATGTCCTTCTTATGCGTGTATGTGTGCGTATGTGTGTGTGTGTGTTGATAGTTCTGAGCCTTTGATGGCAAGTTATGGTCATATACACAATTGCCTCGAAATGCTAGTGCGTGAATTAGGCCATCAATACTTTCGGCCCAGCCCAGCTAAGTCGCATAGCCATAACCTAGAGTATGTTTCCGCTACGATAGGAATGCTTCGGGAATCCTTTCACAAATTGGGGCAAGTTTCGAGGAATCAATTTGAATTGCGTGTAAGTGCACTCAACATTAGCCACGTCGAAATTAATTTAATTGGCAAAGAGGAATTTTCAGGAAATTTCAACAAACTGGAAATTCAAGTTAAACAAATTTGCATGTGCGTGGAATTCGAATATATATACATATATAGATGTATGCATATACATACATACATATATGTAACTTATAAGCTAACTATCTGAGCGAAACGTTAAAACTTTTTGGCTTTCCCGTAGTCAACTGTTTAGTACAAGTTTTCATGAATCTTAGCCAAGGTTCGGCTTTAAGTCAATATTGATCTAGTTTTCAATAGAATTTCCATAGTGCCGTAGCAAAATATCTGATTACGGTAGGGCTTTTGTGCGTTTGATTGATTTGGTAACTAAATTTTGTGCATTAACAGAACAAAAAGCAGGCGAAATTACCCAATATAATGTTTCACAAATTAAGCGGGGGAGAGAGAAAGAGGCAGAGCGAAAGTGGGTGAGAAAGGGCGTGTGAGAGATTATAGAAACAATGAACAAAAACTGATACATGTAGGTAGGTTGAGAGAGAAAGAGAGACTAAGAAAGTGAGATATAGAGCAAGTCGTAGAGAAACTGAGGTAAAGATGGAATATTAGAGAGAGAGAGAGAGAAGTAAGACATTGTGAGGGAATGGAAGCTATAGAAACAGCGAGGGAGTGAACGAAATTGTGAGAAATAGAACGAGATAGAGATAGAGACAGATAGTAGGTAGTTACAATAAAAGTAAAGAACCAATTAAGAAAAGCTGTCGAATTAACTAAAACTTATATCAGATTACATTTAACTGACAATATTCCAATATTTGCTTCAAATAGCTTATTGTTGCTGTGATTAAAATCCAAACTCAAAGTGAATTTACTGTGCCGTGTGGCAGCTCTGTCTGGCCAACTGTCAATGGGGAGCTGAGGGTTTAGTGTTCGCTTGAAAATCAACAGAATAAACATTTTCATTTTCATTTTCATCATTTTGTGGCTCGTTGTTGTCATTTTAAGTTTACATTTTGATCAGGAGGAGCTGTAACAATGTTGATGACAGCGATGGCATTTCATTAGTCAAGGCGGCAATGACTGACTGACTGACCAGATGAGAGAGTGAGTGAATGAGTGAATGACAGATGGACAAACAGAAGCTGCTGCTGCTACTGCTGCTACTGCTACTGTTGTTCTTGCTTTGTTTTTTTGACATTTGCGAACGCTCGTTTGGTCCGCACGTGGCAGCGGTTTATGATGCCTGAACGAGCAATGAAAGCTAGCTCTCTCTGTGCCTTTGTGTGTGTGTGTGTGTGTGTGAGTAGAGATAGCGAGCAGGATGTCGAAATGTCCTGATAGATGTCGCTCTGAGCAAGTCGCGTGCTCGTCAGGATGCTGTCCCAGCGCTTGTGTGCGCTCAACCGTTGACAGTCAGTTTGACAATCGGTCTGACTGCCAGTCAGTCAGTCAGTCACTGAGTCCATTGTGTTTGTGTGTGTGTGTGTGTGTGTGTGGTCATATGCTGCCCTAGTGCCTGTGTATATACAGTTACATTTATCAGCTGCTAGTCACCCAGACATGCAGCTAACCATTAAGCGCTTGTCTTTCGTTTTGCCACATTTCAATTTCATTTTGTTGCAGCCACGCCTCCAGCCCCGGTTGCCAGCTAGTGTTTCGACGGAAATTGATTTTTGTACTTGAACGCTTTTTGCCACTTGTGCGCAGTTCTTGCACCCTGACTGGCCCGATTCGCCCATTCTCGACGTCTGCTTAACTGTCTGGGTCCACGGCTCGCCCGCTCGCTCGCTGTCCGTGTCGCATAATTTATGATTGCGCCAAGTTGCGAATGAATGCGCCACATAAATCGTCTTCATTTCAATTGCATTGCATTATTTGCACCTCAGATTTTAATTAGATTTCGAATGTTCGCCGCTAAACGTAAATCGCATTTGAAAGCACGCACAGCCACACGGCTGCAAGACGGGGGCTCTGTGGCAACAGCGATAGCGCGCCAGACTCTAGCGATGGCAAACAGTTGGCCAAGTCTTGTCCTCTCCTGTCGAGCTGCGTCAAGGACATTCGAGTTTTGTGCAGCTTCACAGCCAGGCCCAGCCGCAGCTGCAATCAAATTTTGTTGCTGCTGCTGCTGCTGCGCAATTTGCTGGCATTAAATTGTCTTGTTATTCAGCTATTGTATGAGTGTGTCTCTGTATGGGTGTATATATGTGTGTGTACGGTTCTTTCATTTAGTTAGTTCTGACTTATCTTCGAGCTCTTCTGCTGGTTGCCCTTGGTATTACACATTTCATTAAAATCAACTTCATCATCAAAAGCTTTGAGAAAATTAATTATTGTCTCAAAAAATTACAAAATTCAACCGAAAAGCCTTCTAGTTACCTAGCTACAGCTAGGTTCTTAGCCATTTACTTATGAGCCACGTCATTAACAGGCTAAAACCTATTCAAATTTGATATGTTAATAAAATTGCAATATTTACGAAATTTCTACAATTAGGGTATTCACATTTGTACAGGGTATCATTCAGTTTGTCATTATTATTATTATAATAATTAGTCTCATTGTTATCATAACAATAATCTAATATAATAACATATATATTTGAGGGTTTGTCTTACACTGCTTACATATTTTAATAAAATGTTAACAATATGTTTGCCAAATTGCAAGGTAATTCTAAGCTGTAATTGGTTCACCTTAAAGAAAACAATTCAAATCAAATAATGACTTCACTACCCCAAAACACACTTGTTATGTGCCTAGCAATTCTATCTAGTCTAGGGTCAGTCCAAGTTAAGTCAATTTTAGGGCAAGTTCATGGAGCTTTCGTTTGAAATTGTGTTAATTGAATGCGCCTGCAGCGTGTCTGTCTGGCCGATAGCTGGCTTTTGTAAATTGATTTTGCATTACAGAGTAATTAGGCAGACGAACTATGTAAATTTCAGGCTAAACCCAATAACAGAAAATGCATGGAACGCATTGATAAGGTTCGTGTAGAACAACAACAACAACAACAATAATCGTAACAAGAGCAACAAAATTCTGTAAACGGCAAATGCAGAAATCGGCTTACAAAATACGTTTGCTGTTGGCCCATTTGACGGAGACACCAGCAGGCTGGCTGGCTGGCAGGCAGAGAGGCAGTAAGGCCTTTATGGAAGTTATTTTGTTTTTGCTACAGCATCACACAATCGATTTTCGTCTTGGGTACATTATATAGCTGTTTGTGTGTGTATTTGTTGTGCCTTTGCCTGCCAGTCAGCCAGCCAGCCAGCCAGGCAGCCAGTCAGCCTAAATGCCAAATTGAGTTTGCGGCGTCCGAGCACAGAAGTTGATAAAACTTGCGACCGTTTCACGTTCAACGTGGCGTATAAGTGTTTTTTCTTGTAAGTCACACGTACAGCTAGTTTGTGACTGTGTGTGTATGTGCGCGCTGTGTGTATCTGTGTATTTATATTTGTATTTCGCATTTTGCTCTCTGTCTCAGTGTCTGCGTCTTTCTGCCCTGTTTGTTTGCCACTTCAACTCCGTCAGGGTTTACAGATTCTCTGTGTTGCCTTACGTTGGCCCTATCTCTCTATATTTATATGTATGTATGTGTGTGCGTGTTTTATTGTGCGCGTGTTTGTGTTGTGTGAGCTTAACATTTTTTCCTTGCCTAAGTCAAATAATGCGCCAACACATCATTTCACACTTAAATGCTGTAAAAATATGCATAAAGCTTTGACGCTTGAAACGAATTTGATTTCTTGCTGCCCTTTTTTATATAAGTTTGACGTATGGCCCATGTTTCATACCATTGCATTCCGGAATACCTACTGGTAATTTGAGTTAACTTGACTCTTATTTGAATTCATCAAATGTTATGCTGTATACAATACTACAGTACTTAATCAATTTGCTTCACAAATTATTATATTATTCTACAGCGTTTCTTATTAAGTGAGCATACTTCATAAGGTTAAGAATTGACTTATTTCTATACAGAAAAGATTTCTTTTAAATAGGCTGCATAAAAGACACAGGCAGTGATCTTATGTAACATGTCTTTGACATGCACGTAACATTTATTTATCAAGTCGAAAAACTAAACTGTGGCAATTATAGAAAGAAATTACACATTGTTAACAGATCAGTTAATCAGTTTGATTAACAGTCAACTAACAGCAGTTCCTTAACATACATTTAACAGTTAATCAACTTAGTCAAAAGATTTGCTTGATTGCATTTATTAATTTTATATTATTTCTGCTGCCTCAAATTAGTAAATGAAATAACATTTTCTTAACAGGCTTAGTTAACTGTCATAATATAACATAAGCTTATTTCATTCCAATTTCAAGTCTCATTATAGCCAATTCTTACAATCCCTGAAAAGTATGCTACGCTAAATTTATTTCGTGTTAACTTCACACATTCTTTTTGCTTGTCTTATACATATATAGCTATATTTTTTGTTTTTGTTTTTTGTTTTTACTTACATATCTCAATTGCTGTTTGTACTCAGCTCGGCGGTTGTCGTATGCTCTTGTTGTTGCTGTTGTTGTTTGTGCGTTGACTGGCAGCATCAATCTCTGTTCAGCTGAAGCGTTTGGCATCTAACACTGGCAAAGTCTGTTGCTGTTTGCTTTATGCCTGTCGCGCCACGGGCCAAAAACACCTTAGTTGTTGTTGTACTTCTTGTTGTTGTTGTTGTTGTAGATGTTGTTATATATATTTATTTCGTGCCTTGCTTACAAAATCCAAGAAGCAGCGACCCAGCAACAACGTCGCAAAGGGGCAACAACTGAAGTCGAATCCAAAAATATGAAGCGCACAATATATTTTTAGTTGTCGAGCCGCAGACACATACACACAAACACAAACACACACACACACCTATGCAAACAGTGTAAGTGTGAACGTTTGTATGTGTGTGGTTTTTGTATGTATTTGCCTTGATATTTTAAGTATCCTGTTTGCGTTTTGTTGGCTTCGGCTGCTGCCTGCCTCCGTCTTCTTCTTCTTCTTTTACTTTGGTTGGCTTTGCCTCTTCTTTTGTGTTATGCTTTATTCTTTGTTTAGTATTATTTGCGTAAATGGCATTTACGTTTTGCTTCTTTTCGACACCTTCAATTTGATTCAATTTATGTAAAATTGTCTATATATACATATAAATTTGATTTTTTCTTTTCAATAAATATAATTAACTTAATTTTTCTGTTGCTTATTGTCAGCGTCCATTGGCTTAGTCTTTGATAGGTGCAAATAACAAGGTGCAAATTGTTTACTTAAATCTAATTTATTGTCACACACTCAAACTCTTTATTAAGTTTTATTCACATCTGTTTTTGTTATTGTCTTTTCTTTAATAATTATTTGCTTTGATTTAATTTTCAGAAATGCAAGTCAATTTAATTGTTTTTCTCTTTGATTTTGATTTTCTTATTTTTTTGTTTCACCTCGATTTTATTTTACAAATGCAAAGTCAACTTTGGGCCGTTACTTTTTTTTTCATAATTCACTATGCGCTTGCTATTTAAGTGCCGTCATTTGTGATTTTGCTTTGCTTTACTCTTTGTTGTTGTTGTTGCTACGGCCTCAGGTTTCAGCTACAGCTTCAGTCAGCTCTAGCTTCAGCTGCTGCTGCTGCTACTGCGGTCGTTTGTCTGTTGTTGTTGTTGTTATCGCTGTTGCTGTTGCTGCTGTTGTTGTTACTACGATTGCTGCTGCTGCTGTTGTTATAGTATTGGTGTTGGTGGTGGAGGCACCGTTGCACGCACCGCACTCGTAGCACGTGCTATGGCCACGACGTCAGTCTACGACAACCGCCTACGCACTGCAAGCACTTCGTCGCGACGCGGCCATTTCAATTACAAATTCATGGAAGAGCGCGCACAGCAGCAAAGTAAATCCACACATCGATAAACACAAGGTGACGGCAAAAAACCAAACGATAGATTTCGTTTTTTAAAAAGTGACAATAATAATTTAGCAATAATTTTCAAATGCTAGCAACTTTGTATATCTTCCTACACCATGTGCCTTTCGTAAATGTGAAGTAACATTTCATTAACTTTTATTATTTAAATTACTGGAATTTGTTCTCTAAAATTGTTGTTTAACCTACTTAGTAAATTTGCGCCATAGTATGCATCGATGTAAACGATATATCGATAAAATTGCTAAACGCTCTCTTAAGCTGGTGAGTTTCCTACCTTTTGCGCGCCTGTTGGCATGCATTGTATTTTATGCAGCAGCAGCTGCTGCCGGGACCGGCTATGTTTTAGCTTGCCTTGAGTGTGTGTGTGTGTGCTGAGAGCGCTCTGTCGCTCTCTCGCAAAATTCACCACATTCTGGCACACTCCTTATGGCAGCAGTGTCAGCCGCTGCTAGTATGAAAGTGAAAGGCTCAGCCGGGCCCTTTTGACTGCCATGGCATTGAGTTGAATTAAAGGGTATATAGATTGAAAAGTGAATAGAAATAATAATAATATTTTGGAATGAGCACAATTATTTTAAGCAGCAGAAAGGTTAGTAAAACAGTAAAATTTTAAGTAAAATAAATGTTGGTATTTTGAACAGATTTTTATATAGGGTATTTGTTAGCCAAGTTATATGAAAGATTGCTAGGCGCTTTGAAGCTTGCATAATGCACAATGCATTACATTCACGTGTCTCTTGGTCCTCATGTGTTTGTGTGCTTGTTTATATAAAAGGCTGTGCTTGCAATTAGCCATTGTTGATTTTATTTATTGCCCACACATACACAGACACATGCATGGATGCCAATGCATTTGGTTGCAAGCATGTGCATGTCCTTGCACTTGGCAGTTTAACACTTTGTGGAAGTGGGCGTACGTGAGCATCTAAACGGCTCTTCCTCTTTGCATGTGTCTGTGTACGTCGTTTATCGTTATTCACCGTTAAGCAAAAACAATAGCAAAGTGCAGACTGGCAGACAATGGCAACTAGGCAAGGAGAGGAAATGTGCAATGTGCATGGAGAGAGAGAGACAGTCAGAAAGGGACAGCGATGTAAAGAGAGGCGGAACGAGTGCGCGCGTGTGTTGGTGTGGGGCTTCGGTCCAAGTGCTGTGACTAGGAAGTCATAAATTTTCCAAATGGTTAACAGGTGCATTTGAAATGCTAGAGAGGAGCGTGTGTATGTGTGTGTGTGTGTCAATGCATTTTAAATAGAGGAGATTTAAGCTAACTAGAGAACTGTTCCACTATCTCTGAAAACGTTTCACTGGCTCTGCACCATCAGCACCGTAAGCACAGTTATCAATCATATGGTGACGGCTGCTCTCACCATGGATCAGATGCCAAACACAAACTAAGTGCAAATCGACTTACCCTTTGCCTGGGAGGGTAACTGCGCGACTAGACTGGAGTGCAGCTGCGGAATGAATGCCAACTTAAGCTATTGGACAGACAGCTCTGAAGGTCTTTTAGTGCCAGGGACTTTTGGCGTGCCTCATGAAAATTCCATCCAGTTGAAGTTGCGTTTTTCTGTGTCACGCTGGAAATTTATTCAGATTTTTGTGGCGAACGCGCGATTGTGAGTCAGCGGAAATTCTAGGAAGCGTCGCTTTGCAAATACGAACAACAAACCGCCCCCGGAAAAAAACAAGCCCATAAGCAAGTTCCGCCTGTTGCATGTCCTGTGAATGTGTAAGTGTTTAAGGGAGCGTGTATGTATGTATGTGCGTTTCTGTGTGTTTGTTTGTGTGAAGCAATGTGGCGTTAATCAGTAACATTTATATGGAAAATCCTGCAACTGGCAAATGCAAATAAAATGGAAAAATAATAAAACGGTGTGAATATATTAATAAATATTAATAAATAGTTCAAATTGAATGTAAAGCTTTAAAATAATAATGAAATAATAAAAAAAATTAGCCATTGGCTATTAACTCGCATTTTAAATTATGTAGAATTTATTTTTAGATATTAAAAATCAATTAGTGCACTTTAACATAGCAAAAGCTGCTCTGCGCTCTTCCCATGTGAAGCAAAGTACCGCTTATGTAGCGTCAACAGAGCAATCAGAGCAAATTTACATAGCAACGCTCTTTAACTCTTTAACATAGCGCAAACTAAAATTCAGTAGAAATGCATTACATGAGCAAACAGTGCAATTAGAGCAAATTAGTATACCAAGCTATACTCGTACTGTTAAAAGACTCATAGCAACCGCTGCTTTGCTCTTCTTTCATATTAATATAGCAACAGCTGCCTTGTTAATCACAGCTTCAAACTAATATTGCACTCGACTGGATTTTAAGAGAGAGTGAGTGGGAGAGAGATGAGTGAAAGCTTTTTGCACATTAACAAAGCAATAAAATATGTTAAGTAGTTAGAAAATTAGACCGCAGCTGATGAGAAACATCTGAAACATAAAATGCCAACGGCAGCATAAAACGCACTTGAGCCCCCGATAAGGATACACAATTTAGTCCACGGGGCGAGTGACAGCTAATCGGCTTTAATTTAATTAAAAGGTAAAGGGACTTGTCCGCTAAGCTGCAGCGGTGACATTGATGTACACCACAAAGAGAATGAGCAGCATCGTCAACAACAACAAGAACAACAACAATATCGACTACAAAGCCGCACGAAAGAACAAAAGCAAAAGCACTCAATATCATTTTCATTACATACTCATACATACATACTCACCTCTTACTCACACACACACACACGCATGCAAAGGCGTGTTGATTTCTTGTGCGTATGTTAAGAGAACGAAATAAAGAAATGGCCGCATGTTTCATGGCAAATTGTCAGGTGCTAAGCTTTGATAAAGTGCTCAACGAGCAAAAAGTTAAGCCCACGCACCACACACACACAGACCCCTCCTCATACACACACTACACATAAACTGCGCACTAAAGTGCTTGAACAAAACGCAGACAGCGAACTTTTATTCAATGCTCGCCTCTCCTTTGTGTGAGCGTGGGCTGAGGCGACAGTGTTGCCAGCTGCTGAGCTCCGAAATAAGTTGGATTGTGGATAACAGTAGGCTAAGACTGGCTAAAATGAAAAATGGATAGATCAGAAATGGAAGCAAACATACGAAAAGTAACAAATATATTTGAAAAATTATTTACAGAGATATTTAATAATAGACTAAGAAAATTCAATATAATAAATTGACACTCTTTCTCTATTTCCCAAAAGTATTTCCTCTTAGTCTTTCCTCTATAAATTTCGCCTAAGTATTTCTTCAAAGTGTTGCTTCTAAATATTTATTCTAGTCTGTGTTCTTCTTCTAGTCTGTTTCATCCAAGTACTTCTTGATCACACAACACCACACTTTCACCTTACTGCACTGATCCACTGACCCCGACCAGATCTGAACGACTGAAGAAATGCTGCAGCTGCTGCCCTATATATAGGTCGACTTTCACTCAACCACTAAATCGCTCTCAAATGCTTGGAGAGGTCGTTTCAGTCGAGCCTTAAGTGACCGATGAGAGCACTCTCTGCTGCTGCGAGCATTCTAGCTTCGTTTTACTCAAATATAAATACCAACTGAGTACTGCTGCATACATATAGACTTAGATGATCTTCTGCACTTAAGTAAACAGGCAGAGAGAAGATATTAAATCGAATTACCTTATTACACAGAACAAGAATATATATACGCCAAATACGCCAGATCTTGCCTGAAATTGGCTAAACTGGCAACACTGTTTGGCACAGGTCAATTTCGTTTTCGTTTTATTTTTATTTTTATTTTTTGTTTTTGTTTCTTCTTTTTCGCTTTGGCCAAGTTTCAATATGAAAATTTTTTGTAGTCGACTTTGGAGCATGGGCGCAGGTAACTGTAAAAGAAAGAAATTTGAGCAAATTCATATGAGCAGAGCACACATACAATCACATGCACATACATATTTACATATGTATATCTGTATGTGCCTGTGTGTATGCGTGCTGGGTTTTTTTGTTTATGAAAAGTGTTATTGTTTGACTTTGAACTTTGCCACTTGTTTGTCGTCCGTACGTATAGCGGTGTGTGCGTATGTGTGTACGAGAAAGAGAGAGAGAGAGAATGAGCACAGTGTGTGTGCTCTGGACCAAAGTTGATGACAGGCCCAAACAATATCATAAAATTTAATGTGCTCATTTTTCATGGGCTAACAGAGGCATACGTACACACTCACCCTCACTCCCTAACACACACGCAGGACAGGGTGGGAGGCTAACTCAAATAAATCATAGGCGCAAATTTTATCACTTTATTTTTGTGCTAGCTTATTTAAAATGATTGAAATGTTTCGTTTTACATAAAACTAATGATGCAATTACTCATAATGGTTGTTCACGCGAATGTGAAATAATATATCAAAGCTATGATATTCATACACATAACTGTTTTTGAAATTCAGCGCCAATGTGATGGCTGATAGTGATGCTGCCAACTTGCTTTACTTACAGCAGTTTCCTATACCAAACTCGGTTGGCAGTACTGTTCGCAGTTATTGATTGAAGCGGTCACATATCGAGTATATATCGGTCTGCCTCCACAGCTAATAGTGTTTTCAGCAACAAAATTTTTATACGAGCAGCGAAAAAGCGAAAATAATTTATAAAAAATATAAAATAAATAGTAAGAATGGAAGAAATACGAAGTAGCTTAGACAATATAATGGCACGCTTCAATGATAGTATTACACACTCTGCGCCCAAGAAGCTCAGCTTCGACCGGCTCTCCATGTCTTTCACCGAAGACTCTGTGACAGGTAAGAGGAAGAGCTAAAAAATATATTGAAAATAAATTAAATGAATGTTTTGCCTACAAAAGTGCCAAAGAAACGACGCATCGATAGCCTGGACACCAGTTCAGCGAATGCCAGCCTCAATGCCAGTAATACATCACTGAATAATTCCTTTGCGGATCCCGTGGGTCCTTGGCAGACACGCAAACTGCGCGCCGAGCTCATCGAGGCGAAGGCGATAATAAATCAACTGCAGGACCAGCTGGCACAGGAGACGAAGGAGCATCGTGGCGAGCTGGCTTTGGCCGAAAACAAAGCGCAAGCACTGAAAGAGCAATGCGACTACACAAGCAACAAGGTCATCGAGCTGGAGAAGCAGCTGCAGGTGGTGCGGAAGAGGGAGCACAGCGCTCGCCAGGAAGCGAATCGTTTGGTTGCCGAAGTAGCCCAACAGAAACTCAAATACGAGACGGCGCTCAGTCGTGTGGAGCAGGAGAAGGCACAGATGGAGGAGGATGCACGGGAAGTGCAGCACTGCATCAACAATGAGCTGAGCGAATACAAGAGAATGTGCGAGCGGGCCGAACTACAGCTGCGGGTGACTCAGGAGGAGCTGGATAGCATCAAAGAGCGCCACGATGAATATAAAGAAACCGCTGCCAACTACGAGAAGCTGCAGCTGAACTACGAAATGCAGCAACAGACTTTGGCAACAGCAAATGAGCGCATTAAGGAGCTGGAATACGAAATTCAATCCTATGCCGACTGGAAAGAGGTGACCAAGACATCGCAGGCCCGTTTGCTTAGTGTGCCAGAGCTGCAAGCTGAGCTGGAACGCCTGCGTGCGCACAACAAGCAACTGAATTCGTTGATTGGGGACAAATTGTTGCTGGAGGAACAGGTGCACGATTACAAGACGCGCCTGGATCGGGAGGAGGGCGCTCGTGCCGAGGCGGCTGCCTTGCAGGTGAAGCTGACACATGTGGAGCAGGAGTTGAAGGAGTGGGTGAAAGTTGCCCAGGATCACTGTCTAGCCAATACGCTAGTCAGTCCCATGGCGCTGCGCACCCGCATCGAGCAGTTGCTCCAGGACGACATCGTGCGCGCCGCAGAGAAGAGCACCGCCGCCCTGGACGCCAAACAGCTGCAGACGTCGGTGCTCGAGCTGGAGCAGAAGTGCGCCGTCTATCTGAAGAACATCGACGAAATGAATGTGGTGCTCAAGCGCCAGAAGAGCCTCCGGGAGCGGCTGCAGCGCAAGCTGATGATTGTGTGCAAGGAGCGCGATTTCTACAAGCAGCTACTCGACACTTTCGACAAAGATCTCAATGTGACGAATGCGAGCACCGCTGAGATGACCAACGATATGCAGGTGCGCTACCGTGTCGAGGTGCTGGAGCGCACCCTGACGGGCTACAAGGAGATGTGCTCGACGCTCGAGCGGGAAATGCAATCGATGCGGCAGCAGGAGTCCCTCAATGATCCACCCATCAGTGATAGCGGCTACGATAATGTGAAGCGAGATCTGGACGCGCTGCGCATGGAGAATGAACGACTGAGGCGGCGTAAGGACGAACTGGAGCTGGAGATGGAGCATCGTTGTCTGCGCGGCGACTTCAACATGGTCAACTACAAGGTGCTGCATATCAGCGATAATCCCGCCGCGCAGGCATACGAGGCAACCAAGAATGTGGTGGAAAAACTGCAGGCAGAGGTGAGCGAAAAGCTAGGCGACCTTAAGCCAGAACTTACAGTTATTTCTCTATGCAGATTGAGCGCTTGAAGCGTCGCAACAAGAAGCTGGAGGAGGATCAGGAACAGACACAGGCGCGCTTCAACGAAACCTGCAGCAGCAGCAGTGCCGGCGGCGGCATGACACTGAATTTCAAGGAATTCAATCAACTGCGCGCCGAACTGGACTCGGCCAATGGCAAAATGAAGAAGATGAAGGAGTGCTTCAAGGCGGCCAGCAAAGAGTTTCGCGATGTTTGCTATATGCTGCTGGGCTACCGGATCGATCGCGTGGGCCCCAACAGTCACTATCGGTGGGTCTCGAGAGAGAGAGAGAGAGATGTCTAAACTATATGAAAACATGAACTAATATATATAATTCTCCATTTGATTAGCATTTCGAGCATGTATGCTGAGAGTCCCGATGACTATCTGTCCATTAGCCTGAATGAATCGAATTGTTTGGCTCTGCTGGAGTCGCCGTATTCGCAAACATTAAAGCCGGCCATCGATCAGCAATTGGCAGCAAATAATTCATTTCCCGCATTCTTTGCGGCGCTCACCTTGGAGCTCTTCCAGCGTGCCACAGTCACAATTAACTAAAGCGCACAAACACACACACACACACACACACTATTTCTGTATACTTAATTATAAAAAACATTTAGCTTAGATTAGCAATAATATAAGTTGATATACACACAAATCGAATATGTTTAATTCACAGCTTCCGCACGTCGCGATAAGCAGTTTCCACTGTATATTTAGGAATGTAATGTTTCTTAGATAAAAACTTCCGACGCCCGAGTTCTCAGTTTATGGCCAGCTGAAATGGCACTGCGAACGCGCTTTTAGCCACAAAATATTGTTTAATTGTTAACGCGCGATAAAAACGATGTCAAAATATTTTATAACTAATGACGCGCTCAAGAGATTTCGCCTCGTGATAAATGTGGACAACAACAAATCATTTCATTTGTTTATTTATTTATTTATAACTAATTTTAAGCAAAAGCTTTTGTGAATTATTTTCTTTTCTTCGGTCGCCTTCGCTTAGGGCTCGACGCGGCGCGGCTCGGCTGTGATAAGCGCGCGTTTTGCACAATTGACAGAAGATGGAGAGCAGGCGATTATAACATATATATACCCTATATGTATGCATATATATATATATAATATATTATATATATATCAGCTTCTAGAGCCTATTGTGCATTTAGAATAACAACAAATGGAAAAGCAAAGCAAAGAAAACGCCGTGGGTGAGGCGGAACGAAGCTTAAATACGCTTGGCACTTGCTTTGCCGACAATTATAATTGAAGATACAGTAGAACTTCGCTAGGAGGAACCAGCGGAGGTACACAATGGATGTGTGTTCTATAGGATGTTATAAATCATATACATATATAATTGCAATACCATTCAGCAGCATTGTCCAAGGAGTGGTGCAGTAAAAGTACCCTAAGACGAACCAGCTACGTTATTTACGTTATTTACAGGCAGGGAATTAAGAGTCCCAGCTCAAGTTTTTCATATAAAGTTAAACTTCAACTGGTATATAATACTAAATTATTATTTATATTAGCTAGAGTTCACTGTAGCAGCTTCAAGCTATCCCCTGCCGTCACACAAATCGAATACAGACTGTACCAGCGACAAGAAATCACGACTTCCATTTAAAATGTAGCCACAGTGATGAGGGAAACACAATAAAGGGAAGCCTCAGAGTGGGCACACAATGGGCACAGTAAACTACAGTGGATTACAGTAGTCATACAATATATTGGAATACACACACATAAATACATATAGCAGGAGGCTGCCATCAGTTGGTCAATATGCGAGCCACCTGATCGGGCGTTTTGTGCAGCAACGCCTCCGGCTGCTCGAAGCCATTCGCTGGATCGTGGACTCGCTCATAGATCTGTTTGTAGATGGCCACGATGACATTGAAGGCGCGCCGCTGAACGGTGCTGCGATGGGCGCTGGACATGATGAGCTGCACCTGGGGCAGCAGCAGCACGTCGGGCAGCTCGAGGAATGCATCCATCTTGGACATGAAAATCTTTAGCAGATTCGTCTCGATTTTCGTCTGGTTGCTCTGCAGGATGGTGTAGATGGGACCCAGATTGAGGTTGGCCACCAGCGAGGAGGCCTGCTCGGAGGTTAGAGTGTCCAGCTGGGCGTCCGACTGTGCCTGCAAACGCTCCACGCGCTCATCCATATACTCAAAGACCGCCAAAGTGCTCTGCATGTGATACAGACAGTTGAGCAGGTAGACGGCCATGTCCACGGTGGGCAGGTGGGCGGCGCTCTCCTGCACCGACTGCAGCAACGGATCAATGACACAGGTGACGATCTTGGTGATGTCCGCCTGACGGCCATCCACCATGGTGGCCACCGAGAGGATCTCTTTCAGTATGTTAAGCAGCCGGGCAACGCTTGCCGGCGGCACCAGATCCCGTTGTGGTGGCTCCAGTGCCAAACTCGTGCCCGCTGGTCGTTGCAGCACGCTACGCACCTGTGCCGCTAGAGCATTCAGATAGATCTGCTCGCTGCTCTGCTGCAGCTCGATGAGGCACTGTTCCAGGCTGCCGCCTTGCACCACCTGCTTCATGATCTGCTGATAGAAACGCAACAGATTGGAGATGGTGAAGAGTATGATGGTGTCCTGCTCGGAGCTCAGAATCGTGTCCACGCGCACCTTGAGTGGATGACAGACGCCGTCGGCAATGTAGCTCAAAGCCTTTTGCATCTGCTCTGAGATATCTGCAAGAGAGGAAACATTAAAATATGCTGGAAAGAGAAGCAAAGCAGTTTGATCTCTTGCCGTGCTTGTCACACTTCTTGAAGAGCAACATCAGATTCTCCTTCTCGTTGGGTATGCTCTGATGCAGCCAGGCGAACATGTCGCCGATGTAGCGCTTCGGGTCGTGAGCGTGCAGCTCTATGGGCTTCGGATTGCCGCCATGGCCGCCCTCGGTGAGCGCCTCAATGAACTGGCGGACGAGCACAGCTCGTCGTGCGATCGCATACTCATCGATGACATATTTGAAGAGAACGGGCCTATCCTGCAGTCGGCTCATGGCCTCCACGATCAGCGGACCGATTTCGTTGTTTTCCAAATTTCTGCAGTGATTCTGTGTCCAACGATAGAGCCGCTCCAGTGCGCCCTCTTGATGCAGCGTCATCTCCTCCATGATGTCCAGGGCAGCCGTTTGATAGCCGCACTGCATGAGCAGCCGGCAATCGGAGTGGATGGACTGCACCCGATCCAGTACCTTGAAGAACTCTGGAACAATGGGCGCATCCTTGGCCGTGCCATACAGCAACTGATGCTCCGGCACGCTGAGCTGAAATCGCGCCAGAAAAGCCTGCGCGATTTGCTGATGCACCTCGAGACGTTCGCGTTCCTCTTGCATTTTGTTGGTCTGCTCGATAAGGTCTTTGGTCAGCGCCTTGGATGTCTCCAGGTCAGTTTTCATGGTTTGCACCGATGTGGCCATCGTGTCCAGATCCGTGCAGACGGCATCTAACGTAAGTTTGACTTCTCGAAACGCTTTTAAAAAGTTCTGATTGATGGCAACCGAGCGATGTTCGATTTGGCTGCGCAAATTGCGCCGATTTTGCAAAGTGTTTTCGGTGAAAAAGCTGGATAATCCATTTAGGGCATCTAAAGTATCCTTGTCTGTTTCCAGACGCGTCTCCAGTATCTTATTTACTCGCTTTTGTATGCGATCCTGTTCCTCAGTTGCTGCGCTCATCTTTTCTTTTCTATTCGGCAACGTCAACAATAAATATCGTTTACACGATGTAAGTTTATCAAATATTTAATGCGAAGGTTGAATGCTCTAATATGTACATTTGTAGATTTTAGTAGTAATCAATTTGATCATTTACTATCAACGCACTTTAATAATATATATACACCATATGACTGTACTAGTCAATTATACTTCCTATGTTTTCCTGTAAAATTTGATTTTAATTGCAGTAATTGAAATAACTTAAGGCACGACAAATTCCAAATAATTCGTATACACTTTCTGCACAGCTGTTGAAACAGGTGCTGCCAACCTAACATAAAAATAGTAGATTCGTCTTTCGACACATCGCTGTGAATGGCAAATTACCATGAAGTAGAGAAAGCTGCAAAGAAAACAAATTGGATGATATAAATTTAATTATAATAAATAATAATTATTAAATAAAACAAAGTAAACTACAATGAGTCATTCCGCATTGGCTAGTTTGACTGCACAATACACGGACTCGGAAAACGAAGGCGATGTCAGTCCAGACTCCGAAAATTCAACAGCTTCGCAGGTAAAGATTTGTAGTCAACAAAAATGTATTAATTTTTATAAAAATTGTAATATCTGGCAGGTTATAATACCAAAGCAGGCGACACCAACGCCCGCAACACCAGTTAAACAGGAGCCGGAACCGGAGAAGAAACACAAGAAAAAGAAACGCGCTAAGAAAGTGCGTCGCTTGGTCAGCTACCAGGATGATACCTTGATCTCTGACGAGGAAGAAGATCGTGCGCAGGAATCCTCTAGTGAGGAAGAGTCCTCCAGCGACAGTGCTAGTTCGCAGCCGGAGGCCGAACAGCATGAAAATGGCAAGGATAAAAGCAATGTCAAGACAGAAGGTGCAACGGAGACGCCCATGCAGGTGGATGACGATGATGATTCCAACACTTACAACGCTGAGGATCGCACGGCAGAGAGCTATGAGAAGGATCCGAAATATGCCAAATATAAATTTCAGTTGCCTCCAGAGCCAAAGGGGCAGCCGCCAGCCGATCTGGTGGCAAAGATCACGAAAATGTATACCAAAATGAGGCAAACGAATATGGATATGAATCGCGTTATACAGGATCGCAAAGAGTTTCGTAATCCCAGCATTTATGAGAAGTTGATTAGTTTTTGTGACATCAATGAATTCGGCACCAATTATCCACCCGAAATCTACGATCCGCTGCAGTGGGGCGAGGAGAGCTACTATGAAGCTTTGTCCGCGGTACAAAAAACCGAAATGCTCAAGCGGCAAAAGGATCGCAAGGACATGGACAAAGTGGAGCAAGCGACAGCGCTGGCTCGCAAAGTGGAGGAGGAGGCCAAAAAGCGGTAAGTGCTGCCCTGATCTTGCCATGCAAATAATTCCTAATTGTTGCTATTTGTTTTTGTTTGCTACAGTAAATCGAAGTGGGACCAGCCGGCCGCAAAGGCGACGTTACCTGCCTTAACTACGACTGTCACGGGCACGAAGGGCACCGTTATATCAGCATTTGGTTCGCTGCCCAAGAAACCAGCAATCTAAGCTAAAAAAAAAAAAAAATAAATAAATACACTTATATATTTAATGCAATCTTTCATTTTACATAATACATATGTATGTATAAATAATTTGTTGTCAGCTTTATTGCTACAGCTTTCTTTCGTGCCGATCGCTAAAAAAAGTGTCATCTCTAGCATATGCAGTGCATTCAAAAACCACAGCCTTACTTATCGGCAAATCGCAAAACAAAATAGACTGCCATTAAGTTAGTTTCAAACTATTTATTGAAAATTACTTTAATTTCACAACTTATCAAATAATACCGTACTGTTTTAAAAATAATTTGAAAGTATTAAAAACCGCCTAGCTGCTTCATTTAGTATTTTTATTTGGGCATTTCTTGTACAAGCCACGCTGGTAATTTGCACATTCTGTGCTGGCGGTCACACTGGTTATATGCTCGAACGTCGTGTCGTCGCCGTTTTCTGTTTTTAACCATTTCACATTTTTTCGTTTAAAAAAACCCAACAAAGTGTCTATTTTATTGCATGCAACAATTACAACTACAACACTAAACACAAGCGTTATGATTTGAATACAAAGTGTACGTGGTTAATATTAGTTTTGTTATTATGTTTTTTTGCACTCAACATACAAAACAAGCAACGAAAACGAAGCGAAATGTCGACAACGCAGCAGCAGCAGCAACAGCAACAAGCGCAGACGGCAAAGAATTTGATCTGAGCAGCGCAATTTGTATGCATGTGTGTGTGCGTGCGTGCATGAGTGAGCGAGAGCGAGAGCGAGATTACAATTATAAAAAATGTACAAATACGAGTGAAATTTTTGTATAAGATAAAGAAGATGCGAAAGATACCAACGCTCACATATGCAACGATGTGTGTATGTGTGACTTGAGTGTGTGCAAAGCTGTTTTTGTGCGTTGCGATTATTGTTTAAACAATCTTGGCCGTGTTTTAATTTCAAGGTGCCTCATTATTTAGACGCCATTATAATGCAACCGGTACTGTGCCCATCTGTCTTGTCTTCCAGTGTGCTTGTGTGTGTATGTTTGTGCAAGGGAGACGGAGCGAACAGGGCGCAGCAGCAAATTTCCATTTAGCTGCGCGAACAGCTTTTTTTTGCCGCCACTTGCGCTGGCCGCTCTTCTTCCTTCGCTTGCTGATTATGGCGCTGCATCGCCCCATCCCGCTTGCCCATTAACTGTTACTTATTTATAGCATGCACTAAAAGCAGCTGAGGCAGAGGGAAAAGCACCGGCAGTCACTTCAATCAAAATCAACGGTCCAACACACATAGACACAAATACACACACTCATACCATTTCCAATTAAATCTACAAAATGCTCAATTGAAGCTAATTTCTATGGAAGTGCATCTACTCCACTCCACTCTCATCCCCAGCAGCCTCAGCTGCAGTTTAGTGTTCGCTTGATCATTGTTATTTTGTGTGTAAAATGCTTTGCCAGGAATATTCAGAATAATATTTGCAAAAAATAGACCGCCCACAGCTTGCTTTTGTTTTGAGCAACAATTGTCAGGCTAAATCGCTAGTTCACGCTATCTCGCTCTTGCTAGTTTGTGCCACCTGTTAGCGCGTTTGCTTTGTTGTCGCATTTCCAATGTTACCATAATAACAACAACAACAACGACAACTCAACGAAAGTTCTATTCAATATCGATAGCAAATACCAGTAAGAGAGTGTGTGTGTGAGAGAGAGAGAGAGCGCGCGCTCGCTCGCTATAAAAGCACAGTTGGAAGTGTGAACAGGCAAATATATATATTACATACATAGACAACAGTTTTTTGGAGCAAAAGTAAACAAAAACCAAACGAAACGAAAGAACGCGACGTGCGTTGGTCGTCTGTCTGTGTGTGTGCGTGCATATGCGTATTAATATTTACATATATATGTGTGTGACTGTGCTAGTGTGTCTCTCAACTCTGACGCGGGCAACAACAAAACTGATATACTAAATTCAGCAAACAACAAGAGCGCTTAACGAGTGATTCAACAACAACAACAAGAACTTCAGCAACACCAGCAGCAACCACTACAACACAAAAACATGTCGGATTCGTATTATCAGGTGAGTCGACGCCGTTGATAGCGTATTACATGGCCAGTTGCTGGCTTTTTTTTTTAGCTTTAGTTATTTTGTTTTTATCAGCTAACACTTAGTCCGAAAGTAAACGCACACCTGTTGCCAAGCACACACACACATACAAAGAGTCCCACACACAAGCACGCAAGCCTGGCCGTTTCCGGCTCAGCTGACGCAGCTACTTGTGGCATATCCTTAATGTGCCATTTCATTTAACATTTCCCGCCGGATGTTTCCTGTTGGCCTGACTTGCTGAATAGCTGTACAAATATAAAACATTTCATATCATTCCTTTGAGACAACATGACTAACAGACCTGATGACGAACCAGCCCATTATTCAAATGTAATGTGTATGTTCAAAGTTTGCAAGTGAATTCGCTCTAAAATAATTATATTGCAGTTAACATGAATGGATCAGCATTAACATGTTTACTCACTGCTAAGTAAATGCATATTATTTAAGGGAATTTTTTTAGGTAATTACTTTTATTTTTCTGACTCTTCTCTAAATTTTGTTCCAAATTAAAATAAAACATTGTGTTATTCAAAGCGTTAACAGCGGATAAATGACATCATTTGGCATATTTGTTGGGCATTTTACTTGCGTGCATAAATGCTGTATGTGTGTATGTGTATGTATCTGTGTGTGTGTTTGTGTGTGCACAAAATGTCAATTGGTTTAAGTGCGTGGCCCACTGAACAAACGACATGCATCTGAAATGAAAGCAACAAATTAAACAACATGTTTATTAATAGCAGCAAATATATACGATTCACTCACTCTGTGTGTGTGTATGTGTGTGTGTGTAATTGGATTGATGGCAATTAGGAGAAGCTGCCTTATCGCAGCAAATGCGCTTATCAATTGAACAGTAAATGCAACCCGATCCAGATTTACAGCACGTTCGTTCGCTGGCTCGCTCGCTTGCTGTTGAATGCAATGATTCGCATAAATAATAACAAAACAACAAAAATAAAGCCTTCCAATTGGAGCAGCATAGCCATTACAGGTGGGGCGTTGGCGGTTGGGGTGGGCGTGGTTATGTCATTGGCCGTGAATTGCGAAGGTGAAAATCATCAGTCAACCAAAAATTCAATTGGCCTTAATTCAAATCGTGTTTTTCTGTTACGGAATGCAAATCACGAACTGAACAAGAATCGCAAGCAGAAGGAGGAGCTCTAGTTGAGAGTAAACAGCCAAGAGATACCCTGTAAATGAATGGGAAGAAGATGTAGGTGAAAAGTCTATTTGTGAAACCTTTAATATAATCATTTAGGCTAGATTAATAACAAGCACTAAGTAATACCCTGTAAATACTTCTCCACAAACCTGCCACAAAAGAGATGTTTTATCAATAGATCTATTATCAATTAGTAAGATCTTACTCTATTTATCCACTGTCTGCTCCTATACATACTCAGCCAGCAGTCCATTATGCCCTTATACTATTCTACAGGGTATGGAAAGCATCCTTTGAAATCAAAGAAAACCAGATTATGCAGCAGCCGAATGTCATTTGCAGTAGCTGCTGGCCAGCTTTTAGTATAGCCCGCTTACACCTGAAAGCGCGCAGCAACTGCAAGTTGCACGTTGGATGCTGCAAGTTGCATGCTGCACTCGGCTCGGATGCTGATGATGTTGCTGCCTGCGGGCTAGCCTGCCTGTAGTTCCCAGAACCGGTTGCCAGCTACATCTTGTTTCTTTTTAGTGGTGCACCAGAACAGGGTCAGGCCAGTTTGAATGGATGGATGGATGGATGGATTCCGATGCATATATACATATACATATATGTACATTTATATATGTATATCCATTTCGCAGCGTAATGCGCTAGCCAGCCATACAGCTACTTAACAGGGAATGGCCAAGTTTAATACCCTTTGCGGAGCGTTTAATAACTTTCGAGTAGACCCTTAAGGACATCATGACATCTATATATACTACATCTGTATATGGCATGGAAGTAGTCTGAAGTGCTGTTTCTAAAAATAGCTCAGTTAATGGAACTATAAATACCTGAGGAACTAAAATTAGGCTCAGCTTTTGTTCGGAATAATAGCAGTAGAAATTTAGTGAAAATTTAACAGAGCTTAAACTATGTGCAAACAGTTGCTTTACATAATAAGGTAGAAGAAAGGGCAGATAGCTGCTTAAAATTATGTTAATTGTACGCTTCTAACAGCGCAGACAGCTGTTTGTCATCTTATTTTGTTTAATCTTATGTTAACTGTAACAGCGCGTTAAATAACAGTGCTCTCTTAAGATAGCTCTGTGCTCTAACGTTTTCTTACATTTTATACTTTTTAGCATTAACAGCTGCAGACATATCTCTAACATAATTCTATTTATTTTCTACATTAACATTAGCATTTGTTTTGGTTTTGTTGAAATGTATGTAACAGGCAGAAGGAGGCGTGGCAGACCCCACAAAGTATATATAGTTGACGAGTTGAGTCGATTTAGCACAATTCCACTGTCTATTTCTTCTAAGTATTCCCTTTACGAATTTCGAAGTATTTCTTGTAAGCATTTTGTCCAAGTATTGCTTCCAAGTATTTACGCCAAGTATTTCCTCTTTCTTCTAAGTATTTTCTCTTATTTCCCTTACGTAATTCCTCTACGTATTTCCTTTACGTAATTCCTCTACGTGATTCCATTACGTATTCCTCTAGGCTCACACGCTCGACTTCACTATATTGCGCTGACCCCCAGCAGGACTGGACGACTGAAGACTGACTGAAGAAATGCTGCAGCTGCTGCCCTTTATATACGTAGAGCCACTTTTACTCAAGCACTGTCTCTCTGAAATGTTGCGCCCTACGGCAGGTAGAGCTCGTTGCAGTCGAGCTTCAAGTGAGCAATGGGAACGCTCTCTGCTGCTGTGAGCATTCTAGCTTCGTTTTACCTAAATACAAATATCAAATGAGCACTGCTGCATACACATAGACAACTTTAATGATCTTCTGCCGTGCTTCTCTCCTCGCTTTTACTTTTACTCAAGTACTGTAGGCATGCGTGCCTATGTGTGTCTATGTGTATGTGCGTCAGATTTATGGTTCGACCTATTTAATGCACAACATAATTCTGTTAACTGTGCCGCACAGCTAATTACAGCTTTGTCCTTTTCCACTCTACACATGATTCAATTAACATTTTAATTGCATTTCCCAGCAATATGGCCTTGGTTGAGGTTTAGATTCATGCTGCTCCCTGCTGTGGCTTCCACCTTGGCTGATGAGGCTTCTCTTTCTTTGTAAATGCTTGGCAATGTTAATTTGTTTAACAAATTTGCAAATGGAAAATGCCTTAGCAAATACTTGAACGCATTCTGCAGTGGAAATGTCCACATACAGAGAAAGAGAGAGAGAGAGAGAGAGAGAGAGGAGGAGACAAAGAGCCAAAGATGACCGCACGTCAAGTGTCGCGTGTCCTGCCTGCCTGCCTGTCTTCAGCCTACTGCCTACCTCTGTCCATTGGCCGTGTCCAACTGTCTATCTGTCTTTCTGTCTGCCCAACTGTCCCTCTGTGTCTGTCTATCTGTCGTTCTGGCTGTGTGCCTACGTCTTGGCCACTGACAGGCCGTCAGTGTAAACAAAAAGTGCACAAGGGCTGTCAGAGAGTCAACTTCTATGTCTACTTCTACTTCTACGTTGACTTGACTGTTTGCATTTGGCCAAGAATGCATTCAGCAAGTGGCTTAATGTGTTGTTCTTCTTGCCTGCCTGCTTTTGGCCTGGTCAACAGCACACTTGGTCAAGTAGCAAACGTGTGCTCTATGCTTTGACTTTAAGCATGTTAATTAAAGTATAATTTTTTTATAAATTTATTAATATAAATTAAATATATAATTATTATTGCATAATAATAAATAACTATATTAATAATTAAAATTTTTTAATACTACGGTTAAATAATTAATAAGTGCCCTTTTAATGGAGAACTAAATAGCTGTTTATTTTAATTCGCTCAAGTAATGTTAAGGCTGCTCTTGGCATAGAGAGCAAGTTAACAGTGGGAGCGCTGTTAACATAATTGAGTTGGAATATGTTAAGTCGACTCTTAGCAGAGCTAAAATATTAGCAGATAACAGAATTGCCTTAAAAATAACATAAATCACAAACAGCTGATCAATTAATGATTCGTCTGCCAACGGTTAATGACATTTTATATATAGTATATTATTATTTTTTTTTTCATAATATTTTATGTAATGATATTATTATTATACTATAATTATGATTTTATCTGTAATTATATGTATACTCAGCTCTGTCTAAAAACATCGATTAAAGTTTTTGTTTTCTTTGAACATTTTCCAGCAAATTTCATTTTGATCATTTTACCTGGCAATTGCGCACTGAGCTACATTTGCACTTGTCTTTGTATCTGTATCTGTATCTGTATCTGCGTCTCATGATTGCCGTTGCTCGTTTATCTAACAGATGCAGCTGTGTATCTCGCAGCCGGAGACTGATTAAAGTGCGGCCTCTCTTTGTGCAGTTTTTTCCCCCTCTATCTTTGCATTTGTCTGTCTGTTTTTTTTTTTTTTTGTGTTTTGTTTTCCTTTTCCACTTTAACTTAAATTTCACTTGATTTCCGTGCATAACTTGAGAGATGCTTTTAATCAAATTCAATTGTATCTATTAGTTTGTTTTGCGCTGGTTTTTTTCTGTTGTCTGTTTGCTGTTGTTGTTGTTGCTCTTGGTCTCTGATAAGCTATCACAACAGCTCAACAACAAACAACGTAGCTACTGCAATTATAATCACGATTTGTGTATGGAAATTTTGAGCTGCGCAAAAAATAGTTAGTTCCGGAAATATTAATACCCTAGGTCTGAGGAAATGTCGCAAACAGTAATCGAAATTTAGATAAGAGGCTTACTCTGAGAATTATGTTAAACTTGTGCACATCGATAATTATTGATTAGATCAGTATTTTTATAGGGTATATTATATTAAAGAGTTCACTAAACGATGCTAGCCTTAAGAATTTGTAGATTAGTTGTAACTAAATTTTACTTTGTATTATATATAGTATATATTATATATACTTAGTTATATTATCGCTGCGACCCTGTAATCTGATTGCCGTTGTGGCTAAATTGAGCAAACAAACGATGGAGAAGCTTTCAACATGTAATGAAAAGGAAAAACCTAGCCTGACTGCATCCTGCAAATATATTTGCCAGTCGACATTTGGAGATCGCCTCTCAAACGGAAATGCATTTCCAATGCAATCGATTTCATTTTTATTACCATTTGCCATTTTCCATTTGCTATTGTTGGATGGGGACTTAGGAAAGTAACGCGCGCTTGTCAGACATTGAAAATCATTTAATTAACTTGCAGTTGTTGTTGTTGTTGTTGTTGTCGTTGAGTTGGTCGTGTTGCTGTTATATCACATTCATCTTGTGCCTGCCGTGTGGCTGCTTTCTGTTTGAGTTTGGGTTGGTTAATTCATCGCTCGAGACTGGCAGCTGGGCAGCCGTACCACCTATCTTTGCCTCTCTGCTTTTCCCTCTGCCTTTGGCACATTTAATTGCTGCAATTGATGAGTTCAATTGCGCAAATTGCTGTGCTGACTTTTGCCGCTGAAACCGAGGCTGGACAATGGAAATAGCTCAGCTGGTGGGTGCTCAGGTAGCAGTTGTCAAGCAGTGACTCTTCAAAGTGAGCAAGAAACGATCGTTCGAGTGGATCAAAAACAATGGCTATACCAATTAAATGTTCAATAGAAAAGTAAAGCATTTGAGTGAACAGCTGTTATTTAACATGCAAATGCAAATGACTAACATGAAAGTTCGGTAACAGCCACGTATAGTAAAATGATCATGAAATGCTTAAGCAATTTGTTGTCTTATTTCAATGTTATATATGACAGTTAACATGAGTAAGTTAGGGCACAGATGTCGTATTGAGTAGTTCTGTTAATTAAAAGTGATTTGGTATAATTACGTATAACAGCTTACATGACTATGTTAAGAGAGAGAGAGAGAGAGAAAAACAACATGCCAAAGGAAATTCCATTCCAATTGAAGAGCTAAAATCCTCCATCTCTGTTAAGTACCTTAGCATTATTCACCTCTAACAGTGAGCTAGAAAGAAATGCGCACCTTCTAATTGCGTGACTGGAAAATTGCGTTCCATTTCTATTGGTATGCCCATTACCATTCCCATTCGGCCAGTTTCTAACGCTTCCTTTACCAGTGCTCATATTGTTGTTGTTGTTGTTGGTGCTGTTGTTGCAACAAGTTTTTGAATTTGGCACATGCAGGTGTCCCCAATTATGTGGCAGGCACGAAAATTGGGACACCGTTAGAGTTGAGTTTGCAAATTGAATATGTATGTATGTATATGTGTATATATTTATGTATATATGCCACAGCTGGTAGAGTGAAAACGGGTTGCGAAAGTAGAACCTGGTCGGAGCATTGGAATGCGACTTAGAGCAAAGTCAAGTGCAGTTAGTTAGGGTAAGCCAGTAGTCAAACTGTTGCTCATGAACTTGCAACAGTTTGTTTGGGTATTGCTTGTTTAGTTTGTTTGCTTTGTATGTTTGCTGTTTGGCTAATCAACTAGCGCGCCTGCTGTTCATTTACAATGTCCACCTTTCCGTTAGCTGGCGCTGCTGCTGTAACATTGATTTCTGTATAATTTAGCAATTTTCACTTTCACTCGTGCGAGTTCAAAGCGGCCAACTGACGTTTGTTGTTGTTGTAGTGCACTTGACAACAACAGCAGCAATAGCAGCAATAGCAGCAACAATAATAATAACAACCCGCAGCTCAACAAAGGGGCAGCGCCATAAAACATTTTCAATCAAGCTAACAGCATGTTAATAGCATAACAGCGACACCAACTGCTCGAGTGTTAATAAGAAAGAGAGTGCCAGGTAGAGTGAGAGAGAAAGAGGGAATAGGCAGAAGCGTGCCAAACAGCGGCAGCAAGAGCAACAGCAGCGCTTGCAATTGTTTGCCAAACGCCACCTGCAGTATAAACACAGCGAAAACAACAACAACAGCTTCCGCTCTGCCTAGCGCTCTCTATTTCTCTTTTGATGTGCTGCTTCCGCGAGCGAGCAGCAAGTGTTGTTGACCGCTGCTCGCTGCTCGCTGCTCTCCAAATGCCGTTGCACATTGATTGAGTGCAATAACAACAGCATAGTCTATGTGTGCGTGTGTGACGGTGTGAGCTTTGCAGATTCTGTGGGAATTGCTCTGATTTTGTTTTTGCGCTTTTGTTTTGACTGCTAAGCTTTAACAGCTCTTATAGCAACTGCTATTGCTACTGCTTTCCCATGAGCAGCACCTATTTTAACTGTAATTGCATATATGTATATGCTATATAGACATATGTGTGTACAGTTAAGTTTTATTAATTAATTAATCAACGCTTTTACGGTGTTAACTGGGCGTGTTGCTGTTGCCGTTGCTGTTGTTGTTGCTGTTGCTGTTTCTATTTCAACTTCTGCTTTGACTGTGACTCTTCTTCTTCTTGTTGAAATGCGATGCTGCCAACCCTATGCAATGAAAAATGTCTTAAAATGCAGAGGCAGTCAGTTGGAACATGTGAGAGTGTGAGAGGGACAGACAGAGAGAGAGAGAGAGAGGTGGAGCAGAGCTAGAGCAACTTCTACTCTGTGTTATTCTGCTTTGCCTGCAGCCATTGTTGCCTTTTTGGCCTCTGCCTCTGCGTTTTTTGCCTTGTTGCCTTTGCATTTGCCGCCTTGTCATTGTTGCAAGACGCTGACTTCCCACAGATTCACAGACAGAGTTTCCCTTTCGTTACGTGACAGCGCGCCCAACTCTGTAAAAATAAGTAAAAAAAATGTAAAAAATACCTCAAAATAAACCAAAAAACAATCACACATTGCATTAAGTGCGAGCGAGAGGCAAGCAATTGCAGACGCCCAGACCGAAAGCTGAAAACAAGCCAAGGAAAATAATCTGCATATTGCCTACAGCTCAGATCTTATTGTTCTTTGCGCCCTAATCATGATATATATACCTAGGGTATATACATATACATACATATATACAGTTGACTTGTGTTTAATTGACGGGCGCTCATTTTCCGGCCCAATGCGGCGGCAACAGCTTCGGCTTTTCAAAAAAAAAGAAAAGAAAAACACATATTTTTATGCAATTTTTTGTTTGTTTTCGCACTTTTCTCTTTTGTTGTAATTATGCTGGAACTGGTATTTTTTATTGGTATTTCGTTTAGTATAGTATTTTCCTCTCATTTTTGTTGCTTTTGGGCCATGTTGCGTGGAGTTTGTCAACCTCGCAGCAGCGACACTGCCAGCGGCAGAGGCGTTGGCTCTGACGCATCTGTGACTGCAAAGCTGGCCAATAAAAATTTATGAAAAACTTATATGCTTTTGGCTCTTAGCTTTTTGCTGTTTATTATCAGCTGTTGCCGTTGCCGTTGCTGTTGCACTTGGCATTGGACATTCGCCCATTTTGGCTTTTGTGGCTTGTGGCACATGCGACATCCGGTTGTTGACTGTGTGTTTCTACCTCTGCTCCTTCTTCTTCTTCTTCTGCGTCTGTGTTTTTTGGTTAGCTCGTTGGCAATTTCCGTTTATTGACTCGTAAAAGACGCAACAAAACTCGTTAAATGTCATAGTTGCTGCGTATGTCTTTGTGTGTGTGTGTGTTTGCTAGTGTACCGTTGTTGCAATTTCGTTGACATTATGAAGTCTTCTTTAAAGCTGTCTGTCAGGCGGTTTATATAGCTAACAGCTTTTGTATGACATATCAATATGTGATATGTGCATTGTACAAATGTTCAAGTTGAACTTGACATTAGAGTTAAATTTAGATATGAATAATTATAGAAATTTTATTATTATTATTATATATAAATTGCTTTATTATTATTAATAAATGCCTACAGCTAAAGTCAATATTAATGAATGTTGTTAATAATAAAATGTAAGTAAACTTTCCACTGATATATTTTTCGACGTAATACCCATAGAATATTAACTCAGCTGTTGACGCACAGATACAGTCTAGCCATGTTATGTAATAACAATAAATTATAATCTACATCTACATAAATACATATCTGAGTATATACATACACATATGTATGTATGTATGTTGATAAGATAAGCTTTTAATTAGCTCGATGTTAAAAGTGAAGAAACTTTATCTCACAATAGTCGTAGCAAGGGGATTACCCCTTTGTATTTAGCACACTATTAGCCTATATAACAGTTGGGGTCAGCTTATGCGTCAGGGTTGCATTCAGACAGGCGAGTATCATATCTAATTAGTCACCCAAACGTCATTGGCACTTGGACGGCTTCACCTGCAGCTGTCAACCCTTTTGTTGCCGCTTAATAGGTGGGTGTGGGTGCGGGTGTAGTGGGCTAGCCAGTCATTCTAGGGATTTTCTTTTGGTATTTTGCTTATGCCCTCTTCTTCGTATTTATTTTTTGGGGAAAGTCACGCTAAGTCGTCAGATAGCTTCTAATTGAAGCGACAACGGCGGCGCCACATGCTGTGCCTCTTAGCCATCTGCTTCTGCCTCGGCAGCGTCTGCTAAGCTCAGCTTTTGTGCTTATGCAAATGATCTGGCACTTGGCTTATCTCATAGCAACGTATGTTATAATATAAACAATGCTGGCTAAAATGTGTGACAGTTTCATAATAGTGCAGTGAAAAATGTTAACCCAAAAAAGAAACAAGTTAAAGAAGACACCAAGAAAAAAAAGAGCGACCAAGAAATGTTAATCAAACATAGCTGTACTATTCCCAGAACTGGCACAATAAAAGCCACTCAACAACAACAGCAAAAACAGCTAGCAGCCCCGAGCGCAGCTTAGAAACACCAAGCTAAAAGAAAAACCAAAAACGAGAAAAAGAATCAAGAATAATAATAACAACACTTGTATAGAGAAGCTGGCGCACGCGCAGGCCAATTAACAAAGGCGGCTTTGCTATGCCTCCAGAGCCTCTCCGTCTCAGTCGCAGTCGACGTCGACGTCAACGTCAACGACAACGGCAACATCAACCTCCTCGTCCAGTCATTCATTGAAGCATGCAGCGGGAGCTTTGACTTTGCTTTCTTTGCTGCAGTTTGTGCGCTCGCGCTCCACTTTCGCCTGTGTTTGTGTGCTCGCGCTCTCTTCACGCCAAGCCACACTCTCCCTCAACGTCTCCTCTCTTTCACTCCATCAGTATCTCTCTCCCCCATCGCCGCTTACTGTGCAAGCGCAGCTGTGTATTTGTGCTCAAGAAATGCGCTCACTCACTGTGCTTATGTTTGTGCTCGCGCATGCTCAGCGCGCTCTATCCATGCTACTGTCTTCGTTTGGTTGTGAGAGCTTTGTTTGAGTGTCTGGCGCTCAGTTCGCTTTTAGTCGCGCTTGAAGCCGGTTCGTCGGTGCTGCAGCGTAACGGTCCTTTCTTATTTTATTTAATATTTGTTATTGTTTTGTTTTTGCGTAGCATCGCGTGAAAGTCTTTGTGGCAGCAATTGCATAAATTTTCGCCGTGTCTCCTCTCGATGACGCATAAATGCGCTCTGTTGTGAGCCAAGTCTCTTTGGTGCGTGTCTGTGTATATGTGAGTGTGCAGTGTCAATGTCCTTTTTGGTGGAACAACGCCCCAAAGCTTGTAAACCTATATTCGGATTAGCTGCAACAACAACAACAATTTATTTTCCTGCCGCTGCCGTTGCTGGTTTTGTTTCTTTAATTATTTTCTGCTGAAACGTAAGTTGCTAAACGCTTCGACTCGATTTGGGCCATTTATTTTACAGCTTCTTCGACTGCTGCTTCTTCCGCTAGCAGCGTTTAATAATTAAGACAAAAGAGCGCAACAACAAACAGTAAAAAAAAAATCAAAATACCGCTTGGGTGAAATTCCATTTCTCTTTTAGTTTTGGTTTTATTTCTTATTTCTTTTTTACCATCTTTGAACGTTTATAAAAAGTGAAAATCAAGTGACAATCAATTAAAATTCGAGACCAGACACCAAACCGAATAAAAACGAAACGAGCCAAAGCGAAAAGTAAAAAAAAAAAAATCGATTTTCAATTTCAGGCACTCGCTTGAAATTTTGTTCTAATTTTGTCACAGTTTTATTTATGTATTATTGTTGTTATTGTTGTTGTCTGTGCTTCTCCTTCTGCTGCGTTTGCTCGTTTTATTTTTGTGTCTTTGCGCGTTTTTGTTGTTGTATTTTTATGGTACTTTACGCTGCGAGGCTTAACCCAAATTCACTTGTTGCATGCGCTGAATAAGCAAAAACAAAAATACAAAAAAATACCAGAAAAAAATAATGCTAAATAAAGCGCGCACAAAATCGAAGAAAACTCTGAACTGAAAATTTTCATTGTACATTTTGTCGTTGCCTTTCTATGGCTTTAAGCTAATGCAATATTTCTATTGGGGGACTGGGTCAGCGCCCAAGGCAGTTGCCCGACCCACTTCTATAGTATGCCGCCTCCCCCTCGACCCTGTGGCACCTAGCCAAAACTCTCTACATGTCTGTCTGGCTGTCTTCCCTCTCCACAACTTGAATTACAAATGCGTTGACAGCTCAGTTGTCACTAACTAAAACGTTTTCATCATCTAACAGCAACAACAACTATAACAATGAATATAACACCCCATATTAATCAGGTTTTTGTTGTCCATAATCGTAAATTGATTAAAAACCCATAAAAAACCAAACACATTCTCAGTCGATTGAGCTGCTGATTGAATTCTCCAAACTTTTTGTAATGCCAAAAATTTACATTTGGCTAAGCATCAAAAGCGAAATATTCAATCAAAACTAAACGAATGTTTCGAATATGGCAGAGACTATTGATTGCTATTTATAAACTAGTGGAAGAGAGAGATGAAAGACTATTAGAGTTTAGGATGAGTTTGAGAAGTTCAAAGTGGAGATTAAAATATTATAATAGAGAAGAGAAATATTTTATTTAATTGGGGTTAATTATCTAAAATGCAGTTTAAGTATATTTAAAATAAATTTACAAAAATATAAATAAATAAAGTGTAAACATTTGATGTTTAGAAAGTAGCAAATATGTTAGAATAGTAGTAGAATTATAGTAGTAGAAAAGTAGCCGGTATGCGATAGTAGTAAAATGTTAGAGCAGAGTGAATAAGTAGGTTAATATCGATTCTAATAGTGGAGTAATAGTAATGTTTAAAATAGTAGTAGACTAAAAGTATTCTAACAGCTGAAGAATTTATAAACATTTCATTTGGATTATTTCATCATTAAACTGTTCAGCAACAGCAGGAATAACAGTGAACTAACAGAGTCTGTACAAGTGCTCCAAAGCCTCTAATTAAATTAAAATTGAATTTGAAACGCTTAAAAATCGTTTTAAAATCTCACCTGCCGCCTTATAATAATATTTACTATACTATAGAGATGCTCTGAGATAAAAATATATACACAAATACATATTTAATATATATATTTAATACATATATTAATATTTTATATTAAATACATATTTAATATATATATTTAATATAAACAAAACACATTATATTTGGAAAACAAATTGCACAGAAATCACGAAAAAAAGAGAAAGAAACTTTGTTTAGGCGTTTTTATCCAAAAAAGTAAGATTTTATTATTGTTGCTTGGATTGTTCATAAATGGTCAGTAAGATTTGTTGTTGTTTTCTATTTTGTGTTTTTATTTTGTATTTTAATGTACACACACACACACACACATATATATATAAACACGAATTCAAATTGAAATTTGTGTTGCGTGTAAAGTGCGAAAAAATGTATCGACTGTTAAAAGTTCCCCCACATCCACTTGATGCGTTAAACAACGCAAATGCGTGGGCTGGTACCAAGGGTAGCCTCTAATCTTGTGTATATGTATATATAGTTTACTAAAACAACAGCGACCTTGTTATTTTATTTATATATATACACGCATATATAAACATTTATATATCTCGTGTAGTGAATAATGCGGACGTGAGTTAAAGTGTAGGCAACCTCCCGCCACAGGCAAATGACCGATTAGAAATCACATCACTCTCATGTGGACAAGTGTCTTTATATATGTATATATTTATATATAAAATCTGTCTCTTTTCCTTTTTTTGTGTGAAGTGAACATCAAAGCGGGGCGTTAACAAATTAAATATTGCCAGTTATTAATTACCTGAGCACACATTTCAGCAAGCCGAGTAGCTAAGTAGTCACGCGTTCTAAGTATAAATCACAATTGTGATTGCCTTTAAATGTGACGAGAGAGGGAGGGAGGGAGGTAGCATGCTCCTGCATTAACATATGTTAAAAGTCGTTAACATGGTGGCTGGGTTAACGTTTTACACCTGATATACCACTAACTACACTCCAAGTGTAAAATCTGTTAAATATAGTTAACAGCGCTGGTCAGAGTAACTTAACAGCTCAATAAACTGTTAACTCTTAGGCAAAGCATTTTATATAACATGCTTTGATAAGACTTTTTGAGCTATTGCGAAATCGCAAACTTTCATCTGTAGATTAGCACAATCTTGAGAGGCAAATAAATATCTAGACTAAGTTTGTATTCATATTTAAATGAATTCTTATGTTAACACTTAGAGCTGCTAATATTTATATTTCAACTTCTTTCCATTTGCATGGTTATATAAAGCAAATCAATAGGTTTATGTTGTTCCATAAAAATCAAAAACTTTCATTCATTCATTCAATGATTCATTTGCACATGAATAAATATGAATTGTGGCATAATGAAATGTTATTCATTTCTAATCTAGAAATTAAAGTGTGCTTTGCATATGTTTAATTTATATTTATAGATGTGTGTATATACATATATAAGACGATTCGCGATAACAGAACCTGTTGTTATTATTAAGTTTTAAATAATATTTATATACGGACAAGAATCTGAAGTAAATAATTCTCATTAATTAACTTCTTTGTAGTTACATATTCATTCCATTTATTTGATATATATATTTTTTTATTATTTATTTATTTACAACATTTATTCGCAATGCTAATTTTAGCTTTACAATTGTCTGTTATTTATTTATAATTTATACAATCAATCAAACTGCTTAAGCAACCCACTTTGAATGACTGTGACAAACTTAACTAATGTTTATCTTGTTTTCTTTTCTTTTTCTCTTCTCTTTGCAGGTAATTGAGAAGCAGCGAAAAACAACTCGATTAAACTTTGTGTTTTATTTTTATTTTTTTTTATTTGAAATCATTTTCCAAAACGAAAACGAAAATTGCGTCGACAATAAATGCTGCACAGTTTGTTTGTGTATCTGAAAGATACACACAAGTATCTATAAGATAAGCAGCCAAGCAATTAATTTGTATCTGTAGATGCGAATGTAGCCATCGTTGTATCTGCGAATGTATCTGCATACGTATAAAGGGAAAAGTCATGTGTATATACATATACATACATATATAAATGTATGTGTATGTTTGTATCTATGCATGCAAGGAAAATGATTTGTTTTTCCGTAATTTGTGCGCAAAAATTGAAAAGCTTTCTAATCGCTTGGCTGCCTCAGCCAGTTTTTCCATTGCAGTTTTCGCCCTGCCAGCAGCAGCGCCTTGACATTTTCCCAAAATTCAATTCGTTCGCAGCGTCGTCGTATGTCGCGCCTTTTTCTTTATATATATATATTATACAGATATATATATTTATAATATATATATATATATGCTATTTAGTTATGCATATATAATATCGCACATTTGGCAGTTTGTCGTCGTGATTTTTGCGTCGCGCATTCAATTTGGAAAATGAATATGTATATATAATATACATGTATATATGTATATGTACATACATACATATATATACTTATTTATATATATGTATTTATATACGTGCACAGACAAATGAAAATCTAAAGCAAAACCGCAAAAATACCGCAAAAATTAAAAGAAAACCTCATAGAAAATCGTTTGGAAAATGCCTTACCTGCAACGATAATAGGGCATAGAAATCGCGCATCTTTTTCTAGCTCTAGCATGGCATTAACTATGAATATGGTTTTTCTCAAGGACTTACGCTCACGTCTCAAAGGATATTTACACGTATGTACTCTCTATATAGAGCAAAAAAAAAAAAAAAATAAATATATATATATACCAATATGATTATGATTGGAATGAAACGCATTCCGATTGCCATTGTCTTATAAACTTATTTATTTACATACATATGAATATGAACGTATATATGTGTGAGTGTGCAATGAATGTAAATATAATATGAGTTGGAGTCGCAGATAGCACGCGCGAAATATTTTGCTAACTTGAGTCATGTAGACCAATTGGAATACCCTGTAATTGTTGTAGCGCTAAAAAGGGGAATATTTATTCTGAATTTATGTATATAATACATGCATGGAATGGCTGACAGTTGAGACTATATTATATGTTAAACATGATTTACCATTTTCCTTAAGCTAGAAGGTAAAACCAGAAAACATGTTAGAGGAAAAGAAGAATTTATATAAATTATTGTTACCAAGAATTAATTTTAAATGACAATTTTCTTTAAGCCAGAGCGACAAAGGCCTTCAGGCATTTTTTACAAATAAATAAATACCAAGAATATTTAGAAATATTTAATATTAGGCACTATTTATTAAAGGAAAATATTGTGGAAATTAAACTGTATATTTGATTTTTATGACATATTCTTAGGGTAATATTATTGAATATATATAATAGCTCATCTTATGATCAATCTTATGAAAAATCTCAGAAAACCTCTGTATTGCTGTAGATCCCAACTTATCTGACACTAAAATCGCATTTAGGAACATTCAAATTGCTCCATAGGCTATCGTTCATTTACAGGGTATACCGCAGTCATTATCATTATGTTTAGCGCAAATATTTTATTAATTAAACGTGGGTTGTGTTGCTGCCTGCTCTTTGCCCCTCTGCATATATCACACTCTTGTTGTCTCAAGAACTGCTCTTCTCTTCATTTTTTTTGCTCTCTCGAGCTGTCAGCCCACCCACACACACAGAGCAGTGAGACTGCGTCAAAAGAAAGCCACAAATTTTTTGCCATTTACTAATGTCGTCTTTTTTTTGTCTCTCTTTACGCCACCCTCTCCTTTTCTTCTACTTCTACTCCTGCTCCGCCTCCTCCTCTTCCTATTGCTTCTATTGCTTTGGCATTTCTCTGTGGCACAACGCCTCCATTTCCATTTCCATTTCCATTTCCGTTCCATCGCTTCATGGTCGCAGCTTCCACTCGTTCCCCGATTTTCTTTACCTCCTTCGGCTGCTGCTTTGCCGTTTGTTGGTTCTCCGATGTGTGGCCCGCCTGCAACATTTTTTTTTTTTTTTTTTTGCAACTTTCTCAGACAGCGGCTGTCATCATCATCATTATCATCATGTGGTTCGCCTTATAGACTCTGCCTGCAACTTGCTTTTATATATATATATAAAACTTATATATATATGTATATCTTTTTATCTTTGTCTCTTGCTTGTCATTGTTGCTATATCGCATATTATGCTGATTATTCAAGTATTCGTAAGTATGTTGTGTCAGTTTTTTTTTTATTTATTTTTTTTTTTTTAGCTCTTGCTTATGCAATTGCATTACCCGGCGGGCCTCCATTATCATCAAGATGTTTTTTTTTTTCTTTGCTTTTATAAAGAATGCGCCGTGTCGCTATAATTTCACATACAAGCTCGTAAAACATTTCCCAGGAGTTTTTTTATACTCATTCACGAAAGTGAATTGAGTATATTGGTTTTGTGCAATGTCCGTCTTGCTGTCCGTCCGTCCGTCCGTCCGTCCGTCCGTCCGTCCGTCCGTCCGTCCGTCCGTCCGTCTGTCCGTATGAACGCAGTTCATTTCGCCGCTATTGAAGCTAGAGACTTGAAATTTGGAACACATACTCGTGTATAGCTCCCATTTATAAAGTGTTAAAATTTTCCCGATCCGCCCACTAGGGGCGTGGCAAATCGGAAAATGCATTTTCCGATATACCAGAAATCATGTTAGTTGAAGAGCTAGAAAGCTGAAATTTGGTATGTAGGTCCGTGTTGACCACCCAAGTTCAACAAGCTATGGCGGATATATCTCCGCCCATTGGGGGCGTGGCAAATCGGATAAAACTGTATCTTCTAGAGTTTTAAAGCTAGAACATTGAAATTTTGCACGTGAGCTAATGTTATGATTCCATAAAGGCTGATGAAAAATTTATATGTCTACGCCTACTAGGGGCGTGACAAATCGGACCTGAAGATATAGTGATTTTCCCGATTTTGTTATATTTTAGGCATTATTGATGCTAGAGACCTGAAATTTGGTATATATACGCGGGTTGACCACCCAAGTTCATCAAGCTATGGTGGATATATCTCCGCCCAAAGGGGGCGTGGCAAACCGCAAAAGTTTATATCTCTTAAAGTATAAGAGCTAGAAGCTTCAAATTTGGATAGTTGTGTTACTGGTAACCTCCTCTATAGATTCCCCAAAAATAATTTTTACGCCTCTTTGGGGGCGTGGCATATCGAAAAATACCCTGTAATTTTCACATTTTTGGAGCGTAAGCATCCAAACTTTACAGTTAGACTGCCGTTAGCTCGTTCTACGATCTGTCCATAAATGAGATGCCTACGCCCACTAGGGGCGTGGCAAATCGAGAAAAACTGCATTTTCTGCAGTACTAGAGCTAAACTTAGCTACTGAATTGCTGATGGGATGTGAATGAGTATCCCGCAGTCGGTAACGCCCGACTGCAACGTTCTTACTTGTTTTTTTTTGCAATTGAAAGAAAGAAAAAAATAGAAATAAAGCAATTTAAAGTGAGCTTTGCAATTGTCAGTCTAATGAACATTAAGTCTATATGGCTTATAAATGACTGCCTCAATTAGCTATGGATGATTTAAGAAATGAAAGTAATAAATTTTTATTAACTTAACAAAATTTAAGTACAATGCGAATTTAATATTTGTAAAGCATATATTTTAGCACTAATTTAACAAAAATTTACGAGAAGATTAAAGATGTAATTGATGGGATTTTATGCAACTATTTTTAACTTATTTCTTATATATTTTTTTTATTTTTTATTTATTTTTTATTTTATTTTTTATTTTATTTTATTTTATTTTCTTTTTTAAAATTTTTTTTTTTATATATAAAAAGGTATATATTATTATTTTATTTTATTTAAACATGTTTTCTACTACCTAATTGACAGCCTAACAAGTTGAACATAACTTTATTTAAATATATAAAAATATATTTGATATTTTACGACTTAGACATATAAATATAATTAACATTGCAGACCTCACAATTAATTATTTCAAGTGTATTTGATTCACACTCGATTGTTACATAGAATATCAAGTCTAAAACTCTTCCACTTATCCTGGTAGACGTCTTATGTATCTATGTATATATATACTCTAGTCACTCACAACTTCTTTTGTTCTATTCATCCACTTTAAATAAAAAAAAATATATTTATAAATAAACTGTTTTACAAAACAAACTGTCAGGGCAGGTGCAGTTGCTTTTAACTGTTAAATGAACTTTGTTTTTGCCCCGGTTAATGAGCTTTAATCTATAAATAGATGAGCTCTAGAACTACACATAACCTTAACCCATTAGAAAGCTTCGTCTCACTGCTGCCATTATTTCCTAATGCTTAAAGTGATTAAGTCATTCGATTCAAGGTATTTATTATAGACAGATAATTGCATAGATATATGTATGTATGCATTTAAATGTCGACAATTCGATAATGTAACTGTTATTATGTGCTTGGCCAATGGGGTAAGGGAGGGTTTGTCGGTTTGTCGCTGTTATCAGCTGAAAAGCCAGGCCGTAACCAGTTGGCAGCTTCGTGAGTCACATCGTTAGGCAGCTTCGTGATAAATCGTCTGACTTCGCCCACCCACGACGAGGCGTGTGTGCTTCGGGTCGATGGGCACATTTATTACACCTGGGAAAATGACGTGAACATCACTCGAAGTTCGTGAGTTGCGGCGTGCGGGCAGCTAAAAAAAAAACGAAAAAAAAAAGTAGAGAGAACAAAATATATAGATAACTGTATGCAACAGGTTGCAACAAGTGCGGGAATGCTTCAAATAGTGCAAGAAATTTTGAAAATATAATATAATATAATATAATATTTAAGTTTATATAAATATGTGATAAAAAGCAAAATTAAACGCATATTTGGCATATTACGAAAGTGTAGTGTGTGTGTGTGTGGATAAACAAACGGTTTGCTTGAAAATTTGTTGTTGTTGTTGTTGTTAGTGTGATTGGTCTTATCGGAGAAGAGCCACAGCAAATGCCGATAAGAAAACGTTGTGCAGTCTATGACCGTCCCAGGCGGGGCACTTGGTTTTATAAGTTTCAATTATGAGAGTCGATACGAGAGAGTGTATAACAACTGTTTCGCTGTTCCCACTTCTTCTTCCTGCTATTCAACTAGCAATCAATCAAAATGTATGAGTGTATGCATTCCAATTATGCCAATGCGAATTCCAATTAAGAGACCAATAAATCTTTTGTGATTTTTGCCGGCTTCTCTTTGTCACTGGCTCACATTTTCGCTTTCTACAGTATTGTTGTTGATTTGTTATGGAGAATTGGAAATTGGAGAAATTCTTATGCATATGCATATATGTATATGTATGCATGCGGGCTAACAACAAATATGGCCAACTGTCAGCTGCTCAACGGCTGTGCCTTATTGGGCTAATTGGCATGAGTCAAGTTCAGTGTTTTAACTCTCAGTTGCCTTGCGTTAATGCAAATGTGTAATACGTACGCTTTTTGTGTTTTCAATGGGGAATGGCAAACAAGTCAACGTATTCCATGGAATTCTATAACAGTTTATCGTCTGTCTACTACTCTCAATACATAATAGAATAGACCAACAAAAAAAAGAGAAGCCAATTGACTTTGCTTACTTTGTAAGGAAAAATAGCAAAAAAATACATGTAATGAAAGACCAGAGTGTGCCAGACGGGTGTGGTCGACTGACAAATACCCTGAGTCACATGATGAGTGACTGTTTATAGATTATTTCCGATCAAGATAACTTGAGGAAGGTATGCGAGAGGTATTTGAAAGAATATATATATGAAAAAAATCAATAAAAATAATATATATTAACTCGATAGACGTCTTTATGCATACAGAAAGCAGATCAGTTAGGCGATATAGATAGGCAAATAGATCCAGCTAGATCTTCACTCTTATTAACAATATATATTGTATCAGTTTTAGTGACAGCCACGCCTTCTTCTTTTACATCCGTCTAAATATAAACATTATACTCTGTTTATGTAGGCGCAGGGTATACAAATATTACCAAAGTAAACAAAAGCTATACACACATACATACATATATGTTTATAAACTAAGCTTCCTGTATATATCATATACATATATACGTTTGTTTTTTAACAGTCCGTCATACGGTATATAGTTTCTTTATCAGGCATTTACAGACGTGCGCGCACATACATATTTCTGGTGCCATGTTGTGCTAACTGTCTGACTTTTAGGTTTTATGATATAAACAAAATAGTTTTTCATTTAGGCAAATTTCAGATAAAAACGAAAGAAAAAACGAGCTTTGGCTAGCTTAGCTTCAAGTTTCGTTTTATGGAATTCATTATTTTTCTTTATCAATTATGAAATTCATAAGTTGATTTGTTGGAGGGTCACGGCATGGGAATGTTGTGTTATATTTCGTTTAACAAGGTTAGGCATTAGATTATGTAAAGTTTGTTTGTGCTTAAAGTTATTCTGGCTAGAGATTTGTTTATGTTTCTTTGACATTGTTTAATAGAACTCTGCTTGATATCAGTTATCTATTCATTCTATTAGATCTAAGATTAGTATTATTAAAAGAAAGTCTGTCTCATTGGATTCTTAGAAAGAGCCAACTCAAGGTTCTTTTATTTGAATTTATCAGAAGACTTTCATTAGACAACAACAATTGACTCGAAAGTGCACCCGATGGCATGTCGTGAAAGTTGTCGTCGCAATTGTTAGCCAGTTTCAATTGGAATTAGAACTTTTCATTTGCATTATAATTGTCGCTATCTGCGATCGGAAATGTTTTAGAATTGAGCACAGAAGAAGCATAAGAAATATCTTTTATCAATTGTGTTAACTTTCTCATATCATCGTTGACATTGACGTTGACATATGACAATCTGGAACCCGGTTTTCCACTAACTTGTTGCTGTTGCTGTTGCTCTGGTTATTTCCTCTCTTTCTGTCTCTTTCTCTGTTTGTGAACAATCTATTGTACATTTTCTTGATAACTCGCAGCGCTCGTGGTGGCAAGAGGCGACACAAGTTGTCTAATTACCATGAACTGGTCACAAATATAAAAACGACAACAACAACAAGCAAACATTTATCACCGCAGAAACATTTTCAATTCGTCGTAATTCAAGTGAAATCTGTGTGAGAATATTGTCTAAGAATGTCCAATTTGGTTAAGAAAATACGCAGTATTTTATACTCACAGCCGCAAAGTGATTCGAATAGCATTTCCCAAGAGAGTTTTAGCTCAGATCAACAATCGAATTCGCGCAAATGCAATACACTGCCACGTAACTACAGTCTGTCGCATAAGTCGACGGTCAAACGGCGTGCGAGTGTCTCGAGATTATGGAATCGCATCGTTTCGAATTTCGAGTCATCCGACGGCGGACTCTTTTATACAGATACGGTAAATGGTGCCGGTGTACGTAGGAAGTCAATCAAAACTATATGTAATCCTGAATCTCTGCTTGAAACTCACTAACTATATTATTCTGTTTCGGTTTCTGTTTTTGCAGGGCGAATATATAAAGCATCCAGTTCTATATGAGCTCAGTCATAAATATGGCTTCACAGAGAATCTGCCCGAGAGCTGTATGTCCATACGGCTCGAGGAGATCAAAGAGGCCATACGCCGTGAGATTCGCAAGGAGCTAAAGATTAAAGAGGGCGCCGAAAAGTTACGCGAAGTGGCCAAGGATCGTCGTTCGCTCAGCGATGTGGCCGTTCTGGTCAAGAAGAGCAAAAGTAAATTGGCCGAACTGAAATCGGAGTTGCAGGAGCTCGAAAGTCAAATACTGCTAACATCGGCCAACACGGCGGTCAATAGCAATGGTCAAGGTAAGCGAAAAGCCAACAAACAAAAATAAGATTACTAAACTCTAGATTATATAACCTACGCAAAACTCAACTTTCCCAACAGTTAAAGCTTCTTTTTCATTTTACCGCTACGCCTGTAAAAAAAAAAAATCGTTAAATGTTACTTCAAGTATCGTTTTACGAGCACTTGTCACGCAAACCCGGCAACTGTCTCGTTATGCATCCATCTATCTGTCTCTCTATATATGTATATAATTTTATTATTTTTTATCTATGTCGCGCTTTGCGTGTTCTCTTACATTATGGCCAGGCGCGAAATACTTGCGAGTTTATCGTTTACGCTCGGTATCTATAACAAAACACTCAGTTAGTGTCAAGTTTTTTGATTGTTTAATAGAGTATGTTTGGGTTTACCCTAAGCTGGTTAGCTGTAATTTATGGCAGGAGTGTATTACATAGGTCTCGGAGTTTCACAGAGATGGAGCAGAAATATTTGAGGTAGAGTTTCTAGTATATCTAGAGATCTAGAAAAGATTTTCTAATTGTTGATAGGCTTTGTAGTTTTTAAATAAATGCAAATTTAGATCACTATTCCAACATGTTCACATTTGAAAACTCTTTAAGTTGTATCAAAAATTCTCTAAAATATTTTTACATTTATTTATAAGATATTTACTAGTCGAGCATGCTCCGCCAACTGAGCTGTTTGCTTGTTTAGCTTTTCTTTTTATATTTTCTCTGTTATTCTTTGTAATTCTTGTTGTTGTTGTTTTCAACTATTGATACAAGTGGCATGAAATACATTATATTTTAGCTGAATGTGACTGCTCAACATTTGGGGCTTTAGTTCTCTATCTGTTTCCGTGTTTGGCTTCGGCCACCGGCTGCAGCATCAGCAGCACGAGTTGATTTCATCATCATGAGAGAACAACATCATTATTATGTTTATGATTATTATTATTATTATCATCATGATCGTGAAGATCTGTAGCATCTGTTGAAAGCTTCATGACTTTCCATCTGCCCAACTGATTGACATGTTTGGCAGCAGCTGCCAGCGAAGTGCAACAAACATTTGATGGCTGTTTCTTGCTTTTCGGTTTTGATATAGCCTAAATTAACATACGATTTTGTTTGAATACTGTAGATTGAATTTGCTGGGGATTATATAGCTTTAGCTAGCGATAAAGTCTTGTTGAGAGAGTTCTTAGGCCAAGTGAAGCTGAACATGTGTTACAAAAAAAAAAACTCTTCGGTTCTTTGGTTAGAGAAAGCATTGAAATGTCTAAGAAAAAATATATAAAATTTATTTTCATATTTTTAAATTTTAAATGAGAAAGAATTTTGTTTTAAACAACGAAAATCTTTAATAAAATATTTAAACTTGCTAATTTATACACATCTGAAGCTAATTTGCAATTCTTATAATGATGAAGTATATAATTATTGTATATCTGTCTACTTATTTATCTAGCCAAACATCTATCTATATGTCTACATATTTCTCTCTCTCACACACTCTCTCTCTCTCTCTCTCTCTCCCTCTCCCTCTATATATATTTATACAGAAGTTGCAAAGCTTTCTTTATATTTTTATTATATGACCATTAAAATTCTATTTTAATCAGCTTAGCCATAATAAAATTGTATTTTATTAAATAGACAGCAGTAAATTATTAGCCAAACGTGCCACATTCAGAGTTCTCTGACATAAATCTATTCAAAGCATATGCCATATGCCATGTTCTATATACATATATGTATTCCTTTCTCTTTCTCCTGTTTGAAATTCCACATATTTAATCAGGTGTTATAGGTGACTTGGTTATTTGCAAACACCTTTCACCTGGCCTTTTTAGTCCGCTGCCCTTCTACAGCTTAATGCAAGCGTAATTATATCACAGGGCGCACGTGGGTGTCGTTGCAGCGTGTTAATCACTGTGAATGACCCCTGACCTCTGACAGCATGTGGCTAAATGTTGCCAGCAGGTTAAACGATCTGACCTGACAGGGACCCCTTTGCCTGCCCCCCTCAAAGCAACCAGCTGTGTGCTAACTGATGTCAAGGGCACCTATTTAAAGCTAAGTGAAGCGATTGTAGTTAATATGTGACAAGCAACTGATTGAGAGACTAACAGATACCCTGTAAGGGAGGGGGGGATAATGAATATATAAATATGCAAGCAGTAAATCAGAAGTTGATGTATAAGAAAGAATCCAATTAAATCAATTGCTTGACTACATTTTTAGTCGAAGATTGACTTTGCATAGAAATACTCGCTTATTTATTATAAATTACAGGGTATTTACATATTCAACCTTTGAGCTGAATACGCTAATCAAATAAAAAGTTATTTTTGTTTGATTTCAATGTCAATGTAAATTATTCTACGTCATTTACAGGGTATATAATGTCATTTGTGTTTAAGCATTTGATGAATAAACAGGCTCTATATGCTCTCTACTCGATTTATGTTGATTTTAACAAGGGGTAAACTAGCCTGAAATAGTTTGCATAAAGTATAATTTCTCTGCACTGTTACAAACTATATGAACAACCCATATACCCCATTTTATACGCCATTCGGCAGGGTATAGACTATTGTGTTTTTTTATACTCTGCTGCACATTCAAGCAAAAAGAATCTCTAAAATGCATTAAATATTAATTTTCCATCTTGTTTACAGAATCGATTGCCTTCAGCCTTGATGGCAACGGCCCGGCCCAGCTGGCGGGCGCTGTTGGCGGCCTGGGCATGAACAATGCGATGGCTGGCGGCGGTGCACCGGCTACGGCCAATGACAAGGTGCTCGCCTCGCTGGAGAAACAGCTGCAGATCGAGATGAAGGTGAAAACGGGCGCCGAGAATATGATCCAATCGCTGGGCATTGGCTGCGACAAGAAACTGCTCGCCGAGGCATACCAGATGCTGGCGGACTCCAAAGCCAAGATTGAGTTCTTGCGCTTGCGCATCATCAAAGTCAAACAGAATCGCGAGCAGGCCGATCGCCTGAAGGCCGCACGCCAGCTGACCGACGAGCATGGCGCTCTGATTGCAGCGGGCATGGGCTCGGGCAGCGGCATTGGCTGCATGCAGCCTCAGAGCCTGGAGACGACGCTGGAGGAGCGCATCGAGGAGTTGCGTCATCGGCTGCGCATCGAGGCGGCTGTTGTGGATGGAGCCAAGAATGTCATACGCACGCTGCAAACGAATCGTGCGCCAGACAAGAAGGCGCTGCAGGAGGTGAGTGGGCGGCTCTTACCTACTTAGTGTTAATTAGATTAGCCTAAATTCTTAGAGCTGGCCGTTGGCCAGGTAAGCGAAATACAAGCGCGCGCCTAAACGGGCGGGCCAAATCGTAAGGCCTGCCCCTTGTTTGTTAAAAAGTGCGAGAGTGAGAGAGTGAGAGAGAGTGAGAGAGAATAATAGCATTTGTGGCGTGTGGCACACGGCGTATGATTCATGTGCACATGCGTTGCGTATACGCGCTGTGTGCCTGAAGACAATGCTGCACAGCAACCAAGTGTAAAACGAAATATGAAAAGAAAGAAACGAAACCAAAAGAAAAAACGGGGCTAATTACGCGGCTGTTGAAAATATTTCAATTTTTTCCCTGCTCTCTCGTTTTTTTTTTTTTATTTTTCATTTTATGTATATTTTTAATGCTAACTGTCGCCTCATTAATTTACTGGCGAGTTGGCTTGCAAAATATGCCCGAAAATATGTACAGCATTTCAAAATGACAATTGGCCAGGGACACCAGAAGGCCCTTTGGGCCGAACTGCTGTTATGTGAGGTATATGGGTTTCTAGAGGTCGTTTGACGAGAGAAGAGAATATGATGGGAACAAGTTTTGGCTGGAATGAATGGAATGTGAAAAGAATGTTGTTAAGCCATATTTTGTTGCTATTTATATCTTGTTCCATTTTTATATGGATTCATAATACAATTTAAGCAAACTGAAGATGGGCTTATTGATTTTCTGATTGTTGATATGTTCTTTTTATATATGATCTTAGCTATTATATAAATCATAGTTAAATCTGAGTAAAATCTTGATATGTGTATAATTTACTCCTTAATCTTATATCATTTTCACTTCTTGAAATCTCTTTCATTTGGAACAAATAGCTCAATATGATTCAGAACTTCTTGGGAGAGCAAAATCATTCTCCTATCGATCATTGCAGTCATTATCTGACTTAAGCCATTTATCATCTGACTCAAATCAATTATTTGAAAGAGAAGAGTTTGTCAGCTCCTGCTTAAATACTCTAGCAAAGCGTATTCAAGCTTCGTCACTGATCGCTTAATTTCTCTTGTCATCCAACTAATTTCACAATATTTCCGACTTCCTGTTGCTGGGACAAATGAATGCCTGCTCCATGCTGTTGATTTATATGTTTAGCTGCTGTCTCACTCTCCCCCCTCTCTCTCTCTCTATATATATATACACATTTATATATGCTTTTCAATGACTCCAATGGATGGGCGGGGCAGCATCCCCTACCGCCAACCACAAGAAGAATGGATCGTGCCTGGTTCTGACGTGTGGTTGGTTCGCTCTTCTATTTGCAGTTCATATTTATTTGTTTTAAAATGAACGAACGAGCAGCGCGGGTGGATGATGATGCTTGGCATAGATTTTTCAAAATTCCAACTGCAGTTTTAGTTTTTGTTGCTAGCGCAAGGGCCAGCAGGCGGGTTGCTTAGACTCAAGCGACAAGTGGGGCGACAGATGTTGCTGCGATAAACAAAAGGCCGAAGAGCCAAATGCCCTTTGTTTGTTGTTGTTGTTGTTGTTGTGTTTGCTAAACATTAATAGAACTATGCTAAACGCATACATTGAAACACATATATAAAGTAAGATATATATATACAACTGTGTGTGTGTGTGTGAAAAGAGCGCAGCCAAAAAATTCGGTTTGTGTGCGCGCTGCACGTTTTCAAGCAGCGGAAAAATTGTTTCTCTAGCGAATTTTCACGCATTTCAGTTTGAGTTCAGTTGCCGCTTGGGCTACGTGCGCGTTTTCTTTCCTTTTCTTTTTCGTTTGCCGCGCGTATTTCCTATTTTATTTTATTATTATTTGTTGTTGTTTTTTTTTAAGTATATCAATAATTTTTAATTACATTGGACTGCTGCAGCGGGTTTTAATTAAAGTCAATTAAAAAACAAAAAAAAATGTCGCATAAACTATAAAGCGAAATAGGGATAGAGAGTGAGACAAACAGCAACGAAATTCCAGGCATTAAAAAAATCACATTACGCATACGCAGCGTCTTACGAGTTTTTAACTTCCTTTTAACTTGTTGCCAAACAGAAAAAAAAAAAAAACATTGCGTAATTTTTTTAGCTTCTTCTTTTTGTTAAACTTATCGAGCTGCAATTAAATTTTGGTGCGTGGATTTTCTCAATTTGGCTTTTGGGGTCATCTTGCGATTTTTAGTATTTTACAACAACAACAATAAACGAGAATTTATAAATAAATGCACATAAAATTAGAAACACACAATTTTACATGCCAAGTGAACAAACAACAAAACACACACACATACATACACACACATACATATATAAACTATATAAAACGAAAGTGTTTTTGTGCGTGGCTATAAATAAATAATAAAACAAGAAAAATAGAAAGATTATTAAGATTATAATCAAGCGTATAACAATATAAATCGGTCCCATAAACGAGGGTGGTTTCAAAAGAATTAATTCAAAAATATTGAAATTAAGCTAACAATAAAACAATAATTTATAAATATTAAATATACAAATAATAATAATATAAATCACGCAATCTGTTTATTCTGTAAAGCTTTCACTTAATTGGTTAATTAATACAGCTGAAAAATATAAGAAGAAATGAATAATAAATCAGTTTAATCAATTCTTTTCTGTTTCATCAAAGAATCATGAATAATTTTGGCCTGCTGAATTTATGAATATTTCAATTTCTTTTCAATTTTTTTTCATGCCGCCAATGTCTTTTGATCACTAAACAAATATGTATATATATTTTTATGTATTTCTGCATATGTAGAACATGATGATTCAGATAGCAATATGTACGTCATATGCAGCCAATTATTAGAAGCCATAAATTTCATGCTACATGGTATTTATTTTTAACTCTTATGCATTATGCACATATTTCTTGTGTTGTGTCTAGATTTTAATTAGAACTTATAAATTATGTGATTAAAATATAATTTTAATTTGTTCAAAGGAAATCTTTAAAAACGCCAACAATATTCCTAAATTTGAATGGAAAATAATTAGTTTAAGAGCTCTTCAAAGAGAAAAAAGAAGAGGAAATACAAAATAGAAAATACAAGAGTATGCAAAATATAAAATTATAAAAAATATATGAAATAAACTTAATTAAAATATGAAAAATTAAAATAATAATAATAAATAAAAAATAAATAATGATAAAATAGAATAAACAATAATATAAAATAAATATATATATAATAATATATATATTAAATAATAAAATAAAATAAAAGAATATACAAAATTTAAAATTATAAAAAATATATCAAATAAAATAAAAAAAAATAAAAATATATATATGAAAAAAAAAATAAAAAATAAAAATAAATAAAAAAAAGTAAACAAAAAACTAAAAAAAAAAATAATAATAAAATAAATAAAATAAATAAAATATGAAAATAAATAAAATATAAAAATATATAAAAATAAATAATAATAAAATAATAAAATAATACAACTAAAAAAAAATTAAAAAGAAGTAAACAAAAAACTAAAAAAAAATAATAATAAAATAAATAAAATATAAAAATAAATACAATATAAAAATAAATAAAATATAAAAATAAATAATAATAAAATAATTAATAATAAAAAAATTATATATTCATGATAAATTTAACTTCGATATTCCTTTGTTTTAATTAAGTAGAGCTGCTGAACTAAACTCTCATAATCCTATGCCTAATCAATTCTAAAAACCACCCTCTCATCGTTCTACTGTGTGTGAGTGTGTGCGTGTAGGTGTTTGTTTGCCAAACTATCAAGAGCAACGTTTTTGTGTTATATTTTTAGCAGAATCTAAAAGAAAAGATATATATATGTATATGTAGGAGAAAAATATTATGAAAACTATATGCCGCGTATCTGTGCAGATCGTGTGTTGTATATAGAAATTGTGAATAAGCAAAAAGTGAAACATGTGTGCCTAAAAGCTGGCGCAGCATCATGAGCACCAGCAGCAACATTCGTGGGGCAGATGGTGGCGAACAGGCTACCCCTAAGCCGCCGCTGCCTCCGCTGCCACCGTTGCCACATGAGCTGACCGCCGAGTGGACGGTGCGTGCCCAATTGACATTCGCGCGTGCAGGTGAGCCAGTGCAGCGGGAGTTCAATGCACAGGAGCCACTGCAGCCGATGCGTGTGGTGTACAAGTGGAGCACGCCGCACCCTGAAGCCGAGCACGAAGCGGAGCCAGAGCCGGAGAAGGTGAGTAGCCTGTTGGAAATTAATTGGTCCATAAATGATTAAAGCTAATTATTGAATGAATTCGTCAGGCAACGGCTGCCACCAGCTTTCGCAGCACCAACTCCTCGGCCACGACATATGCTGACTCGGCCTTTGGCAGTCCGCAGGCCTCGCGACACCAGCAATCGGAGGCGACGCCGGGCGGTGTTACGGCTCAGCTGTGCGGCACACGTTGCCGCAGCACCTGCAACATTGTTGTCTCTGCCGTGGCCGATTTTCTGCCACAGAACGAGCAGCAGCAGCAGCAGCAGGAGCTGGACACAGCTGTGAATGAGCCCTTTGTCTATCACAGCAAGGTGCGTGCACAGCAGCTGCGCGATGCCTACTCACAGACCAGCGACACGGAGGAGCGTCCGAGGCGTCGGCCTGCCTATGAGCAGCGACGTGCGACAGCCGAGGGACTGGTCGATTTTGCCACCAAGCGGCAGGCGGAGGAGGCGAACACATATGTGGTAAGCAACAAAGAAAGAGAAAGAGAGAGAGAGAGAGAGAGAGAGAGAGATGGAATTATCGTATTCTATTAATTGATTTCATATTGCAGCCAACCTACTCACCCACGCTGACGCCCACGCCCATCACGCCTTCGTCTACGTTCAAGTCGGCATCGATGTCGCGCATACCGCCATTGGCCAGTGGTGCTGCGACACAGACATCGCCTCGTCTGCCCAATCTGGGCGAGAAGAAGCCGCGCACTGTGCACATTGATGTCTATTGCACCGGCTCCGAGGAGGATGAGGAGCATGCGGATGCCGAAGCGTCCAGCACCGATTCGGATGACAGCAATGACCAGAAACTCTACGAGCTGGACTCCAATTCGACGCCACAAACTGTGCTGGACAATGAGCAGATGCTGCTGCGACATCAGCGCATCTCAGGCGCTGCACTGCCACGTCGTCTGGCCCAGAGATCGCCACAGCCTTCAGGCAAGCAGCAGAAGCAACAGCAACAACAAAAGCAGCAGCAACAGCAGCAGCAGCAGCAGCAGAAACTCAACTTGGGTCATGCCATTACCAAGTGCAGCACCGTTGAGGAGGTCAGCGAGTCCAAGCAGCTGCTCTTTCGTAAGCACATTGGGGATCAGCGCGCCGCCAAGTTGGCCACACTGCGTCAGAAATATATGCGCCAGCCGAGCGATGAGACGCAAAGCAGCGGCGCCTATCCGAACTCATCGCGCTCGACAATGCCACGCGATGCCACCTGCAGCAGTGTGTCCAGCGCCCTGGCTGGCGACTATGTGGACACCTCGTGGAAGGATACCGATGAGGTGGATATGCCAGCATTTGCAGTGCTCTCCAAATCGGATAGCTTTGACTATGAGAACTCGCTGGATCGTGTGCGCATTCGTCAAATGGAGCGTCTGTGGGCGAGGCAACACTCTACACCGGAGCAACACTCTATGCAACAGCAACAGCAGCAGCAGCAGCAGCAGCAGCAGCAGCAACAGCCGCCACTTGTGTCCACTTCACCCCATCCCCCGCTGACGACCATAAGAGAGGTGCACTCGCAGCGTGGCTCTTTCCAGCGCAGCGATACGCTGCCCTCTGAATCAGATGCATTCTCCGAGCACAATGTGGGCTACAATACCTATCCAGGCAGGCAGCTCCAACAGCAACAGCAGCAGCACCAATTGTCTAATGTGCCACGCAATCGTCCTGGTTTTCTGCAGTTCTTTGGTCCGCCCGCCAGTCCAGAGCCGACAGCACAGCCGGCGCCGGCCACAGCGCCCGTTGCTGCAACTGGCGCTGCGCCTGGCATTGATCCCTTCAAGCGTCTGCATCCCGGCTATCGCTGGAAGAGCGAAGCGCGCGACAATCTCAGCGTGCAGGCAGCGCCCGGCTCACCGTCGTCCGAGCGTAGCTCACCTCAGCTCTTGTCCACGGCCAGCACTGTGCTGCGCTGCGGCAGCGAGGCACCGCCCAGCACCACCTCGGCCACGACTTTTGGCACTGTGGTCGCATCGCCACTGCCCGCCCGACGTTTCGAGATCTCACGCGATAGTCCGAGTCTGGCCAGCGATGTGTCCACCAGCGTTGCCGGCTATACGCACGAGCATTTGGAGAAGGCGCTGCGTTTTGGCAATGTGGTTGTGATGCGGAAACCGGGCCACCACATCGGACCCACCAAGAATCCCAATTGCCACTGCGAGAGCTGTCAGCGCTGGATGGCCGAGCGTTTCCAGATGCGCGGACGCGCTTTCTCCTTGGGCGAGCGACCGATACTGAGACGACCGCAGCCCTAGATTAGCATTTAAGGGAATGTTGAATGTAGAGAGGTCAAGGCAGAGAGATTAAGGGAGAGAGAGAGATAGAGAGAGAAGGGATATAGATATAGAGAGTTGTGAATGTCCGTCTGTATGAATTGGAGTTTATATGATATATATGGATGTGTTCAATAGTCAATAGTGAATGAAATTAATAATGTTACATGGTATATTTTTTATTAATTTATAAAATGAACAGAATTTAAGATAAATAATTAATATATTAGAGGAGCATAAAGAGAGTCATTGCAAAAATATATAAGTAGACTTTCATATAGATAGAGATTTATAGACAAATTTAATGCACTTTCAATGAAAACAAATAATATTACTAAATAATAGATCTATTTCTGTATATCCCAGTTAATCAGCCTAAAATCTCTGCCTTGATCTTTTATAAGTTCGGCTCTGTGCGAATTTAAGCATTTCGTATTTATTTGTTTATTTGATTTGTCTGATTTTAGCTTGCATTTAACACTCTGCATAAGTTGCCACGCCCATTAAACCGAAACCGAAATCCCAGCCTGAACTAGAGACTTAAGCCAAATAAATATTGTTTCCAATGTTCCTCAAACGCTGAATCAATTTTTAATACAATATATATATATACGTGTGTGTGTAATTTTCTATGTAATCAAAGTAATCAATAAATATATATAAATTATTTAAAATAGAACAACAAAACAAAACAAAAAATGAACTCGAATTTTATTCATAAAAATTTCAAATAAATTTTACAATGTTTTAATTGTGTTTTTGTTTCTTCTTCTAGGCACACGGCCGTCTGTCGGAATCGTCGCGTAAACTTGATCTCTTGCGCTACTCCCTGGATCTGCGTCGCCAGGAGCTGCCACCCGATTCGCCCACCGCACAGCTGCTCAAGCAGGAGCTGCAAATTGTGCAGCAATCGACGTCGCCGGCGCCCGTGCATTATACATCGCTGCAGTCGGGTCCGGGCGGGCTGCTTGGCGGCAAGTCGTATCAGTCTGTGTCGTCGCTGGGCCGGTGTGCGAGCGTCACGGGCAAGCTGGAGGTGCGTTTGATGGGCTGTCAGGATCTGCTGGAGGATGTGCCCGGTCGTTCGCGGCGTGACAAAGACAACAGCTCTAGTCCGGGCGATTTGCGTAGCTTTGTTAAGGGCGTCACGTCGCGTAGTAGCTCCAAAAGCTATTCGGTCAAGGATGAGACGTCGTTTGAGATCATGGCTGTCATCAAGCTGGATAATATTACGGTGGGCCAGACCTCGTGGAAGCCATGCTCGCAGCAGGCCTGGGACCAGCGTTTCTCCATCGATCTAGACCGCTCCCGGGAGCTGGAGATTGGCGTCTATTGGCGTGACTGGCGCTCGCTGTGCGCCGTGAAGGTGCTGCGCCTCGAGGAGTTCATTGACGATGTGCGCCACGGCATGGCACTGCAGCTGGAGCCGCAGGGCTTGCTCTTCGCCGAGGTCAAGTTTCTGAATCCGATGATCTCGCAGAAGCCGAAACTGCGACGCCAGCGCATGATCTTCAATCGCCAGCAGGCGAAGAACATCTCGCGTGCCAAGCAAATGAACATCAATGTCGCCACCTGGGGACGCTTGCTCAAGCGCAATGCGCCCAATCATGTGCATTTGGGTGCGGGCAGCAATGCGGCTGCTTCCACCACGTCGATGGCTGTGGGACGCGCCTCCTCGCCGCTGCCCAGCGCCGCCTCGCGGGGCTCCGAGTCGCCCATATCGCGCACACCTTCCTCCGATGCGCTGGCCGTTGAACCGGAACCCTATTCGCCGGGCGAACAGGCACAGAATATGGAGTTCGATCCGGATGCCGGCATGCACGAGCATGTGGAGACGCCCGGTGAATATCCGGATCCTGCAGCCAGTGGGTTGAGTGGACTGCGTCCGCTCTCCATGCACATGCAGGGCATCAGTGTGCTGCCACCAGAGACGCCGCCGCCGGCGTCGCAGCAGCCAGCTGCAAGCAGCGCAGCTCAAGCCGGCGGCAGACCCAATTCGCTTAGCCTACAGATGCCTGGCAAAACGCCGCCGGGACGCACGGCCGCGCCCACCACGGCACCACCGCCGCCGCCTGTGCTGAAGTCGGTGACACCTGTGCTGGATCAGGAGGTAAGCGAAACAACTACTCTAATGCTTGGCAACTGTATAGCAAAAAGAATTACTACTTCCCCTATACACATATATACTCTTGCTCTATATAAATATCTATAACTATATATATATATATATGTATATACATATAGTTATATCTCTGTAGCTGATTTGATCGTTGTGCCTCTGCCAGAGCTGTTCATTCTGTAAATTTATCCACATACCCCATACATCTATATAGTCTATGTCTGGTTCGCCTTGGTGTTGGTTCATTTGGATATTGTTCTCTCTTTTGTAACTGTACATATAGTTTTATATAAATATATATCATCTGATTAGCAACTTAATACTCCATACAGAACAACTCTACGTTGAGGAATATACTTATATAATATTTACTAGATGATTACAAACTTAACTTTAATGAATCGAAGAGTATTTGTTCTAAGAGTAACTAGTTCATTGAAACTGTGAGCACCTAGCTAGTTCCTTAGTGAGATGTTCGTAGTTAATTTGTGTTGTCTCAGCTTTGGCTTTGTAGAACAAATTGTTGCAAAATTATATAAATTAAACTAGTTCCAAAAATCAAATCCAAATTATTTGACTGTAGCCATCATCATATCGTAAATGTATTACTAGATATTGCAGAGTTTAATTAGTACGAATTTTTGGTAATTTGCTATTAGCCCTTTTGAACTAGTTTCGTACAGTGAGTTCTCAGCTAAGCTGCCCTAGTCCATTCTGCCTTTCCAAACGCGATCTTTTTACATACTGCATACCGCTTACGCTTAGCTAAATCCTGCTATCTCCCATAGCTTGAGTCTCTCTTTCTCTATATCTATCTCTGTCGCTGTCTTTGCATATATCTATCTGTCTCGTCTTCTCTCTAAATCGCTTCTCTCTAAATCGCTTCTCTCTCTCTCTCTCTGTTTCTATCTCCTCTCTCTCCTTCCCACCGCTCATTTCTCTCTATATATTTCTCTCTTCATCATTTCGTTCACATCTGTGTTTTGCGAATGTCTTCTTTCACTCTCCTTCTCTTCGTATATCCATCTGTCATCTTTCTCCGGAAACCTTAACTTCAATATCTACATGTTTTATCCATTTTCCCCATATCTGCTCTCTTCCACACAAACACACACACACACATACATATTCTTTCGCTGTTTCTCCTGCCTGCTGTTATCGCTTATCGCTTTGCCTGCTCTCGTCTGCGTGTGTGTGTGTGTGTCCTGTCATGATGCCGTTAATCGCCGACAGTTGCAGGATGCATTGCATGAATTTGACTTCCTTTCCGAAATGGAATCATATCCAAACACGCTGCGCCGCCCGCTGCCCAAGGAGCAGCAACACCTCGAACCGGATCCGTTCGAGCTGGAGCAAGAGCAGCACCTGAAACGCATGGCCACGCTGCGTATCATGCAGATAGAGACCGTAATGCCGCTGCAAGAATCGCCGCCAGCAACACCCGATACACAAATTAACAACCACAACAGCATCAACAACATATGCCTTGAAGCTCCAGCTCCAGCTCCAGCTTTAGTTCCATCTCCATCTGCAGCTGAGCAGAGGCTAAGCGCAAGCGTTGAGCTCACCTCCTTAACAATACGCAACCCGTTTCAGTTCCAGCAGCCGATCGAGAAGCCAGCAGCCAGACAGTCGCCAGCTGCGCCATCGGCGGTGGAGCAGCAATTGCATCGTCCGGTCCTGACGCTGCCGCCGGTGGTGCTCGTTGGCGGCGGGGTAAATGATGAGGAGCAGTCAATGCTGGTCACCTGCTCCTCGTCATCGCCGCTGGTTGAGTATCCCGAGGATGATGATGAGTATTTGTACAGCGGCGGGCTGCAGCCCGGCTCCAGTCGCAGTTCCAGTGCCGGCGATCGTTTCTGTGTGGAGGTTAGGAGGTTTTTCTTTCTATCATTTTGATACCCTGTTTACAATTTACTATTCGGCTTTTGGTTTGGATTTCGTTAATTAATTTCAATTTTTGTCCTAATCGCGTTTCAAATACTACTACTAATGGCTAATGGCAGCCGAAATGTGTTTCACATGATTTATATTATTGTGGTGTTCCGTTACTGTTATTGCTACTGTTTTTCTGTGTTGCTGCTTTAGCTTCAAAATGTTTCTGTTACCGCCATCACTTTCACGATTCGCCTTTATGCTAACTCCTAACTGCACATAAAAGCACTCACTCACTTAACATTGAGCACCTATGTTATGCATTTAAAAGGCACGCAATAAACACAGCTAACACTCTGCTGAATGTATATTAACAGCACTTGCTCTTGTAGTTGCTCTTAAATTTTGCGGAGAGTATATGTATATCTGTTAATTAACATTTCTGTAGTTGATTTCACTATAACAGCACTTGCAATGTAGTTTATTTAGCTAACAGCAACTGTAATGAGCGCAGAATATCTGTCATAGTTTTAAATATATTTATATTTATTTAAGATTTTTTTTATAAGTAAACTAATGAAATGAAAGCTCTGAATATTGTTTTAAAAGTGTTAGAGTGTCCTTATGTTATATTAAGTCTTATATAAAAGTCTTATACTTGACAGTTGTGAGGTTTTTAAATGAAAATTGTTATATATGACTCTTATACAAAGGTCGTATACATACATATTCACGCAAAAGTCTTCTACTTCATGCAATGTTAACAAAAAAAAAAAAAAAAAAACTGTCATTTTACACTTATAATTTAATAAGTCTTATACTATATGTTTTCTGGCAGCGAACAGAAATGTTTGATGAAAGCTTTAAAATTTGCGTTAGAAGTAAATGAGAATATCTTTGTACGATTGTCAGATACCCTGTTATGTTTGTAGATGAGAGTAAATTTGAAATTGCGTATATGTTTGCTCATTAATTAACAGATATATAAATATGTATACATTCATACATATATATTTGACAATTATGAATATTTAGTAAAAGCCATTTCATGAGGCAGCAAAGATAAATTATAATTAGCAAAAATAGGTTTTTTCTAAATTACCCTGTAAACACATTTAAGAACAAAATAGAAGAAAATATAGATAATTTATTATAGATGAGTGTCAAATAGTTTTTATATACCACGACTTGCTAGACTTATTGTCTCACTTATTAAATATACCTTGCAAATTCGATGTTTATATATTTATATAAATATATATTTGTGTGACACTATTTAAATAACGTGTGCAAAATGAAACAGCTTAAAAATAGCAAAAAGTTTCAAATGAAAAGGCGGAAAATTGGAACATTAAAACGCGAAACGTTTCACGTGCCAGCAAATTTCTTTTTAACTTAAGTGCCTAACGGTCACCCTGTATATGTTTTGGTCTCTGTCTTAAGTGTTGTCCACACACACACAAACACACACACACATGCATACACTCACTCAATTGCAGCTAAGCGTATTTGTACGTTTGTCTTTTGTCCATTATTTTTAAAAGCAATTCACGTTGCAAACTCGTATATATAGCCATTTATATATATATACATATATTCACATATATCTGTGCTATATGGTCACATTTCGAAACTCATGGCAAATAGACATAAAAAAAAAACATAGAAAAAGAATTGCTTTGGCCTCTCTGGTCATGACTTTGGCACTCAGTTTTGTTTCTTGGCCAAGCGAATTAGTTGTTGTCCGTCATGTTGCAAGCGCCAGCAGCAGCAGCAGCAGCAACAGCAGCGCAATGATTGTGCCCACATTTCAGGCATTGGCGCAGATGGTGCGGCAGCCGTGCGCGCTGCAACATCAGCAAAAGCAGCAACAGCAGCAACAGCAGCAGCCACAACAACAACATTCACATCAATTTCATCAATTTGCCTTGACCAGGCCATTGCAACAGCTGCTGCTAACAGCAACAGCAACAGCAGCAACCTCTGCACCTGTATGTGTGTTTGTTTGTGTACTTCATGTTTGCGCTGTCCCAAAAACAAAAAACAATTTAATAAACTCTTACAGGCCAAGATCAATGTTGTACATATAACCTTCGAACCCATTGAGACAGCAGCAACACCCAGCAGCAACTGCAACAGCAACAACAACAGCAGCAACAGCCTTATAGAGGAGGCAGCCATCGAAAGTGTTTTAATAACTAATGTAGAGTCTGTTCAAGAGCTCGATGAGGTAAAGCTTGAGCGCACAGCATAAATATATATTTCGATTATCTACACACTGACAATATTCAGAGCTTTTCAGTTGCACAACTAACTTTATTTAGTTTAATAACAAATTCGAGTTCAATATTAATCTAAATCTTTTGTTGCATAACTTAGGTCATACCGCAGCTGGGCAAGCTCTATGTGGGCACTCAGCAGCAGCAGCAGCAGCAACAGTTGCCCTATGCGGTGCAATCATCGCCCATCATACAGGAGCCACCGACGCCCACAATTTATGGCAATAGCACCACTGCTGCACCACAATTCCCGCAGCCGACGCAGCGGCAAACACAGGACAAGCAGCAACAGCAGCAGCAGCAGCAGCAACCGATCTATGCCAATCAATACGAGCTGAATGTGGCCAAGGCGACAACAGCGGGCGCTGCCTCCAGCAGCGGTGGCCGACGGAATGTGGCACGCGGCTTGCAGTACCGTGAGCCGGCTGGCTACGAGGCGCTGCGTGCTGCACAGCCGCCACCGAATCCCGGCATGCTGTCCATCGACAATTTCCGGCTGCTGAGCGTGCTCGGACGCGGACACTTCGGCAAGGTGATATTGTCGCAGCTGCGCAGCAACAATCAGTACTATGCGATCAAGGCTCTGAAGAAGGGCGACATCATTGCCAGGGACGAGGTGGAGTCTCTGCTCAGCGAGAAGCGCATCTTTGAGGTGGCCAATGCGATGCATCATCCGTTCTTAGTCAATCTATATTCGTGCTTCCAAACGGAGGTGAGTGTCGAGATAATTAAGCTGTATATTTGTATACAGTATATATTGAATTAAGCATTATTAACTAAATTCTTAATCAATTGCAGCAACACGTGTGCTTTGTCATGGAATACGCTGCCGGCGGTGATCTGATGATGCACATCCATACAGATGTGTTCTTGGAGCCGCGCGCCGTATTCTATGCCGCCTGTGTGGTGCTGGGTCTGCAGTATCTGCACGAGAACAAGATCATCTATCGTGATCTGAAGCTGGACAATTTGCTGCTCGATACGGAGGGCTATGTGAAGATCGCCGACTTTGGGCTCTGCAAGGAGGGCATGGGCTTTGGCGATCGCACGGGCACCTTCTGTGGCACACCAGAATTTCTGGCACCCGAGGTGCTGACAGAGACGTCGTATACACGCGCTGTCGACTGGTGGGGATTGGGTGTGCTCATATTTGAGATGCTTGTGGGAGAGGTGAGAGGAAGAGAGAGAGAGAGAGAGAGTGAAGGTTTAATATTGTGAATTTGCAGTCTCCTTTCCCTGGCGACGATGAGGAGGAGGTCTTCGACTCAATTGTTAACGATGAGGTGCGCTATCCGCGTTTCCTCTCACTGGAGGCCATTGCCGTTATGCGACGGGTGAGTTAGCTGAAATTGAGATTGAAATTAAATAAAGATCACTGAGTTAATATATCATATGCTTGTAGCTGCTGCGCAAGAATCCGGAACGACGTCTGGGCTCATCCGAGCGCGATGCTGAGGATGTCAAGAAGCAAGCGTTCTTCCGCTCCATTGTTTGGGATGATCTGCTGCTGCGCAAAGTCAAGCCACCATTTGTGCCAACCATCGTAAGATGCTGATTGAATAAGAATCCAAAACAAGCCAAACAATATTTATATAATTTTTATCCATGCAGAACCATTTGGAAGATGTCTCGAATTTTGATGAGGAATTTACGTCGGAGAAGGCACAGCTAACGCCGCCGAAGGAGCCGCGACACTTGACCGATGAGGAACAATTGCTATTCCAGGACTTTTCATACACGGCCGACTGGTGTTAAAGCCAACCACCAACCCAACTACATTTAGTCTTAAATTTGGCCCTGGGCCTAGCTCAGTTGAATAAGTTGAAAACAAGAAAACAAAATGCTTTTACACATGAGAAACGATTGAATATATTATATACATTTCTATATATATACATCTATATATGTGAGAAACTTGTGCATGTTTTTTTGCTCAGAAGCATTGACCAAATTTGCCTAGAATATTCTATATAAATTGTAAACACCTGCATCAATCATAAACATATACATATATACAATCATATTATATCAAGTCAGCTGCTTCAACTTACATATATACAGATATATTTATATATATATGAATATACATAGTCTGGACAAGCACTTGGAAAGCCTTAAGGATGATGTAAATGTTTGAAAAGATTTGTATTTAAAGCAAAAGAAATTATACAGCAGAGCCAGGTTCTATATTTTATATATAGATGTTAGTTGAGACAGAGTGATCAAGTGAGAGACCGTTATATATATACATGCATACATACATATACCCACACAGCTATTTACAAGCGTGCGCAGACACACACACACACACACACACACACATACACCTATTTTCATATGAAACATACAAATCACATTAAAAATGTTGAACAAAATGAAAAGCAAGTCATAATACAAATATTATATCTTATTAAATATATGTATATATATACATATATATAAATATACACACATGCATATATTTAAAGAGCTCATCGATAAACAACAATTATTTACAATTTTTTAAAACTGTATATTATTATTTTTTTGCCGCCTTCAAATCAACTCCTCCGCCCCATTGCCCGAGTTGAGTAATAAATATTATTTAAATTTTATATTTTTAATTATATATATATACATGCTTATACATTTGTTATTTATTATTGTACTTTAAAAACCTAAAAAGAAAAGAAGAACGATACAACAAACAAAAACTGTATTGCTTTGAGCATTTTTTAAAGATATCTTTTTAAATTTCATTTAACATTTTTTTAAAAATTATTTGCGGTGCACGCTTTAAAAAATTATCTATATAAATAAATACAATATTCAAGTGAAATGAATCAGCAGCTAAAAAGCATTTGAGAAATTTTCCCAAGTTATGCAAAAAGATTTTTCAATTGCATGCAAACAGATTGTTAAATAAACTTAAGCTATATCTATATATATATAAAATCATATATATATAAATATCTATGCCTATATTTAAAGAAAATTGTATTTTTAATTTGTCTCTAAGTTTGTAGCATTCGATTATTTGAATTTTAGTGCCTAAGTTATATAAATATATCTATATATATAAATCTATAATGTCAAGATAATTATATTACGATTATTGATTATATAAAAACTATGATTATGCGACAACTATTATATCATTTATTGTGTGCAAAGATCTTTAGATTCATATGCTTATATGTACATATATATTATGCATCCAATTGTACCTTTGCACATAATTGTTATTTATGCTAAAAAAAAAAATAACTTTATGATATGATTTTGAATAAATATATCTATCGCTATAAATGAAATGGGGGCTTTGAAAGTTAATGTGTGATTTGTTATATATTTTTCATATAGTCTACGCTGTTTTAGTTAGTTGTGTTTTGGATTAAAGATGATTATAAAAGCGAGGAGAGGATGGCAATAGGGGAATGCAGTGCTCTATTGCTTTTTGACACTTTCTGATTAGTTGCCTATACTGATAATCTGTAGTACATGAGTATTGCTTATATAGTACAAATGGCTCTTATCGATTTGGATCTCTTTAGAAAAGATCCACAAAAAGTAGGAACAATGGATAGGATATGGAATTCCATGGGATTCGCTATAATCTCTTAAAGCATTTTGTTGCCCTTCGACAGTACATGGAAATGGCACATACAGTCCAATAGCATTTGCATGTGCTCCTCAGTTGCGATTGTGGAGCAACATAGAATCAATTCCATCGATTCCACAGTTCCATACAATCTCTCAAACATTTATATGGCATTCTCGTGCAATCCCTCCGTCATTCGATAATACAATATATTGCCCGTATTATCCACTATGGCTACAATAACAATATAGTTCGATAATGTCTCCTGCACTCGTCTAATCAGCTCAAAGTCCAGATCTTTAGCGTGCTCCATGGGCAAATAAGCAACTGCATTTTGTTGCTCCACATTTTGGGCGCTCCAATAAAAAACGCCGCAAGATGAGTCAAAATGCGGCTCGATGTCTCGTAAGCGTTCATCTGCAAATCGTAAATTATGTTAACTATTCATATACAATATATGTTTATATACACAACTATTTGATAAATCCTTGTGAACCAATTTGGCCAAGGCTCGTTTTAAGGCACTCAAATCGGGAAAAATTGCGTCCAAATTCTGTAAATATTTAATTTTTATTAAGCAAATAACTTAAATACACTCAACATATTATTTACCATAATAGTTTAACTAGTTAATTAATTAATATACAAGTTTTAACTCCACATTGAACTTATAAACAAAGTCTGTTCACATTTTTCATTTCAGCGGCAAAAACAAGAAATCAGCTGTTTCGCAGCTGACGTCACTATTGCCCAGTATTGTGCAGTGCTGTAAAGCACTACACTTTTTTGCGGCAAATTTAAATTGTATTTTATGCTTATAGCAAATTTATATAAATGAGATTTTGGGTTTTCGCGCCAGCAACATGTATTTTATTTTTTGTACATTTAAATATTAAGTGATTGAAAGCTGAACAGCACCTCAACTTACTCTCGCTGATTGCAGAGTGCTGTGAACGAAAATTGGCGAACGCTGCCGCTAATTTATAGCTACATATACAACTTCACTCAAGAGCGTACATTGAGCAACCTTGCATTCACACTATTGGTCGTTCAACTACGGGATCAATTCAAATTGAGCATAGTGTGAGTGCAGAGCTGATTGTGTGCTCTCATTAGGTAAGTAGCTGACGGCCTTTGTTGGTATTAGTGAGCTCGCTGGATTAACGAAGAGTAGCAAGCGCATGAGCGTAATTTGATCATTTAGTTGGTGTGCGTTTCTCTCAATGATCGTTTGTGTGTGAGCGTGAATGCACTTCGCGTGTGTAACATATTTATTTATTAAATAAAGTAAAAAATGAGATAATAGTTGAAGACGTGTTTGCTTTCTGAAGTGTTTATTAAATTTTGTTCTTCGTTCAACTTACATGTTATAATTAGTAAAGTTGCATGTCAGCAAAAAATGTTGCAATTGCATGCAACAAGAATAAGAGCCGGAGAGAGAGAGAGAGGGAATGGAAGGAGAGCAAGTGAGTAATGTAAAGCTCAATTTTAGCTGTTAATTTTTATTTTAATATTTACATATGCATTTTTTACTCTTTTTAAAAGTACTAAAACTATTTTAAGGAATATGAAACTTTGGCATTTTTTTTTTTTTTTTTAGCATAAGATAACATTTAACTAAAATTGAAAGTAAAACCAAATGTTTACTTTAATATTCAATAATAAAAGACCAATAAAACTGGTAGCTAGACAAAGTCTTTGGTCTCCACTAACTGCGCAACTTGAGCACTTGATACTTGACTGCCAGGATGCCTGGATGCTAGCCTTGCAGCATCCCAGACAACAGTTAAGAAAGTAAAGATAAAGAGAGAAAAAAAACAAGACAACAAATTATGCTAAATAGATGCAGTTAGCTAGCTGGCAGAATGGGCCAGGATATGCATGCAAAGCAGAAAAGGGCGTTCAAAGTCTGGGCGCATGATAAGGGTTTGGCAGCCGGCGCTTTGCACATGTGCGCCAACAGCATATTAATGGGTGTGAGTAAGACTGCGTGTGTATGTGTGTGTGTGTGAGTGTGTGGAGTGTGTGTCTCCATCTGCGGCTGAATGTCCTGCGATAAGTAAGTTCTCGGCACAGGCTGCCAAGTTGCAAATTCTATGCAGATTAGTGCTGGCTCAAATGTCAGTTAATGTTTCACTGTTGCCGCCATCCTGTGGACCGGCTATTCAATTAGGCGCTCGGTTGGCTAACTGCTGTTGCTCCTGCTCTCGCTGCTGCTGCTGCCGTTGTATACCTGCAACTGAAACTGAAACCAAATGCCAAGTAGGCTGGCAGACAGGCCAGGCCAGTCCAGGCCAGGCTGGCAAACTAAACCAGATGTTGCGGTCGATGGCCATTATTGAACTTGTCAATGGCAGCGCCACGGCCAGGATCAGGATTTACGAAAAGTAGTCGGGGCAATTACAGTGGCAAACAAGCCAGCTTACGACAACGATACGGAACAACAGTTATTACAATTACAAACACACGCACACACACATACAGGCACATATTGCTGCTGCTGGACTGTCGTCCTGTGTGCGTACGTGCGGTTCCTTAATGCTGTTTGGCCAAGCAAAGTTGTGCGTGTTGTCCTTAGTCGCTTCCGGTGGCATGCACACACTACACTCTCGACCCGCTTGGACTCGCCTGTGCCCTGTGGACATGTCCTGAGTCCTGTGCACATGTGTGCGTGCGTGCAGTTAAGCATAATATTATTTGCACTTGCTGCCCGCTTATCCACACACGCACACACACACACGCATACATTCTTGTGAAATGGCAAATTTCTGCTGGTCTGTTAGATGGACTCGTTGTCATAACCATTGGGCAGCCAAAATGTGAGCGTTTATGGCTTCTTGCTGATTGTGTTGATTTCTGTCAGAAACATTCAATTAAATTTCAATGACATAAGCTGAAAGGGAATAAGGCAACAAAATACCAGTGTTGCGAAATGGTTGGAAATGAGGGATGCTTTTATGAAATAAGTAAGAAATGTAAATATGTAAAGTAGAAATTTATTTTGAAATTCACAAAAATTGCAATTTTAATTTATTATTATTATTTTTATTATTATTATTATTATTATTATTTTTATTTTTTTTTTTTTCAATAATCACTTACTTAAAAATATTTTACGCTAGACAATTTTTATGAACTTAAAGTTTAATGCATTATAAATATATAATAATTGAAATAAGTGTGAAAAAAGGATTTGAGAAATGTCAAGTTTTAAGTTAAGCTTTAGCTTAGTTCCAATATTAAATATTAATATTGCTGCTATTATTATGCATATAATATAAATCTTGCACAGCTAAAACTAAAAGAAAAAGCTCTTCAGAACACTAAAAAGATATGAAAAACATAAGTTTAAACATAATTAAAGCTCAGCTCAAAACTTGATTAATTGGCAGAAACTCTAATTAAATTATAGCTCAAAGTTCAGCTTGTATCATTAGGAATAAATGCTATCCTTTATTGCCTTGGCTTTAATTAGAACTGCAAGCGGCCCAATAAACTTGAATAGCGCGCTAATAACTGTGCAACACTTTTTGTTGGCCAACAATTCAGCTCAACTGGAAATATAATGGGAGTGGGAGTGGCAATGGCAGTGGCAGTGGCAGTGGGAGTAGTGAAAGTAGGTGGAGTAACAGATGATAATGAGGTAGAGCATTTGACTCTAGTGCAGGCTATGGGCTATCCGATGTCCTTCCTGTCTTCAGCTACTCCCACTGGACACTGGACATGGAACATGTGGTGCACAGTGCATGCAAATAGTGTGTGCACATTTGACCACTTAGCATATTTGCAGCCATTTGCCGTTGGGGCAACAGTTGAGTGTGCAAGCGTGTGTGTGTGTCACGATGTTGGCCACAGTGAGGCATGCCACGGGGAGACTTTTAATTGAACTTTTGCAACAACACCGCGGGGATCAATTGAGATTTATTGGCAGTACGTGTCGCATTGCCTTGGCCATGTATTGCTCGGGGAGCTCGCATGTGGCTCGAATGTTGGCTCGAATGTGGCTCGAATGTGGCTCGAATGTTGGCTCGAATGCTGGTTTGGTTTTGGCGACTGTGGCCTGGGCAAATTACGTGACGTAAGCAAGCAATTAATGTTTTATTTAATTTACACAGCGCACACAAGTTGCGACTGCGACTTTGACTGAGAGTTGGAAACTCGTTAAGAACCACACACTCTCGTACACACACACACACACACCCACTGGCACGCCCACAGATTCACTCTCGAGCTGGCTATAAACTTTTACTTGCAAATTTTCTAATGTCATTTGCAATTCAATGCGAATATGGCCTAATTAGGCTAACGGAAAAGCTTGCCCAACAATTTGTAGTATTCAATTTGGCCAAGATGGTTATTTAACTGCCAGTTGATTAAATTCCTTTCACACAACTTTAATCACTATTCGAGCATCCTTAATGACTTGATGACTTTTTTTATACCCGGAACCCATTGAAGATGGGAAATCAGGGTATAATGGTTTTGTTGAAACATATGTAATAGGCAGAAGGAGGCGTGGACCCCACAAAGTATATATATTCTCGATCAGGGTGACGAGCTGATTCGATCTAGCACTATTCGTCTGCCTATTTCTTCTAAGTATTCCCTCTACGTATTTCGAAGTATTTTCTCTACTTACATATTTCCTTTACGTAATTGCTCTCCATATTTCCTGTATGTATTTCCTCTACGTAGTTCCACTCCGCTACGTAATTGCTTAGCTGATCGATCGCACACTCTGCTTCACTTCGTTGCGCTGACCCCCACCAGGTCTGGACGACTGAAGAATTGCTGTAGCTGCTGCCCTATATATAGGTCGACTTTCACTCAACCACTAAATCGCTCTCAAATGCTTGGAGAGCTCGTTACAGTCGAGCTTCAAGTGAGCAATGGAAACGCTCTCTGCTGCTGTGAGCATTCTAGCTTCGTTTTACCTAAATACAAATACTAAATGCGAGCTGCTGCATACACATAGACAACTTTTATGATCTTCTGCACTTCTTCTCTCCTTGCGCTTAATTTTACTCAAGTACTTTCTCTCTCGTTACAGTCGAGCTTTAAGTGACCAATGGGAACGCTCTCTGCTGCTGTGAGCACTCTAGCTTCGTTTTACCTAAATACAAATACCAAATGCGAGCTGCTGCATACACATAGACAACTTTTATGATCTTCAGCACTTCTTCTCTCTTTGCGCTTAATTTTACTCAAGTACTGTGTCTCTTAAATGCTGAGCTCTTGCCTGTTCCTGCGTGCGTGCCTATGTGTGTCTATGTATGTGTGTTTGCGTGTGTTTCTATTGTAAGCAGACTAGAGCTTTCTTACTTGTTTTTTTTAGGGGCATGTTTGCTTGTCGCAACAAATAATTTTTGCCGCATCATTGGCAATGCAATTAACTATGGCAGTGTCTTGGGTAATTAGAGATTCCCGCCAACCAACTGACCATTAGATATTTGATTTTCTTTATTTGCTAGAGTTTTTCTTTTTTTTTCGGTTTTGCCTTTTTAATGGATTTGTATGACTGTGCGTGAAATTTCATTAAAACTCGATAATTGCATGACACGACAGGATTCTTGCTGCCTTGCTGCCTTGCTGCATGCAACTTTTGCTTAGCTCGCCCCGCCACCCCCTTCGACTCCGCTCCCTTTTCAGTTTTGTCTTTGCTCTTCGGTCTGCAATTGATTTAATTATACGATTGCTGTGCATTGCAAGTGATTCGAGGCTAAAAGCTATTCCGATTCGATTTCGAAATGCCCAAAGCAATCTATTTTGGCTTGCCACGCCCACGCTCTCAGCTCACCGCCCAGCCAAAGGCAAGGCAGCGTAATTACATTGCTAAAGGCACTAATCATTGTGTACTCTCATCGTTGAGCCACTTGAAATAAATGAAAAGCTATAAGGAAATTTCCTTGAGCTAGTGTAGAATACGGGTTAAAAGGGATGGAGAATTTGGGAAAAGCATAGCTGTGAAAAAATATAATTAATATCCTGCTGATAAATGAATATGAATATTTATGAATCCATTCGTAGTTTTAATAGATAAGTTATGTGAGTAATTTATGAAGAGTTTCATAGATTTACTCGATAAATTGTGGATAGAGCATATCTACTATATCTATATGGGATATTTCTATATTTGTTTAGCATCTTTCACGCCTTCTTCTGCCGATTGTACATAATTTAACAATAATAATTAAATGCCACATTTCCATTTGCCAGGGATTTCAATTTCAATTCTCGGAACATCTATTATTTAATATTAATAATGCCGCCTTTACCTGCTAAAAGGCTAAGTGAAGTGCTCTAAATTGATTGATTGCCATTGCATTTGTGAAATTGGCTTAAAGCCTTTTAGCTCTTGGCTGAGCGTGTCAATATGCAAAGTGCTTCGGCAAAGGTAAATAATTAGATTGTCAGGGAAAATAAATTATGTACGCAACAGATGCAGCTGCAGCATGTGGCAGCAAGCACATGCAACAATAACGATAATAATAATAATAATAATAACAATTTTATTTGACCCAAAAAGCTTGACTATAACAATTATTAGGTTGATAAATTTTTGGTTTATTGGCAGCAGTTTGTTTCTAGATTTTGTGATTTGTTGGCAAATTGAATTTATTTGTTGAAGCAACGTGTAAAAACAAAGATAGAAAGAGAGCGGGAGAGTGAAAGGGAGCGGGACAACTTGCAGCTTGAATGCATTGAAGCAAAACGAGAGGAAAATGTATTCCGTAGCAGCTGGCAACAAAAATGTGGAGTATGCAACAAATTATACAGATAATGCGGCACAATTGAATTTACAGTATTTGCAGCCAGGCACAAATGCACAACGATAGCAGCAGCAGCAACAACAACAACAACAACAACAAGAATAGTTGTCAATTGTTATAGCAACAACATCAGCTTTCATTTTCCACTTGACTTGAGTTGAGCGCATTTCGCATTTCAGCAAATTTTGCAATGCAGCAAGCAGCAAGCGGCAAGTGGCAAGTGGCAAGTGGCAGAGGCTGATGGCTCTGAGACCAGACAGCATTGTATACGGCATTCAATTGTTGTCCTGTTTTGCCATCGCTCCCCCCCCCTCCTCCTGTCCTGGCTAAAACGTGTCCAGAGCGAGACAAACATTTATCACGAACAGAGGCCGCCAGGGCGAATCGAGGCAAAACCCGGAAATGTTCGAGACGAGACGCGGCGTGGCGGGACCAGGCCTGACTTGGCCCGGCCACAGAATTCATTTACGTAATTAGTGGCCAAGGATGTCTGTCAAGTCCGCAGGCACTCTCGTTTTGTTGGTGACCGCAATGCAAGTGCTTCAATCACCGCAAATCTTTCGCCGTCCTTCTGGGCTGCCTGAGCACACACTTCATTGCCTACTTTTGGGCGTGGCGTAGCCAGCACAGATTAATGTGCGTTGCGTTCCGCCGGTTCGTAATGGGCGTAATTGAAAAGGCGGTAAATATTGGATTTATCGTGGGCGGATAACAATTAGAGTGAATTTATAAGCTTGCCAGGGAGCTTAAAGCTTTAAATTCGAATAAAGCTGAAAGTGTTTCTTAGGTATTTCAGAAAGTATTGAATATCATGAATATATACATATGGTTTTTGCGATTTCTTTTTTAGATTTTTCTGAATAAGAATATTTTTGGTATGAGAACTCACTTGGTATGAACTCGCATTCTATTGAACTAAGAACATGCTAAGCTCAACTGATATAAATGAACTTTAAGCTGATGTGAACAGTTGCTAAGCTTAAATGTGCTTTTTAAACTATCCAAATGGAACACAAATTGAAATGCCTGCTCGTGCAATATTTGTGTATTAACGCTCATTGAGCACAATCTGGATGCAAATGTCGTGCAACGAGCTTAAATTTATTGATTAAGCTTGTTAAGTGAAATTTCTTGTTGTTTGCCTTGTCTCAAGATGTTTGACAAGATGCCAAGATAACGAGATGTCTAAGGCTGCAATTGATGCCATTAAATGCGGAGTGAATGCAGAGGTAACTGCATGTGTGAGTGTATGTTTTATGTGTACTTGGCTAAGCTGATCAAATGCAGCAGCCACAAGTAAAGTAAACTTCATTTGTAGCTATTGCCAAGGGGAAATAAATGCGCGCAATTTTCAACGCAAGCTACGTGCAAGTTACAAGGGCAAACACACACACACACAGAGAGAGAGAGAGATACTTGGCGCCTAAAATGCGGCAGGAGAAAAGCGAAAGCAGCAGCGGCAGCAGGGGGCATCATCAGTTGTTGCAAAAACACCCATACAAGTAAAATCAAAACAAAAACATGCGATTTACCGGCAAAATGCACGTGACAGCAGAGTCTGCAGTTCGTGTGCTTCGGCTTCGTTCAGTGCCGAAGGACGTACGAGCGAACGGCGTCGAATCTAACGATGCTGCCAGCAAGGACTATAAAAGCACGCGTCACAGCAGCAGCAACGCATTTTGTCAGCAGCGACAGTTGCGAGCAGTTGGAGGAGGAAACAAAAGAGAGAGAGAGAAGAAAAATCCCCAAAATACCTTAAGGAAAAGCAAAGCAAGCTCTAAAGTGAAAACAAAAGTGAAAAACTGACTTGGCAAATTGCCAAATAAAATATATATATATAGCTACACATACATGTGTCAGAGTGTATGTATGTGTGTGTGTGTGTTACTGCAAGTGGATTTCTATTTTAGCGCCCAGTGAAGGCAGCGTGTGAAGTGTTGTCGTCGTTGAGGCTAGGCAGCGTAGCTTAGTTGTTGTTGCCAAACTGTGGCATTGAGCGACGGCAACAACAAAACCTTAAAGCGGTTTAAAGACGGCTCAAAAAAGAATAAAAATAACAAACACGAAATCAAAAACAGAAACTGTAAAGCAACAAGACTCTCTCACACATTATCCTTGCCCCAGGCACAAGTTACGCGTGCTCAATGTCAGCCCGTTGATTCGAGTGTCTGTGTGTGAGTGTGAGTGCTCGAAAACAGTTAAAACAAACAGTTAACCAATTTGGTTGAGCTTGACCAACATGTGGAACTGGCAGCGTATGCGCCATAAGCCACTCTGGGCTTTAATATCCTTGACCGTGCTGCTGCTGATGCTCGACAGAGTGAGCCAGAGTCAGGCCAACACAGAGCCGCCGGCTGTGGAGACAACCACCAGTACAACAACGGAGCCAGGTGAGATTTAAAAGAAAAAAAAAAATATTGACCTTCATTTGGCAGCGATACATTTTTGGTTTATGTTTCACGTTTAGCTACAAATTATTTTTGGGGCCTACAATATATGGCCAGATGCCGGCTCTGCTATTGAAGCTGTAGCAGGCGTGGCATGGGGTGTGCAAGTGGCTGGAGGGGGGGCCAGCCACTTTGTTAAATGACTTTCGTGCTCGAAAACGATAATCACGCACACACACACACGCACACACAAGCACACGCATAGCGAAAGGAAAACAAAATTCAATATACGAAATTAACTTTGGTTTATAACGAACTCTGAATGTACTTTGAGAACTTGAGAGAACTTATTACAGCAAGGCATACGACTTATATGCTTTTCAATTTCTATTCAATTTGTTAAGATATAACAGTCACAGCTTAAAAATTGATTTAAAATCTAACTAAAAATTCTCCATATTTATAAATATATTTTTTTTTAGAAATTAGAATTTTTGCCATATTTAAAAAATTTGTCTTAGGTCTGATATATTTTTTCTTTTAATTTCACTTCATTATTATGATTATTAAAATTTGTATTTGTATTTTATTTTGTATTATTTAATTCCTACTTTTTATCTCTTGCTAGACAGCTTAACAAATAAAATTTCTATTCAGTTCTTGAGTTGGAGATATGATAAGCATTCATATCAACATATGTATGCCAAGTCATACAATATCATTTACATTAGTTCAAAGTTTAAACTCTATTTGAATTTATTTTTAAGGGAATTCTTATCATATTTAGTCATATAAGAAATATTTAAACTTTGGCTGTTTAATATGCCAACTCTTTGATAGAAAACATATTTATTCATAACAAATTCAACAACTTTTTTTAAGCTACATTGCGAATTTCTGTTACAAAATTATTGAATAAATGTGAATACCTGATGCTTAATAAAGTTAACTGAGTTACACGAAAACAAAAACGAATGGAAAGCAAAGGCAAAGGCAACGGCAGAGCGTCGAGCAAATAATTCGCAGCAAATGAAATATTTCACGTTCATGGCGTTCTACCCGTCCAGCTCTGGTGCCCAGCTCCCCAATCACAGTCAGTGTTATGGGCACAGAGGCAATCAAAATGAGGCCTGTTGGCCAAACCTTAATCCCAATCAGAGTCAACACAGACACACACACACACAGAGAGAGACACTGTGAAAAAATAGGTAGTATGATTGCATGAAAGCATTTAATGAAGTATGGCAGCTATCGAGGGCTGTTTAATAGATATTAATAGCATGCGGGTGGGTTGGCAATGGGCGGTGGGCGATGGGTGGAGTCGTCCGCCAGGATTGAGGTGGTTGAGTGGTTGTGAAAAGTGCTCAATGCTGCGGCTGCTGTCACACGCAATTTGTTACGCAAAAGCAGATGCGCATTAAGTAATAAATTTGCCATTTCTTCCATTTTTTTTTTTTTTTTTCAATTATTTTACCCTGCTGCCGATGCTGATGATCTCATTGGCGAAAGCTGCGACGCAGTTGATTCTCATCAAAAATTGCGCAGTTTGTGCAATCGAAATTGAATTGAGTTTTCCTCCTTTTCCCTTTTTTTGTGGATTTGCATTCGTGTTGACACAGGTGTTGCGGGTAGAAGCTAACAGTTTTGGTGGCAGCTGTTGGCCAGTTGCAAGCACTTTCCATTTCGCCAGCTAAAATATTTGACCAAGACCAATACCAACATGGCCACACACACACAGTAGTTGGAATTTAATTTGCATGAAGAGCCATAGCAGTGCTCAAATCGCTTTTTTTTTCTAGAACTAGAAATGAGAGTTGAGAAGAAAGAGGAACGCAACAGCTAGATGGAATCTGCAATAAGCCAAATGGCAACTAAAAATGTCGCTCAGTCTGCACAATTGTGCATCAAGCTGAAGCATGTGCCATAAATCTTTTAGCTATTTCTATGCTCTAACCGAGGGGTAGCTCGATTTTGTTATAAAGTAACTAATGCAAAGAAGTGAAAAAGTCATGTGATAAATTTAATAAATAAAAAATAATAATAATAAAAATTCATCTATATATTTTAGCCTTTTATTAGGTAAATTCTTTTCTATCAAGATCTTAAGGTTGTCTAAAAAAATATATTAATAAACAAATAAGAAAGCTCTAGTCGAGACTGCTCGACTAGGAAATCCCCTGAACTCTTCGGAGAGCTGATATTTCAATAATTCTTCGCGTCTTTCTGCTTACAAAAGAAACACACGCAAACACACATACATAGACACACATAGGCACGCACGCATAAACAGGCACGAGCTAAAATGTAACGAGAGAGAAAGTACTTGAGTAAAATTAAGCGCAAGGAGAGAAGAAGTGCAGAAGATCATAAAAGTTGTCTATGTGTATGCAGCAGCTCGCATTTGGTATTTGTATTTAGGTAAAACGAAGTTAGAGTGCTCACAGCAGCAGAGAGCGTTCCCATTGGTCACTTAAAGCTCGACTGTAACGAGAGAGAAAGAACTTGAGTAAAATTAAGCGCAAGGAGAGAACAAGTGCAGAAGATCATAAAAGTTGTCTATGTGTATGCAGCAGCTCTCATTTGGTATTTGTATTTAGGTAAAATAAAGCTAGAATGCTCACAGCAGCAGAGAGCGTTCCCATTGCTCACGTGAAGCTCGACTGTAACGAGAGAGAAAGTACTTGAGTGAAATGAAGCGCAAGGAGAGAAGAAGTGCAGAAGATCATAAAAGTTGTCTATGTGTATGCAGCAGCTCGCATTTGGTATTTGTGTTTAGGTAAAACGAAGCTAGAATGCTCACAACAGCAGAGAGCGTTCCCATTGGTCACTTAAAGCTCGACTGTAACGAGCTCTCCAAGCATTTAAGAGCGATTTAGTGGTTGAGTGAAAGTCGACCTATATATAGGGCAGCAGCTGCAGCATTTCTTCAGTTGTCCAGGCCTGGTGGGGGTCAGCGCATTAAAGGGAAGCAGAGTGTGCGATCGATCAGCTAGTGGAACTACGTAGAGGAAATACATAAAGGAAATAAGTAGAGAATATAAAAACTTTCTAGAGCATCTTTAGTGCGGCATGCCGCAGAAAATTCCTGCTTCGCTTGTAGTTTATGGCATTTTTTGTGTGTCTCGGCTGATGACGAAGATGACTAGCTGATGATCATGTTGATAATGACGATGTTGATGTTGATGTGTGTTACATGCCCGCAGGACATGAGCTGGGAACTGGAAACTGGGCGCTGAGCTGCGAGCTGCTCTGGTCTCACATGCTGCCTGGCTACTAAGGCTGCCTGCCGAGTTCGAGTTGCAGTTCCTGGCTCTGGCCTGCTGTTATCCTGTGCATTATGCATGCAAATGGTATAACCGAGTAACGAACTGTCAAAATCAAAAGCGACAACTGCAAGAAAGGAAGATGAAAACGAAAAGAAAAGAAAAGAAACGCAGCAGGCAAATGACAAAAAGTCGCCCAAGACAGCTTCCTGGTGCACAGTCCCCAGGAGCTAGTCGTGCGCCAGTTCTCAGTTCCCATTTCGCAGTTGCCCAGTCCCTGGCATATTATGCCATGTGCTATGTATGCACTGAGAGATAAAGATGACTCGAATCCTGGCAACGTCTTGGCTCCAGTTCAGCAGCTCGTCTTCTTCATGCTTTGCATAAAGCCAGCCAGCTAACCAGACTTGTTCATTGTGGGAAAACTGCTTTTGCTCGGCTGTGCATGAATGATTTATAGAACAGCTGCAGCAGCTGCAAGGGGCAGACGGGGCAAGTGCATTGCCCAGCTGCAGTGGCCCATTGCCAACGATTATCAGCCCAAAACCAAACAACGACTGTTGACTGAGCGCCGTCTTAAGAGTTTCTCTTAAACAATTTAAGAAATTTATAGTAAAATTTTGAAAGAAATTTGAAGCAATAAATATTTATTACAAGCATATACCAACCCATCCTTAAAAAGTAGATAAGTTACAGCTAGTTAAGAGCTGAAACCTAAACACGTTTGACTAGCTTGACTTTAATATCATTTTTGCAACGCAATGTGATGCCAGTGTGGAAAACTAAATCCTTGGGATCAATGAGAGGTAAAACTTTGAACTTCTTCAGTACTACGATGAGCAGTGTCTTCATCTCGAGCATGGCATACTTTTGACCTGAGAAGCAGATATATAAATTCAGAATTATTCACATATATATAACAGACAAACTTACCTATGCAATTGCGTTGGCCCGCACTGAAGGGCATGAAGGCATAGGTATGACGATCTTTGCTGTTCTCGGGCAGAAAGCGTTCCGGCTGGAACTCCTCTGGTGAGCTCCAGTACTTGGGATTGCGATGCAGCTCATAGATATGCAGTATAGTCATGGCACCGGGCGGTAATATCAGACCATTGGGCAGTTCAGTTTCCTTTACTGTCATGCGGCTCATAATGGGCACAGAGGGAAACAAACGCAGCGTCTCCTTAATAAAGCACTCCAAATACTTTACTTTGGAGAGTTGATTGAGGTCCAAGTTACTGAAGTCATCTATGATAATAAAGATTTGGTTTATTGGATAATTAATGAATTTAAAGCAGCTCAGACATATTTTACCAGCTATATGTTCGCTTATCTCCTGATAGCACAGTTCCTGCTTATCTTGATATAATGACATGTTCATAAGTCCAAAAATCAGACCAATCGAAGTGGTATCGAAGCCCTCAAACATGAGTGTATCCACCTCCTCGCAAATTCCCTCGTGATCAATCAAGCCATCCTTTTCCGCAAAGATCAGAGTGTCCAGCATAGCAAAGCGTTGTTTCTTGTTGATATAACTAGAATTAGTTAAATTAATTAGAAATAAAATTATATCTATTTGATATATGTAGATATTCATATAGATTCACTTACATGTCATCAACTGCTTCTTGATTGTTTTTCTTTTCTTTAATTTCTTCTGCCGAAAGTTTCCGGCGCTTGGCTATAATTTCACTAGAGAAGCCATGGACTTCCTCTAAGAATTGTTTGTCCTTGCTGGCTCCAAAGAGGCGATAAATGGTATCATTCCAATATATGGGATTGCTTAAGCGGCTAATAAATCTCTGTTCGATCATGCTGAAGTTTTCGCGATAACGATCCCCCTTGGCTGCCATGTCATCCAGCTTGATGCCCATGGCTGTCTCTGTGGATGAATATTGCTTGATGAAGTACAGTAAACATTCAGCTTAACGAACTTACCACAAATGCTGTTAAGTGTGAATCTTGGTATGAGTTCACTGAGGGAGATAGAGACTTCGTCCTTACCATCAAATTGCTGCACGAATTTAAAACTTTCAGCTCTATAAAGAAGATTTCAATTGTAATAAATAAAAAATTGTATAGAATTCATATTTTTTCAATTCATAAAACGTACTTGAAAATCTCTGCAAATTGGCCTAAAATATTGAAATGAAATGTGGGCGTGAGCATCTTGCGCCTTGAGTGCCATTTCTGACCTGAAGCGAGGAAGTATTAATCGGAGATAATACTTTATACCAGGCGAGTTCAGCTTACCAGTTGAGGTCAATAGACCCGTGCGTAGAAAGGGATGCAAAAATTTGTATCCGAGTCCTTTGGTTATCATATTCTGATCATTCAATATGTTATCAAAGCTCTCTGCATCAATTATGCAGAACTTGGCTCTGCCCATGGCATATTCTATATAGCTGCGACCGATTTTCTTGACTTTTGCGCGCAGATCGGTGAAAACCTCGGCTAAGAATGAGGCTTGGATAACGTTTTTGATTTGTTTGGGTAGATTTATGCTCACCATCAGTTCTGCCATATAAATCGAAACAGTTTCCAAATATAGTTCGCCCTTCAGCTATCGGCGCTATACTCTCCAAAGGTCGTCCATCCTTCGTGCGTATTCGTTTGGCAAAGAAAGCCAGCACATAGTATTCCTTATTAAGTCTATATAGCCAGAAGAAAAGCGTGCCCAGTCCGATCAACAGTAGCAGACCCAAACTCATTGTAAAGCTGTTATAACTTTTCCGTACAAGCGCTCAGCCCTGACTGAAACAAGCTCGCGAAAATCCCAGCAACTTATTAAATAAAATTCTCTCACAGCCGAACGCTGGATATTATCTTATCTGTTGTCGGGAATATAAGAGAAACTCTATAAAGGTTAGCAGTTTATTGTATGCATAGTTAAACGGCATGTAAGCAAAACTAGTCTGGCTCTATCTAGACAGAAGTAGTATAAATATTCTAGGTAATATGGGCGTTTGGGTGGGCAGTGGAATAAATTTAAGTAATAATTATATTATTAGAATCTCAACTGTTTTATTAATATATTCAGAAACAGAAAAGCAAATCGATCAACATGATTGAGCTACAAAGTATATTATTAATGTTTGTTATAGAACTTTGAACTGGCTACAGGAATAGACTCACAAGACAAATATAAAATTAAAATAATATATTTAATACAGTTAAAGTTTACAGCAGATTATATGTCATTCACAACAAAAACATCGGCACTTACTTAATAGCTAATAAAAACTAACTACGTCTCACTAGTTTCACTTGGATGTCATTTTTGCAACGCAATGTTATGCCAGTGTGAAAAACGAAATCTTTGGGATCAACCAGAGGTAAGACAATGAACTTTTTGAGTATTACGATGAGCAGTGTTTTCATCTCGAGCAGGGCAAACTTTTGACCTGTGGGAGCGAAGGGGTGTATGAATAATAATTACCTGATATATTCATTTTATATATTCATCATTCAATTAAACTTACCTATACAATTGCGTTGACCCGCACTGAAAGGTATATAGGCATAGGTATGACGATCTTTGCTGTTCTCGGGCAGAAAGCGTTCGGGCTGAAATTCTAATGGAGAGCTCCAGTGTTTGGCATTGCGATGTATATCAAATATATGCATCACAATCTGTGCTCCTGGCGGCAGTATCAGCCCGTTGGGCAGTTCAGTTTCCTTTACAGTCCTACGACTCATAATGGGCACCGAGGGAAACAAGCGCAGCGTCTCCTTAATAAAGCACTCCAAATACTTTAGTTTGGAGATTTGATTAAGGTCCAAGTTACTAAAATCATCTAGTATAGGGAAAATATATGGATTAACAATTGATTATAATGCTCGTCAGACAAGTCTTACCAGCAATGTGTTCGCTTATCTCCTGATAGCACAGTTCCTGCTTATCTTGGTATAAGCCCATGTTCATAAGTCCAAATATCAAGCCAATTGAAGTGGTATCAAAGCCCTCAAACATGAGTGTATCCACCTCCTCGCAAATTCCCGCATGATCGATAAGGCCATCCTTTTCCGCAAAGATCAGAGTGTCCAGCATGGCAAAGCGTTGTTTCTTGTTGATATAACTAAATTTATATTGAATATAGATAAAGAAAATATATCAATTTTATGCCTTTACTTACATATCATCGTCTGGCTCTTGACTGCTTCCCCTTTCCTTTAATTCTTGTGCCAGAAGTGTTCTGCGCTTGGCTATAATTTCACTAGAGAAATCATGAACATCCTTTAAGAAGCGTTTGTCCTCCCGGGAGCCGAACAGTTCATACAAAGTATCGATCCAGTAAACTGGATTGCTTATGCGCCTTATGAATATTTTCTCAATCATGCTGAAGCTTTGGCGATAGCGATCGCCCTTGGCTGCCATGTCATCCAGCTTGATGCCCATGGCTGTCTCTGTGGATGAATATTAATTGATGAAGTACAGTAAACATTCAGCTTAACGAACTTACCACAAATACTATTGAGTGTGAATCTTGGTATGAGCTCACTGAGGGAGATAGAGACTTCGTCCTTTCCTTTAAATTGCTGCACGAATTTCAAACTCTCGGCTCTATATGAAATGTTGATATAGTTATCAATATTAAGTTTTAAGGAACATACAATGAAACGTACTTGAAAATCTCTGCAAATTGTGCCAAGATATTGAAATGAAATGTGGGCGTGAGCATCTTGCGTCTTGAATGCCATTTCTGACCTGAAATTGTTTATGTTTATGTTTAAACAAGCGCAGCGCTATGATTAACTGTCTAACGCCTACCTGTTGATGTCAACAAGCCTGTTTGTAGTGCCGGTTGCAAGAATTCATACACTATACCCTTGGTTATCAGGTTCTGATCGTTTAACACGGCTTCCAAGTCGTCCGCATCGATAATACAAAATATGGATGTGCCCATTGCATATTCTAAATAGCTGCGACCCATTTGCTTGGCTCTATTGCGCATACTAGAAAATACCTCAGCTGCGAGAGCGAGAGAAAGAGAGAGAGAAATATAATTGAATGGGTAGATTATTAGAAACATTTTTTACTCACCCTCATTTTTGCCATACAAATCGAAAGAATTTCCGAATATAGTTCGTCCTTCAGCTATCGGAGCTATACTCTCCACGGGTCGTCCATCTTTAGTTCTAACTCGCTTGGCAAAGAAAGCCAGCACATGGTATTCCTTATTAAGTCTATATAGCCAGAAGATAAGCGTACCCAGCCCGATCAACAACAGCAAACCTAGACCCATTACAAAGCAGTTAAACAACACGTATTACCTCTCCCAACAAGCTGGAATAACTGACTGAACTAGAACTACAATTTATTAAAAACAGTTGATTGGACGCTGAACATTATCTTTGTACAAAAAAAAAAAAAAAAAATTAATAAGATTATATTTTTGTTTGAGTGAGTAGCCGGCGTTTGATAAGACGCTGCTAGACTATATAGTATATATGTATATATATAATATAATATAAATGTAGTAATATATTATAAAGGTCCGTAAATTGTAGTGGGTTTACAAGGCGTGACGATAACAAACAGATTCTATCAGCAAAAGTAATTATATTTAATTGCTGTTGTTTGATGACAGCAATTATAGATGTTAGCATATATACTATTGGAAGCATAAAGTCTAGATATAAGCAGTCTACGCTAAAAATAACTCTTTTATAGAATGGCTGTTGTTTTGTCTTATCATGGTTAGACGTTACTTCTTAGACTTAAAATAAGTCCAGTCATGATGATTAGGTAATTTTGAGGAATGATATATATATAATTACTGTTGTTATAGAATTTTAAAATATTTAAAAATATTATATTAGTTTAGATTAATAAATCATAATTAACAATAACAAAAATTAGAAAAAGTTAATTAAAAAAATCTTGTCCGATTAGGATATATCCTAAAATAATCTGATTTCTGTGCTGATAAAGCTGAGAACTAAATATTTATAAGCTTTATAAGCCGTTTGCTCCATACACCCATGAACAAATTTAATTCCATTTATGATTTCAAGTTCAAATTTAATAACTTGCTGCTAAATTTAGAATGCCTCAAGATTAAGAGAGAATAATAGAAGAGAGCATGAAATGAAATTCTCTGATCTCTTTTGAACAGCGACGATAGATAAATAAATAAACAAATACATTCGTTCGAACATATGATTCAATAAACAGAACAGAGATTCCCTTACTTATAAAAATGTTTATGTTAAACACTTCAAGTAATCAGTAAAATCATTCTTTTTTTGTTTTTTTGTTATCACAAACAAAAGCTTATACTCAAACTTATTATCTATTAAGCCAATTTGATGACCAATACAAACTGTTTATAATATTCATTTAAACTTTTAGGCATTACGCTTGATTAGCTTGACTGTAATATTATTTTTGAAGCCCAATGTGATACCCAAGCTTAAGCGCAAATCCTTGGGATCAAAAACAGGCATAATCTTAAATCTCTTAATTATAACGGTCATGAATGTTTTTATCTCGAGCATTGCGTATTTTTGACCTAGAAACAAGAAATTGAGTTAAGACAAACTCACATAGTTATTCCAATAATACGTACCTATGCAATTGCGTTGTCCCGCACTGAAGGGCATGTAAGCATAGGTATGACGGTCTTTGCTGTTCTCAGGCAGAAAGCGTTCGGGTTGGAACTCCTCAGGTGAACTCCAGTATTTGGGATTACGATGCAGCTCGTACATGTTCAATACGATTTGGGCACGAGCTGGTAAAATCAAACCATTTGACAGCTCAGTATCCTTTGTTGTTTGTCGACTAATAGAGGGTGCTGATGGATATAGGCGCATCGTTTCCTTAATAAAACATTCCAAATACTTGAGTTTCGACAGCTGATTACCGTCCAAATTACTAAAGTCATCTGGAAGAGCGAACGATATAAAACAATGTTGATTGATAGATAACTCACATTAAATTACCTGCTATATGCTCGCATATCTCTTGATAGCACAGCTCCTGTTCATCCTGATATATGCCCATGTTCATCAGCCCAAATATAAGCGCAATAGAGGTGGTGTCAAAACCTGCAAACATAAGTGTGTCCACCTGCTCGCAAATGCCCTCATGATCGATTAATCCATCCTTTTCTGCCATGATAAGAGTATCCAGCATAGCAAATCGCTGTTTCTTTTTGATATAGCTGAAATAGTATATAATGATATTAGCATTTCACAGCAAATGAACTCTTAATAATTTTAGCTCACATATCTTCCTCTTCTGGGTCAGAGCCTTTCTTATCCTTAATCTCCTGTTCGAATAGTTTTCTGCGCTTGGCTATTATTTCGCTAGAGAAATCATGGATTTCCTTTAAAAAATTCTTTTCGTCACTGGGTCCGAATAGATTGTAGATGGTATTATTCCAAAAGAAGGGATTGCCTGCTCGTTTTATAAATCTCTTTTCAATCATGCCGAAGTTCTCTCGATAGCGATCTCCCTTAGCAGCCATATCATCCAGCTTGATGCCCATGGCTGTCTCTGTCGTTGTATATATGAATTGAGTAAGCGATACAGAAAGTAATTAGCTCAACAAGCTTACCACAAATGCTGTTGAGAGTAAATCTAGGTATCAGTTCACTTAGAGAGATGGTAGTCTCTGCATTGCCTTCGAAGCGTTGGACGAATTTCAAGCTCTCAGCTCTAAATTAAATTCGATAAAATGAAAATAAAATACATGTTCTATATAAATTAAATGCAAATCAAATATTATTTGATTGCCATTTAGTTGAACTTACTTGAAAACCTCATTGAATTGTTCCAATATATTAAAGTGGAAGGTGGGTGTGAGCAGCTTGCGTCGTGAATGCCATTTCTGACCTGATAATTATATGTTTAATCAGAATACAATGCAGTCCATATTGTGTGGCATTGTGTAACTCACCTGATGATGTCAGCAGGCCTAATCGTAGAGCTGGTTGCATAAAATCGTACACAATTCCCTTTGTCATTAGTTCTTTATCGTTCACTATGGCTTCAAAGTTCTCCGCATCGACTACATTGTAAACAGATGTGCCCATTACATATTCCAAGTAACTGCAGCCAAGTTGCTTAGCGCAACGGTGCACTTCATCAAAAATTTGAACTGTTTGGAAAATGCACTCTAAATAAATAAATATTCTGATGGATATCTAGTTTACTGACCGTCGTCCATGCCATACACATCGAATGAATTGCCGAAAATAGTATTTCCCTTTGATATCGGAGCTATACTCTCCACGGGTCGTCCATCCTTAGTGCGCACTCGCTTGGCAAAGAAGGCCAGCACATAGTATTCCCTATTGAGCCTATATAGCCAGAAGATAAGCGTCCCCAACCCGATCAACAGCAGCAAACCCAAAGCCATTTCAGAGCCGTCGAATAATACGTTCTATTTCTCTGAATAAGCGACAAATATTGACTGAACAATGCGCATTACGCCAGCTTAAATACCATAGATAGACTTATAAAATCATTTCTATGTATTCAACCTTGTGGCGGTATAATATAAGAGTGAGAGAGCGAGAGAGAGAGAGAAAAAAACTGAGAGAGATTAGACTGCTGCGGGTTTGTTTATTTGGTAAAGAGCAAAGCGTTTAATTGATGTCAAATAACTTGTTCTCTCTTCGCAAATGTAGTAGCAAATTGAATGCTCATGGTGAGCCGGCATTTCATTTATTTTTTTTTTACTTGTCAGCGTGAGTATATATGTGTAGAGTTCTATTGATGATTCTCATCATGATTTGGCAGAAATTGAAAGCCAAAAAATAAAAGTCATTAATATTTGAAAATTTGTAGAGCTTTTTATAGAAATCTAACTCACTAAAATATAAAAGATTTATTAAAATATATCTAAAAGGTAAAAGAAAATTGATCAACTATATAATATATTTATATTCTTTATGATATACCTTTATTTAAATTTAAATTTTGATTTTTTACTTTTCATAAACAAGGTATTAGTTTCAGTTAAAGTTCCTCAATTGAAACTAACTACGTTTGACGAATTTGACTTTAATATTAGTTTTGCAACCTATGGTAATACCCGAACTAAAAACTAAATCCTGTGGCTTGACAATGGGTAAAATTTTAAATTTCTTAAGTACAACGCACATTAAGGTCTTTATCTCGAGCATTGCATACTTTTGACCTGAGAAACATAAATATGAGTTAAGACATATTCACATAGAATAATCCATTTCAACTTACCTATGCAATTGCGTTGTCCCGCACTGAAGGGCACATAGGCATAGGTATGACGGCCTTTGCTGTTCTCGGGTAGAAAGCGTTCGGGCTTAAATTCTAATGGAGAGCTCCAGTATTTGGGATTGCGATGCAGCTCATAAATGTTCAATACGATTTGAGCACGAGGGGGTAAAATCAAACCATTTGACAGCTCAGTATCCTTTGTTGTTTGTCGACTAATAGAGGGTGCTGATGGATATAGGCGCAGCGTTTCCTTAATAAAACATTCCAAATACTTGAGTTTCGACAGCTGATTAACGTCCAAATTACTAAAGTCATCTGGAAGACCGAACAATGACAAAACAGATATTAGTTTTCTTCCTATGATTTTCGTAATTAAACTTACCTGCTATATGTTCGCATATCTCCTGATAGCACAGCTCCTGTTGTTCCTGATATATGCCCAAGTTCATTAGCCCAAATATGAGCGCAAGGGAAGTGGTATCAAAACCTGCGAACATAAGTGTGTCCACCTGCTCGCAAATGCCTTCATGATTGATTAATCCATCCTTTTCTGCCATGATAAGAGTATCCAGCATAGCAAATCGCTGTTTCTTTTTTATGTAGCTGAAATAGTATATAATGATATTAGCATTTCACAGCAAATGAATAATATTAATAATTTTAGCTCACATATCTTCCTCTTCTGGGTCAGAGCCTTTCTTATCTTTAATCTCCTGTTCGAATAGTTTTCTGCGCTTGGCAATAATTTCGCTAGAGAAATCGTGGATTTCCTTTAAAAATTTCTTTTCGTCGCTGGGTCCGAATAGATTGTAGATGGTATCGTTCCAAAAAAGAGGATTGCCCATTCGTTTAATAAATCTCTTCTCGATCATGCCGAAGTTCTCTCGATAGCGATCGCCCTTAGCAGCCATGTCATCCAGCTTGATGCCCATGGCTGTCTCTGCAAGTAAATATTTCAGTGATATTTGTTGAAAAAGTACAGTAAGCATTCAGCTTATTACTTACCACAAATGCTGTTGAGCGTGAATCTGGGTATGAGTTCCGTTAGAGAAACGGTACTCTCCGCGTTGCCTTCGAATTGCTGCACGAATTTTAAACTCTCAGCTCTAAGATAACAAATGAAAATAGAGATAACATTGATTTTGATTTGCATTTAAATAAACTTACTTGAAAACCTCATTAAATTGACCCAGTATATTAAAGTGGAAGGTCGGTGTGAGCAATTTGCGTTCTGAGTGCCATTTTTGACCTGATGTTAATATTGTTTAATCAGAATTTAATTTAGCGCAAATTTTGTGACATTATGTTATTCACCTGTGGATGTCAGCAGACCTAATCGAAGTACCGAATGCACAAAATCGTATACAATTCCCTTGGTTATCAAATCCTTATCGTTCAGTATTGATTCAAAGGTGTCCGCATCGACCACATTGTAAACAGCCAAACCCTTTATATATTCCAAGAAGCTGCGGCCCATTTTCACAGCGCGATTGTGCCGTTCAGTAAAAACTTCCACTGTGTAGAACAAATAGACATACATTATTCACTTCGATGTTTTTGATTTTCGGAATTATTACTAACCATCCTCCAAGCCATACATATCGAAAGAATTTCCAAATATGGTGCGTCCTTCAATTGTGGGAGCTATACTTTCCACGGGTCGTCCATCTTTAGTTCGCACGCGCTTGGCAAAGAAGGCCAGCACATAGTATTCCTTATTTAGGCTATATAGCCAGAAGATAAGCGTGCCCAGTCCGATTAGCAACAGCAAAACCAAAGCCATTGCAAAGCCGTCGGAGAACACGTTCTACTACGCCAAACAAACGACACGCATTGACTATAAAATTCACTCTCGACTACCTTAAATACCATGCTCAGACCCAACGCCATAAAATATTGTTTGAGTCGCAATTTAGATAGTAATATTAAGCAGTATTCAAGTTTCTGCTGGCTGCCTCCACCTCTGTTCGTATTTGGGAGAACGAAGCATATAATTATTGTTTGATAAAAACTTGTTTTCTCTGCGAATACATTGAATGGATTGCCTCACAATTAGTTTTATTATTATTTTATTTTATATATTTAACTATTTGTAGTATATCAAATATTTATTATATAGTATATTTACATATTGTGATTATTGTATTGTATTAGTGTTATGCATAACACTCTCAGAAACTTAATCGCAGTTTTCATCTCTTTTTCGCATTTGTATATTGTTATCGCCTTAAACTCTCACGGTGAATGAACAGTTTTTTGTTAACTGTTTGGTGTGAGTATGTTAAGTCATGGTTCATTGACGATTTATGTGATGATTTGGCGAAAGAACAAAAGTTGAGTATTCATGACTATTTGCAAGTTCTAATAGTTGTAAACTAGACTTCTTCTAATATAAGAGATGTGTAAAAGAATATTGAGTATCAATTATATATGCTTCAAATTTGACTTGTCTTTTCGCTATCGATAGCTTTTTACACATATATAAAATCGATAACAAATTTCCGTTATTTTCGCTCACTAACATATCCTTAAGAATATTGAGATCTCACTTATTTCTTATATTCTCCAATTCAGGGTATTTCCAAGTCGAGCATATCCAACTTGAGCAGTCTTAACTAGATTTCTCAGAGTAATCAAGTTTTGATAAATGTATATGCTTGCATTTATTAACTAGATATCCATACTTATTGATAAGTTTTTCCGTTGGTTCGTGGCATTTATTTGGTTTCCCTACAGCTGTGTTTGTATGTATGTGTGTCTATTACATAAGTGTATAGCTAACCAAGTGCTTCTCTAGTTCATTTGTAGCACAAATTGTGTTAGCAAAATATTGTTAACAACGTTTCAAGCTGCTCTAATTAAATGAGTTGCATTTAAGTGTTCGCACTTTGAGAAACATTTGCTTTTGCATTTGCATTTGCATTTTGTGTTTGCATTTTGCTTTTGGCTAATTGGCAATTGAATTACATAAATTAAAAGCGAGCAATGCAATTTAACTGCCAGTTGACCTAGTTCTGTTGAATGCTGGACAATAATATAATATAATGTATATGTAGAGGGAATACAAATATGCAATATAGAGTATGAATATTATTATAGTATATATGAAAAATTCTCAAAAGAAAAGGCAAATTAGAGAGCAGTTATAGTTATATAAGTAAATTATAATATATTATGATTCATATGGAATATTAAGAAGATCAACTACATTCAGTTTCAATAAATAATAATTATTTTTTGGGATCTGTAAACATTTGTAAGAAAAGTTTTGACAATATGCGACTATTCCAATATTTGTTATATAAATTCTTACATAAGTTTAGGATACACAAAATATGTTTCAAAAGAGAAAAACTTGAGCGCAACGAACACAGTTGGCCGAACCTTTAAGTCTGACTATAAAATGGGGAAATGGGAAAAATGAAGCTGCAGCTCGGACGGAAAATGCTTGCATGACTTTGCTCAATTGCAAATTGAAACTTGTGCGAGTGTGTGTGCGTATATATGTGTATGTATATGTGTGTCTGAGCATGTGCTTGTGTGTGTGTGCTATGCTATGCGGAAATGCCAAATGCCAATGCATATTGGAAATTTGCAATTTCGATTGCACTTCAAAGTCAGTCAAAGTTGCCAAGTTATTAAATTAGATCATATATGAAATATTTATGGCAAAAGTTCAGCTACTCAATGCCATTCTCTAACTCATTCTATCTTTATCTCATTCTCTCTCTCTCTCTCTATTTTACTCACTCACTGAATATGTATTTTGGTTTCTTTTGCTGTTTGCAGATGCATCGCCGGGCTGCCGGGCGCCGGATGTGCGCTTCACCATTTTCAAACCGGAAATGACAACTGAGCAGCCGTATGCGAAGTTTGAGACAACTCAGGTCTATCTACCGGAGGACTTTACCACAGCCGATGTCGAATTTGTGGATAAGCTGCATACGGCCAAAGAGAATCATGCGGCCATTGTGAATCCGTATTCGGTGGACTTTGGTGACGATGAGCAACATCAGCCGTATCATCATCATCCGCATCACGATGAGCTGCACGCGGGCGATGCGGCAGCCAGTCTAGTGGATGACCACGATTTGGAGGACGAAGCGGATGAGCTGCACGGCACTGAACTGGAGGATGGGGCCTACAAGCGAATGAACACAAATCGCAAGCAGGGCAAGAAGCGACGCTCCGGTTCCGGTCGTCGTCGTCGCCTGGAGAATGAGAACGGACAATCGGCACGTGGCCGGGGCAGTCGTTATAAGCGTCATGCCATACTGCACGATGCGGAGGCCTCGCCGGACACAGATCGCTGGGCGGGCAGCAAATTGGCTGCCGACGGGGATGTCTATTACGTGCACATTGCGGACATACTCAAATCGCGTGAGCCCAATCTCCAGCTGCGCGCCAAGCTGCGCAAGTTGAAGCAGAAGGCAAGGCTGGCCAAGTGCATGGCCGATGGCAGCAGCGAGAAGTGCATCAAGTTGTTGGAGAAGCTCAAAGCCAAACAGGCGGAGGCAGCCAAACAGCAGGCGGCAGCAGAGAAACAGCAGCAGGAGCAGCAGCTGCAGGAGTTGGACCACGAGCAGGAGCTGGAGCAGGAGCAGGAGCTGGGGCCAAAGCAGGAGCACCATCGCCGACGCGGTGACAGTCACGCTGCAGAGCTCGACCAGCGTGACATGGAATCGCGTTGGCGCCGCAGCATCGATGCCAAAGGCGATGCCGGGCAATTGGAGGTGGATATGATGATAAATCATGGCAATCAGTCGAGCAGTGCAGCAGTGGCCCTGCAACGTGTAAAGCGCAAGTCGGGCAAGACCACGGGTGCACTGAGCCGTCCGAAAGGTGGTGGCGATTCCAGTTCAAAGACCACCAGTCGCAAGGACAAGGGTAAGGAAAATGCTAGCAAAAGAAAAGCATTTGCATAGACGCCAGACACTGGCAATGCCACAGTGCCCATGAAAATTGAATTGAATTGAAAGCCGCTGTCGCTGTCTCGTTGTCTGTCTGTCCGTCTGTGTTATGCTAAGCCACATCAACACCAACACACACACACAGACACACATAGACACGCAGACACACATACAGATACAGATACACCTGGAGTGTTGAGAGTGGAGTACACAGCAATATGAATACAGAGCCCACATAACACATAAAATCGTTAAAAAGCTAATCGCAGAGTCGCCCCAACGGGCGACTCCTCCACACGGAGTCAGCCATAAATCGCCTCAGTTCGCTCTCACGCTCAGCTCATTAACATGCTTCATGCTGGCATCGCACCATTTACTCGTCTCTGTCTCTATTTCCCCCACTGCCTCTAACTTTCTTGCACTCTTTCTCTCTCTCTTTTCCTCTCTCTCCTCTCTCTCGCTCTGTGTCCAGGAAAATAAAAAAAAAAGAATTCATTCTTTATCGTGGCTAGCCTTGTCATCTGTGTTGGTTCCAGCTTGTGGATTTGCTTATCCTTTATTTGTTACCCATTTTATATGCGCTTGCATAGGGTATGCGAGTTTTTAAAACCCATTTGATTGATGCTATGATATATACATATACATATATATGAAATGATCTGGTTGGAGCCAAGGGGATGGTCAGCTTTAAGCTTTACGCACTTTTGTATTGCTATAATTGATCATTCATTTGAAAGTTGTCTTAATCAGCCAATATATATGTGTCATTAACTAATATAATTTTATTAGCTAAAGCAAATCTTATCTTTCGTTTTACTCTTATTAGCTTTTGACCATAAACCTTCTTAGAGATATCTGATCGAGGTGGACTCTGCTTCTATCGAATTATAAAAATGGCATTATTTTAGTACCTATTATTTTCTCTACTTTTCTATTATTATTATTTGACTACTCTACTTTTCTATTATTATTATTTGACTACTTTCTTTCACATGAATACTGTCAAGATTTTATCTCTTATAGTTTTAATTTTTTATAAACTTTTCTATTATATCAGCTCATATAAAATATTCAATTTTGATCTGCATAACTATTTTACATATGTCTTCTTATTTCTAGGGTATAAAATCTCATGAGTTATACTTTCTTTGTGTTTCACCTACCTTTATCTCTTTCCTTTTCGCTTGTTTTTTTTCGTTCCTTCCTTTTTTTGGCCGCTTTATGCTGTCCTTTTGTTTACTTTGATTCAGCTGCCTTTGTCCGTTTGCGTTTTTTCTATTAGTTCGGGCACTTGGAACCGTGGTCTGAGCTTGGGCTTGGGCTCGGTGCTTGGGTCTGGCGGCTTGGCACTGGGGACTTCTGGTTTCTGCTTGTGTACTTGGGTCGCTGACAGCCTGCACGGCATAATATTATCTTTCATGTTATCTTTTGCCTTTTCACTTCCACTTATTTCTCTTTTTTTTTATTTTTTTGACGCCTCGTTCAAATATGAAGTTGTATCCTGTTAAGTGGCCTGTCCACCCCAAGCGCTGACTCCACTCCCCATTCGAATTTGGCGTCGTATAGCCCACACTCTTCATTTTCTCGGCGCTTTTAATGCATATCTAACGGCCTTAAGCTGGGCCATTGAAGTTCGCACGTTTCGTGCGGTTTAATGTGTGTGTGCTTAAGATGTGGATGCCGCAGTCGCTACTTCTGCTGCTTCTTAGCCTTTTCTAAAGGCTTGGCCACTTCAGCCATTGAAAGCTCTTGGCATCTGATAATAGCGAGTGGTGTAAGGGTTTTGGGTGCCGCTTAGATGTGTGTAGAGGTGTGTGCGGGGTTTGTATATAAACTCGTTGACTCGTTGAGCATTCAATGCTCTTTCATGTTCGCATTGACTCATTCACCTGTCGCTCCGCGTTTGCTCATATCGGTCACAACAACAGCTCATTAAATGCTTGCTCTACTTGCTCTCTCTCTCTCTCTCTACTCCCCTCTCTATCTCTCTATCTATCTCTCCCCACTGTATCCCGTTTCTTAGCATTTTACATTTGCCCATTTCATAACGCCCTCACCTGTTCTGTTCCGATTTCATCCCAATTTAGGTATCTATGACGAGGAGACCGGCTTTCCGCCCATGCACCCAGACGAGTCTGAGTTTGACGAGGACGAGGAGGAGGACGAGGAAATTGATATATTGCAACAGTTTACCGAGGTATCTGAGATACGCTTCCCAGGTGAAATTGGACCGATGGGCGATCGACGTCTATGCAAGATACGCTGTGTCAAGGGCAAGTGGGTGGGGCCACTGTGCGCCACCAATGAGGAGGGTAAGTGAGATTGCCCCCTCGATACACACATGCACACATATTACACAGCACACACGCACACAATGGAATGTTAATTATAGCAATAGCAATACAAATACGTAACATGTCATTACAGTAGAGACTCGTATAATAAAGACAACACAATCAGCACACCGCAAAAAAAATATATATAACAGCACCAGCAACAATCCAAGTTGTTTCATTTCAACATCTCGAATTCTATCTCTATTTATCTATGTGCAGCTATGTAGCTACACTCAGAGAAAGCTCAAGCACAAAATGCGAAATATTCAATATGAATAAGATGTTCATTATGATTTTATATATGTATTATCAATTTCATTATTATTATTATTATTGAAATCGATCGGAATGCACTTTTCTCTGAGTGTAGTGTATCTGCTATCTAACTGTGCATTACAATGCTGATCTCTGTGACATCTTTATCTGTAGATGACAACGGCAACGTGAAGTTTCAGCCACTGTACAAGAGCTGCCATGTCAATCGCATTCCGCCTCATCTGCTGCTCAGCTATCGCAACATCTCCGTGGTAAGTGATGACAGCCTGTAAAGCCGTCAGCCGTGCCAGGAGCTAAAGCACCAAAATACACAGCACACAGACACACACACACACACACACAGACAGACACCCACACACATGCACACATACAACAAACGCAGCAGTTACTCCATCCAAGCTAGTGAAGGCAACGGCCTTGGCATAGCCGAATGTGAGTCCAACTCAATATCGACTGTCTCTGTCACACAGCCTCTCTCTACTCTCGCTCTCTCTTCTATCTCTCTCTCTCTCTCTCTCTCTCTGTTTAAATATATCGCTCTCTCTTTCTCTGTTTCTCTCTCTATATATATATCTTAATATATATGTCTCTCTCTCTCGCTCAATTTCTCAATCATCTCTTGTATCGATATCAGCCGCACAAAAAAACAATTTGCCCAGCGTCATCCTAGAAAAAAATACAAAAAAATAAGAAATAAATATCTATATTTAAACGAACTTTGCATCCTGCATCCGCATCTGCAATGTGCAGCCACAAGACTCTGTATTTTTGGTACTCTTTGATCTCTCTCTCTTGCAGACACCGATACCACCAAATCGCGGCTGGCGTAAGACCCGCTTATCCAAATCGACACTTGTCTCAAACACAGAAATTGTGAGTGGCCATCCTTGACGTTGCGTCGTCTCGTCTACCTCTTCGTCTACTTTGTCTACGTATCTATGCATAACTTGCTCACATATGTAGAGTTGTGACACACATACACGCACACACACACACAAACAAATACAAACACAGATACCTCTACAGTACTACGAAGTTGAGCTTTGGACCAAAAAAGTTTTGGGTAGCATTGCGTAACTGAAGGATTTATATTATCTGAGGGGTTAATGTTTGCAATGATAGAATTTTGGTAGTTTTTCAAGCTATTGCTTATGACATTACCAAGATTTGTATATTCACTATAAACATTTTGCTTAAAAAACAATAAAGATATACACAAAATTAAAAATATTTTTATGAATATGTTATATAGCTAAAATTTGTATAACTGATGAGAAAGCTAAAGCTCTTTAGACATTGCATTTATAAGCCGGATCTTGGATAAGTTTAGGTATGGGAGGAATTTAGTGATAATGGAACTGCTTAAAAATTAAAAAGAGTTTGGGAATATATTGAATGGAGCTATTTGTATAAATAATATCTGAAGAGAGATTGAAAAAACAATTAGTTTCGATGCCACTTTGAAGAGATTTAATATAGAAACAGGACACATTTAACTCTCAAAGCAGTGTAATAGCCTAAAAGCATACTTTTTCTCTCAGTGTACTCAACGATACACATACAGACTTCTTACAACACATACACACACACACATCCACACCAAGTAGTGTCTGCCCCAAGTAGTGGGTGCTGTTTATGGTTTTTGACAATGAGCAAATATTTTTTGTATGCACGGCTTTAGCATTGACCATTGGGCGCACAGGCACACACACACAGCGTCACACACACATACAACTAAAACCCAATATACATTTACAGACAGCAACAAGAGAACACTATGGAAATTGCACGCCAGCACGCCCAAGCCACGCCCACGTCCATAGAGAGTGCGCCTCTAACTAGTGTTAACAGCTTGTATATATAAGTCTAAACAAAACATTTTTTATACTCTTCTCTCTCGTTCTCTCTCTCTCTCTCTCTCTCTCTCTCTCTCTTTCTCTCTGTCTTTCGCTCAACTACTGCACTGCACGTAAAATAAAAAAAAAAATGAAAAAAAAAACTTTCGCTTCATTTCAAATGCCTGAATCTCTGCCTGCTGTTCGCCTAACGTGTCACGACATCACACATCGCACGATTCACGTGTCACGCCCGCTGTCCCACATCACATTGTACACATTGAAACTACTGCAGAACGTCGGCTGGGATCTGCCACATGGCCATTCACTGCAGGCCCGCTGCCAGGAGCTGGGCATCTACAAGCTTTTGGGCGAATCCCGTGTGCTCTGCTCGAATGGACTCTGGGCACCGCGTATGCCCAGCTGTGTGCCCACCACCATCTTGACCAACTACTCGGAGGACAGTGCACCCTCCATACGCATCAAGATCTTCAATGGATCGCACTCGTTCGAGCCATCAGGCGTAATGGCCGTGCCGCCGCACAGCACCGTGCAAATGGACTGCATGTATCCGCGTGTGCGTGGCACTCCCGAGTGGAGCTGGACCAGCTGGTATATGCAGTATAATACGGGTGCGTCAAAGTTTTTTTTTTTTTTTTGTACACCCTTAACACATTGAAAATGGGAAGTCAGGTTAAATGGGGTTTGTGAATAATATGCAGCAGACTGAAGGAGGTGCAGCAGACCCATATAAAGTATATATATTCATAAACAGGGCGACAAGCTGAGTCGTTTAAGTCCAGTCCGTCTGTCCGTAAGTCCGAGTGTCATATCATTCAGCTTTTGTCATGCAGTCTCAGTGCATTTATCCTCTGCCATAAATTCGCTAGCAGATTTAAACTAAGAGCATTTAAATTGATGTGAATCATGAATATGTTTTCTATTTTATAATAAATAAATTCATATTAGTCAGTATTTGGCATTGATGTACCAAAAGTTTCATAGATGTACCATCCATGGAGTGTCATATCATTCAGCTTTTGTCATTCAGTCTCAGTGCATTTAGCTTCTGGACTTCGTAGTCGAGCAGTCTCGACTAGAGCATTTTTACTTGTTTTAATATGAGAGAGCGTGGGTGATTCTTCTTCTTCTTCTACTTTTTGATTTGCAGGCTGGTCTCCGGCTGGCGAGGAGAAGGCCGTGCGCTATCGGCTGAGCATCAAGAGCATCGAGAACAATGATTCGGGCACATTTACGTGCACTTCGCCGCGCGGTTTGACAAACAGCATTGCCGTGGTGGTGGCCACTTCGACGTGCCCGCAGCTAACCGAGCCGATGGCGCCGCTCAGGCTACGGCTCGAGGGCAATAAATTGGGCCAGCGAGCGCACTATGAGTGCCCCGAGGGCTTTCGGCTGGATGGCGCCTGGAATGCCACCTGCCTGGCCTCAGGCAATTGGTCATCGCCGTCGCCAACATGCCATCCCATTCAATGTCCACGTCTCGTGCTCGACGATCCCCATCTCAGTCTCATTGAACTCAATACATCGGCATGGGGGCGGGCGGTGTTCAAATGCCAATGGGGCTTCAAGCTGACCGGACCGGCGCTTCTCGACTGTGAGCCGACGGGCGTCTGGAGTGGCCCAGTGCCACGCTGCAAAGGTAAGTCTGATTGCCCAATTGTTGGCCAATTAAGGTAATTTTATTTTATGCTAATAGTAGCTAAGGAGAGTGAATAGAGAATGAGTCTAAAGGAACTTTTTACATTTTCCCTGAAGACCCATAGCATTTCATTATGAATAAGAATTCATTTGCGTGAATACTTCATTGGAATTAAATATTAATTGACTTTGCTTTATTATTCAGTACTCTAATTATTATTATGTTTATTTACTTTTATTTATATATTAATTTGTTGGCCTAGCTGCATAGGAGAGCTCCTGGGTTTATTTTAATCTCCATTCATTGTCTTTCAATATTTCTTTGTCTTAGTGTATGAGTTCTATCAATATCTATCAAACTATTTATCATTTATCAATATCTTTGTGCTTTAAATAATTAATGCCTTACACTTAAATATTTATGAACTCATTTCATAAATATTCCATATATCAGTTCTTTGTAATTTTCAGCCATTCAACTCTGTCGGTCAGCTCATTAATATTTAATATTCATTAATATTTTTCAACATTTCATTTGCCAACTTACTTCAGGTTATTCTTCTCTTCATTCAATGCTCAACATTGATGTTTTTCTTGTAAATTTCATTTGTTTTTATTATTTTGTCATCACCTCAATAATGGATTATCCTTGTTCTGCCAATTCGGTTTGTTTTACACTTTCATTCGGCCAATAATAAATAATTCATTTCTTTTCATTTGTCATTTGTCCTTTCATTCATTTAATTTTATTTTTTTCTCTCTTTCTCTGCAGTCATTCAGTGCGTGATGCCAGTGGCGCCGCTAAATGGACGGATCGGGGGCACCAGCTTGAGCCAGAGGCGTTTGACCGTTGGCGCTTTGGTCACATTCAGCTGCAACGATGGCCACACTCTGGTCGGCGAGTCGAGCATCATATGCACGGAGAACGGGTTCTGGTCGCACTCGCCACCATTTTGTAAGTAGACAACTGATAAATGCCAATTAAATGCACAGATACGCTGCGATTCCTTGCGTACTCTTCCAAAAAGTGGGCCACCACTCACAAATCAAATGAATTAATGTTACTTGTGTTGTATTTCCGCTGTATAACGATACCAATCGATACCACGATCAACGTTAACCAACTAATCGATAAACCGATCACGCAAAACCAACAACCGTTATACCATCACGATTCATTCCATGTACGAACCATCATCCCCACAATTAACTAAATGCGCCTTGCATGCCCAAAACGAAACGATCATCCACGCATCCAATACGCTTCGATCTTCGATCTCCGAACTACGATCTACGATCTCCGATCTCCGATCTCGCTCAGGCAAATCGCAATGCCCCTATCCGGGCGATCCGCCCAACGGCCTGATTGCTCCACTCAAGTTCAACTATGATGCGGGCGACTATCTGAGCGTGCAGTGCCGGCCCGGCTTCATCCAGATACAGACGAACGAGGATCACACCACGGGGCCGCCCGAGCGGCCAAAATGTCAGCCCGACGGCAAATGGTCCGGCCCGTTGCCCAAGTGTCGCAGCTACGAGGAAGTGTAGCTCAATCGAATACCAGCTGGACAACGACGCCTCGGCAAGGCGAGCTACAAATTTTAGTCTTTAGAATCTGTGGTCGAAAAAAACTGAAAAAAGAAACAAACAAACCAAAAATTCAAACCAAAACCAAAAAATAAAACCCGAGTGATATTTAGATTAAAGTTAGTGCAAGGTATCAAAATTAATTAACATAATTACGAATTCATTATCTTACTCATTGGCTCCAATTGAATTGAACTTTTTCACTTTGACATCACTCGCTATCTGATATATGTTTTAGCTCTGCTAAGGCCCACTTAAGTAAATTCTCGATAAAATTCCACTGAAGAGAAGTTCTTAGAAATGATTTTAATGGCAAGAAGAAGACGAAGAAAGAGAAACCTGAGCAACACAACTATATGAAATATGTAACATAAATATGAACGTTAAATGTTAAAAAAAAAAGATATACAAACTTATCAATTTCTTTCTTTATTTGCTAACGAAAACTTTATAAATAATATTCCAAAATTTTATGCTTCAATTTTACATTATCAAAATGAGAAAAAGAAAAAAAAGGAAAAAAATAATATATCTATAATCAACAGTTAATTAAAGATATTCCAGATTTAACAACGGAATACAAAGTTAATCTTCTTATAAACACATTTAACTATATATACACATAGAGCAGATATAATATATATGTATATATATCTATATCTATAAACCGATGTAAAGCTCAATGATATATACAAGTTGATTGATGGATTGATTGATTGATTGGTTAGCTAGTTAGGCGCAATCACTTGCCCAATATTGAAAAGAAAGAAGCAAAGAAATCATATGTAAGATGTCTGATATATATGATATATAGGAAGATCTGTATTGTACGAGTCTGTAAGCAATTGCAAAGTGAGGAAACTAACTTTTAAATAAAACTCATATGAATTATATATCTATGTATAAATTGCAAACCCGAATTCTCTCTCTCAATGCATTTATAATTGTTTCCAGCCTCAACTCATCTCCGCAGCAGCTGCAGCTGCTCTGTTCTGCTCTGCTCAGGCATGGCGCACTTCTAACTTGGCTTTAATATCCGCTAGCAAACGCAGAAACGTAATTTTTGGTTAATGCGCCAAATGTGTGCCAAGGAAAACATATTTCACTTTTGCGCCAAGCCAACGAACGGCTTTTCGGGCGCCTAAACAAGTTGATAATGCGGGGCGGGAACGGGCTTAAACTCAACTGCAAGATAATTGGGATACCCTGTAAAGATCAACTTTAGTTTGTTGAGTGATAGAATCGCAAGAAAGTGATATTCAATAATTAAAATATTATTATCCAGAACGAATGGTCTTTCAAGCATATTATTATTAAATAGTTAATTTGGATTAAATTTTTGAAATACCCTAGTTACTAAAGGTAAATTCCAAAAAAAACCCCACTCTTAAGCGAAAAATACTTATCGAAATAATCTCTCAGCTTAAGTTTATGACATGGTAAGTTGGTTTTTCGCATGATAACCATATGCATATATTCGTAAAATAGTTTCCCAACGCACTCATAATAACTGTCAGCTACTTTTTTTGCGAAAAATAAAGTACAGGAGCATTAATATATCATATACATAAGTACATTATCCCTAAAGCATACATACAGCCATAAAGAAAGGCTCTTAGTCATACGTTTATAGATCATATGGTAAGTATATACAAATTTTCATGCTTATAGGAAGACATTAACAGCCACGCTTGCTATATATATGTATGTGTGTGTATAGGTGTACATATATATACATATGTATATATTTATACATTAATGCATTTGCAGTCTTTATGACAAAATTGAAATAAACCCTGGAGGACTACAATAAACCATTTGCTTACACGCATCTGTGCACTTTGCTCGTGTGTGTGTGTGTGTGCATGTGTGTGTGTGTTGAGTGCGTAACAGTTGTGCTTCAGGCTTTTGCTACATAGTCATAAACACACGCCCACAACCACCACACCACCCACTCAACACACTCACACACACACACACACGCATATATGAGCAAAGTTATAGCTGGCAACCTGGCCGCACACCTGAACAAAATTAATTTGTTTTGTTCTTTTACCTTTGGCTGCCTGAAGCGCTGCGCTTTAAATGAAACGATTGACGCTGCCAGCGCAGCACACAGCCAGGCACAGTCAGCTCATATATGGATGGTTACACATACAAAGGGTACACACACTCATACACACACACACACACACAGTTGGCCGCAAAAGCCATTGTCGTTTATTCATTTTGGCAACGCCGCCCTTCTGCGCATTTAATGGCAATTTGTGCACAAGTGTGTGCGTGTGTGCTGGTATGTGTGAGTGTGTTATGTTGTGTTTTGGCAGCTGTGCATTAGAGTGAGATCTCTGTCTGTGTGTGTGCGCCTCGCAAAAAAGGTGTCTAAATTGAGACGCCGTGTCGCAACATTAACTGCCATGTGCGTAATTAAAATTAACTGCCGTAGCTGCTGCTGTTCCTGCTACTGCTTCTGCTGCTCCTCCTGCTGCTACTGCAAATTGGTTTTGCTTGTTACCCAACAAAAAAGTACTGAGAAAAATGTAGCAAATTGTAATGTTAGAGTTGCGTGTGCTGCGTGCTTGCTGCTAGTGCGTGACACGACAGAGACAACAGCGCGTATGCGTGATAGAAAATAGAAAGCATTTCGCATTTTATTGTTTAAGTTCAATCTGTAGAGCTATAGAAGACATTGTTTATCACTTGTATATATCTGTTAACAGAACCGCCAAGAAATCTTATTATTAGGGGAAATAATTGATGGAAAATGCATAAATGTATGATCTCTTAGCCCAGAAAGACTGCGAGAGTTTTAAGCATTATTTTAATGAATTTATGGAAATATACAATATTTAAAAAAATTATTTTAATAAGAACTGAGAAAGTTTATTTTGAGTTATTATTAAATATTTTATTTTTTAAATATTTTATTTATTAAATTCTTTTTTTCTCTATAACTAGCTTTATTAAAATATTTACTATGTTATTTTCGTGTTAACAATTTTTATTTATTCATATCTTTTTGCAATAGAGAATTAAAGATCAAACTTCCTATAAGTTTTACTTTTTTAATCAACTTTCAGTTGCTCCCCTAAACATCTCCTCACCGATCATCTCAAATGAATTGCCAAAAAGCTTCAATGCTACTTAGGAAACACATTTGGGTCGAACAGTTTGGCTTTAACAGTTTCGGCAGTCGCACGCTTAAATTGTTTTAAAGAGCAACAAATTATTTTAGGCTAGGTGCCTAATTAGCTCGCGCTTTTGTTAGTATGCGCCCAAAATACACAAATGATGATGATGGGAGGGAGGAGCGAGGAGGCAACAATATATGCCACGCCCACATAGCGTACAATTAGCAGCTGAATTTCCATTTGTGCGGCTGCTGTTAAAAAGTTGCGTTGCGTGATTTGCGCAAAAGTTGCGCAATTTTCATTAGCACCTCAAAAACTTTGCTTTAGCAACTGTGCTAAGAAGCAACGGGATAACAGATCGCTATCTCACTCGCCCTCTCTGCCACTCTGTGGCTCTCTCGCTCTCTGCTGCTACTGGCAGCTTAAGCATATCACAACTGCAATATTTTCTGCCCAATGCTCTCTGGCTAGGAGCAATGAGCTATGCATGTCACGTAGCTGCGACTGCCGCTGTGAGCAGCACCCATACACACACACACACACACACGCACACATGCATATGTCACAAAAAAGAAAGAAGGAGAGAGCGCGCATTGCAATGGCATCACGAGCTTGGCCTGCATCACACAGCTATTCAGCTACCCGGCTGCCCGCTCTCTTTGTCTGTTTCTCTTTGCTTTTCCCCTCCACCCGCTTTCTTTCCTTGTTAAATGCATGCCAAAGCCGAAGGCTAACTACATTTGGCCCCCGCAACGACCTCTACTTTATCAACTATGTGTCGCTCTCTCTCCCTCTATGCACATGTGTGTGTGTGTGAGTGTGTGTGTGTGTGTGTGGCTGATGGGTTAGACAAAGTGCACTGTTGGCCATAAAGTTATCTATGCCATTTATTCGCACAATTCGCTTGTTTTAAAGTTGCGCACATTATTCCAGCCGCATAGTTGACAAATTTTCCGCAGGCAACCTTATTGGACATAAATATATATACATATATGTATATATATGTATTATATATGTATATATGCATAAATCCCTATTTCTATTCGTGCAGCAGATGGCCACGTTTATGGCTCTATGACTAGATGAAACTCAAATTAAAAGCATTCAGCCCGAGGCCCTGTTTAGAAATGATGTGCCGGACGAGGGATTTTGATGATTGGGTCTCGTTGTCAAACAAAATGCATAAAAAATTGTTACAGGAAAAACTTTATTTGCTCTAATTTGCAATTTATGTTTGTGCACACAGCACAAAATGGGTCAAATTAAAAAAAAAAAATACTAAAAATTGCCTTAAATATTTTATGATAGCAAATGTAAAGCTTTCTCAAAGGGATTTAAAATATTGACTGCTATGAAAGCTATTAAGTATAGTATATAAGTATCACAATTTAAATTCGTATTAAATTCGAGTTATTGATTCATTTATGCAGATTTTTTTAGTCTTTTTTATAAGCAAAAAAAAAAAAAAAAATCTCTATCATAAAAACAATCAGTCAAAAGATTAGCTATTTTTTTGGCTACACAAATGTCCCAGCTGCATTTAGATAAAGAGCACGAACGCACACACACATACACACGCAGAGAGCGAGAGAGAGAGGGTGGGCGCTCCGTCACTTGTGGGCAATAATTTATGCCCGCGCTGTTGACACGTCATTATTGTTGTTGCGCTTGATCCCGTGAAATGTATGGGCAGCAGCGGTGACTCTGCAGAGCGGGAGAAGTCACTCATTCCATGCGCTCAGTAGAACGTGAGAGGAGAGCAAGTGTATAATGTGAGTGCAATTTCTTATAGCTGACTACCGACTAAGTCTTGCTTTGTTGGTGAGCGCAGGGGCGAGCGTGAGTGAAATTAGGCAATTTAGTCTGTGCGTGTTCGCTCTTTTGTTCCATTGAGTCGGCGCGCCCTTGCGTCTGTTGATCGGCTGCGATTTTTTGCGTGTGTGTAAAAATAAATTATATTCTAATGTGATCAAATAAATGAAAATTGTGCGAAGTGCTATCAGTTTGTGATGTAGTTGTACTGTATTATGAACTTTATAACAATTAGAATATTTTTTTTGGTGTAAGCAATTAATTGCGGAGTAATTCAGCAAAAGAGACAGAGAGAGAGAGAGAGAGAGGAAGCAGGACTGGAAGGCATACGTGAGTACCTAAAAGCTTTTCTCGGTTGTATGTATGTAAAAGTGTTTTTGCGGGAAACATACAGAACAGAGAAAATATTTAAATATTCATCTTTTATATGATTATATTTTTGTTTAAAAATCTTTACAAATATTTGTTTTTGGCATTCAATCCCAAATCATATTATCCAAAGGGGGCGTGAAAATGTTTATTGTATGCGAATATTGTAGAAACAATTACTCAATGCAAATGTTGGAGCATTTGACATTTGGTTAATGATTTGTTTGGAATTTGTGCTCCTAACTTGGTCAGTTTGGATCATCAATCAGCTCGGATGCTGTAAACAACAGATGTACATGCCTGATGGCCAAATCCTTGGCGAATCGTCGATATTCTATCAATAGTTTAGGGCAGCGCTTAAATAACATGACAGACCGAGTGCAATTATTAATGATGCCAACTGCCATTTCAAATTTGATAAATGTTGCCAATGTTTTCCTGTCAGTTCGGCTGTTTCGACTCTCGAATTCTTCGTTCGCTTTGTTTAACATGCCGCAGCTGACATGAACCGAAAGTCCGAGCCGAAAATAAACGTGTATGCAACATGTTGGCGGTTGCACATGGAAAAGCAATGTCCTGGCAGGAGCTGTCAGGCAGTCAGGCAGTCAGGCAGTTCGTTAGCGCCGTTGCATATGAAATTCGATGCGAGCTTTTGGCAATTTATTTCAATTTGTTGCATCAAAGGACGGACTCAAAGAGCCAATGATGGCCTTAATTACGGCTCATGAGCCATAAATCAAGTGTGTGGACAGAGGCATCGGCATCGGCATTGGCAGCATTGCAATTGCTTTCTTCATAATTGTTTGACTGTTCATTTGGCCAATTGTAGAGCAATTTGCGCTAAAGCTTTGACATTTAAGCCAGAGTTCAACTGCTTTAACCTATCACGCAATTAACCGCAACATTGTAGACTTAATTGAAATCCGACACCTTGACGGGTTGTTTTTTATTTTATTTAATTTTATTTTTTTTTTGCTACTATTTGAATTGGAAACGCAGCAGCACTTGAAGTTGAACGCGCCAATTGCTCCCCTAGGAGCATTTTGTTATGCGCCGCACTTCAATTAATTCACCCACACGCATACATACGCATATACACACACATAGGGCGCAAAGAAATTGAATTTGGCATTAAGCATACGCAGCGTTTGCCGTCTGCGTTGCTTAACTGATTCATTTGAAGCGAATTAACATTTAGATTAAAACGCAACACCAAAATGCAAAATATAAAAGAAGAAAGAAACAAGTAAAATATATATAAATAAATAAATATACATATGTATGTATATTATATACATATAATTTTTCATAAATATTTATTGCAAGCAACGGACTTTGCGGCGACTTTGGCAACAGTTTCAGTTGCAGCAATCTAACTTCTTACGATGAGACCTCCAGCCAGAGCTTCAGTTCAGTCCAGTCCAGTCCAAGTACTTTGCATTTGTGCACAATGTAATAAGAGATGAAAGCTAACAACAGCAGCGGACGCATAAATAGAACCAGCTGAAGCAGCAGCGGCAGCAGTGAATGGGCATTGGACGTTGGGCAAGCAGAGAATTTTTTACTGCTAGCAAACGAAATGAAATGTAAGTAAGCGTACGCTAAGCGAGGGAGTGCATGACTAGGAGATACCCTAAGCAGTTGATGAATATGAATATGGTGAATGATCCTAACTATTCTACTACTTCTAGTTCTATTCGCAAACAAGCTTAAGGAATCAATTATATATAAATTATCGTTTCTGTCTGTTACACTCAGATACCCTATTGAACTATTTTTAATGCAACGATAGAGAGAGAGAGAGAGAGAGCGAGAGGGAGACTCTGGCAGTAATAGAGAAATGAAAGCCAAAAGCAGCAGCTGCCAGGCAAAACACAATGTTATTATTGATATCAATATGCATGAATAACAGAGAATTTAATATAAATTGAAAGAGCAATGGGCAATGGCAAACGCAATGGCAAAAGCAATGACAGCATTGAGCTGTATTCTTAAGACTCTTGAATGGGTAACTCAATTAGAGGTATTTTGTTAAATTTGCCCTTGTCAGACATTACGAGCTTTTCTTTATGCATGAACAAACATGCACAACAACAATTAGTTGTATTGAAAATAAATTGAAGCGTACTTCTTTGCAATTAATTTTGTAATAGGTAAACTTCTTTGGGAAGTAGAGCTGAATATACTGAAGTAGTAGTAGAATATTTAATAATGTGATAATTTATTTAATGAAATGTATGTAAAGTCTTCTATCGAAGATCTTTGGATTCTCTGAAATCAAATTAAGGAAGATGACTTGCTGAGTTATAAATTAAAGAACAAAACAGAGATATCATACATAAATATAGTTATATCTTATAATAGAACTCATAATGTTAATTAACATATGTAAAGTTACATTACAATGTGTCTTGAACAGTAGGTTATTTAGTTATTGCTTTTCTAGTTAATTACATTCCAAATAATAATCGAAATGAATGCAAATATAAATGGGAAAAAAGAAGACAAAACGAACATCATAATATATGCTCTTGAATATATGAATGCATAACATAATACACACACATATATACGTGTGTGTGTATGGATGTATTTGTATATTTATATGCAAACACATATAATAATCCTCGGGCTCATTGATATGCAAATTGTGCGTGCCTATTTAAGGCTTAAAGCCAAACAGCCAAGTGCCAAACGCCCTGCAGTCTATTATTTGTTGTTGTTTTCTTTATTTATATATATATATATATATATGTATATATTCGTCGTATGGCAGAGCAAATTTAATTCACAAAATTGCAGCTCATGTATTTTGGTGCGCTGCTCATATCTAGTACTATATTATGCTCTTTTGTGTTGTCGGAAATTCAACTTCCGTTTGTCGTTTACAGCTCACTGAATTTACTTTTCTCTTTCACATCAAGTCGCTCTCTCTCTCTCTGGCATTAGAAAGAAGTGCAAACAAATTGTAAAGCCCGCTGCGAGCACTTCATAAAATGTGGCTGGCAGGGGGGCGGGGGGCGGGGGGCGGTAGGCAAATCAAATAACTTTACACCTCCAACCAGGCCAAAAGGGAACCTGCTGTGCCTGCTGTAATATAAATAATAAGCATAACAGCGGGCAATAAAACCAGAACTGAGCAACAACAACAACAACTGCATGGCTCAAGGTGCCAGAAGACAAAGGGACAAAAGGCAAAGTCGCAGCAAATGACAATTGACACAAGTTGCCAGCTGGGCGGAGCGTGGCGGGGGGAGTGTGCGACAAGTTTTTGTTTAGCACTTGGCGCAATTTATTTTATTGTTGTTTGGCCAACAAGTTGCGCTCATAAGTTGCCAGCTGTTCAGCTAAAACGGCGCTCAATTTTGGGTTTTGCCATGGCCCAAGAAAGTTGCCAAAGAGTTTTTCAATTTTTACAGAAATTCTCATGCCGCAAAAAAAAAGAACCTGCATTAATTACGCTTTGAATCCATTCAAGGCCAAAAAGTCAATCAAATTGCTGAAAATGTAAAGCAAACAGAGACAAACAAACAAATACGTTTGATAAACATGCAGCAGCCGCCGTGGGGTGGGGCGTGGCGCACAATGATGAACTCGCGGTCAGCTGCAGCCGAAAAAATGAATCCGAATGAATACTCCCGCTCACTCTCGCTCTCTCTCACTAAACCGCTGTCACTGTCACATGGTGCGTATGTATACATATGTGTGTCTGTGTGTGTGTGTGTTGCGCAAACAATAAATAAAGTCTAGCCAGCGGACACTTCAAAAAACAATTATCGCTGCTAGCGGGTTACGCCCGACTGCAGCAGCAATTGTCCATTTGGGGATTGCGAAATTTCGATTGTGGATTTCAAATTTCGGTTCACTGCCTCGCATACAAAAAAATAAGCAAAACAAAACTTTTTGCACTTGTTCAAATATACATATATATTAATGTGTGTATATATGCTTATACAAATGGCTTTCGCCAATAAAACGGCATCCAAATTATGTTGTTTACATAAAATAAGAGCGGCGCAAAATGCCATGGCAATGCAGGGAATGCACGACTAGAAGATAACTGCATGTTGATATTTGATCAGAAAAAAGCTCTGCCCAGAAAAGGAACTCTGCTCTTTTTCTGAAGAGAAATTCTGCTCTGAAGGGAACTCTGATCTAAAATCAAATTGCGCCCTAAGAGACAAATCTGCCCAAACAGGGCATTTCGTTCTGCAAGAAAGTACTGCCGTGAATGGAAATTCTACTCCTAAGGGAAATTCAGCTCTGATCTGAAGCGAGTTTCTGCCTGAAAGAGAAATCAGCAGGGCAATTCTGCGCTGTAGGGAAATTCTGCTCTGAGCGAGTAATGTTGATTATTTCCTAGGGCGCTTTAGTCTCTTTTATTAAAAAGTAAATTACATTTCTGTTATTAAACTCTCGTTAACAGTTTATGTTTGCTCTGTAAACAAGCATAGCCTGTTGAAAGTCTACTACAGTTACAGAGTATTGGAAACCCAAAACAAATCGCATAGCGTGAAGTTCTGACAAGCGGAACAGGAACTGGAAGTGGCTGTGTATTTGCATATGTGTGTATACATTTGTGTGTGTGTGTGAGTCTGAGAATAAGTTGAACAAACAATGGCAGCTGAAATCTGTACATAATTGTTAACAGCTCTCATTGTTATTACTGTTGTTGTTGTTTTGGCGCCGACAACCAAAAGGTCAGTAACTGAGGATAGGGCAAAGGTCATCATAATTAACCCGGCGAGCAACAACAGCTGTTAATAACATTAACATGCGTTGCATTCAAGCTGTCAGCCAAACGGTTTGCCGAGCTGTTAATGACGGAAAGAAATGCCAGTTGAATTGGCCATGGGGCCATTTGGTTAAACGGGCAGAATGAAAAAGCGTGAATTTTCAACACAGAGACTGACAGACGGACGGACGCGCCCTGTCAGACTTTTGGCTATGAGCTTGTTTGGCGACTGCTTACATGTGTGTAATCAGATTGGAAACACATTTGCCTCGAAAGCCAATTAAGGTTGCCCCGGGCTGCCATCAAATCAAAAGTAAAAAAGGTTTGATCAACGAGGGCAACTTGAAAGTTGAGTGATGAAAACGCCTGGCAACGCTGTCAGGGAGCAAACGCGACGCGTTCGCTGTCTGTATAAATATGGCAGAACATATGTGCCGCCTCCTGCTCCTCCTCCTTCTCCTCCTGTATGTGCTCCTGGCTGCCCATGGCAACATGAGCTGTCAATTTTGGCCAGAATTTAAAGTGCTTGACTTGGCTTGGCAGTTTTCGCTTGCCGTTAACTTAAATTCTATTGCCAATTGCAGTCGCTGACGACAGATGCAATTACCAAGCAACCAAGCCCCGCGCTGCCACCACCACCACCACATTCAGTCAATACCTACCACCAGCCACGCCCTGCCGCTGCTTGTCCTTTGGCTCTTCAGTATGTGTGTGTGTGTGTGTGTTGTGCGCTCGTAAATTGCCAGCGTGATATTAAATTACGTGTGACTTTCTACTTCCGCTGTTACGTAATCCATTTCCGGTTCGTTGGTTGGGTTACATTTACCGTTAATCTCGTGCTAAGCGCCTCAAATAAATTATTCGCAGTACAACGACGCTACCACCACCCCGCACTCTTCACATTTCTTACCACTGTTTGGCCTGAAATTTGCAATTAAAGTGCATGCCTCGGTGGTCAGGCGTTGCCATTCGCCATTTGCCATTTGCCATTGCCCGCCTCGCTTTTGTGGCCGACGCTTGACCCAATTCCACAAAACTCAGACAGCATTTGGTCAGCTGCAGCCGGAGCAGCGGCCGCTTTTGTTCAGCTCCAGCCAACGCTAATGTGTGGCGAAACGCGAGCGAAAGCCCCATATCAAATAGTCAAGAAAAAATCACAGCAAGCGAGCAGTCTGAAAAGGGTATATAAAGCATATATATAAATGGCTGATTATTCCCATAGAACTCATATGATATTTACTATAAAAGAATTGGAGTAGACTTTATGATTAACACCAATAGCACAGTGAGATCTACGTAGCCCTCAATATACATACATTCTCAACAGAATTCTACAATTCCCAACAAATTTTACAGCTTAAATGACAAATATTGCTTTGAGATGAAGAGAAAACCTGCACAGCTCACATAGATTTCAAATTTTGACTGCTTAAAGCCTTATCAACTTTCTCATCTGTTAGTCTCTCTCCCTCTCCCTCTCCCTCCCTCTCTCTCTCTCTGCGTTTCAGATTTCCTAACAAAATAAGTATACCCATTGTTGGGTAATAAAAAATAGGAGTATATTGCGAAACGCTCTGAATGCCGTTTGGCTTTTGTGGCCTCGTCTGCTGTTGCCAGTGCGGTTCTCTCTCTCTCTCGCTCTCTCTCTCTCTCTCTCCCTCTCTACCTCCTGGCTGTTTATCAGTCTAAAAGCACCTAATGGATTAGAGAGCTAGCGAATCTGTGAGTCTCCGCATTTGGTTAACTGCATTTGCATTTGGGAGTTCGCATTTCAGCTGCTGCTGTTGCGCCTCAAATGCCATTTGATTGCATTAGGTGCCCAAATGTGTGTGCCATGGAAGCACGCAAAACCAATGCGTCGTATACGTTATGCTCCATAGAACACGTCAGTTGACAAATATTGGCATCAAAAACAATTCGTTGTGGCCGAGGCTCAGGCACAGATTTGTGTTGTTAATGCTTGAATTGAGCGCTGCTTTGGTCACATGCTGAAATTTGTTCAACCAATTTCGAATGACATTTTCGGGCTGTTCTATGAGATTCTCAGTGGCGATGATTCAAAATTTAAGGCATATTTAGGTTAGTTTTGGTATGGCAAGGAATATTGTTTTCTCTTGCTGTTGTTACTGATTATGTCTGTCGCCTCTCTATGTGATTCTCAAAATGTATGTACTTTAGTAATTTATAGGAAACTATATCCTTTTCCTCTCTATTTAATGATTTATTTCACTTACTCTCTCTTTGATCTCTACTTTTTTCATTTACTTATTGCGCCTCTATGGGATTTTCAGCAATTTAAAAAATAGAAAAAATAAACCTACCTTGTCAATTAGCTCTAATTAAAGAGAAGACAGCTCTAATTTATTACCCTCTATACTTTAGCAGCTATAATTTGGTTTCTGCACTGCCAGCTCTATAGAGCCGCCTCTGCTGTGTGGCTCGCATTGAGCAATCTATTTTGATAGTCTCCATAAAATTGAATTACGTGGCCAGAGTAGTTGCCTACCTGGTCGCCAGCCTGTTTGCCACCCATTGCATTTGCGGTACATCAAAGCCAAATGCACTTAATTGAGTGGCTGACTGGCGTGCAAGACAAAGAGCCTGGCGACATTCACATGCGATGCGATGCTATATGTATGTAGGCCCCAACTGCACTCTGTCCACGGGACACTAGACTCCTATGCTGTGCTGTGCTGTGCTGTGTAAAATGCTCGTCCATTAGCTCAATCAGGCAGCCCAGTATCAAGCTGGCCAATCAATTAAATGCCTTAATTTACTCAAAGTTAAAGCTGCATTTTATGGTCGGAGCTTTAGCTATGCGAGTACACTCAGCGAAATTGGTCAAGGTTGTTTGGGTTCATTTTAAAATTCAATTAAGTCTTATTAAATTTCAATTAGGATTAAAGTTTGTTTTAAAAATTGATATAAAAAGTTATTAAAATAAGAAAAGTGAAGTCTATCGAGTACATAAATGTCTAATTCGATTTTTCTAATAATTATAATAATTATTTTATGAGTCATTTCATTTTAAATTTTTGATAAATAATTTTTAAAATTTTATTAAATGAAAAATCAAGCAAAATAAATTTACTATATTTTTTTTTTAGCCTAGAAATAGTTGAGCAAGATTTCACAACAAATAAAAGTTCAACTTTATATACATACATATGTTGATAGTTTCATTTAGAAATAATTATAAAATAATAAAAATAATTTTAAATAATATGTGGCTAGTCCCTTTTAGAAATAAGTATAAAATCTGCATTAAAATTATTTGTTAAGTGAAGTTAAAAGAAGTCTTTAACATTTACTATGAATGTTATTTATAAATATATAGAAAAATGTTTATAAATTATAATAGATTTTCAGCATCTGAACGATTTTCTGTTTGTATTGCAATTGTTATAATTAGCATAATTGCTCTCCCATTTAATTGTTTACACCCAATTTCTATTCAATATGTTATATAGTTACTACTAAATACTTTCTCTCAGTGCATTGTTGCTTGTTGCGGCCATTAAGCGTTAACGCCGTTCGGTAAATGTATGTCATCATGTGGCCAGGCCCCAACGTTGCCCGCTGGCGCTGCACTGCGTCCCAAGTGCGCTCATTACATGAGCCTGAGGCTTTGCCAAGTGGCTTTAAATTGCCATTCCGAATGTCCGTTCGCTCGGCATCGCCACTCTGTGCCCTCTCGTCGCCTCTCTGGTCCCTGCAAAAGAGTCCTCTCTCAACTGCTGCTGCTGCTGCTGCTCATATCCGCATCCATGCGGCTGTCGTCTGCTGCTGATTAACGCTGCTGAAATGTGACCATTTTGCGCTTTTATCGCTTTAATTGTTGCTGCTGCAGTTGCAGTTGCAGTTGCAGTTGCAACAGCGCCGACAACTGCGCTTCCTGTGTCACAGTTTTGCATCCGTTTCCTGTTTGGCTGGCAGTGCTGAAGTGGCGCCTGCCCAAGCAGACTGACAGCAATGCAGGTCACTGCACACAAGCAATGGCAGCAGCATCAACAACAACACACACACACACACTGACACACGCGCTGCGTACACTCATCAATTACATTACGCATACGCAGCGTAAACAGGCGAAAGATGTTGATTTCTTATCAGCATAGACAAGAGCATGTAATTTACTCTGTCTGTCGAGTGCGCATAGAACAGAGCCCAATAAGAATGCAGAATTTAATTAAAGTCGATCAGGCAGCAACAATAAATACAACCAACAACAAGGAGCTGCCAGCCGCTGAAACTGCGTCTCATTAAAATGGGCCACACCCCTTACAGCAACAGCAGCAGCAGCAGCAGCTTTAGACATTGTAATTAAAAGCGAATAAAACGCTTAAATTAATGTGCACCTACATAAATATAAATAAATATTAAATATGCTAATGGAGCTGATATGAAAGACAACTGTACATAAATTTTGATTATTCAACTTAGTGTTGTTGCATCAAACAATAAAAATAAACTCCGTTTCACTATAAATGAGTTATAAAACTCCTGACTATGAATTAATAAAATTCATATGCAAAATCCAAACATTTCTCGTTCATAAAACCAAAACAAAAACTTTACTTCCCAAAAAGTTTTTATGCCCGAAAATCTGTTGAGCTAATATTATTTTAGTATTTAAAGTCGAGCTAAATGTGAGAATTTTCGAATGCATAGAGTAAAATAGACTAACTTGGATAAAAGAAATTGAGATGAAATGGATAAAATATATATTTATATATGTTTATTTAGATTCCTCATTAATTTATGTATTTATTTATTTAGTAGTTAAAGATAACATAAAATAAAAACTGACTACAGTAAAATATTTCTGCTTTATTTAATTTTAGCTTTATTAAATCAACTGCTTAAATTTTAATTATAGGAGACTTACAAATCTCAAATCTCCAATTTGCAATAATTAATTGCATAATTAAATAATTCAAATACGTGTAGCCAATTGCCATTAAGTCTTGGCCAAGTGCAGACTAAATCCAGCCAAAGAGCAATATAATCAAATGAGACGCTCAAGATTCTGAGAATTGTCCAGGGCATAGCCAGACAGAGATATATATACATACATATATGTATACAGATGTATGTATGTATGTATGTATTTGGATCTATTTATGGGCTTTTGTGTGCTTTTGGCTGCCAGCTGCTCGAGCTGTTTGCAGTTAACTGTTAAACACTCTTGTGGCCATAAAGCCGCACACATTAAATGCGCCATCGAATAGTTTGGCTTGTAAATCACATCACACATACGCAGCGTGGGCCAAACTTGAATCGTTATCTCTCTCTCTCTCTCTCTCTCTTAGTGTGCGTGTGTGTGCATTAGCTTGAGCTGCATTTTAATACACACAGCGCTAATAATTCACACAATAAGCTCGAAGGCTCGCAGGCAATGCCATTGCCATTGCCATTATTCATAGGGCAGCCAAATAAGCGCTGTGCAGGTGCTTAGAGTATGGACAGAGCAGCGAGTTGCTAACCGAAACATATGTCTGAGCAGGTACAGCAAATACACACACACATAGACTACATATAGACACGCAGCAGTCTAGCTAAAGGAATGGGCACAAAAATATGGCCAGCTTTACTGCTGCCTGATATCAAGTTTGTTGGGCAAGGTGGCGGGAGGGAGCAACGCAGACGAACACGTTTATAGTATTTGCCAATGCACTTTTCACTTTTATTGTTGCTGTTGCCTGTTACCTGCTTGTTGGCAAAGTGTTTTGTTGCCTAGACTACACACATACATATATAGATATACATTTCTATATACATATATACGTGGCTGGCAAACATGAGCTGCAGCCTGCAGCAGGCAACGGCAACGGCAACGGCAACGGCAACAGCTGCAGCTGCAGCTGCTTCTTACATTTATGCGCTTTGGTTAACTGAGTTTTCACAGAGTTTACTATATTTTTTTTCTGCTTTTATTTTTTTTTCTTGTTTTTAAGTTTTTATGACAGCTTGCTGCGCTGTGAGTGCCAGGTTACACGGCATCAGCATCTGTTCTCTCTGGCCAAGTACAACTTGTTTGCTGGCTTAGAGGATTTGCCTCCTGTGTGCAGGCGCCTGCTGTGTGTTGCCAGCTGCTGTCAAATCAATTAATTATGTGCCATTGCTTTACATTTGTAGGTGGCCCAGGAACAACAACAACAACAACAACAACAACAAAATAGAGAAAAGGGCGCAAAGAAAATAAAATCAAATGCCAATGAAATTTGCCTCTGACAAATTTCATTTTCTCTGGCCACAAAACATTTCTGTACACATGTCTCCATGTCTATGTTGTATATCGTTTGCTGTTGACTGGGTATTTTTCGATTTTATTGCTCAATGAATAGAGCTGCCAAAGAGACGAGGGGAGCAGCAGCAGAAGCATTTGCAAATCCAGCCTGGATTGCATTAATGTGCGGCATTTAAATGCTTTGCGACCACAAAACACAACACCAAGCAATAGCCAAAGCCAAAAAAAGGGACATTCTGCATTTGCATGAAAAATCACATACACACATACACAGAGAGTGAGAGAGGCAGACCACACCAGCTCTGTAGCATACGCCCACATAGAATACGAATACGAGGTGAAGGCAAGTTGAGTGCTGACTCGACTCGCATATACTGGCACTTGTTACCCTTTGATATTGGTTGTGTACCATTCATTAGGAGAGTTATTCCTAAAGATGTGTTAGTGCTAGCTTTTCTGCTGTGCTCTGAATAGGAACTTTGCTCTGCGAGGAAATCCTACTCTGAGAGGATCTATGCTCTGCAGTGAAATTCTGCCCTGAAAACGAATTCAGCAGAAAGGGAAATTCTGCTCTGAAGGGAACTCTGATCTAAAACGAAATTGTGCCCTAAGAGAGAAATTTGCACAGGGCATTTTGTTATGCAGGAACGTACCACTCTGAAAGGAAATTCTGCTCCTAAGGGAAATTTATCTCTGAATGGAATGCTGAGCATCAGCTTTGCCATAATACTTACAGCAGCTGCACTCTGTTAAGGCAATGTTAAAGTTATCTACAAAAACTCTACTCAATATGTAAACGAATTTCTTGCTATCTCTCTTAATGTACTTATCTATTAATCAGTAATATATGTTTTAAGCCAATCATATTTAAATATTTATTATTTTTTAATATATTTAAAAAAATTTATAATACCTTTACAAATCCACATCATTTGTCACTTAATACGCCCTGTTTAGCAAATGGTTAGGGTATTGGAGAACGTTTGGGTCAGAAATTGGAGCCAGGACCTAAGCAGATACATTTTGTTCGCATTGCTGTTGCCACTGTGGTTGTTGTTGTTGGTCATCTTGTTGTTGTTGCTGCTGCTGTTGTTGTTGCAAGGATACAGGCCCAAAAACTGGCGACAAACAACGCACAATTCGTATTGTTTGGCTTTTGTCAGCAGCAACTAAGCCCCAACTTCATGTGTGTGTGTGTATGTGTGTTGCTGCCTGTCTGGCTTTGTGTATGTGTATGTGTGAGAGAGAGAGTGTGCATGTGTGTGTGTGTGTAGCACTCTAATGCATGTGCTGTGAAATTTTGTGATTTATGACATTAAATGCACAAAAATGGGATTTTATACGAATTTAATGGGTTTTTAGTGTATTTTAATGTGATCCATTTGTGAAAATTTGCAGATTGTCGAGCATTTACAACAAATTCATTTGATAGCTTCGAATATACATACATACGAGTATGTATAAACAAATATAAGTGTATTTCTTTGCAATATGAAAGTTGAGCAAACGTTTTGTGATTTAGTGCACATTATATGGAATAATAGCCCAATTCGAGTTAAGTTCAACAATGCTGCTTTTATTTATTACAGTTGCCTCTAGGGCTGGCCCTGGTCTGGCCCTGAGATTACAAAGGCTTACGCTCCACGTGCAGAGTTAGTCGAAAGCCGCCCACAAAGCTGCCGAGCTTATAGAAACGCATATTGAGCCGAAAGCCGCCGAAGGGCGTCAAGTCCGGCCAGGTCTCCGTATTAATCAGCAGATTTCTCACATAGTAAACGCCCTGGGGCAAAGGACATTCTTTGCCCATAAAGGGAAGATTTGTATTTTCGCCCTGTCGCAGCGTCGTCTTGGCGTAGGTGCCCACAAATAGACGCATTGCCGTGCAGACATCCATAATGGGCACAGATAGAATCATCGCACGCCATTGATCACTGAGCCTGGGATCGTGCTCAAAGTCGATGGACATTTGAAATTGCTTCGGATCCATGTCCTCCAGTATTCGAATCGTGCCATTGAGCGCATGATCTTCGCCCACAATGCTAATGTTGCGAAAATCAATTAAATGATGCTCGCTGCCAGTCAAAGACTCAAAGCTCGTTATCTTTGCAGTGAACTCATATAAAGCCTGCCAGGGATTAAAATTCTTATTAAATTTCCCATTATTCAGTTACACCCTTTGTGCACTTACCCAACCCAGGCAGAGCTTAGCTCTTAGTAGCAATAAATGCAGCAGTATCACCGCTGACAACTTCATTTTAAATTTCGCTAATTGAATCGTTTGCACACATTTATATATACGATATGGCGCTTCATTAAAATGTTGAACATGTTTTTACAAATATCGCAGATTCGCATCAATTCAATGTGCTCAATTACAGGCAGATATAATTGCAATTTACTACTAATTACTAAATGCTGCCCCATTAGCCCCTATTAAAGTATTTCCCAAATCAGATTTTCATTTGATTCTATGGCATACAAAGTTTTAATTATATGAGCGCTGCTGATTTATTCATTTTTCACATCTGTCACAGTTTTATCTAGTTTTTTCATTTAATTGAAATTGCATATTCAAAATTCTAATTGTTATCGTTGCGATGTTATCTCTGCATTATGTTATGGCTGCTGTTATATTTAACAGAGGCAGAGTAGAGGCAGAGCAGAGGCAGAGCAGAGGCAGTGCCATTCTGCTCTTAACTTAACATTTTCAAGGCTAGACTAATGATGCTGCTATATTTAACAGAGGCAGAGCGAAGACAGTGCCATTCTGCTCTTAACTTAACATTTTCAAGGCCAGATCAATGCATTGCAATGATGCTTCATTATGTTATGGCTGCTGTTAAATTTAACAGAGTCAGAGCGGAGACAGTGCCATTCTGCTCTTAACTTAACATTTTGAAGGTTAGATCAGATGAAGGTTAGCTAGATGCTGCTGATGCTTTTGCTGCCTGTTACAAATATTTTAGTCAACCCTATTAGCCATAAATAAAGTCAATTAAATATTTAAATAGAAATTATATGAATATGCGAGAATATTTAGCTTTTATTTATTTATTGATATATAATATATTATTTATTAATATATTTTAGTAAAATTCTCACATACATTTGCAATTCAGAATCATGTTTATGTTTTATTTAAGTCAATCAATCAATCCAGAATTATTGTTTCTTCTGCACATCAATCGTGATGCTTAACCCGCCCGCTGGCTTATTATGCTTGAAGAAACGTAAATTTATTCTCAGTCCGCCGTATGGTACAACATCTGGCCACGTTTCGGTGTTGAGCTGCAGATTGTTGGTGAAGTATGTGCCCTTTGGCAGCGGGCATTGTGTGCCATCGAACGGCACATTCGTGTTCACGCCCAATTGCATTGTCGACTTGCCGTAGCTGCCGATGAAGAAGCGCATTGCATAGCAGACATTGATGAGCGGCATGGCGAATATCATTGCCTTCCATTGTCCATTTAGGCTCGGATCGTTGAGCATATCCACAGACATTTGATGCGTCTTTGAGTCCATATCCTCGAGTATGCGAATGGTGCCATTCAGTGCGCGCTGACGTCCCACAATGTGCAAGTCGCTGAAATCGATAGCCAACTCCTCCTCATGCGGCAAGACGTCAATTTGCAGAATTGATGCGGTGTACTTGTAGAAGCCCTTTGGAGGGGGGAGAGGGAAAGTGTAGCCTATGTTGGCTTTATGCTGTCATAATCTTACCCAGCAGCTGGACAAATTGACTTGCAGCTGCAACATGTATAGCAGAACTATAGGAAACAACTTCATTTTGCGTCTATTTCAACTGAAGCGAACTCCTTTTATATGGCTATTAATTAAAATAGTTTTCATGCAAACTCCATAATCTGATTGCAGCTGATTAAATGTTTAATTTGTGCAAATTGCAGCTAATTGCAAATTTGTTAATACTGGCCGCGCTCGGTTGCCTCATGACATTTGGCGTCATGCAGCGTATACGTGATATTACGTATACGCCCTGGCAAACGGCAAGCAAGAGCCATATGCACTACCAATTTATGGCTTCAATAAACATAAAGTTCATAAACTCCCAAGGCGCCGTTGCTCATCATTTGCAGCGGATTGTCAGGAGTAACAACAGCAGCAGCAGCAGGAGTCGGAGCAGGAGCAGCAGCAGCGGCAGCGGCAGTCGCTGTGCAGCGTCGATGTTGTTGTTCGGTCAAATAAATAATGAAAAAGAAAAGTGATGTCATAAAAATTTTATCTCTTAACTGGAATTGAGCAGCATGAACAAGCAGCAGGAGCAGCAGGAGCAGCAGGAGCAGCAGCCGTTACTGTGGCTGCAACACAAAAGCATAAGCAACAACAACAACAACACACACACACTGACACTCACTCACACATACATATATGTGATGCTTGGTCATTTTCATATAAAAATTGACAATGGCGTTGGCCCTTTTTACATTGCTCTATATGTATGTGTGTGTGTGTGAGAGTGAACGAATGAGTGTGTGTGTGTTTGTATGTGTTTTATCCTTGTATTTGTGTTTGCAAGTGGAAAATGCGACAAAACTGAGGCAGATACTACGATACATACATACATACATACATATATATGTACATACATACAAACATATACATACATACATATACAACTATATCGCATGAAAAGCAAACTGCATTCGACTACAAAATGCACACGGCATGCAGCTTTATCAGCCAAGAGCGATATAATAGCACAACAGCATTACAACAAATAATAACAACAACAACAACAACAACTATAAGAAGAAGACGAAGAAGAAGAAGAACAACAACAACAGCTAAAGGCAAAACCCATTCAAAGTCAACAAAGCAGCTGAGCTGCGATTTCTTTAGTTATTATTGTTGTTGTTGTTGTTTATTTTTCTATTTATACAAAGAAATAAAGGAAATAAAACTGAAAATTCACAATTTTTTGTTGTTTATGTTACAATAATGTTGGAGTCAACAGCTAACAGCTTATAGCTAACATAAATTCTATAAGAGATTTTAGATGAATATGAAATATGCTCACATATACATATGTACAATATATAGTAATTTTTGTAATTAAATAAAGCTCTATGAAAATGAAAGAAATTGAATTGAAGAATTCAGTAAAATTATAGCTAAAATTGATGAACTTAAATATTAACTAAATGTAATCTTTAATTGATTAAAAACGTAAAATTTTAAAATAAAATTAACAATTGATTCTAATGTTCATTTAAATGGTTTAAATTAATTGCTACAAACATATTTAGTATACATATATTAATTTACCATTTAAAACTTCTACAACTACATCAGATTTAAGATATTTAACTGTATTATTTTATAATTTTTCCAGCCAGTTTAGCCTTCTACAGCAGCCACTAAAAAGCGCTAAAACTTTTCTAAAAGCTACTTTCAGCAGCTAAATTCACAATTTGACCGACACTAGTTTGGCTTTTGAATTAAGTTTCACTTTTCACAAATACTAAAAAAAAAAACACTAAAACTGCACAAAAAACTATTAGAACTTATTTTTAGAGCACAGCTCCAAACTTATTTAGCCGCAAACAAAAATATTTTTGTATATTCGTATTTCAATGAAGGAAAAAAAAAGGCAAGCAAAACAAGTTTTTCAAAAGGTTACGCCGCCTCCATTGCGAACTTTCGCTTTTGACTTTCAATTAAATGATATAAAAAGAAAAAAAAAGCAAAAGCAAAGAACTGTGTAAAGGTTGTAAGAATATGCGTATGCCGGTAAACACATTTCCCAATTTGTTGGCTTGAAATGCTTTTAATGTGAAAACTTTGCTACAACGCCTTGAACAACATATTGTTGCCGCTGCCCGACAACAGATGGCGCTGCCATCTGGCCAGGTTACGCTTGCTGAAAGTCTTTTCTACGATTCACCACCCCCTCTCTCTCTCTCTCTGACTCTCGCACTCTGCCTCTGTCTCGATGATTAAGTTGCAAAAGTTTTGGCTAGGGTAAAGGAAGGCCAAAAATTTTTGGCAAACAACGCGGACTCCAGTTCCCGCCTCGAAAGAAAAAAAACAAGCAAAAGTTCAAGTTGTGTAGGGCAAATGCAATCAAATGTAAGTACAACAACTGCAACAAGGTTTTAAGGGGGGGGCCGGCGCTCTAGCTGCTGGTGGAAGGCATGTGGCATGTGGCAAGTGGCATGTGGCATGTGGCGTGTGGCAGTTGGCTGTGTAGTTGAAGCTAAAAGCAAACAAAATATTGAATATGATTTGCAAACAGATGTGAGCGCGGCACGGCTACACTCGCTGTTTAAGCCTCGCAACTCCCAATCAATAACACATGACTATGTTGGCTCTGCTCAGACACACACACATATGCACACACGCATGTTGAACTGGTCTTTATGGCTACGTGACTTGATGTCTCCATCTTGTGCGTCTCTCCGGCCGTAAATAGAAAATGAAAAGCGAAAACAAGCAAATCGAAAGGCAGCCAGCCACCCAACCAAACAGTAAAGCAGGCTATGCAAATATCTACATCGGTTGTCGCCTTTTTACGCACCTACACACACACACACACTTTACTTTCACATATGTGTGTGTGTGTGTGTGCGTGCCTCTGATATACTTCCTATATTTACATAAAAATGCACTCGATCTGCCTTTGCCCGCATGTGTGTCAATATAAATATATATATTTACATTTGACACACACACACACACACATGCACACACACACGCATACATCTCTGCTACTTATTCACACATTTGGCCTGACAATGTTCTCTGCCATACTCCTCTCTGCCTTACTCCCCTTTGTGTCTTTCTTCATGTCTAACATGCTAAGCGTCTAATCGGCTTTGACTTTGACTTTAATTTTCGCCAGCTTTTGTCTGACTTGTTCCCATACAATTTTTATACTCGCTCACGAAGTGTAGAGAGAGTATATTGATTGTGTTGAATGTTTTGCTCCTGCTGTATATCTGGTATATATATATTATTTCATATAGATATGCGTCTCAAGAAAAAAATCAAAGTTTGTGAGGAGTTTAGTCTTTCTCTAGAATGTTTAGAAAAATCTCTTAAGATATATATCTTAAAAAATATAATAATACATCTAGAGAGATGTACAGACAATTACAGAAAAATATAGTTAATAGTTATATATATTACCGATAACAAATATTATCCAAAGTTGATCTTTTTTATCGATCTTCTAAAAATCATATTTACATACTCAATCCTATCCCAATGTTTTTGTTTAGATATTGTTTGGCTTGCTCTTCATATAGATCAGAAACAAATATTTAAATATTTATATATTACTATGATAAATAAGTAAAATATTATCTGTAAATAATAAATAGTATTTTTCTGTTTTTAACTTATTTAAGTATTAGACAGTCAGTTACGCCCGACTGCCACATACTTAGTAACTGTACAGATTTTTTTTTTATTTCTGAGTCTTAGCCTAATGCACTCTGTGGTAAATATGCCATATCAAAAATCTCCTACGCACCGCTCGTCCCACATACAGCTGCAGCTGAGGTATTCCCATTAACTTGACCCGCAGCTTAGCTAAGACTCGGCGACACCAGCCAAGCTCCTGCTCTACAAGCATAGACATATATATGTATGTATATGGACTATATACATATATACTGGCATAATGCCACATTCAGTTAGTTAATTGGCTCGACAACCCCGACTCAACGGTTGGGGCTTAGTGCAGGCGACTTACCGACTTATAAATAGCTAAAGGCTAAAGTCTGCTCCTCCTGCCAGCAGAACTAGCTCAAATTGTGCGTAAAGCTACGAGTGAAGCAGCTACAAAGCTAGTTGTATTAATTGTACAAAAAGTTCTACTTAAATTATATGTAAAATTCTGCTGTAACTATAGCAACATGAACTAAATTTTATAGTATGAACTAGAGCATTGTTAAACTTAAAACATATACATATTTAATTCATTTTGCCTTCATTTTATTTTATTTAACTCATTTGTATTCTCTAATAATTTTCTTTGTTTTCAATAAATTTTATTTTATTTTATTTTATTCTATTTGCTTGATGCCTTCTCAATCTCTGTGAAGTTAGCTAAGTTTAATTTACTAATAATAAATATAATAATAAAAATGTTGCATTTAATACGACATTCAAGCAAACTAGTTAAAGCGATCAAGTTAACAATGTTAGCTTAAACACCAAGAATTTAAATCGAGAGTTTTATCCGATTTCATTTTTCACTCTCTACAAAGCAAATTTACATTTTTTTACGCTCAAGAGCTAATGCAGCTGAGCAAAGGTATGCGTGCTGTGTGAGATTAAAAGGGAAGAGAAAAAGATAGGGCGAGGGAGAGAGAGAGGGAGAGGGAGAGGGAGATGGGGTAGACAAAGTGTAACCACAAAATATATACATATACATATATATTTGTCTATACAAAAACCGCAATTAAAATCATCAACAAATTCTATAAAATTTAATTTGGTTTTTATTTTTAGATAATCAAAGCTGGAATTAAATTAAATTTTAAATAAATGCTGCAATTAGGCTGAGCTGTAAACAGTGTTGACAGTTTAGCCCATTTCAGGCTAGAGCTAGAAAGGAGTCTAGCAAGCCAAAAGTCATAGTCCTTAAGAGAGCTATAGAAGAGAATAAACTGTTGTCTATGCCATTTAATAATTATAAATATTAATGTACAAAAGTTATTTAAAGCAACAACAACATTTAGCATCATCAAGCAAATAATATTTATTTGCCTATATATCTGTTTATATGCCTGTATATCTATCTCTCTCTCCCCGTTTCCTTCTCACAGTGTGCCTCTCCGTATGCCTCTCTGCCTGTCTACCACACTGCAGAAGATCATCTAGGTTTATATGTGTGCAGCACTACTCAGTTGGTATTTATATTCAAGTAAAACGAAGCTACAGTGCTCGCAGCAGCAGAGAGTGCTCCCATCGGTCACTTAAGGCTCGACTGAAACGACCTCTCCAAGCAGTTGAGAGCGTTTTAGTGGTTGAGTGAAAGTCGACCTATATATAGGGCAGCAGCTGCAGCATTTCTTCAGTCGTTCACATCTAGTCGAGGTCAGTGGATCAGTGCTGTTAAGTGAAAGTGTGGTGAAGTGTGGTGAAGTGTGGTGTGATCAGGAAATACTTGGAGGAGAGAGACTAGAAGAAATATTTAGCAGCAACACTTAGAAGAAATACTTTGGCGAAATTTAAAGAGGAAAGACTAAGAGGAAGAAGAGGTAAATAGAAGAAGAGTGCCAATTTATTATTTTATTATTTATTTTTTAGTCTCTTATTAAAGATCTCTGTAAATAATATGTAAAATACATTTGTTACTTTTTGCATGTTTTCTTCCATTTCTCATCTAACCATTTTTTATTTCAGCCAGTTTTAGCCTACTGTTATCTACAATCCAACTTCAACAGCTGACAACACTGACTGTAAGTATATAAATATATTATTAAATACAATATGCATATATATATATATATATATTGAATAGTAGTTGCCAATGTGATTGACTTTCAGGCCTGTCAGACCTTATCTGGTTGGGTAATGTAGCGTATATATGTATATGCCTAATTGTTGGCCGGCTGAAAACTTTCGACACAACTTTCATTTGTACACATTTAGCTGTAGGCTAACAAGAAGGGGCTGGGGCTGGGGTTGGGGTTGGGGTACGACATCAATAATAAATGGCATTTGGCAAAAGTTGTAAACCTTTTTCGGCACTTATCTGTCACACGTCACACGGCGCCAACATCATTTGTCAGAGCCACAGTAGAGCAGGGGGCGGGCGGGGCAGACGAAGTCCTGCTCATAGTCAGGCACTGGGCACAATATCCTCTTGTCACGCTCAATTGTTAAAAATGACAACTAATTAATTTCTGTCCGGCTGAGCTGACCAACTCTCAGTTGTATGTATGTGTGAGTGTGTGGGCCACTTGGCTTTTGGTTAAAAAAGGGTTGCAGTTGGGATGTGGAGAATATTTTTATGAAAATCTGATAATGCCTAGATAGACATACTTGAAAGCAGTTTGAAAGCTGTTCACAAATGACTTCATTAGGAGCCACGCCCAGCATAAAAAAAGGGGGCTGTGTGCATGTGTGTGTGTGTGTGTGCGTGTGTAAACATGGCCCGCAACCAGGTCGCTGGCACTTAGCGCAGATAAGCAGCTCAGCTTTGCCCTGCAATGAGGCTTCTGCAAGTGGCTACTAGCTAACCAGCTGGGGATTAAGAGAGAGAGAGAGATGGAGAGAGAGAGAGAATGAGAGCAGCTTGCTTTGCTTTGCTTTGCTTCACAAATGCCATCATTAACTGAAGCTGCCTGCTGGCGTTAGCATTGTTTGACTTCGGCTTTCGTTGCGCTAATGATTTGACTGTGTCGCAATCGCAGACACACACACATACCCCTTCCTCTGCCTGCAACGTCTCCCCGTGGTCAGCTTAATGACTCGCCACACAACAGAGCACAGAAAAAACTTTGCAAACTGCATTTAGATGCATTAAGCGCCACAGCCAAATAAAACACATGTTCCAAACTGTTGACTACTTGGACTTCGCTCATTGACATGCCCCTTGCCCCCTTGCACACTTCTAATGCCACAATTTGTTGCCAAGCTGGGTTTATTACTGGCGCACAGCGGGTGACGCGCAGCTTCAACTGTCGCTCTGGTTACTTATGCAAGACATGCTTATAGAGGTCTACATATATACATATATACATGCATATACATATATATACATTAACTCCTACATAGTTGGCACTTGGCTACTCCCAAAAACTTTGAGACAAGTTTCCGTTTCTATATACATACATATATATATATACATATACATATATATTTCTTCTTTTTTTTATATTTGCGCCTCGTTTTGTTTGCTGGCGACTCTGCAGTTGGTGACATTTTCGGCAGCCAAAAACTTTTGAACTTGGCGCGTAATGAAGCAGCCCACGGGTTGGCGGAGCGGTGGGGGGGTTGGTGCAAAGTGCTCGTTTGGCTTTTGAGTGGAGTTCATTACGAATGCCGCCACGCTGCGTCGCGTGTTGACTTATGCATAATTACTGTTTTCTATAGCCAAAGCAGCCGCTGGCCAAGAGCAGGAGCAAGAGCAACAGCAAGAGCAGGAGCAGGATGAGGATAAAGAGCAGAAGCAAGGTTGAGTATAGAGGCTGAAGCAGAGGCAAGCAGGCCTGGAGTAAGGCCAAAGCTAGCTGCTAGACTTGAGGCAGGAGCAGAGGCAGAGGCAGGAACAGAGTCATGGCTAAGGCTGGCGGGCAGAGCTTAAAACAGCAGCAGCAGGAGGCAGATTGTCTGCAAAAGGAGTGGGACATATTGCACTTTGTTTGGCAGCGCAAATTTTCTTTCAACCGCTGCCAGCCAACTAAGCAGCAGCAGCAACAGCAGCGGCAGCGGCAGCGAGGCAAAAATGTTTGGTGCAGCGTTTCATATGCTCATTTGCTGTGCATGACGCACTGACCTGTTTCAAATGCAACAAAAAGGAAAACGTTTTAAAGAAGCAGTAGAAGAAGAAGAAGAAAATGAGCAAAAAAAATTAAGGCACTTGGTGCACTCAACTGGATTCTTCGGCAGCATGGACAGCCGGACGTGAAGCAAGTGAACTACTGCTGCTGCTGCTGCTGCTGCTGCTGCTGCTTATGTAGCATACTTTTTAGCGCCCACTGTAGAGTTCATAAGAGTCCGGCGGTAGCTGTCGGGCGTGTAAAGTTTTGACCAAAAATATTTATGTGCTTAAGCAGCGTCTAATGAACTCAGTTTGGGTCTATAATTAAATGTAAAGGGATATATTATAATATACAATTTAAGTTTATTTTAGCATGAGCAAGAAGTCAGGAACTCAATGACTAAAATATTTTATAAATATACGTATAGTCGATATACCAGCTATTATTAAACTTATCTCTTCTGCCAAAGTCTTTAAATTTCAGAAATAGATCTAGAATTGACTAAAGTAGTTAGTTAAAAATATACAGTAAAAATTCTATAGAGAAAGTTTTGAGCAGCTCATCTGATAGTCGTGCTATGCCTGAGTTGTATTGCCGCCAAAGCAACGGAAGCCTTGACCAGAGAGCGGGTTGAGTGGGTGGCTGAGTTGGGTGTGCTTGGGTGGTCAGTTTGCTGACGTTTGGGATAAAGTCAAGCGGATAAACAAGAGATTAAAATGTCATAAACAATGCCTTTTGAGCATCCAGCTAAAACAACTTAATGAAAGCTGCAGGTCACACAAGCAGAGCAAGTGCAGAAGCCAGGCCAGAGACAGAGCAGGAGTCGGAGCAGGAGACGGAGACGAAGGCAAGCGTAAAGTGTTACGTAAAACTATTTTTGAGACTTGAAAGTTTTTGCAAACAATCAACACGAATACACAAACACACACATACACACACATATATATAACCATCTATCTTTAATCCTTATGTGAAGTGTAGAGGCAGCCACAGCAGCAGCAGCAAAATGTGGCAGGAGGCGCAGTCAATAAATTTTCATAAAACTTTTGATTTGTATTTATGAGTTTTTTGGTGCGCTGGCAACTGTGTGGGAATTCAATTAAGTCGATACAATTTGTTGTTCTTGTTTGTTGTTTTTTTATATGTATTTATTTATATTTTTGTTGGTATGTTTGTAAAACAATTGAAAAACTTTATTGTGGGCGGGTACGGGGCATACATAAATGATTTATATTATCATACAAGGGCATACAATAAATTTTCGCCTAATGACAAAATAAGAATCGGGCTTAGCATAAACAATATCCTGCACATACATTCACACACACACTCACACATAAGCACACCCGCATAACTCATACACACACACGCACACAAACATAACATAGTGTGCGTCCTTAAAAGTAATTTTTTGTGCATTTTTTTGTTGTTAACATTTTCAACTTAAACAAAATACTGCATAAAAAGATCAACAAATGCAGCAGCAGAAGTCGTTGCAAGCAAAACTATATATATATATGATTAAATTTACGGCTGCAAAGTCGAGAAGCTGCACATGTTTGTTTGTTCTTCTTCTTCTTGTTTGATGCTGAATGTGTAGCTTCTCAACTTTGTGGGCATAAATTTGTACAGTGTATGATTTATAAATTGTGAGCGCTAATTTCCTGCCTTTTTTTTTATGTTATTTAAGTATTGATTATAATTATGTGAAGGTAGGAATGAATATTGAATATATCGGATATCGGATATCGCTACTATATATGCACAAAAGGTAAACAAAGAGAGTAAAATAAAACAAAGATGAAGCTAAGACGGTGATAGCTACTCTACTCGATCTACTCGGCGCTGGCATTGATCGTGATGGTCTTGCCCTTGGGATCATCGAAACGATCCATAGTCTTGATGTCCATCATCCAGCACATGCCCAGGAAGACAATCACCAGCAAAATGACAATGACGAACAGGCCCATCAAAATGCCGGGCGTTACGAAGCCCACACAATCCCAGGAATCGCCGAATGCGAAATCCGACGGAGTTTTATCACTGAATGGCGCTTGCAGCTGGAGCGAGGTCCACGTCAGCGAATTAATCTGATTTTCCTTATTGACGGGAGTATACCAGGTGGTATTGCCGCAGGTATACGAGAAGCTTGGCGGCGCGGTCACTCCAGGCGTACGGAATGTATCGGAGCCATAGGCTGCATTGCTCACTGTATAGTAGCCCTCCTCAGCGCCATAGGTAACGTCAAAGGTGATAGCATTGGGTCCATCAGTTGTCAGGGAAACGGAGAACTTAATGCTGGTGGCGTTGGTAATTTTCATGTCGAGAACCTTCAGTGGTGTCGTGGTGCCAGCGGCCTGGTTATAGTATTCAACATTCACGAAGCTAATGGCAAACTGATTGCCACTGAAGAACCTATTGGTAACAGTCTCCGCCGACGTCCAACGGCGAACGCGACGCTGGACAACGGGCGCTGTGGCGGGTGCAGCGAAATACAGATAGGCAACCTTGCAGTTCAATTGCTGGCTGATGGCAGCAATGGCAGCGTCTGTTTACAGGTGGAATTCACGATAAGAATTAATCAATTGAATGGACAACTCCCATTGACTGAAGCTCACCATGTGACTGGAGCGTAGCGGCACGTGTCTCTTCCACATTCTCAAAGGAAACAATCTGTGCGGTGCCTGGTTCGCATTTGACTGGATGCACCAGCTGACCGCTGGCATCGACGCTGTTGTGTTCACGCTTCTGGGCAGCTACACGCAATGCCTCAGCCGGATTCTCGACGCTTGTGTAATAGGTCTTGGGGCTGACGCTTTGCAGCTGAGCATAGCAGGACTGGGCCTCGTTGGTGGAGCACAGGAAATCCTTGTTGCTTAACTGGAGTGTGGGAGACAAACACACATATACTTATTGACAATACACAGCTAGTTGGCATTTGGTCTTACGCCATTTTCCTCGAAGGCCACAACCATGTGATCTTTAAGCAAAGTCGTCAACTGCTCTTGAAATTCAGCCTGAGGCACAGTGCGCAGCGATGGCTTCGTTGGACTGTTATTGAATATATAAAAGTTGTGAATGGAAGCATATATAAAGGTAATATTTAAAAAAACAGCCACCCACCTGTTGGCACCCCATAGAAAAACGGGCGTCTGCTCGGCCAAGGCGACTCCAATGACGCACAAAGCAATCACCGATTTCCACAACATTTTTAGTTGCGTGGCTCGCTGTTTAATTAAATCAAATAAAAATAAAATGAAACTCGAATCAATAAACGAACATAATTGAACACAATTACGAAATAAAACCAACCAAAAATGAACAAAAACTACAAACGAAAAATGAGCTAAAATTTTTTCGTTTTGCACGGCCCGATTCTCGATTTGCGCTGTCAAGAGTGAAAAAGTTTTCATATGACAGGTCATGTGATGGACAAGCAGCTGACCGATTGCGAATGCCTCTAATCGATATTTCAGTCGATTTGGCATTGACAGTCACGACGAAACAGTGGCAATGAAAATATGGGCACACAGCAAAGCGACAATAATTACAAATTAATATCGGTCTTATGTTGTGAGTGCTGAATCTTATTTTTAGATATATAAATAATATAAAATAAATGTTAAACGATCTATGTAATAATAATATACAATTATTGTTCAGCATATAATTACTTCACAATAAACACGAATTTGAAATCAAATTTTAAATAGGTATAATATTGATCGCAATATTTATGCCTTACGTGCGATAGTTGCTATCGATAGCTCAGCCACTCACGTGCCCCAAATAGGCTGCCATCGCTAATAAAAGGCCGACTTAAAATCAATTCCGTTTTATTGTTTTGCGTGAATTGTATGTCAAACAAAGGAAATTTTCTTACTTAACGTGCACGAAGAGTGTTTGGCAATGTAGTGAGAAATAGGTTATACGAAATGCGTCTGCGACGCCGGTGGCATCGGCGGATGCGGCGTACAATTGAGAAAATCTATCGGCTTAAGATGCAGTCAAGACGAAAACTGATTTTCCTAGCAATATTTGGAGCACTCTGCGTGCTGCTCTGGGTGGCAGGGCAGCAAATATTCAATGCTTCAGATGGCCATGACAGTAGACATTACAGGGAAACTCATTGTGCGCCCATAGATGCCGTCTACACATGGGTAAATGGATCCGATCCCGATTTTATAGATTTAGTTCGGAGATATGATGCCAACTACGATCCCTCGAGATTCGATGACAAAAATGAGCTGAAATACTCGCTGCGTTCACTGGAGAAGCACGCCAGCTGGATAAGGCATGTGTACATTGTGACCAATGGCCAAATACCCAGTTGGCTGGATTTGAACTATGAAAAGGTCAGCGTTGTGCCTCACGAGCTGCTCGCTCCAGATCCCAAACAATTGCCCACATTCTCTAGTGCTGCCATTGAGACATTTATACATCGTATACCGAAGCTGTCCAAGAGGTTTCTCTATCTCAACGATGATATATTTTTGGGTGCTCCATTGTATCCGGAGGATTTGTATACGCAGGCGGAAGGCGTGCGCGTCTATCAGGCCTGGATGGTGCCCGACTGTGCCTTGGATTGCCCCTGGACCTATATAGGAGACGGTGCGTGCGATCGTCATTGCAACATCGATGCCTGCCAATATGATGGCGGTGATTGCAGTGAGGGTGGCATTGGAGCAGCAGCGGCTGGTCAACTGCAGCAGGAGTTGCACCAGGCAGTTGAAGCAGCTGCTCCCGTGGCCCACCCGCCTGTGCATAAGTTTCCCAACATGGGTTTACAGCAGCTGTTCAAGCGCAGCTCGACCAACTTTAAGGAGCTTATGAAGCATCGCAATGTCTCCACGTTACTGGAGCTGCGTCGCATTGTAGAGCGCTTCAATAAGGATAAGCTGAAGTCCCTGAATCCAGAGTTCGATGTGAGCAGCACCAGTTCCAGCAATCTGCTGCACAAGGAGGACTTTAAGTCCTCCACAGACATTTACTCGCATTCCCTGATAGCTACCAATATGCTGCTCAATCGTGTCTACGGATTCAAGGCGCGCCATGTGCTGGCTCATGTGGGCTTCCTCATCGAGCGCGACATTGTTGATGATATGCATCAGCGCTTCCGGGAACAGGTACAGCAGACAGCTCAACAACGTTTCCGCGCGGCAACAGATTTGCAATTCGCGTTCGCTTATTATTCGTTCCTGATGAGCGAGACGCGAACGGTGAGCGTTGAGCAAATCTTCGACGAGTTCGACACGGATGGCTCGGGCACCTGGTCGGATCGTGAGGTGCGCACATGCCTGACACGCATCTATCCGCCACCATTGGATTGGTCAGCGATGCGCTACTTCGAGGAGGTGGTGCAGAATTGCACGAGGAATGTGGAGCAGGATGTGAACAGCAATAAGATTGTGCACTCCACATTGGTCTATGAGCGCTACGAGGATTCCAATTTGGTAAAAGATGAAGTAGCCAAATGCCATATTATATTTAACTAATTTCTTCTTGCTCTTGCAGCCCACCATCACCCGGGAGCTGGTCTATCGCTGCCCATTGCTGGCTGAAGCGCTGACCGCGAACTTTGGCGTGCGCCCCAAATATCGCTTTCACGTCAGCCCGAAGCGCGCCTCGCACAGCAATTTTATGATGCTCACCTCGAATCTGACGGAGGTCGTGGAGGCGCTCGATCGCATGCGTCGTAATCCACGTAAATTCAACTGCATCAACGATAATCTGGACGTTAAGCGTGGCGAGGACAATGAACTGGTGCGTCATCTTCTCGAGGATTTCTATTTGTCCTTCTTTCCACGTCGCAGCAAATTCGAACTGCCGCCACAATTCCGTAATCGTTACGTCTCCTGGACGGATTATCAACGTTGGCGTCGACGCAAACGCGCGGTCCTCGTCGTTGGCTATGGAGTTAGCCTGCTTCTGGTCATTTTTCTACTACGTTTGCTCTGCCAGCACAAGGCGAAGATCGTGCGCCGTTGTGTACAGCGACTGTAGAGTATATATATACCAATATATATATATATATATATATATATATATATATATATATATATATATATATATATATATATATGTATTTAAGGTTGTGTTTGTTTTGCTTTACATTTCACTTAATTTCGTATTGTGATAAGTTTTAAATGAGATTGTCGCCATTTCCATTCTAGTTATATAGAACATAGAGCTCTGACTGTATCTAATTTAAGCGCAATCATGAGGCTAATTTTAAGCGTGGCAAACTGGAAAACTGATAAATCTCTTAAATCGATGAGGCTAAATGAACTCTACAATTAGTTTAATACATACGTAAATAAATAGAATTTTTAATATAGTAACTTACTCTCGTTTTAACGCCAATTTATTGCTTAACTTTTTATGAAAGCAATAACATTGCCTTAACATTATTTTCGCGTTAATGTTAACAGCATTTGCTTGGCTGGAGCTGCTGCTGTTTGTTAGCTTAACACTTTGTCGACTTTCAACTTATCCCACTTAAATAACGTTGGTTTAAAAATGTTTATTCGCTTTTATTGGGACAAATCGTGTTAACAGTAATGTCCTAGCTAATCGGTACGAAAAGTGTACGAAAACTTTATTTACATAGCAGTGTAAACATGCCTTACAATTAGACTATAGTTTATTGGAGGAGACTCTGTATAAAATATATATTTATATATAAAACTGTTTGTTAACTCGTATAGCTCGTTAGCCGATGTTCTGAATGTGCTACATATTGCAATAATATGGTAAAGAATTGGGCTTCAAATATTAATAGCTACAATACAATAATAATAGTATATATAAAACACACTTGACGATAGAAAACTAATTAGGTTGAGAAAAACAAGTGATATGCTTTCAGCTGAATACACACACAAGCACACAGTACTTAAGCGAATATATAGAAGTAGTAAGATATTGAAATAGCTAATGCAAAGCTGCACACACATTGTCGAGCGCGCGTGTGTGGGTGTGTGTGTGTGTGCACTATATACATATGATATATTAAATTCCGATTAAATAAAATCAATTGGCCCGCTGCTATTCGATCCTGATGCGGGTCGTCGAACGTCGCAGTGTGAGGCATTCCTTGACGACCAAGCGCATGAGCAATATCATGGCTATAATATCTGCCACGATCAGCATATAGAAGACATTCTCCCAGCCATGGCTGGATATGAGGCCCGCGAACAGCGGCCCAACTGCCGCGCCAATGGAACCCGTGCCGTCTATTATGGCCGTGACTGTGGCCAAAGCATTGGCATTGCCCTCCAGCGAGCTATGCTGACCCAGCTCAGCGCTAACCGAGGTGGTGATCAACGCATACGGGCCATTCACAAATATGCCGACTATGATGAGCAGCAGCACGCTAATCGTGACCGACAATGCGCCATATTGTTGATATAACAGCAGCTGGAAGCGTGCAAGAAGATGGAAGATATAGCAATTGATATACATATATGAGAAGAGAGATCTGGAAATCTTACTATAGGCGAGGCAAAGAACAACATGACTGTGCACACTGTGGCGGACATGCCTGTGAGATCGGATAGATAGCCCGCGGCTATGGCGCCCAAAATGCCGCCCACATCGAAGAGCGTAGAGAGATCAGCCGATAGCTCCGGACCCAAGGTACCTAATAGAGTAAATATATATGAATATGCGGAATATATGTAGATGAAACATATAATAATAACTTACTGGAAGACTGTATATAGAGCGGCAGCCAGTACATGAAGGTATAGCTAACCAGCTTGGTGAAGAACAGGCAGAGCGAGAACTCTACAACGCCTGGTATATGGAGTGCATCCGTAAGGCTGATGGGACGACCATGTGCTACGGTACGATCCCTTGAACTCTGTCCAACCAAAATGGGCGTGCGTTCAGTGGGCGGTGAGCGAAAGCTGACTTGATCCTGCATTGATAGTAGAAACATATTGTTAATGAACTCATCAAAACACTATATTCAACATATATTACACAGATATATATATATTCTACAGCATATACAGAAAGCAGTTGAGAAGCGGCACACGTACAAAAACAGCGATTATCAAGGATATAGCACTCGATAGACATGCACTTACGGTTTGTGGTACGGCATAAAAGGACTGTGCATAAAACTGGCCGTGCGTCGAATTATGTTAGATGAGCGAAATCATAAAATGCAATAGCTGAAAATGGAAGAGCACAAAAGCAAGGTATACTCACAGCTTCGCTGCGATGCGCTTGCTCCTCATCGTTGTCCGCATCCGATTCGTTTGAGATGATGCAACGCTCCTGTATGCTGTGCTGTGGATGACAGCCCACAATCTCTGGCTGGTCGACCAGAAACAGAAACAATACAAATCCAACAGCTCCAATTATGATGCCAGGCACCACAAAGGAGAGCGCCCAGTCTGTTTCCACATAGTTCGCGGCAATCAGTGTGCCCAATATATTGCCAATCGATGTGTGACTATTCCATATGCCAAAGATCAGGCCACGCTTCTCTTTGCCAAACCAACGACCCACCAGGGTAACAACACCCGGCCAGCCTGTCGTCTGGAAGATGCCCGCGAAGATTTGCACAAATATGAAGTAGCTGAGGCTATGTATATTGGAGGTGCGTGCGACGCCAAAGAGGTAGGTAAACACGCCCGTCATGATCATGCCCATGGATAGGAAATAGCGCAATGAAACACGTTCCGCCACAAATCCAGAGACGAACATGGCAATCGCATAGGAGAAGAGAAATGCGGAGTCTAGCATGCCAAACAAGCTCTTCGAGTCGGGGCCGTCTAGGAAGAGAATTTAAATACAGAATACAGAAAAAGCATTTACGATAAAAGAGAGGACTTACCAAACGGCGCATAACCGCAATCGATGCCCGCATGTGTATCAGAGCAGTTGTAATGGAGCACGGATTTGACCACAGATATCGGTTTACGGGACATGTGATAACAGGCGTAAGCAGCGAATGTCAACAGAATGATGGACATCTTGTAGCTGCAATTATAAGAATCAATCTAGCATTAGTGGCTCAATTAATGTCCACTCCGATTAATGACTTACCAGAGCTCCTTGCGGGCATGAAAGCGCGGACAGTGCCGCGATAAGCTCTGAAGCACCCGTATGCCAATAGGTATATCATTGTAGCTGTTACTCATTTTGCGCGTTCGCGTCACTGACGATCTCATCGACTGGCCCAAAGTACGCTCTCACTATTAAGCAGCTGAACACGTCCAGGCGGCGCAGGTCCGTGTAGCTACTTATCTAAATTGAGCTGCAAGAGCGAAAGAGATGGAAAGATGAGAGAGAGTTGAATAAAAGAGAGAGAGAGAGACTTGAAAGGGATACTACTATAAAGATAAGGCTAATAGTATAGATCCTTTTAAAGCTAAGTTTTTAAAAGATTTGATATGGAAACAAAAGTCGTTCTCATTGAAAGTATTTATCATAAACAAAAAGTCATACAGCTGAAATAGTTCATATATGTATATGTATATTTATAAGCATTTGTATATTCTGACTCATTCTATAAATTAACTAGTATAACTCCACTAATATTCCTAAGAATTTTTCAGCTAAAATAGGCATTTGCTGATTATCCGAGTGAATATTCGGATTTTTTAAAGATATCTTTATCTTAATATTGTTTTTTAATATAGAATTTTTTTTATATACAATCTATATTTATCCATCATACATACAAATAAATATGCTGTTTGTTTATCAAAAATTCCTATATGTTATTAGAAATATGTATTTTCATTATTAGAGTTATCACAATGTAACTGAAAATACACTTTTAACCTATTGACTCTATATATTATGCATCTATACAGGTGCTTGAATAAAATGTAAACCAAATTATGCCAAGCCTTATCAAGGCAGCTTTGAAACAGACTGAACTGACTATAGCGATTCGCAACTTAAATGGGAAGCGAAGCTAGCTGAAATTGAGTACGTTTCATTAAAAATCTGCAAAAACCCTACACACACACACGAATACAGAAACAATGAGGCAGGTAAATTGTGGGTGTACATCAACAGGTAGTGTTGACTGTAGCGCTGACGCGGCTGAAGAAAACAGCGATCGAGTGGGAGGGAGATAGTGTCGGAAACTCAATTGCGATTGTTGCACAGCGACCGTTTTAGTTTCCTATGAAGTTGCCCTTATCGCATTTTTTTTGTTTGTCTTCATATTTTGCGCACAAACACATTAGCACATTAACACATTAATGCAGATAAACAGACATATTGAAACACACACATATGTACATCGAAGCATATGTTGTCAGGCTTTGTAAGAAACCAAATGCCCAAAATGAAATGGAATCATTGCCGGCATATATACACGTATTGTTCTTGTAATAAATTTGATACGCTGGCAATTTGAAATATGAATACTGCAACGTAGTTTATTTGATTACTGATATCTAAAAAAAAAAAAAAGACACTCTTTGTTGTTTGTGTGACGTTGAACTGCGTCTGTTTGCCCTTGTTGCTGCTGCTGCTACTCTCTTTGCTTACTTATGCCAAACTGTCAGGGCAACACTTTAGAAATTTTCTGTTCAAATCAATTAGTTGATTAGTGTTTACTTTACCGTTAAACGAACATTAAACAAGTAAACAAAAAAAGCGTAGCACATCAAATGTTGTATCGAATCGTTCGGTATATGTTCAATCGAACAACTCAAGAAACTGAATGAGCGAACTGTCCAGTTCGGTCTGTTGTCTGAATTGAACTAACAGCTGTGACCGCTCACTGTTTATGCAAATATTTATGCAAGTTATCGATAGTTTATTGGACTGTGCCAAATTGAGTATATGTTGTCATTGTGGAGCAAACTGTAAATTTCATTTACCTTCTGTTGTCTGTTAATTTTGAAATAAGTGTGTCGAAAATGTGTAAATATACATATGTTATTTTATGGAATGACAGCTGAAAAAGCTGTAGCTGCTTTGTAGATGTATAAGAATTTATTGATGTCAGCAAAGAAATTATTAATTCTGGCTATGCTTAAATGACAGTTATTTGCCGTTGTTCCCTAATTCGTTATTCATTCTTGACTACTTTTAATTTGCGCGGCATTTGCTTTGTACAAACATATCGACAACCAAATAACCGTATGTTAAGCAAACTTTGTTAAGCTTTAAGAGTTAAGAATCTGTTATTTACCAGGGGCTCGCAGTTGTGTTCTTTAACATTTAATGTGCGCGGTTAAATTCAAATTTAAATAAGAAACCGCGCACTGACTTGTAATGAATAATTGACTTGTGAAACATTATTTAAATATTGTAAAATCGCACGTGCAAAATTTTGTAATTTACTTTGACAGCTTGGGTTTATATTATTTTTCTCACCGCTGTTGAGATCATGCGCTAATTATGAAACAGACACGCGACCGGATAAGAAAACAATAAAGTATTAGTCAGTTGTATTTGCTTTGACAATTCCGTGTAATTCAAATCAAAGTGAAGTACAAATCTAATGCACATGATTGAGCTTCTCTAGACTCGGCAACAGACAGCTCTTAATATATCTGGTTTTGTGGACTGTACAAAGCAAATGCAACATGCTAATTTCATAGACTTATTGCAATTGCTTTTACATGTGAAAAACAAGTTGAGTAATTAGAACAATACAAGGTGCTAATTAGAGCCAACTGCCGCTTAGCAAAATACCATTTAGCTCTATTGTATAAAAAGCTTTGCTGGGGCACGACTTAGTTACACTTTGAATTCCATCTTCAAGAAGATAACAGCTCTATTGTATCCAACTTAAAACAAAGAAATCAGCTTAAAATCAAATCAAACAGAATGCTGTCCACTAAGGTGAGTAAGCCGTGTGAATATACAGCTGAATTGAGTTTTCATAGAAATCTCTCTCATCATCAAACAGCAAATTTGTCAAATACTTGCCTTCCTTGTTGCCCTGCAATTGGTCTGTGCGTATCCCAGTTCCAGTGAACCGATTCAGAGACCGACCGCAGACACTGTACAGACAGATGTAGGGTATGCGAAAGTTGAGCAACTCTACAGACTGGAGCACAGCTTAAGCAGATTGCGACGCGCCGTGGCTGACCTGCCCTATGACGAGGCCGATGATGATATGGAATTGGCTGAGATAAATGTATTTCGTCCACTGTTCCGTTATCGTGCCGAGGTTGCCAGACAAGTGCAAAAGCCTAGGCAACAAAATTTTGGTTAACGGACCAACGGTTATACCCTGTAATAATATAGTATACTCATCAGCTGCATCGATTCTCAACGCATTCGTCATATCAACACGTTTTATACCAAAAGTTTAGTGTATAGGCAATTAAAAGAAACAATTCAATTTGATTATTTAACATTTAAATATATATGTATGTATATATATAGTTTATTAAAGTTTTTATTTTATACATATGGTAAAATTTTTATTGGATTTCTTGAGTTATTGTTATTATTATATTTATTGAAAAATATTCACATGTGATTAAGCATATGTACACACACATCTATAAACAATTCTAATTAGTTTATTAATTATTTGGTTGCTCTTTAATTTACAAATATTATTGTTTTTTGTGCTTTTTCGGCCACTTGGCGTGGATAACACTCAAATTCCTTACATTGCAATGGATTTTCATATTGAATATATATATCGTATTAATAAATAATATATATATTTATATACAAAAATTAAATAACTCATAGAAATATAAATCAACTAAATTCGGAAGACAAAGACAAAACAAAACGGAAAATATGCTACTTTAAACAATTTCTAAACTTTTCAGTTCTTAGCTACACTACACAATTAATTCATATATTTATATATAAAACTGAAGAAGAAGAGGATTTGTTTGTATACAGTTATTAAACTCTGCTCAATGGCTTCTGGCAAAATAAAATATTTATAGTTGATTCTTCGAGCTTAAAGCTTAGAAAAATTGTTCCTTCGTGTAGGAAACTCAATTTACGTTTAGTACATAGTTATATATATATACATATATAAATGTTGCATTTGCTTGGTTCCATAAAGTTGCTCGCGTTCCTTAAATTGTTGTTTTTGTTTTGTTTTTTGTTTTACATTAAATTTGATTTAATTTTTGATTATCAGGCTTGAAAGACACAATTGTGTCTGCACTCTAATGTATGTGAACGTGTGTGTGTGTGTGTGTTTGTGTTTGTTTATCGTTATGGGTATCGATATATCGAAACCTGTTTGCATTTGTAAGGTTAGGTTTAGTGGTTCTTTTTACTTTGGTTTTTGATTCTTGTTTTTATAGAAATATTCACATTTGATTAAATAGAATTACAAATTACATATTATCTAATACATATTACAATTACACATATCTATATATGTTATATATACTCTCGTATAACTTGAAGCATTTGTTTTGTATTTGGTGTTTTTAGTTTTCTTTTAACTGGATTTTGAGCCATTTATCTTCTTCATCTTGTTTTTTAGAGCACCTGCAAGTTCTCGCAATGCTTAAACTTGGAATCCTCCTTGCCCAGTATCCAGGTGAGCATCTGTCGTGCCTTCATGCTGGCCAGCATTACGCTACGGCTCTTATACCAATGGGCCGGAGAGCTGCCATCGCGCGTTCCCTAGAAGACGGTGGTAAGTCAGAATACTTTAATAGTTTACGCATTTCATTTTTCATATGTGTATGTATATATTTGGAATATTTGTACTGGTTAAACAAACTTAGTTTTTGTCCCAAAATGTCAGGTGTTTTTTTTAGTCGGAAAATTGTGTTTGAATAGCAGCAAAAATGTAGCAAAGGAATAACAAACAAGAACAAAACAAACAAACAAATGCATGAGGTAGATTCAAAACAAGTTTTCTACATTTGACATCATTTTCATTTTTGGCGCACCTACAAACTATGAGTGTATTAATATTATGAATTTTTAAAGGGAATTTCCGAGGGTTAAGAGGGAAGGACATCAAAGATGATAACAATTATCGATATATAAATTAACTTTATTTATCCATTGTTTCTTTAAATATATTCACATATGTTTCCTGGAATTCACTATATTATCTATAATTAAGATTGCTTGATTTTATGGTTAAGTTCTGCATGCGAATTAGTTGATATTTAAAATTGACGTAGGACAACAACTGAACTTGGAGCTAAGGGGTCTAGTAATTCATTGAGTTAAAGTGAGAGAGGGAGAGAGAGAGAGAAATATATTGAAAGTGGGTAAGGGAAAGGGGGCAACATTTAGAACGGAACTGTAGTTGCTGTTGATTTGTTGTTGACAGCATTACTTACCGCATCGTCGGCCTTAAGATCAGTCAGTGTCAGACATTTATCAGTTTCTACAGTCTCTACGTGCTTGTCTTTGCTATCTTTAAATTTAGTTTTGTCTTTAGATTTTTTTGGATTCAGCTGCGAAAGCGATCGATTACACATTACACATAGTACATCGAAAATAAATAAAATTACACAAATCAATGATAGAGATAGATTAAGAGAGAGAGAAATAGAGATAGAGAGAGTGAGCGAGAGAGTTTGAAAAGCGATGATGATGAATAACAAATAATTGTTAAACAAAAAGTCTCGAGTATTTCCTACAGCTAGTCGCTTCTGCCATCATCGAGGTCTATAGACATTGCGTTCCATTGCTCTCTATCAACTTACGTGCAATAGATTTTGATCCTTCTTCAAGCGTATTTGGGTCAAAGTGCCAGCGAGCAGTTCATCACAATTATGGTTAATGCCCACCGAAACCTCGATGAATTTGGCGCCAAAGGTGCAGGCCAGACATTTACCATCTAAACGAGTGAAACAGGCAGAGAGAGAGAGAGAGAGAAAGAGAGAGAGGGAGAGAGAGAGGGGTAGAGTGTTAGCTAATGAGTGTTGGTCACGCACTGGCTGGACAACTTGCCCTGCGCTGAGACGGCGCGTGATCTGGCCAAATCAATTTTGTTGGCCACCAAAATGGTGGGTCGATGGCGCAGCAAATCCATGTCCTGCAGACGTGATAATATTTGCTTGGCACGCGTAAACGACTCCTTATCAATGCAGGAATAGACAACCAGAAATGCGTCCGCCTTCTCCAATTCTTCCTGAAACAAAACGAAACAAAACCAAAACAACAAAATTATTCAACAAGTTTTACAAACTCAACTCGAGACTCTTAAATGGCTTAAACGAGTGTGCGCCACTCTGTGTCTGTGTCTGTGTCCGTGTCTGTGTGTGTGTTTGTGTTAATTTAAAAGGCAACATTAAAAGTTAGTAAAGCTCAACTAGAAACTACATCTGACAGAGGCAGTCCAACCGCTGCATGCAATGCCATAAAATGCCAGCCCACAGCCCTGTCCTGCTGCCTGCATTCGTGTTTCCTGCCTGTTTTTTACTTTACGCTCGTAAAAATTAAAATTATGGCCACTTTGCTCCCATAACGAGGAACATTGTTAACAAAGAGCGAAAGAGAGAAAGAGCGAGAGAAAGAGAGAGAGAGAGTCCACCTTTGCATGTTTCATTCTGTTGCATCCGTATCTAGGTTTGCCGCCGCGAATGTGCAAAGTTTCGCTGGACTTTTAATGATACTTTAAAGTAGCGTCTAAATTAACAGATGTTTTGAATGTTTTAGAAGTTTTGGTCATGCAACGATTTCTGGCTGCACTTGACAGCAATTGCAGCTCGGGCGGTTGCTCTGCACTTGTTATCTTGAAATTTCGAGCATAGCAAATGTTTCCTTACGAATATTTTAAGACTATAATGGAATATCAATTATAGAAATGACTCATTTATTGATTCATTTTTTCAAAATGTTCCTAGAGAAGTCTCTTATACACTCGCTTAATAAATAAGTGATTAAATAATTTTATAAGACTATTCATCGATAGCTATCATATTTGTGACTCGTCTATAACATTATTTTTGGTTCCTTAAAGAGTCGAAGAGTCCAATATAACTTGAACTTATATCGCCTTTCAATAGCTGCAAGCTTGTGGCTCAATCGATTACTTATCGATACTATACGTATCCCAATCATACTTAAACCACATATCGTCATTGTTATTTCAGTTTTTTCGCAGTAAGCTGCTTTCCCGAGCGTTGCAAATGGCGGATGTGACACTGCATTTTCTAAGTTTTTCCTACTATTATTCTTCTTCTTCTTCTTCTTTTTCTTATTGTTCCACCCGTTTTCCTGGCTAGCTGTTTGCGCTGTGGCGAAAAAGCGACCATAAAGCAACGCCAGGCACATCCGGCATTTTGGCAGGAATTTACGATTGCCAAATGCACACAGCACAAGTTGTTAAAAATGACTGGAACTGTGCGTGTGTGGGTGTGTACTGGTGTGTGTGTGTACAAGTTAGCCAAAGGTGTTTATGATTGACGGACACGCTTGTGTGCATTTGCCTTTTGCGTTGAGCCAACAAATTTACTGTTGATTATTTGTTCTTTCAACTTTCAACTTTTGCTTTAATACGCTTTGTGCTTTGTGTGTCCAGAATGGATAAATTGTTGCCATTTCCTTTTGTTTGTCAACGCTGCAATATGCCTGTGCACCCGTACTCGCACTCTCCCACTATCTCCCTCTCTTTCACTCTCTCCCTGTCTGTCTGTTGCCCCACAGTCGTTGCCTTAATCATCGCCATTATTGCTCGCGCCAAACTGCGTTGCCCTCAACTCAATCCGATATATATGTATATATATATATTTATATATATCTGTATGTTTGTATATATTTTCTTGCCTCAGGATCACTCTGCACTCCCCCCCGCATCCAGTCTATCTATAACTTGCGTCTTTGTCGTCGTATTGCCCGTTGGGCTTCTTGCTGGTCATTTGGCATTTGGCCAGCAATTTGGCATTTCGATTGCATGTTTATCGCTTTGCTCTGTTTGTTCATGTTTTTGTTGTTCTTGCTGTTGCTGTAATTGTTGTTGCTCTTGTTGTTGTTGTTATTGCAAAAATTGTTCAGCATTTGTTATTCTTGCCATTTGGCCATAAGCCGCATTTTCCCCCGCTTTCACAATTATGAGCGTTACGTATGGGCCAGAAACAGCAGCAGCAGCAGCAGCAGCAGCCCCTCTTCTTCTTCTTCTTCTTCTTATATGTATTTCATAAGAACATATTGCTGTCTGTCATATATAGCTGAGGCACACAAGTGATCTGCTTGATTCGCAATGCGCATGTCCTCCATGGTCAATTTTAATTGCTTTTTGAAATTTTTATTTGTTTATATATATATCATAAATTGTATTTATTTTATAAATATTTATGGGCAGAAATGTGCTATAAATATTTGTTTTTAACCAGATTTTTTCTAGGATAAATTATTAATTATATGATTGTTCCGATATGTTTACAATATCTAACTAATCTAAGATCTGAATGTTCAAAATGCAGAAGAATTCTTTTTATTTAGATTAAATTTTTCAGCCTTAACACTGAGTATCTCCTAGTCAACCCATATAACCCACATTTATTTATATTTTCATATTGTTTCCATTGTCATTTCTCATGCACCTGACCAGCTTAACCAGCTCTCCAGCTAGCCACACGGAATGTCAAGGCTCTGTCTGGCTCACGTTTGCCCTTTTTGTTTCGAAAGGCACAAAAATCTCGTTCATAATATTTGCCACTTGTGTATGCAACCACAGTAGCCACATGCTGCATGCCACAGCAACCAGGAAAACCCTTTCCCTTCCCTCCAATTTTTGTTTTTTTATGCAATTTTAAGTTCTCGTAAAGTTTTTGGGCAATTGCTAAACTTCCTGTGGCCTAATTAAGGGCTGTTGATTGTTTGAATAGAGGCAACAGCTGCTGCTGCGGCACGCCCACTACTCAAATTGCATTAGCTCTGCTAAGCATGTGTAATTAATTGAATTGAGGCTAAGACGAAATGTTGACTAATCAAAAACTCCAAACTGTTTGTTAACCATTCTCCTGCTGCGACAAGGTGTAGATGGAGCTGGTAGTTAAGTCCAATTGTGTGAACAGTCTCCAGATTAATAATGAAATATTTAACAACAATTATAGCAGGCTGACACACACACACACACACACACAGCAAACAATACACAAAGGAGACAAATGAGATAATTGCTTGATGGCACAACTGGCCACAAGCTAATGCTGGGTAAAGTTTATCTGATTGCGTGAGTGTTTGTATATGTGTATGTGTATGTGTATTTGTGTGTATACTGTATACAATTTGACAAATGGTTACCTTGTTGGCTGTCTTACCTTGCTGTCTGGATTGCCGGTGTGCAATTTAAGCTCCGACTCGATGCCATTCAAAATAATTGAAATATTCTGTTCGTCCTCATCGCATTCTGTGGGTGGGTGGAAACTATTAGAGTGTCTTTAGTTGTCAGGCGGCGAAGCGCAGCACTCACCTGGACCATCGTAGGCATTAATGCAATCGGAGGTGCGAAATTGTGAGACGAGCGCCTGTTTGCCCACACCCGCTGAGCCGAGCATCTCGACGCGATAGAACTCCACCGGCTGATGATTATCCTGGGCGGCATTGTCATTGCCGTAGCCATTGCTACTGCTGCCGCCACCGCTGCCAGCATTGTAATTGGTGCCCAAGCCAAGGCTGCTGCCGCCACCGCCGCCGCCATTCATGCCGGCCATGGCATTGCGCGCATGCATGGGGCTAATCGGTGCAAGGCTGTTGCTGCGCGAGCGGCGTCTGCGAAAGGAGTCGCCTCGATTGATGATGCCTGCGGACAGATGTAAGCTGTGTTACCAAAAAAAAAAAAAGAAACAACAGAAAAACAACAGAGCTGAAAAAGCAACTGCTCTAAATGCAGCGTCTGTGGCTTGGGCAGATGCGGCGTATGCGCAATGTGCGGCCATATGTTGCTCATACGCCACGTTGAGCCGAGCTAAAATTACAGTTGCCAGCCGCAGGCCAGAAACAACAACAATGCTTAATCTAGCCTTTGTATGCAGCTTTGTCTCCCTCCCCCTTCTCCCTTCACCCTATCTCTGTCTCTTTCTCTAACACAGACATGTTGCCCGTTTTTGCGCCTTTCTAAACGCTGCTGCTGCATCCAGTTAGCCAGCCAGCCAGCCTGACTCTTTCCCCTCCATTTCAATATATTTCGTGTTCTTTTCGTGGTTTATTTGAAATAGTTTTTGTATGCAGCTGTGCTGCTCTTCAGCTGTTCAGCTAGCTGACAGCTAGATTGAATAGAGGCTTTAAATTTAAAAATTCATTAGCTGAAATGTTTTGGCATGCGCTCTTATCTAAAACATTTTGGGCAAGCACATTGAGGTAGGCAATTCGTATGCCAAAATTTCCATATACTATATACTTTATATATATATTTCAATTTGTGGTTTGCAAACAAACAGAGGCAGAAACAAATACTAAATGTTTGCTTGCTTATATAAATAATTAAGTTTTGATTGCTCAACTGAGTCGAGTCTCTCGAGTCCCTTAATAGACATGCATAATTGTGCATGTATTAATTAATATTGTTATGCGAATGCGTTGAACTGGTCACCAGGCAACAGAGCTGATGTAGGACATCAGGGTATTTAGTTAACAATCAATTTGTCGATAGCTGTTGCATGTCTAATGATATATATTGATTAAATGAAAGAGGATTTAATCAAGAGCTTGGGGAAAGGACAACTTGAATACCTATTCAACTCTCACTCTTTCACCTGAAAGAGTGAGAGTTGAAGCGGGTGGGTGAAGGAGATGTTCGTTCAGATATTTTTATTGTGCTTCTGAAAAGTAAATAGTCAAGATATGCACTTAAATGTGTCATGAAATAAAGCTCTAATATACATCAACACTACATTTGGTTTCTATATGCCCTACATTAAACAGCTTTAGACAATGTCTAGGGTAATTAGCCAAATATTAGCAGAGATTAAGTAAGCTGCTTGGTCCTTTCCACATTTACGGCATTGCAGTAAATCCTGTTTAGGTTTCTCATTTAAATGCTTTGCGATCGAAAAGACATTTAAGTGAAATATATATTTATCAATCTATTATAGTTGAAAATCGAATAGCGTGTCTAGATATAAACAAGCTTATAGATACATATATATATTTCTTCAATGTCGCGTAATCATATATAAATTTATAAATATATATAGATATTCATTAGCAAAACCGCAACAAAATATTTACATTTGACTTGTGCGCCGCTGTTTATGGCGTTTGCTTTGTGTACATTTAAATGTCATAAGTAGATTTATTGCCCGCTTTATTGCATTCAGTTATTTCTGTATTTAGGCGAAAGAGTGAAACAGATTTTTGCTCAAGCAAACGCTGCCGCGCTCATTAATTGTGTAAATTGAATTAATTGCCAAAATGGCAATAAAAATTTGCAAAAACCCATCAACATTTGCTCGTTGGCTGATTGAAAAAGGCATATTAGCTTTGAGCATTCGATATGTGGATAATTGGATAGCTGTCATTGTATATTTCTATAGACCATATTTACTTATATTTAGAGAATTTGAATATTTAAGTCTTTAAATATTTATAAAAGTATTTACAATTATTGCGTTGTTCTGTAGATCGATCCAAATTATGGATCACAATTAACTCTTCAGCCTTTTTATTTCTACAGTTATTTCCCCAACAATAAGCGAGTATTAGGCAGTCAGGTATGCAGTCATCATTGAAAAGCTATGAAATTACCTAGCTGGGCGGCAATAGGAACACAAAAGAATTGGAAAAATGATGTAGAATTGTGCGATTTTTGCGAAAAATTTCATTTGCATTTGCATACACAAAATAAAAGGTGAAAACTGCTGGCAATAAAATGTTTAACTTTGATTCTAGCTGCGTGTGTTTGTTACAATAAATATTTGTACAAATGCCGAATGTTTAAATTTAGCTGAGCAAATCATCGAGTGTTAAGTTATTCACAAGTTATTTATGTTTCAGATCTACCTAGATGAACTTGAAAATCGAATCAAAAATAGTTGAATTCTGGCTAACTAATAAAAAAGGAAAACTTTTCCAAAAAGAAGAAGAAGAAGATGCTAAAAATTAATTTATTTTCTTTTGTTTGGCTTTTGGGTTTGTTAATGGATTTTCTTTTCTTGTTTCAATCAGCGATTTTTGTTTCGCTTTTGATGTGTCTTTAAATTATTATTTTAGCTATTTTTTCGATATTCCAAATTGTTTTTTTCGCACATTTTTTATTGATGAATATCCATTTGAGAAAATAAATATAAATTTTCATATGCCGATTGATTTACAGATCGATGAGTGTTGCACGAGATGTTGCACATGTTTTTGCAATTGTTTGACTTTATCATGCTTTCAAGGTTGCTGCTGGGCATACCATAGTAGACTATGTGTATACCCTGTACTGCAAGTGAGAGAGCCAATGGCACTGCAGGTGGTGTATGGGATTTGCAAATACAGTAGACACAGTGTGTACTGTAGAGACATGCGAATGCAGACACAGTAATCTATAGCTACAGTTAACAATAATAAACATAGCAGAGATTTAATGGTTTTGTAAACAAAGTGGAATGTAAATACGAATATATAAATATACAAACGAATAAATTGTTTAAATATAATATATTCAGCTTAAGATATTCTCCAATATTTCCCAGCTCATCTTTTATATTCCCTAGTTTTATTGTTACTTCTCAACGCGTTTATCCAACCCTTTTACAGCATATCTCTTAGTCGTTCATTTGCCCTCAATTCGACTTTCTATTCTATAATTCAGTTAGCTCGGCTTACAGCCAATTGTGAATTGTGCCCAGCTGTGTGAATGGCAACTCAACTAAGTCATATGCTCGCGATGCACACTACATATACACACACGTATATGGGCCACGCCCACCCACATTTGCGCCCACTGAATGCACAGATTTATACGGCAATGGAACGTGCGTGGACATCATTCAATTATAATTCAATTTACACAGCGAGCGTCATCATAACCAGGCGCAAAAAGTCCATAAGGCTCCCAAGCCCCACTTCATAAGCCATTTCAATCTTGAGCGTAGAGAGAGACAGAGAGAGAGAGAGAGAGAGAGAGAAAGAGAGACAGACTGAATGGCACACTCATGCAAACGCATTGTGGGCACTTTCGGACAGCTTTTCATTGAATTTTCCACTGGTTGGCGCTTCATTGGCTGACGCCGAACGACGGACAACGGACGCTGGACTACGGACAACGGACAACGGACAGCTGACACACGCCAGCATTTCAATTAATCAGCTACCAGCAAACCATTCTCGCCCCTCACGCACTTCAATCATGTGTGGGTTCTGTACATTTTCTTTATTTTCCCTTTGCATTTTCCTCATGCCTTTTTAAATCATGTTTAAATTCAAACTGTAAACATAATTGATGTGGGGGGTTTTGCTTGCTTTACGGTTTGGTGAATCGTGCCCAAGTTGAGTGCGTATTAAGTTTAATTAAATTTGTGCACATGACGCATCCAATATAACCGCAAGAGCTCCACAAACACACACGCACACGCACACAGACACCCTCTCTCTGTCCGTCTGTCTGTCTGTCTGTGTCCCTTTCTCAAGGGAATAACTACTTGCACATGCAAACATGTTCATGTATTTGAAAGCAATTTAGCTGAGAAATGCTGGCAACTTCATTGAATTTTAATATGCAGCGTGTTTCATATGCCATTTGTAACATCTCACGTCTACCGTCCCTTCTCGCTCCATTCTTCCTTCTGTATTTCATTCCAGCAGAGTCTGACAATTTAACGCACTCAACTCAAATTTATAATATATAATATATACATGTAAATGTATTCCAGGAGACAGTCACAGTCGGTTACAAAAGCGCATGTGAACTCGTTTGACTGCCAGCTGAATACCCTAACTAATGTTGCACTTATGTCTAGTGGAAACTTGGAGTAAACAACAAATGTTTTCTATAATTTTAATAACAATATTTGAAATAAATAAAAATTTAAATACATTTTAATTTGCTTTTGCATACATTTATCAATCAATTTTAATTTTCTAGTCAATAAATGTGTTTCAAATAAATTTCCTTCTTCTACCCCAATCTCGCTCAACTAAAATAATATACTAAAAGAGAGAAACACTTTATGTGGAATAGCTTTTATATAGCTTTACTAAAAATAAAAGAAAATTTATTATATAAGACATAAAAAATAATTAATTTAATCTGCTCAAATTATGTACGTCACGCTCATCATTATTATGTGCAATAAAAGCAGATAATATAATTATGCATATATACTAGATATATATATAATGTATATATATAGTATATATTTAATGCGTATCGTATACAACTACACCATGGACCCTTAAAGTCCACCCCAGAGGACAATAACGACAACTAACAATTAAAAGCTGAAGCCCAGACTGCAGCTGCTGCCAGCACTCATAATACCCGCTGTTAGGGCAAGCAAATAAATGCTTGGTGTCAATTCAAGTTAACTGTGTGTGTGCGTGCGTGTGTGTGTGTGTGTGTGTGCGGCAGTTGAGCTTAAACACGTGCTTAAAGGCAGCATGCATATATGCATACAGAGGCAACCACACAGACACTCACCCACACTCACCTCGTTAAGTTTTCTGTTTTGGTTATTGTTTCGCTTTTCGCTAGGGCCACGTTGCGTATGCGTAACAATAACGTGACCCAAATATAGAAACGGCATCTGCCAAAACTATATAGACTACCACTACTACTATATTTAGCCCAGCATTGTGGCCATCTTAAGTGGCATTAAATGTCACTGATAGCCTTTTAGGCCACAGGCGAAGATTTCACTTCAACAACAACATCTTGAGACCATCCACTCCCTCTCCCTCTCCCCCTCCCGTTGCGCACGTGTGGCATTTGACATGTAAGGTATAATCTTTGGCTTTTAGCTGTGGAACCTTTTCGGTTTGATTTTCCATTTCGAAATTAATAAATGCGGCTAAGAAGCCTTTTGTAGCTACGGCATTCTCTGACTGCGACTCACTGCCTGTGGCACCTTTCACCTTTGTGCCGCTGTGCCCGCTGGCTCGGCTGGCTTTGTCACTTACCTCCTTTGGATGCACTAAATGTGCGCAGACGATCCACATCCTCGTCGTCGTCGTTCACTCTCAGGTGATGCATGTTCATTGTGGGCACGTCCAGAAAGGCGTTCGATTTTCTATGCCCTGCAAAAAATAAAAAATAAAGAGGAAAATCATGATATTAATTTAATTCTCTCTCTCTCTCTCTCTCTCTCTCTCTCTCTCTCTCTCTTTCTCTGCCTCGCTCACTTGCTGTCACTCTGTCTAGCTCTTTAAATTGCATTACAATCAACGATGCTGTAATTTATGCAAGCAGCAAGCGTTGCGGTTTCTTAAGCTTCAATTGCGTCAAAGTGGAAACAGAGTTGGGTTCTCCTGCTCTTCAAGATTTGTATAAGAATAAGTTGGCATAGTAAATTTTGTGAATTTAAATGAATATTAAATTGAATTTTTTGAATAAATAATACTTTAACACTTTGATTACTCTCTTTTTCAGTGGGGAAACATTTAACTGCTTTATGAGTAATACAATTAGTTTTGAGCTATCTGATTATCATTATTATGGGTCAAACTGTAGATGATTTGCATGTAAAATTTAATACATTTTAATCTAATTGAACAAATCGAACTATAGATCAAATCTGATTTAGTTAACAATTCAATAGGTGTGCTTCTTTCTATAGATCTTAAGTTAGAATATTATTATCTGTTTGCTTATATTAAATGACGTCAATAAATGCTTTCACTGGTAGTTAAAATACTATGATTTTTTATTATTATTTCTTATATAAACATAAATATATATCATATATATCTCACAAAGTCTCAGCACAGACTTATTTAACTTGTGTAGAAACACCTACCTAAGAAAAATTTACACAACACACAATGTATATAGCCATATGCTCTATACAACCATATATTCCAAATGTGTGAGCTACAGAGATCTATGCTGAACTGATCGTTGCTCCGAAGAGCGATGCCTTTTATTTAGAATTCGAATCCGATTGGAGCTGTTTTCTTACAAATAAACATCCCTTTTGCTAAAAATACTTTATTTTTGTTGCTCTCAATTGCCGTGGTCTCCCACGGTGCGTAATTGGAGCACAGGGCACAAGTGTATCTCTGATGTTTGTATACTCAATCATTGGGGATGGTCGGAAATACCATGCCATATATACTATATATGCTATATATAACATCAATACCAAATGTACTACAATACAATATAAACTAAATTCACTCTTGATTTGTTTTATATCTTTTCACGCGGCTCTTATCGAAGTTATCTAATTGCTCAGGTTACATCAAGCTTTATATACCAATTATATTTATTTATCAAGGGTTTTACGAACACAAGCCTAAAATAATACATGTCTTGCCTGTTCGTTTGGCTTTTCACTTTTTCCCTCCATTTTTTTCCTTCATAGTCCGGAAATGTCAAGTTTTTCCACTTTTTTTTTTCACCCTAGACGACTTGCTTGTTGTTTGCTGCCTGACACAGATTTCCACAAAGGCAGCAGCAGCAGGAGGCGAAAAGGGGGGCGTTAACATAAGTACATTTTGTGTTTTATACAATTGGATGGACTGCAGAAAGTGGGTCAATGGTTAAGTTCAATGATCGTCCAGTCCTGAATGGCTCGACAGGGCGTTAATTAACTCAACTTTATACGAATGAGAATCTATTATAGCGAGCTCTAGCCACTGAATATTCTTAAAAGTGAATCAAATGTTGTACAGAGACTTAAGTGCGCTCAACTGTAATAAATAAATACCCGAAACTTGTTTGTCGCTAGCTCCAGCTGCTCCAGCTGCTGCTGTTGGCTGTAAAGCATTTTTATGACCAACATTTAGTTGGTTTGGTCTATTTGGCTAATACGCTGAGCTGCATTTAATGCTGGAATTTAACAACTTGTCTAATTTGTTGCTGGCCCCTGCGGGTCATTAAGGGTATTCCCTCCCACCCCCACTTACACTTACCGTGTGGTTGCGGTCGTCGCTGTGAGAGTTTGCGTCGTTGCGGAGGCGTCTCCGTTTCGCTGAGTCGAGGCTCGCTGGTGCAATAGGAGCGTGTATCCTGCAGCGTATTTTGTTGTTGCTGCTGCTGTGCCTGTGTGCGTCGACGTACCTGTTGAAGCAGAGAGAAAGAGAGAGAGAGAGAGGTTTATTAGAAAGCAAAAATAACAAAGTTCGACAATTGACTGATATTCACTTATCTGTATATAAAAACTTCACAGCTAAAGACTCTCTACATTAAAGTATTTCAATGTCAATAAACTTCTAACTTCGTGTCAGGGTGGTTAGGAAAAGTTGTTAAGAAAAAAAAGTACTTTGGCACACACTTTATTACAGTTGATTTGCTCCTGAAGCTAAGTTTTTTTATGGCCAGTAGTTGACATATGTATGTCTTAGTAAAAAGTTTAAACTTTTTAAGCTGTCAGTATTCTCAGAAAAAAGAAAGTAAATACATATAGATATAAACATTTTCCTGCCACGTGAACTGCTTGCTTATAAATAAATATTCTTAATTGAGTTATCTGTTGTTCCTCCACTGATAGACTTAGACTTAGACTTAGGCTCAAATGGCTGCAGACTTCTAGGTATTGAACACAATTAGTCCAACAGCGTTAATTCTTCAGATTAAGTGTTTGCCACCTTAGCTTATAGCCTAATTAATTGTCGCAGGAATTACAAGAGATGCCTTCGATTCCAAGAAGTATATCTATTTTCTATTCTTGGCTAAACTGGCAAGTGTTTGTGTCACTTAAGCGAAGAATAAAGAATGTATATATAGTTCTTGGAAGCAGCTGTTAAGTTATGCTATAATGTCCTACACTTAAAACCAAAAAGTTATATATCAACCTACGGTCAAACAGGCGTATACTTAATCTGTGTGTCAGACAAAACAAACAATTCTTGGTATCAATTGATGAGCTTAACTTTTGGCATTGCAGACATACTCTTCGATTCTAGCCACAACTAGTTAGATTCAAGCGACGTATACTTAATATTTGTATTAATGGAGACAGGTAGTTGGCCTCACGCAGACGCAGTCAGAGCAGCATTGCATTAAGATATACATATACTTCATCAAATGAAAGTTATCTCATTCAATTACGCAAGCTTCGTAATTAGCTGAGCTTAAGGCAAAGTGGCGTATACTTAATCTGTGTAGCACAAAACAAAAACTGCTTGGTAGCCGCTTCTGTGGAATCACTCATTCAGATAATTAGTGTAGCTCAAGCTTAAAGTGATTTATGCTTAATCTGTAGCAGGTATAGCCACAGCATCTGAGCGACATCTCAACCTGTTTATACCCATGAAATTAGAGACATCTCATGCTCTGCAACGAGCCCCGTAACTAGCTGAGCTTAAGGCCAAAGTGGCGTATACTTAATCTTTCGCTTTTAACCCATCATCCAGTGCAATCAATCAATCAGCTGCAAACGGCCACTGCACGAAACAGAATTTCCAGGCAGAAGGCAATGGCTATATCGAAGGCTATCTTTGATTTATGCACTGGCGCAGCAATGGAAGCAATAGAAGCAAAATTAAATTGCAAAACGTCGAACACAAATCAAATTGCATTTATTTGTTTGTCACACACAAGGAGAGCACGTGCCACGCCTTCCCTTACCGTCCCACAGCTATTCGAAATTTATGGACTCTTTCAAGACTTGGCACAGCATCAAGGCGACAGCTCTGACTGATTAACGCCAAGCGGTGGTTGGGTGGTTTGGTGGTTGGCCAAGTGTCAAGGGTGTTGCACCACTCATTCATTCAGTGGTTATTTTTTTTTTTCTTTCGAAATGGCAATCAACATTGCGTTTGTTTCAAATGCACGTCCTGTGGCTAACTTAATCCCAGTTTGTAGCAACTGCAGTGTGTTGACAGCGGCAACAGCAACAGCAAAGGTAACGGCAACAGCAACGGCAACGGCAACGAAAACTCATTTAGCCACCTGTCTATGCAGCTCGCTATGCACCACTAACCAGCCCCACCTGACTCAGCCAGACGCAGGCTTCATTTAGCAACGTTCAAAAACTTTAGCCAACATGTGAGTGTGAATGTTGTGCGCTTGGAACTTTGTTAGCTCGTGCCACGCCTCTTCCGCCTTACGCCCCTGCTAATAGTTGGACGAGGCTCTTAGCTGAGCTCACTTTGTGGCTTACACACGCTGCGCTAGCCGGATGCGTTGCTTACGTGCTGGCATCAGCCGTCAAGTGTCTGCGGATTTGGGCCATGCTGAGAGCTGGCTGACTGGCTGGCTGGCTGGCTGGCAGCCATTAGCCAAGTTCTGTCGTGTTTATTTAGTGGCCAATGCCAGGCGCCTTTTTATGACCCAGCCCAACTCTGACAATTTATCGCGTGACCCGTAATTGCGGCTCTTGTGCCATATTTTGCCAGCTTTTTCTATATTTTGCTTTCTGTTCCAAATTAATCAAATAATATTGCACGGGCACAGCTATATATGTATGTATGTGTATACATTTAGTTTGGTTTATTCTTTGGTGTCACTGCCGGATGCAGCGTGTCTTCACTTAGCTGAACTGCTGCTAAGGCCAAAATTAATTATATCCGGCCTTTGGGTGCGTTTGATCCGGGCCAACTCAGTGGCTGCGGCGGGACATGTCCTTTTTGCCTTCTCTACCAATTTGTATCTGCTTAATACCCAATTAGTCCTTGGGGCCTAGAGCTGCTGGCTGTTAATTTATTTCATTTGTGCAGCTTTATGTATATATAGAAATTTGTCGTGTGTCAAATGCTTTTGATTGTCTTTATAAATTATAATTGACATGGGCGTTAATGCTACATAAATGCTTCTTTTTTATTTAGTATTTATATATTTAGTATTTTTTAAATAAAAATATATAAATAAATTTAATAAAAATAAATAAATATGAATAAATAATATAAAATTAAAATAAATAAATAAAATAAAAAATATATACAATTAAAAATATAGAGAATAATTAATAAATAACAAAAATAAAATAAAAATATGTAATGCTGTTCAGAAACTTATAAAAAAATATTTTTATTGATAAAACTTACAACTATATTTGTTAAAATTTGTATGGCATTTTCACAGTGTCTAAATAAAGTTTAAGAACACCATGAGCCTATAGCAGTTCAGTTAATTTAATTTTATATATAATATTTTATATTATTTTTGTAGTTTCAACCGGAAAAAGCTTTCATACTAATTTTCATATTGCTAATGCTTTATTGTGTAATTTTAAAATTATTATTCTTGTTTACTTTCCGAATATTTTACGCTTGATATTCAGCTCAGTTGGCATATCACTTATCTGCAAAAAACACCATGCTGTGAAAACACCATGTTTCCGCTCGCATAAATATATATTCATTAAATGTAAATATAAACCAAACCGCTAAGCTACTAATCTATAAGCCTTGTTTATAGTAATCAAAGCCTGCCCTGCTTTAAAGTCTACAATATATAATGACGGCCTATCGATTTTAGAATTATCGATAATACATTTGCATTTTTGCCTGCCATCTTCCACGCTGCACATCAAGTAATCCTTTTTAAAACAAATCTATTCAAATAACAAATTCAGTTTACTCTATTACAACAGTATCTAACGCACAAATATATTTTTCCATTTCCCACACGAACTTTTCCCTTGGGGGGAATGTTCGTATGCAAATGCATTGCATGTAAAAGGATTTAGTTTTTGTTATATCCGTTGCAGTTGAAATGAGCTTTTTTTTGTTGTTACTGCTGTTATTTGTTTGTTATTTTCATTGTCGCATTGTTGTTGTTGTAATGAAATTGTAGTTCTGCTTATCCTGAAATGCCAATCTCAGTGGATGCTGCGTATTTCAACTTGTCATTACGCTCTGCCTCAGCTTGGCGCTGTCTTTGTCTCTGTCTTCTTTATCTGCCTGCCTGCTTATCCAACGTTCTCATTAAACTTTGCTGTCTGCGTGCGTTTATTGTGAAGTTATTATGGAATCGTGAGAAGTTTTGTGCTAGCAACAAAAACAACAAAAATGCGGTAAACTAAAACAAATGGGGGGAGTAGTTGACTAGTGGTTGACTATGGGAATACCCTAGTTTTGAATCATGTTCATTTGACAAAAGACAAACAGATATGATAAATATAGACCGATATATCAACATATAGACAGACATTAGGCAGTCATCAGGTATATAGACAGAAAGATAGACATTCAAATATATAGATTGGCATACAGATCGATACACTGACACGTAGACAGGCCTTAGACAGCCTTTAGACCGTTCTATCAAAGATTATTGGGTATTATTATGAGGCATATATGTAGATTAGCTGAGTTTTAATTTAGTTGTTTAACATTTATCGTTAGCAACTTTACTTAACTTCTTTTTTATATTACCTACAGCATACATCAGCAAACAACCTTTAATATCCTTTTGTCAACTTTCAATATGTTTAACGCTCAAGCTATAATTATATTCACCATCTTGTCAAATCACTTCAGCTATCTGGTGCTGACGTGCTGCTTACGCAAACTACAAATCAAATGTGATAAATTTGAGACGAGATAAGATACTTCTATATATAATATATCAAATCAAAATTACTATAATAAAGCATTGACTATATATCTGCTACAAAAACTATACCAAATTGATTGAACTGATGTCAAAGAGATTAAAATCAATTTAATAGCAAAAAAAAGGCAGCCATCATGCACGTGCTTATAGTTCATTATGAATGAACACTAATTCTAATAAACAATAAAAATATATATGTGTATATATTAACTTAATATGTATGCTTACTTTTTATATTGACTGTTAACTATTTCTAATAAAATAAAATAAAACTATAGACATCTATTTTATAGCTTGATCAAATAGTTGCACATACTGTATAAATCTTTAACTCCCACTCATAGTCGTATATACCCGCTTCCTTCTCGCATTCCCAGTGTGTAGAGAGCACTAAAGAGTGTCCCATTACATTCCGCTTACAGGCGAAGAAGAGCACACGCATTGCTCGCATGTAACAATGGCATGCATGTATGCATGTATGCATGTATGCATGTGTGTGTGTGTGTGCGTGCGTCTGCCTCTCCCTTTCTCTCCCTCTCTCTCTATCTGTGTGTGTTTGCACAAGAAAGAAATGTTGCAGAGTTTTGTGCGAGTTTTTGTCAGAGTCTCATAAATTTAATGTTTGGCATTTGCAGCTTTAAGCGCGCGCAGTGCACATCGCTGCGAGGCTGAGTGCTAATGAGGCCAGGACGCAGCAGGACGTATGGCAAGGACAGCGCAGACTTCACTTGCTCGCATGCTCGTTCCCTGGCATTACGCATACGCAACGTGTGACAGACATGTGTGTGTGTGTGTGTGTGTGTGTAGCAGCTATACATGTGACACGTGATGTTGCCTTTGTGCAAAAATTGAATTTTGCTTCAGCACATAATTCAATTCACACTCATATGCACACACACACTCGCACACACCCACACACCCACACACCCACACACTCTCAATCAGAATGCAGATGTAGCTGATAATGGTGGGGCCACTCGCTGCTTAAACGGCACAAAAGTGTCCCGTTTGGGGACAAGCAAAGATCTTAAATGGCACGTGGCGCGCTTTAGTAGATTGTCAGCACTGCTGTCCTTCGTTTCGATTTAGCCAACGTATCGGGTTTGTTATGACGTGAAACTCAATGCCTGCCTGAATGCCCGCGTGCTCGCTGCCTGCCTCACTGCCTGCCTGGGCTGTCAAACTGTTGTCCTGTTCTTCGTTTGCCTGCCGGCCGTATTCCCCCTTGGGCTCTATTCCAATTTCACAATCAATGCCATCAACTGTTTGGCTGCGAGCATTTGCCGTCAAATCGATAAACATTGTGAAATGATATGAGAGCAAATCTGTGTGGATGGACTGGGGATGTAAGGATGTGAGGAGGCGAGAAGAGGAGAGTTATCTGATCGTGTAAGGAGAAAGTCAGGGCAATACTGAATGTGTGCATGGGAAAGTAGAAAAAGTAGAGAAAGACGACATTGATTATACTTTCGAGTATTACAGTAGGCTGTAGGCCTTCAAACGAATAACAATTGTGCTCTACAATACAAACTCTATAATATCTAACACAGCAGCAGAGAGAGAGACAGGGCGACAAAGAGGGAGCGGGAGGGAAAGAATTGACACTTAACATATTCAAAGATCGGAATACATTCATATCAAAACAATAGAAAAATGCATGGAAACCTCGAAGACCGATATGGGAAAAAGTGCGCGATTCAAAACAGCTCGCAAGGTCTGCGATGGAAGGTTGCCAGTACGGCCATCATGCAGATAGTGCACCGCGAGCACGATGGCATCGAGTTCAAGGTAGTGAACGAGCTGCTGGCGCTGGACGAGGCTTACAGGGGCTACTACAAGGAATGGCTGCGTGAGCTCAGTCTGCAGCGCCTGGCCGCCGCCAAACTGTTTCCGATATCGCAGGACTTGCGCTTTCAGTCGGACGCCCGCTGCCATGAGCCGCAGCCGCGCAACACCGAAGCCGAGGAGGTGCTGATTGGTAAATACCAGCTGCACTATCAGATCATCTTGGGCTCGAACATGACCATGAGCCGCGGCCTGGCCACGATACGCGTCAATCTGCTGTCGCTGCGGCGCGAATACAATAAGTTGGATCAGAGCGAGCCGACGCCCTTCATACTGGGCGATGCCTTCCACAAGCCGATCAAGTTCTTTATGGAGCTGGCCGAGGAGCTGTTTAACTATTTCTACAGCCACTACTTGAAACTGGATTGCTATTCGCGTCACCTGGATCCGGGCGATATGGACTCGCTGGAGAACTATCAGAATATTCTGCAGCCGCGCGAGGAGTTCGGTGACTATCTGATGCACAATCTGAGCTATTGCCAGTGCCTGCGTCCAAATCCCTTGTGCCCGGAACTGATAAAGAGCACGAACAAGAGCAGTGACCTGCTGGATGCCAAACGTCGCGCCCAGCTCAGCCGTTGCCAGCGTCGCGTCGAGAAGATGAAGAAGAAGGACGAAGTGAAAGAGATCGAATCGCCGAAAATCGAAACGTTCGAACTGAGTCACCTCAGCTCACGGCTAGCCCAGCTGCGGGAGTACCAGTCGGTGCGCGGACAGGATCGAACTCTCGTCCAGCGCATGATATACGCGCTCAGTCCGTCGCTAATGCCAGCCAATTATGTGTCGACGTCAGCCTCTTTGGCCAGAACTACGAATATTATTGGATAACAGTAACTGCAGCGATTCAAATTGTTTGTTGGGGAGGGGCGTGGCAGCTCGTGCTTATCAAATTTCACTTCAGTTTCCTGCACCAGTTGTTGATCGCGTGATAAATTTATATAAAGTGTTCGCGTTGCCAGCGCAATATATCATCATTTGTTCATAAACTAAACTGTGGCAGGCGTCAAAGGCAACACAATTTGTGCTCGTATAAAGTTTTCTTCCTCTTCCCCTTTCTCTTTCTCTTGTTCTTGGCCAGCGGTGCGAATAGCCTTTTAAGTACTTGCCAGGGAAACGCATTATGCTGTTATTAGTTTTATTTGATGTGCTTGGTAACTATTTTAAAAGTGCATTCGACAAGTTTTGGCCACAACAAAGCGTAATGACTGCATCACTTAGCCAAGTTACTGTTTGTTGGCAAATTTTATAGATGTATTTAGGGGCATTTATTGCTGAAAACTATCGAGGTAAGCTTTTGACTAACATATAAATTAACTTTGGCAGCTTTATTGTGTCTATTGAGTTTAATATATTCTCTGGTTCATTGGCACTGAATGTAGTTAGCAGCTTCTTACTTCATTTCTTACCATAAGAGTTTATGGTAGTAAAATTTTCTATTATATAAATATACCAATTATATTAAGTTCATTAAATGAAGTTAAGTTAGTTAAGTTCTTTACATTATTATTATTTTTTACCCTGTCCTGTTCCTGGCCAGCTTTAACTTGTTGATAATTGCGAGCTAAAGCAACGCAAGACTTTTTGTTTATATTTTACTTTCAATATTTATATTGAACTAACTTAATAAGGGTTTCATTCCAACTTTCTGTTTCCATGCGATGCATAATTACAATTATATCTAGAATATCTATAATTTTTTTTGCAGTTCGTGACTTGAAGCACAGCTTACCTAGAGTCTATCAATCAGCCAGAAGTTTCATTTCAAGTCATTTTTGACATATTAATTAGCTACCATAGTAATGTATTATATACATATATATTAGCTTGAGTCCCTAATTTGAATTGATGTTTGCATTACTTCAACTATTCTCTCGACTCTACTTCAATCTAATCAAACAATTACCAATAAATATATATATTATATATATTTAATTAATGTGCGCATGTTGTACGCTCGTGACACGAGTTACGTTCACATCTCTAAGGACTACGCGATAAATAAGTGCTCAGCTACACTTGCTTTGGGGCAAATAAATATTTAAACAACAAATCAAAGCAAAAGTTAACTAGGCTCTAAATGATCAATCAGCCAGATGTTTCACATTTGTTATATATATGTATATATGTATATATGTATATATAATACTTACCGATCTGGCGCCCGATGTGATGCGAGCGCTCTGGGAGCGTGTGGCGGGCCGGCGACGCCTGTAGCCGGGCGTTCCGCCCTCGGGCGTGGCACTGCCTGAGGGCATGTTCTGGATGACCGTCTCGATGCTGGCGCCGGTGGCACAGATCGAGGCGCTGCGCGTCTTCTTCTGCATGCGATGATGCATGGGCGAAATGTCGTCCACCATGATGCGACTCGACTCGACTCAACTCGACTTGTGTGTGTGTGTGGTTTGACTTGACTGTGGTGCAGTGTGGTTACTACAGTGGTTGCTTTACTTGTTGTTGGTGTGTATTTCGTTTTTGTTTAACAACTGCTAAAAGCTATTTGGGTGCTCTCTTGTTGCGGTTGCTGCTGTCACTTGCTGCGAGTGCATAATTCGCATTAACTGCAAATAAACAAAAAGAGGAGCAAGCAAAGAATGTCAGAAAACAACACAAAAATAGTGAAACTATTAAAAAAGAACAACTATTTTGATAAATTTAGATCTAGCATTGCTTGGCCATGTTGTCAACAAAAATACAGCAAAAATAATAATAAAACACGCAAATGAAAGCGAAAATTTGCTTTTGGCGGCGTGAAATGTGTAAGGCAGACGCATGCAGCATAATTTGCTCTGTGATTTTTCATTTCATTTCACTTTTCTTTAATTTTCTCGTTTTTGTACGCCATTAAACATAGTTTCAGTTGCGTCGCCCCGATATTCCGACATTCCCGCTCTCGCCCCCACTCGTAGTATATTTTTAAAACATTTCACATAAACTGGGTCACAATCCGGCGTAAAAATTGACGCACTCAAGTGCCCCTTGGAGCGGGGACAGGGGCGTGTGTGTAAATATTTGAACAAGCCTTTTACGCATATCTGAAAAATGTTTTCCCAACCAAAATGTTTTATTTAATTAACAACTTATGTGCAAATTAATTAAACAACAATTGTTGTTTGCAATTGTAATTGAATGTCTGTTCGACCTGAAGGGCTATCAAAATATAATAAATATAATTACATTATATATTGCAAAAGAGCATTTCAAATAATTCGTAATGATTGGACAGACTAAATTGTATTATTTTCTTTGTCGCTCCGCAAAATTAATTGTATCAATTATTAATTTGATTGAATATTTAGCTGTGACATTTAATTGTTTAAAATATAAATGTTTATCGTTCTATATTTCTTGTACGGTTTCTGTATTGCTTTAAAATACTTTGATAGAAATATAAATATATATCTCAAATATTTATATATGATTTAATGCCATTTTTATGGAGCATGTCGAAATATATATATTTTTGGTTATTATTGCTTAAGGATTTTTACAGTGTCTGCGTTTTTGTAAACAAAATCATAAATAAATACCAAAATAAATTCATATTTTGAATTTTTTTTTTTTTTTTTTAATGCAAACTTTAATTTTATATTTATATATTATTTTTATAGATTATATCGAGGATTTTAAAACATATTCTACATACAAAAGATAATAAAAAATAATAATAAATAATTAATTAACATAATAGAAAATATCTTTGCGACATAATAAGTATTGGCCCTTAAAAACTAATTTTATATATACATATAATATTATAATGGTATATTAGGTAACTCGATTAGTATTAGTATTTAATTTATATGTATATTTCAGTACCATTATTTATAGCACATTGAACCAATAAGAACTCAAAGCATTCAGCATCATAAACAAAAACAATTCATACAATTGAGCCATCCATAAGAAACCAAAACTCAAAAGCTACAAACATCCTGAAATTTGTATACATATCGCTAAGATATATGTTATTCTGGACAAGTAGTGATCACTGACTATGCTCTATTTATAATACTATTCCCCAACAAGTGCTTCTTTCAACCCTCATTAAAGATTACCCCACCTCCATCTGTTCGCTTCTCTCTTTTCCTAGTATTGCCAACTCTATCGATTTGCTAATCGAATTCCCGCGTTGTAGTCGAAACTCTTGAGAGACAAAGACACACAACTGATGTGTATGTGTGTGTGTTCTTGTATGGTACGCAGCGAGTGCTTAAGTGTGTCTGTTGTTTAATCACGTAGTTTTTCTTATGCTATAAATAAACTGTTCTTTGGATATGTTTTGCTTTCTTTTGTCTTTGGTGCTATTTCTCTTGCATCATACGAAACGGAACTTTCTCGTTTTCTCGTTTCACGTTTCGCTCGCTGCTCGTTTCTTTAAACATTTCACAATTAATGATGTAGATAAATAAATAAAGAAAATCACAATATACACAGGCCAGAGATTGCCTTTTTATCGAGGTCGCGTTGATCTAACTGGAGTGGGAAGTGTTGCAACTAGTGGAGAAGGCGTCGCCTGTTGCAAGCACTACGAAGACAGACAGCAGAGATAGCGTCCTCAGCTCTGAGTAGAGCCAAGTCCTGCCTCGCTTAATTGACACTAATTGCCATTTGCGGGACTCAAAGTGCTTAGTGCTAGAACTAAATGAAATGAAATCCATTTCTTGGCCAGCTTTAAGCCAATTGCCCCTGGGGAGCTCGATGCATACACCAAAACTAAGAAACAAATTGAATTTATTAGCTTAGAGTCCGATTTTAAGAGAAACATATCGCAGATGACTGTAGAGTCTTGGGCATTAGCAATCAAAACATATTTGTAATCTCTTTAGGCTGGCACGCTTCCTTTGCCATGCAGCAGCATCGTAAGCTGCTGGCAATTTGTTTATAGTCCTGTCTTGGCTTGAAGGAATCCAGCCAACCTGGTCACTGCATAATCGAATTACGCTTCAAAGTCGTTTTGGCCCCCAGGATTTGCAGCTGCCAACTGAAGCAGTCGCTGGCAAACAGTTTAACGAGCTGTCAGCTGCAAAAGTGCCTGCTCTATTGAAAGAGACAGAGGGAGGCAGAGCGGGAGAGTGAGAGAGAGATGGAGAGAGCGGCGAAAGGGTGCATCTAGATATCTAGCTTACATTATAGCTCTCAGTTCAGCATTTTAGAACTCAGCACAGTTTAAGTCAAAATAATAAATTAAATAAATAAATAAATAAATGTTATCAATTTCTTGTCTTCAAATATATTTTATTTAAATTTTATTTATAGAAATTGAAATGCTAGAAGTTTGGCCTAAAAACACTCCTCTCTCTCACTCTCGCTCTCTCTTTCACTCTTTATCTCTTTCATTCTCTCTTAGTCTATTAGACAAATATCTGGTAATTAATCTACTCTTGTTTCTGGTAATACAATATGTTATTTACTCCTCTGAATAGATCCGAGATAAATACCAAAGCTTTAGCTATAAATACACGCCTAATCGATATATATCGATTGTACATAATCAATGAAATAGAGAAGATGCCTAGATCTATTCAGCTTGCTTTACATATATTATATTAAACTATATCTACTAAAATATATATACTATATATATAGTTATCCAATGCCCTTTGCACTCCTAACAAGCTTGAGCTTAATTTCTTAGTGCGACAAAGTCAAGGACCTCACTGCTTGCTGCTTTCGCTTCGTTCATGGGTGCTTTCTTGGACTCTTTTGTTGGCTGCTTGCTGGTAAAATTTTATAGTAATTAACTTTTTGTTAGGGAAATGATTAAAACGTAAATAATTAAAAACGCACGTTTATTTGCGCTGACTGCCAGCTGCCAGCTGGTGGCACTTGTCAAGTGACGCTGAGAAGCCAATGCAAAGCAAAACACCCACACAAACACACCCACTCACACACACACACGCACACAAAGGGCAAGTGGGTAAATAATGCAGCAAAAGTTTATGCTTAGCGTACGCGGCGTATGCTTAATATAATACAAAGCGAACCCTTTAAACTTGGTAAGCAGTTGAAAAAGGTTTCTCTCTCTCTCTCTCTCTTACTCTCTCTCAGTTCACCTCGTTCTCTTGACAAGCATTGTCAATGTGACTTTACGCTTGATTTGCTACGGGAAAACCCAACGATGCATTTAAAGCAGCAAAAAGGGATACAATAGATGCCCAGATGTGGAGACAGAAGCAGAGGCAGAGACTGAAGCTGAAGCTGAGGCTAAAGCTGAGGCCAAAGCCAGTCGCTCGTGCATAAAACTGTGTTGCAGATGGGTTTTAGGGCTTGGGGCTTGGGTTCGGGTTTGGGCTTGTTTGCATTCCGAGCAGGAGCAAAAGAGGAGCAAAAAGACAACTAGATAAACTGAGCGGCTGCTACGCCTCTAATTGCCCGACAATGTCCGCTGAATAGACTTGATTGGCCAGGGGCACGCAAAAGAAGAAGACAAGACGAAAAGCATGTATGAGTGAGTGCGTGTGTGTGTGTGTGTATGCATTGTCCTTAGCAGATAGCAGATTTGGGGCTTGTGGAGAACATTTTGGGGGAATGCCACATGGTGCGTTTTCGGTAACGTTTTTTTATCAACCACAAATAAATAACGAAATATCGAAATATCGAAACAAAAGGAAAACACAAAAACAAACATTGTAGCGGTCTATTAACATAAATTTGATGCCAACTCAAATATTTGGCCCCACATATTGGTTAATCAGCTCACCTTTTGGAGGAGGCGCAAGGCGGGAGGCGGAAGAATTGATGCGGGAGTCATTGAAGCAGCAGCTGCTGCCAGTACAGCCCACACATTTCAATGCACATTCAAGCGCTGACAGCTGTGCCCGATTCCCAGCTACTCGAAGCTATCAGCAGCACACACACACACACACTCGCACTGGAGTAGTGCGTGGGGGGTTATTTTTTTATCATTGTGATAAAGCTGACAAAAGGCGATAAGTACCGCATGATATCGCATGGTCTGGCCATGCCAACTATGACGTGTGCCACAGCCAATCAATGTGCGAGCTGAGCCCCTGCTGAGCCGAGCCTTGTGACACCTGCCAACGTTTGCCGCTCGAGTGTGTGGGCCAGCCAACTGGGCCAAAAAGTTGCAAGCTTCAAAATCCAAGCCACTTGGCAGCTAAGAGCTCTAGCTGTGCTCCTGCTAGCATAGGCAGCTCTAAGGGATTTGATGGAACTTGAAGCGAGTATGTGAGAATGTGAGAGAAAAGTCTAGTCTAGACTAAACTTCTATACATATAAAATATATCTGCATCTTTCTCTTTCTCATCTTAATCATTTTTAGCCTTTTCAAAAGCTCATCAGCTTTCAGGATTTATGATAAGGATTAGCATATCTGAATAAAATCTCCATATGAACGAAAGCATTTATGAATATTTATTACTAATTAACTATTAAACTGACTTTGACTAAACTTCAACTGAGCCAAAATTTAATAAAATTCCTTGAAAAAATGTTTCTAAAAATAAAAATAAGTTGGAATGATTATAGCTCCAAGAAAATTATAAATAATTTAGCTTTCAATGCAATAATTGAAGCGCTTGTGCGCTAATCTTTTAAAGAACTCCAAGCAACTCCAGGATTTACTACATCAAAAAAACATTTTTAATGCCTATACATATAGAAATATATATTTATGTTATATAAAAATAACATCTAACAAGCTGCCCAAAACCGTTTTCTAAGTTCTTTGGCTGGCCAAATACAATTCATTAGAAAACAAGTATGAAAGCTCAAATCGAGTCCGCTCGACTAGCAAATCCCCTGAACAAATTATTGAAGCAGCAGAGAGCGTTCCCATTGGTCACTTGAAGCTCGACTGTAACGAGCGAGATAGTACTTGAGTAAAAGTAAAAGCAAGTAGAGAAGAAGTGCAGAAGATTATTAAAGTTGTCTATGTGTATGCAGCAGTATTCATTTGGTATTTGTATTTAGGTAAAACGAAGCTAGAATGCTCACAGCAGCAGAGAGCGTTCCCATTGCTCACTTGAAGCTCGACTGCAACAAGCTCTACCTGCCGTCGGGCTCAACCTTTGAGAGAGACAGTGCTTGAGTAAAAGTGGCTCTACGTATATAAAGGGCAGCAGCTGCAGCATTTCTTCAGTCAGTCTTCAGTCGTCCAGGCCTGCTGGGGGTCAGCGCAATAAAGTGAAGGCGTCGTGTGTGATCGATCAGCTAAGCAATTACGTAGCGGAATTACGTAGTGGAATTACGTAGTGGAACTACGTAGAGGGATTACATAAAGGAAATATGTAGAGGAAATACTTAGCGGAAATACTTGGAAGAAATACGTAGAGGGAATACTTAGAAGAAATAGACAAACAGTTTTAAATCATCAAGAATATATGTATATACGAGTACATACTTTGTGGGGTTTGCTACGCCTGCTTCTGCCTGTTACATACATTTTAACAAAACCATTGTACCCTGATTTCCCATTTTCAATGGGTTCAGGGTATAAACAGCTTTAGGTCTTTATTTACTAGCTTAAACATTTATGTGATGCTGAAAAAAGTAATCTTAAAAGACTTTTAGATTATTCTATATACATATATATATGTATATATATTTTTGCTGCGAGTTTAAGTAAAGCTGGCGAGCGCAAACATCAAAACAACTTAAAGTTCGTGTTATTCTCCAAATATGCTAAGCCTAATCATGTTATCTACTTATAAATGTATATATGTATATATGTGTGTATGTGTGTACAACTTTAGATTAAGTGTTGCCCATGTGTGGGTGTGTATTTGGGTCTCAGTTGTTGCGTGTACATTGGGCAACAAGTTTGTTCATGTTGTGCTCAGTGTTCTTCTTATGCCTCAACTGTTGCCTGTTGCCTGTTGCTTGTTGCCTGTTGTTGAAGGGCGTTTGTCGCTTGTCGTTTGTCGCTTGTCGTTTGTTTTCATGTCCATGTCCCCACACACGCACACACACATACGCACTTACACACCTGTTGCATGCGAGGCGATACAATTAATTTCAATGGGGTACAACTAAGACACACCCATAGGCACAGGCAGCAGGAGGCGGCACAGTCAACAGGCAGGGATTTCACATACATATATACATATATGTGTAGAGAGAGCTGGCTACATGTGCCATTGTGTGACAAAGGTCAGAACGCTGTGCGGATGCCTATGCCGGAAAGCCAGACGCCCCTCAGGCCCGCCCTCACTGCGAAGTCCCGCCCGGCGCGTTTTGTTGTCCTGTTCACACATATTCTTCTATATATACTCGCTTGCTCTACTTCTTCTCCATCTACTTCTTCTTCTTCTGCTGCTGCTGTTGTTTTTCTATAATATTTCTGTGCGTGAACAACAACATGTTTATTCGCATTAGCATTGACATTATCATTTGAGGCTCTTCGTGGTTTGTTCGAGGCTGCTGCGGCGGGAGAAAAACAAATTTTTAATACTCATACGCCGCGTACGCCAGCGCCACAAATTACTTTGTCTCGTTTTTCGTTTTTCTCATCAAATTGTTGTTAGTTGGCCACTTCTCTCTTCTTCTTCTTCTCGTTTTTCATTTGTCAATAAAAACAACACATTTAGTTGCTGCCCAAATAAATTTCCATGCATTTAATTTTGACAAGTATTTATATATTTAGAAAAATGTTGAAAGATAAACATCGAGCGCTGAAGCCATTGGCACGCGTGCATATAAAAATGTATTTATATATGTCTAATATATATTTCGACTATACTTTGATCGCTTCTCTGACATAATCACAGCACACTTAAGTCCTCAAGAACTGATTTCTCACAGCTTTAGCGGTCAAAAAGACAGAAAGAGCATGACATCAAATGCTGGAAATGCGTAGATTTTTCCTTTTTCCCTCTTTTTTTTTGGGAAATTTTTAATATCACTTAATTGTTTTGCGTGGGCAGACAATGAGTCATATGAGCGGGGCACACAGTGCCAAATAGCTCGTCTATTGATAACAGGGAAATACCAGACATTTAATGTGACAATCTCTTGATTTGCGGTCTTCGAGTGCTTTATAGAAATTTCCATGACTTTCTGATCTGCTCAAGACTTTATGTTTATATATGATATATATTTATGTATGCGTATAATATGCATATGTCAATCACATCATTTATAAATTGAAGTTCTTTTGGAATAGAAAAGTAAATATAATAAAATTTAATTTTAACTTCAACTTATATTTTACTGAATTTCTAAATTTAATATTTTTGTTCGAGTAAACATTTAAATTGAATGCATGTAGTCGTGAGCAAATAACTAAGCTAAGTAATTATAAATTCACAAATTCAAAGCTAATAGAAAATCTGGAAAATTGCAACCACACAAGTTTCATGTGGCAACCAGAAAATCAACTAAAATCATAAACCAAGCCACAAATCAAATTCTATTTTGGTGGTAAGACTTTGCTGTTTATATGCAACAGAACAAACTGAAAGCTAAGAGCGAGAAATGCGTGAAAATTATTAAGGAAAATGAAGAGAGGTAGCAGAGTTAGCAGACAAAATATTATTATAGCCTGTTTTTGGCTCAGCTGGAAACAAATGCTGAACAGTTTGAAGAAAATTTAAAATGCTGTAAATCATATACAGATTTCTTTAGCAACATATTTACTTTTAAATTTGAGCTAACAAACATAAATTCCGTTCAGCTTTATACAGTTCAATAAATCGATGTGGCCAGGGGAGCAAAGGCAAATTAATGGGGCTAAATGTTATTTTTGTCAAAGATTTTCCAAAACGTTGCACAAATTGACGAGGCAACAGCAGCAACAACAACAACAGCAACAACAACAACAGCCTCGACTGCTGGCACAAATTGGCGTCTGCTTAGCTTAAAGTTAACGTCTTTTATGTTTATTATGACACATGTAGCTATATTGCTAGCTCACTCTCTCTCACATCTCTCTCTCTCTCTCTCTCTCTCTCTAGCCTGTTCACTATATATATTCTGCATATTTTATGTATCCTGCTTGAAGGCGCTTTCAACAATATCTACCCTTCCCCCATTCCCATTCCCACTCTCTTTCTCACTCTGTCTCTTGTTTTATTTTCACTTTGGCACAGCTGTTTACACAAAAATTCACTTCATTTAGTTTTTTTGACAGCTCTGCTACAGCCCACCCCCCTCTATATGTTGCTCCTTCGCTTATCCTTTGTAAAATCTGTGTTAATGTACGTATGTCATAATTAACTTGGGCGCAAAATAAATTGGAAAATTCTTTGGTTTCTTCTTTTCTGATTTTTTTTCTTTTTTTGGATCATTTGCTGCAAAGCCAGTTTATTGCTCTTAATTGTGTGTGTGTGTATGTGTGCCTGACAGGCTGATTTTACGAGTGTGTTTATCTAACTTCCTCATATACTTATATATAGAAAGAGATATATATGTATGTATATGTAAGCATATGCCTTGGCTTTGTGCCGCATATGGCGAGAGTCCTTAGCTGCTTGTTTGATTTCACACACTTGGCACAGACACACACACTCAGTCACACCCCCTGTGTGTGTACATGCTTCGCCTGTATTTGTTTGCTTTGTGCTCGCTCCTTGGCAACTTCAATTATTTTTATTATATTTTTATTTTTTGCAATTTGCTTTATATTTAATTGAGCTCATGTAATTTTTATGGAAACTTCAAATCACTTTTGACTATATACGAGTATGCATAAATAAATAGATAATTAGATTTTTACAACACTCTTTCTACAACTATTCTTGGCAGAGTTTTTACTATTATCCACAGCACCTGTAGCTATGATTAATCGGGGCAGAAGCTACTTCTACTCCCCGTGGATATGAATTTGCGCATTGTGTTAAACTTCAGCTCGAGCAACAGAATATTTTTGCTTGGTTAGCTTTTTCCTTTCACCGACCACAAATTTCATTCTTCTATTGTTTTCTATTTTTCGCCTCAAGTCGAGTTTTCCATTCAACTTCTTTTATCTATATATATATTTTTTTTATTATACCTAAAAATGGCCTCCGTCTGCTTTTTGATTGTGTTTTTCCTTTCTTCTTTTTTCCTACTCTAAAAGGACTTCACATATGTCTGTCGAGTGGAGTCCCTGAGCAGGACATGGCTGTCATTTGGCTGAAAGTTGAAGTGGTTTATCGATTAAATAGATTAGTTATTGTCCAATGGGAACTGGAACTAAAAGTGTGCCACTAAGTTCCAGTACCAGTTCCCGTTCCAGTTCCAGTTCCAGTTTCAATTCCAATTATTTAATGCAGTTTGCTGCACGAATTGGCAACAAATCGAATGCGTCCTTTAGGCGCCTGCGAAAATTGTAGTTTAAATATATACTTATATATATATATGTACATATATATAGATTTATGGCAACTTGCCAGTAACTTGAGCTGCGTAAAAATATATTATATATCTACATAATTCATTTATATAGTATAATATATAATATGTGTGCATGTGTATGTATATTTACTTTATTTTTGTCCTTTCTTGCTTGAGCAACTGCAGCAATTGCTAATCTATGTGTGTGTGTGTGCGTGCGTATATGTGTGTGTGTGCAATTTTGCATGTTTGCTATGGTCTTCTACACAGTTGCGAATAAAGTGTTCTGGCAAGTGTCCTGCCGCATCCTTGCTGCCTGCGCTTAGCTAAACATTTGGCTAGTTTTTTTTTCTCGTTTATTTTCGAGAATGCGGAAATTCGCTGTAAGTCTTAGCCACAGTCACGTATCTAGCTACGTCGAGCGTACTACTTGAAGCGCACACACACACACACACACAGAGCACATATCAGGCACATACACACACACACATATCACAACACCCTCACGGCAAACATAGTTCAAAGTGAAGCAACGGAACTTGTCACACACGGAAGCTGTGGCCACGCCCAGTCACTGGGCGTATAAAATACGCTAAAGTTGAGGAATTCAGAAATGGAAGCAGGAGCAAGAGAACAGGAGTAGAGTAGCACAGCACAGGAGAGGAGGAGAGGAGGAGAGAGAGCGAAACAGGTGGATGGGGAGGGGGGCATAGTTTATGCAGGTCTCTGGCAGGCAGTGTCAACTACAAAAGACAACAATAAGCGGGAGAGAGAGAGGGAGGGGGAGAGGAAGACTAGAAGTAAAGTCTAAACAACTACAAAATACTCTATAAATATAGCGCTGGTGACTACCAAACTGTAATAGATTGTAGCAGTGCCTCAAAAACTGTGAAATATAAATAGGGAACTAAGTGATGGAGCAAGAGCTGATATCAAAAGACATTAGGAAAAGTATGATAAAAGAGAAAATTATAATTTTCTTATAAGTAGAAGAAGTTACAGAAATGCAGTTAGTATTCAATCAAACAAGTTAACTCAAATATAGAATTTGTCTTATTATTTTATGTGATAACTTTTAATATATTTATATCATATTAAATGAAACTAATAAAAGTCTTTCTACAAAGAATTTGCAAAGGCAAATCGATTTCAGTTAGTCCACACAGCCGTTTAGCTATGCTCAAAAACATGGCGCAGAGCACTTTGGTTGGCTCTAGCTGCATTTTGGCCAAAATACAATGCCGCGAAATAGCTAACAGCAGCGGCAGCTCTTCAGCTCTTCAGTTTTGTAGTTTTGCAGCTCTTCAGAGCTAACCAAAAGTCCAAACCTCTGCTAGCTGTCTTGCTCTACCTCTCTGCACATCTCTCTCGCACACTCTGAGCTGGTTGCAGCTGCTGCTTTTAGTGGCCCCTCAACAGCGACAACTACAGGTGCCTCATGTGTTGCTGCCGCTGTTGCTGCTGCTGCTGTTGCATGCAACGAACTTAAGTGTGTTGTACCTGTTCAACGTGCAACGTCTGCTGCTGCTGCTGCTGCTGCTGCTGTTTTGCGGCTGCTTTTAATTGAATTTACAATTTTTGGAATTCCCAAAGGCCAAAATGCAAAATGGAATTTGGGTGAAACAGAGGGAAGAGGCAGAAACAGTGAGTGGGAGTGGGAGTGAGAGAGAGGGAGTCAGAGTGAACGGCAGACAATTAACAGAGGCTCAGTGGGCAAGCAAATGGAATTAGCTTGGCCAAATTTGATAACAGACATAAAAGCTATGCAACTACCACGCCCACTACTCCCTGGGGAGTATGGGCTGATATTGGCTATGTAGGCGTGTACATGGGCATGGTCGTCGCGTGCCAATTGACATTTTTAGTCTAATTGACAAAACGTTGGCCGCAAACCAACTGCGCCAGCGAATGTGCCCCAAATGCAGCATGCCACATGTTGTTGCCAGTTGTTGTTGTTGTTACTGTTGTTGTGATTGGATTTTGTAATTGTGGTGTCAACGTGCGGAAACCCAAGCGACCCAGACAAACAGACAGACAGACGAGCCAGACAGACTTTGATTATGCCCGAGTGTATTTTGTTTCCATGCCCGAGGGATTTGTTTGCCATTCGTTTCGTTAGCTATGCAAGTGTTTCTCTTCCTCTTCCTCTACTTTCGTTTGTTTTTTTATAGTGCAAGCCATTTGAATAAAGAGATTCTAGATGTGCTTGCCACTGTCGGCATCATTAAATTAGCTAATTGAATTGTTTTCCATAAACAATGTAGATAAATCAATTAATGTTCACATTGCGATTAGAGCGTAGTTAACATTGATTTGCGTAACATTGAGCAACTGATGAATGTTATTTAACAGCGCTGAGTTATGTTGATGGCAAATGTAACTAACCATGACCATGATATTATGGTATAGTAATATATATCTTATATTTTAACTAGCTGTTGACTTTACTGTAAATAACATTATGTTATATTTAAATATTCTATATTTATTTAATATATGTAACTCTAACGATACTTAATGCATATAAATTAATTAAAATAAACTTAATTTAATTACTGTGCACTGTTAAATAACATTATGTTATGCATGAGCAACATATTATTAGCATAATTGAAATCAATTGCAATTGTAATATCAAATACCAAAGAACAAAGTGCGCCCAGGCAAAGGCCAAGGCCAATTGAATTCTTACTTTAGCCGGAATCTGAATGAATCCACTTGAATCGGTTTAGAGCCAAAAGAAAAGTCAAAGATTCTCTTGCGCCTCGACACTCTGGAATGCTTGACTAGCCTCAGCAGGAGGCTGTTGTTGTGCTGAATTAAAATTGATTGCAATCGGCGGCAGTTGGCTTCTATCAAGTGCTTTACGACACCCCCAAGGATTGCCAAAATGCTTTACAGCCGACATAATCATTGCGAAATGTATTTATTTAACGTTCAGAGTGGAAAGTCGACTTAAAAAAAGAAGCACACGGCGTCCTACCATAAACTCTGGCTGCCAAATGGTTCGGCATATTTAATGCAACCATCCACAGTTCCACTCCCAGCCCCAGCCCCAGCTCCAACTGTTTCCCAAATTTCTCCCTAAGGGTGCGCGGTCAACGTTGCGTATGAGCGATTTTTTTTATTCTGGTTTTCCTTCATTTAACGCTCGAATTTGTTTGTTTTTGTTTGGTCCGCTCACTTTTTTTACGAGTGTGTAATATATTTAGGGACTTGCTTGATTATATGCCAAATGAGCAAATGAATTTAAGCGTCGCACGGCTTAAGAGCCGGAAAAACTAGGCAGGAAAAGCGTAGCGTAGCCGAAAGCCAAACAAATCACAGAACAAAAACAAAAGCAGAATAATAAAATAAAAAACATAAGAAATTTGTATTTTATTTATTTCAAATATCTCATCTACCTGTTTAAGGCTGTCGTGGGCGTGGCATGTGGACGCCTGCTGTCAGTTAATGAACTTCTCGGTCAATATCCAGGCCAATTGATAACAACAACAACAACAACAACAGCAGAAAGTGGGAAGTTAATTTAGCCCGCGCTGCTCAACCTTACTATATATTTGGTCGATAATTTGTATTAACACAAACACACTCACACACATTGAGACACACACATATACATAAATTTATGCACTTGTTGTATTCTATTTTCTTTTATTTATTTTTAGCACATTTCTTACACTCGAATAATTTCGAGAAAAAAAATGAGCGAAATGAAAAACGAAAGTAAAAATTTAAAGCAAAATTTATAAATTTATTGCCACGCACACACACACATACATATGTGTAAACACTCACTTTATTTGATATTAACTGTGATTTCTTTTTTTTTAGTAATTTTCTCCGACTATTTTTGAATTCTTCGTGCCGTTTGGCGCGCAAATCTGTGTGCTTCTTTGATATGCCGTTAGTTTCCGATTTGCGTTCCGATTTGCGCGTTCGCATCCGTTTCGTTCAAGCGCCGTCGTATGTTTGAGCCTTGCGATTCGCTGCTGCCCATTGGCCTGCTCTGCTCTGCCGTGTGCTTTGCAACATGTTCGCCTCGAACCATTTGGTTCGATGACGACACCAATACTGTTGAAAAAAAATAGCTTTCTATGCATTTGCCGCTTCAGCACGTCATCGTTAAAAGGTAAAGCTCTTTTTTTTTGTTTTTTGTTTTATGCGCTTTGTTTGTCTTTGCGCTTTGCCATTGTTGTTTTTCTCTGTCTGTTTACTTTGCTGCCGCTGCCGCTGCTGACTGCGCTGCTCGGCGCTTACATGCGTATGTTGTTGTTGCTGTTGCTGTTTGGTTATTGCTTTGTTGGCGTTGACGTTAACTGCGCTGCAGCTAGCAGCGTCTATTGTCAGAGCTTTGTTGCACTGGCGCTGGCGCTGGCGCTAGCGTTGACGCTGACGCCGCTGCTGCTGGCTCAACTTTTATTGCTGCTGCTGCTTTTGCAGTTGGTGTATAGCTTTTTTAGCGCTGACGCTGCCGCTGACGTTGTTGCTGCTTTTGCTGTTACTTATTCCTGTTATTTTTGTTGCAATTCATAGAGTTTATATAGCTGCTGACGTCGCTGTTTTTATGTTGCTGCTGCAGCTGTGGTCACTGTGACTGCTGCTGCTACTGTTTATGCTATTGTTGTTGCTTCTGTTGCTGCTGCTGCTACATTTGTCTTTTTGCGGTCGCTGCGAGCATTTTTACCGTTTTATGCGCAGCTTTGTTTCTATTTCCTTTTTGTTGGCCTGTTTATGAGTCAAAAAAAAAAAAAAAAAAAAAAAAAACAAGTAAGAGTGCTCTAGTCGAGACTGCTCGACTAGGAGATACCCTGAACCCTCCAAGCTGATATTCTAATCATTCTGCACTTCTTTTATGCACACATACATACTCATGCATACACACACACGTATAAGCCCGCGCTCTGCTAACTGCGCAGTAAGCAGCGACTGCGCTTAGGCTGCGCTGCAGTGTGGGCAATACTATGAGATTTTATTTGTTGAATAATTTCGTTTGTAGACGTATGATCTTAATGAAACTTTCAGAATGTATTCATAATGTATAAATGTGTGTACATTCCGAAGCACAAGTCTCTAGTATTTGAAATACGTTTTTTACGGATTGGGGGCGAAGGGGGCGTGGTATCCAATATCTGTAAATGACAAAATGTGTGTATCCATCGAATGTATATACACAACAAATCTGAACACTCTATGTTTAAAAGTGTTCAAATTAGGCTGAAAAAACAATAACAATTTATCGATTATCCTCGATAAAAAAGATATCGAATGAGTTATCGAAAAAATATGATAAACTCGTACTGCGTATGGTATACACGAGTCTACATACAAAATTTCAGCTCTCTAGCTCTTGTAACTTCTGAGATCGACGCACTCATACGGACGGACGGACGGACGGACGGACGGACGGACGGACAGACGGACGGACGGACGGACGGACGGACGGACGGACGGACGGACGGACGGACGGACAGACGGACAGGGCTATATCGACTCAGCTCATCGCCCTGATCAAGAATATATATACTTTATGGGGTCTGCGATGATTCCTTCTGCCTGTTACATACTTTTCACAAAACCATTATACCCTGATTTCCCATTTTCAATGGATTCAGGGTATAAAAAATCGAAATACAGAAAACGCTGACAATCATTTATTATGTATTTATTTATATATTTGTGTTCGCATTCCTTTTACATTTTATTAGCTGCTGCCTGCGGCTCTGCAGCTGCCAGTTTCGCTGCTCTGGCACTGGGATTAACCGTTGCTCATATCATTCGTTCATTCGTTTTGATAGGCCTGACATGTTTGTGTGTGTGTGTGCGTGCATGTGCGTGCGAGCGTGTGAGCTATATATTTAGATTTAGGGTAGAATAGTGTTAGCATTTGCTCTTTGCACCGGTGAATGTGCAGTTAGTTTTAGCGGATTACTCATACGCCGTGTTGGAGCCCAATTTATATGGCTCATGATTACAAAGATGATTATAAATCTAAATGTAATATAGGTTTATTATATAATCATATATGAAAACAAGTAAGAAAGCTCTAGTCGAGACTGCTCGACTACGAAATCCCCTGAACCCGTCTTTTTGCTTACAAAAGAAACACACACACACATACATAGGCACATATAGGCACGCACGCATGGGCTGCAGTGTGGGCTTCTCATTGAAACTTAATTATTGAATAACTTTTTTTGTGGACGTACGTTCTTCATGAAACTTTCAGATTGTAATTATATCATTACTATGCGTGTATGTGCCGAATCTCAAGTCTCTAGTATTTGAAATACGCATTTTACAAAGGTGAGGGTGAGGGGGTGGATATAGGGGTGGGGGGTGAATTATAACAAAAACCGAAATTCTAGAAAGTATATATGAGTCTACGTTTAAAATTTGGAGACTCTAGCTCAAAAGATGTAGGAGATATAATTTTATAACTGGCTTTCGATAAGGTTTTTTATCGATAAAAAAATAATCGGACGAGTTATCGAAAAAATATGATAAACTCGATATGCGCGTGCTATATACGGACATTTTAAAAAAAAGTTGAAGTCTCTAGCTATCGTAGCTTCGGAAATCGACGCGTTCAAACATACGGACAGACGGACAGACGGACAGACGGACAGACGGACAGACGGACAGACGGACATGGCTATATCGACTCAGTTCGTCGCCCTGATCAAGAATATATATACTTTGTGGGGTCTGCCACGCCTCCTTCTCCCTGTTACATACTTTTAACAAAACCATTATACCCTGATTTCCCATTTTCAATGGGTTCAGGGTATAAAAAAGATAAAAATTAAGAACTAAATCCAATATTATAAGAGTTTTGTTTTATATTTATTCCATATGAAAATAAAATTTAAAATAGAAAAATTTGCAAAAATTAAGTACTAAAAATAAATTTGGTAAAATGCTTAGCATTATATTTTTAATATATTTTATTTAAAGTTTTATATATAATGTCTTTTATTTTTACTTTACATTTTACATTTTATTTATTTATTTTTGTATATTATACATTATATTTTAAACACTATAAATATATGTTTTTCTGTACTAATTAATTCCAAGCATTCACTGCAGTTCTTCCCTTTCTTTTCGTTGTCTGCCCTTTTATTTATAGCGCCTGAGTAAAACTTTCAGTGGCTGCCAACAAATTGTAGTTTAAATAGAAGGAAACCCAAAAAAAGTATAAAAACTAAGCAAAAATTCATTTGGCAAATGCAGCGGACGTCTGTTAGAACCCAATGTCAGCTTTGATTAATCGCTGCAAAAAGGTTTTTTCTTCCTTTTCGTTTTGCGTTACGTATACGCCATGTAGGGTATGGTGTGTGTGTGTGCGGGTGTGTGTGTGTGACTTCTGCGAACATGCAACAATATGTCAAATTGTATTATGATTGAGCGTGCCACAGCTTGTGGCATGTAAACAAACCAAAGCCAAGTCAGGACAGGGCCAAACAAAGCTCTTGACAGTAAGTCAAATGCTGTCAAAAGGTTCGTTCTGGCCAAGCAACCTGAACAGGTGTGAGCAAGTCTTATCAATAGTGTGTGTGTGTGTGTGTGTGTGTGTGTGGCGCATAATCATAGGCCATGATTTATTTATAGGGCACAGGTTGGTGAACCTTTATGGCACGCTTTTATAGCCATTTCTTGCTGTTTGTCTTCGTCTTCGTCTCCTTGGGTGAAAAGTTCGGTCGGAAAAGCTGTCAATTGATTTCATTGACCCACATGATGACAGAAGCCAAGATATTCCACCTCACTTTGTTATGCGTGAGTGGAGCCCATCAGCACAGGTAGAAAGTTTCTACAGGTGTTGAGCGGTGTCGTAAGCAGTTTAATTGTTGCCACTTCACTTGGCCAGCTGGAATCACTTTTGAGCCCCTAAAAAATAAAGCTTTAATTAAATTTATGCAAATTTTCTTTTATTTTGATAAACTTTTTAATTAAGCTCGAGTGCAGACAAACAACTTGGCCGGAATATGCCTAAAATTGAAGCTTAATCTATGCTAATTTAATGCGCACCTGTTGGCATTACGCTGAACTCTCTAATTGAAAGCCAACTTGAGGAAGAAGAACTTTAATGAGAAATGTTTTCACCTGAGGTGTGGAAAGGTGCAGAGAAACGGGGTTGGGGAGTGGGGTGAAAAACGAAAATGTGGCCAAGACGCGCAAGCAACTGTAATGACGAAAATTAAAGGGAAAATTGAGGAAATTATGCATTAGACGGGAAAATATTTGCCAAGCAGACGCCAGGTGACATCATGAATAAAACAAAACGATTTCAGCCAGACACAGAGAATTCCCATATATTTAGTGGATTCGCACATACATATGTTGCCAATATCAAAGAAACGTATTCTGTTTTAAGGATATTTATGACTTACAGCTAAAATTAATTCTAATCCATATCTGAATACAAAATGAAGCTTTAGATGTTTTTGGGATAGTAAAAAAGATAAAAATAAAAAAAATAAATAAAAAAAACAAACAAAGAACTTTAGCATTTTAAATAGTTTATTTACCAGTTAATATTTTATGAAAAAATAAAATCTAGAACATTATATTCTCCACAGACATCTATTGGCCAATATTTAACTTTTTGTATAAATAGATTGCTTGTTGCCTCAAAAAGCTTTTAACACGCATTAGAACTGTAAAACAGATCACGTAATTGAATTGCATAAACATTCCAGCTTGGCATTGGAAAAGTCTGATATCTCGCTTATTGATATAAATGAAGTCAAATTAAGTCAAGCACACATCAAAGCTTTCAGCTTAAAGCTCTGAATTGTTAGTTGTTTTTATTACATTTACATTTACATTTTCGTTTATTTCGCTAAATCTTTGCCTTTTTGGGCCGCACACACAGCTAACGCCACATAAAAGACATCAACAGGTTGTCTATCTCAGTCTCACACTTCCTCTATCTCTCTCTTTCTCTGCGTGATTTGAGTCTGGCTAGATTTGACTGCCTTCCACTCTCACACTTTCTTTTACTCTTAGAGTCTGCTTAGCTTATCTCTCTCTCTCTCTCTCATTCTTTCTCTCTCTGTCTATGGCTTCTAAAATGCCTTGGCGCTGATTGAATAAAAATTTCATTAAACGAACATTTGTTATAGCCAACAGCTGTGGCTCCTTGAGACTTGAGACTGGCAGCCCGAGGAGCGGCCAAGTCACGGCAGACACTCGACTCGCGTCCTGGCAATTGCTTTCGATCCCAGCCTGAAGGCAGCAGCAGCAGCAGCGGCGTCGGCAGCCGCAACGTCGGCATCTGACTGTGATCCTAGTCGAGCGGCATCTCTGCTGGCGTTTATTTTAATTGCCGGCATTAGGCGTCTGCAGATGGACCATAAAAACGTGAGCAGAGGCAGCAGGAGGCGGGCACTATGAAAGCGGGATTTTACTAGATATAATATGTGCTATATACATACATTATATATACATATATAGATATATAAAATATACTTTATATACGTACATAAATGGCATTGTTTTATGCCTCGCGTCGGCTTCCATTTCCGTTTGCCCTTAGCCAGGATTTGCTGTTGATAGAGACAGAGCGAGAGAGAGTGCAAAAGGGAAAGAGTGAGACAGCAAAGTGTAACTGTTAAGGGCATAGAAGGGCCAAGTGGGGGCGCGGCAATTGCCTTTGCGGTTGTTAAATCGTTTTTATGACGTATTCAAAGCAGCGAAAAAAAGTTGATAGATGACATGTGTGTGTGTGTGTGCGTGAATAATTTGACAGATTTATGCACCTTTCAGCAGCAACTCATTGGCGTTGCCAGTTGAAAAGCCACTGGATATGGGTTGCGGTTTTTAGTACTTCCCTTTTTAACGACATCCGCCAGAGTATGCTAAACAGAGCAGAGTATTAAACTGCATAATTGGAGTCTTATAGCACTGCCAATATTAATGGTGGAAAGTCGTAAATCGTTTAAAATGCGAAGTATATAAACGGGCAGCATGCCAAACTGTGGGCAGTGCTATTGCAACTGCAAATGTAACACAATTGACTTGAAACTGTAAATGGTTGGCAACTTTGCTATAAGGTTTGCGTCATCTATCGGCTTTTATTGTTGGTTTTGGATTATGATATTTGCTAAGCGGCAAGACAACAAAGCGCTAGCTGGCGCGGGTTGCTGCTGCTGAAAATATCTGCAATTGAACAGTAGTAAATGGTTTAAAACTTCGCTAAGTAGTAGTAGTAGTAGTCGCCATCTAGAGGCATTAGAAGACAGTTGTTTGAAATGTAAGTTGGAATTTGAAATTTTAAAGGACAATAAATGAAGTATTAATGTAGTTTTGCTTTACTATTATATTTAAATTAAGAAATGGACGAAAACATTTTGTGAACACATAAATTCAAACTTACAAATATGTGATATGAATACAATTAATTCACATTAAATGCTTACTACCTGAACAACTTCTTGTCTATATAAAGACAGCTTTCATATGTTACTCTGCAGTGTCTATGTTAAGCAGCAGAGCATGCAAACACTGTTGGCATAACTACAGTTGTGTACTCAACGTACACAAATAACCAGCACCCACACACACAGAGAAACTCACACTCACACCAGCCAGAGAGCACTCAGCTAATTTCCAGGCACTCAAAGCGACGGCAAGATAACGACAGGTAAACAAGCGCGCGAGCAACGAGGGGCATTTGCGTAGAGAGAGAGAGAGAGAGAGACCGAGGGAGAGTCCGCCCGCTCGTGAGAGCAGCGCTCGCGGCTTACGTTCTCTTGCAAGCAGTGCGACGCGCGTCACAGGTAAAATTCAAAAGTTGCCTCGCTGTAACGAACTTTTGGTGATCGTCGCTCGCTACATGAGCTGAGCAAGTGCAAGCGAGACGCATTGTCTAACAGCGAAAGAGGCGACACGACGATGGCCGACCACAAAGCCGAAGCTGGAGTTGAAAGAGAGTGTGGGAGATGGAGAGCGGGAGAGCGAGAGAGTGCGGCCATAAAGCCATCAAGCCAATGCTGAGCGGTATTGATATTGAGACGAGGCGAGCGTCAGTTGTTCAACGTATTTACCTGTTTGCGGACGTGTTTTTCCCAGCGCAGAGCAAACTGTCGCAATTATCCATTTCTGTCTCGCTCTCACTTGCTATTGTATATGTGTGAGAGGCAGCGCGCGCGCGTGTATGTGTGTGTATTAGTGTGAGTGTGAGTATATAAATATTCAATTAATTATAAAAGCAAAAAAGTGAGCAAAAGAATGCAAATCGCTGCGTGATAAAGCATAAGTGAAGAAGTGCAACAAAAATAATAAAATCAACAAAAACAACAACAGTCGCCGCGGCAGCAGTAACAGCAACGGAACCCACAAGCGCAGCGCAGCGCAAGGTGCAGACAAGGTAAGCAAAAGTTGAGCGCGTCGCACTTGATAGCAAGACCAACACACTCACACATGCACACAAACACAAAAATTCGACAGCGAAAATATTTAATGAGCGTGGCCCGTCACTGCCTGCCTATTTGTAAGTGTGTGTGTGTGTGAAAGAAATGCCTGGCAACAACTACAATGAAATTGCACTTGAAAAAAATGTAAGAAGCAGAAAAAATTCAAGCATCGAAGTAGGTAGAAGCAGCAGCAGCAGCAGCAACAGGCAGACGGACAGAGCAGGCAGAAGCCAGGCAAGCATAGAAGAAAAAAAAAATCAGTTTACAAAACGGTATAAACGTGATTCTCTTTCCGCACGCCATCGCCATAATTTGCCCAGCTCTCTCGCTCTCCCGTTCTCTCCCCCTACCATAAACTGACATTGTCTGTGTGAATTTTTGTTGCGATTGCTGCAGTGGGCAGCATCTACAACAACAACAACAACAAGTCGATGCGCATGTCGCCAATTGGCGCTGCAACTGTACATATATATTTTTGGGCTGCTTCAGCTAATACAACATCTACACAGCCTCCAAGAGTGGAAGCCAAGCCCCAATAGCGCAAGAAATGAAGCGTGGCGCAGTCGCTGCGATCAGCCACACAACGGCAACAACAACAACAACAAGAAAAACGCAAATCTGGCGCAATTGAGCGCGAATGCCAAACCAGAAAAACAAGCAACAACAACAAGCAACAACAACAACAGAAACAGCGACAATTCTCTGCCGACGTCGCTGCTGCTGCATAGATTGCCGGCCAGTGGCTTCATGTTACAGCAACAGCAACTAAGGCTCCGCTTTCGTCGGCAACGTCAGCGTCAACGTCAGCGTCAACGTCAACGTCGGCATCGACTTCGGCTTCAGCGTCTTTTCACTGAATGAGCCACATTCCGGTTTGGCTTCCACAATCCACAAAAGCATCCCCAAAACCCACACAAACAAATACAAACACAAACACAAACACTAACACTAACTCAAACACACACATACGCAACACACGCACGCAGCTTCAACGAGCGACTGCGACGCAGCAGCGCTCAAAAACATGTTCCAAGCCACGCTTTGAGCAGCAAACAGCACCAACAACAACAACAACAGCCAACAGAGCTTTAAAAAGCTACAGGGCCAGTTTTTTTTTGTTTTTCTTCTTATGTCGTGCGGCTGCTGCGGCTGCGCCTGTGACGATGACGATGACGACGACGACGACGACGACGCGGACGTTGCGCCAACGCTACATTCCAATTAGAGCGTCGACGTTGACGGCGCTGTTGACGTTGCCCTGGCAACAGGAATGTCAAGCCCAAAACACACACACACACACACACAGCAGCTCGTTTTTCTTTTTGTGCTCACTTTGGCGTTGTTGTTTATTTTAGAAATTCCAGCGCATGGGCTACGCAGTCGGCGTCATAACGAAAACGAAAAGTGCGAAAAGTGAAGCGTTGTCCAAACTTTAAGCACAACTTGATTGGAACTCAGTGTCAGTGTGTGTGTGTGTGTGGTGTGGCTATCCTGCTCGCACCCCTCTCTATCACTATGCTGCGCTGCATATTTTTATCGTTTTGTTTAAATTCATTCCCACCAACAACAAAAACAAAATTGATGAACCTGCACGTTTTAGCAGTTGTTTTTTTTTCGCTGCATGTAATGTGAGGTCAGTAACACTGTTGTTGCCCAAACATTCATCACGCTCCGTTTGAGTTGGGCCGTTTTGGCTGAAGCAGCCGCTGCAGCCGTGAGAATCAGTTAAGGTTTATGACGTCACAGCTTTTGACTTACGGTTTAATGAACTTCCACTCTTTTTTCGACTGCTCAAGTTTGTAGCAGAGTGAGAGAGAGACAGAGAGGGAGACAGAGACAGAGCAAGAGACATTGGCATATCCGGTGTACAATATTTCGCTTGTCCCATCTCTCATTAACATTTCTTTTGATTCATTTTTAACAGTTGATCTACATGCGAAATTTTCTCTTCTTCTTTCGTGTGAAATTTGAATTTCAAGCTTATTTTTTTCTGTTTTTGCTTTTTACAGCAAAATAGAAATTTTACAAAGCAATATATATTCATTTATGTATATCCATAAGTGTAACGGGCCGAATTCTGCCGTAAAAGTTAAAGCTAAAATAAATATATTTTTTTTGACAAGTTTTTTCAAGATTTGACAGCTTAATTAAACCTAATTACTGGAATTTCCCACAAACTTTTGATGCTTCAAGCTTTATTTGTAGGTTTTTGTTTTATTTTTCCGTAGACTCAATTGAAAATCCGTTTACAAAAATCAAGGTGAAAGAAAAGACAAAAACAAAAATTTTAATATAAAACCACATGCTGTGAATTCTAATGAGAACTAACGGTAAACAAAGTTTGCTGTTTTGTTTTGTTTTTTATTTTTTTTTAGTCTGCTTGAATGAAACTGAAATTTTTGCTGGGAAAACTAAAAGTCAACCGCAAATCAAGGCGTGGCACGCACGCAGCGCCCACAATTTGAATTTTGAAAGTTGTTGGCCAAAAAATAAAATGGCAAAAGGAGAATTCATACCAGACTGTTGACAATCCTTTTTAATTTGTTTTTCTTTTTTTTACCTCGGTGAGAGGGAGGGGGAAATGCTCTGCGATTGTTTGCTGTTTGAGGTAGGTGCCTTCCGTTTGCCTGTGTTGGCGTCCGTTCAAACGAAGCGTGCGAGATTTTATTTAACGCCCGAAAGGAATTCGACGCTTGCTTTCCGGGCGAGTTTATATTGTATGAAGTGAAGAAGTGGAAAAAGAGAAAGAAATAAAACACATGCCACAACTAGTTGCACGCAGCGGGAAATGCGAACTTTGAGTTCGTGTCGAGGCCATGTGGCGCTCCCCAATTGCACGTCCCCCTTACTGCAACCAATACCCCAAATCCCGAGAGTTACAATTGTCCGTGTGCCAACAGCAAAAAAATAAGTTTTTTATATCCTGTACGCGCCGAATATGTGCAAAGTGAGGTAGATCTGTATCTGTATCTGTATCTGTATCTGTATCTGTATCTGTATCTGTATCTGTATCTGTATCTGTATCTGTATCTGTATCTGTATCTGTATCTGTATCTGTATCTGTATCTGTATCTGTATCTGTATCTGTATTTGTATCTGTATCTGTATCTGTATCTGTATCTGTATCTGTATCTGTATCTGTATCTGTATCTGTATCTGTATCTGTATCTGTATCTGTATCTGTATCTGTATCTGTATCTGTATCTGTATCTGTATCTGTATCTGTATCTGTATCTGTATCTGTATCTGTATCTGTATCTGTATCTGTATCTGTATCTGTATCTGTATCTGTATCTGTATCTGTATCTGTATCTGTATCTGTATCTGTATCTGTATCTGTATCTGTATCTGTATCTGTATCTGTATCTGTATCTGTATCTGTATCTGTATCTGTATCTGTATCTGTATCTGTATCTGTATCTGTATCTGTATCTGTATCTGTATCTGTATCTGTATCTGTATCTGTATCTGTATCTGTATCTGTATCTGTATCTGTATCTGTATCTGTATCTGTATCTGTATCTGTATCTGTATCTGTATCTGTATCTGTATCTGTATCTGTATCTGTATCTGTATCTGTATCTGTATCTGTATCTGTATCTGTATCTGTATCTGTATCTGTATCTGTATCTGTATCTGTATCTGTATCTGTATCTGTATCTGTATCTGTATCTGTATCTGTATCTGTATCTGTATCTGTATCTGTATCTGTATCTGTATCTGTATCTGTATCTGTATCTGTATCTGTATCTGTATCTGTATCTGTATCTGTATCTGTATCTGTATCTGTATCTGTATCTGTATCTGTATCTGTATCTGTATCTGTATCTGTATCTGTATCTGTATCTGTATCTGTATCTGTATCTGTATCTGTATCTGTATCTGTATCTGTATCTGTATCTGTATCTGTATCTGTATCTGTATCTGTATCTGTATCTGTATCTGTATCTGTATCTGTATCTGTATCTGTATATGTATCTGTATCTGTATCTGTATCTGTATCTGTATCTGTATCTGTATCTGTATCTGTATCTGTATCTGTATCTGTATCTGTATCTGTATCTGTATCTGTATCTGTATCTGTATCTGTATCTGTATCTGTATCTGTATCTGTATCTGTATCTGTATCTGTATCTGTATCTGTATCTGTATCTGTATCTGTATCTGTATCTGTATCTGTATCTGTATCTGTATCTGTATCTGTATCTGTATCTGTATCTGTATCTGTATCTGTATCTGTATCTGTATCTGTGTCTGTATCTGTATCTGTATCTGTATCTGTATCTGTATCTGTATCTGTATCTGTATCTGTATCTGTATCTGTATCTGTATCTGTATCTGTATCTGTATCTGTATCTGTATCTGTATCTGTATCTGTATCTGTATCTGTACAGCCCTTCCGCTTGCTGAAATCCGTTTACAGGGTATCTCCTTGCCCTCCCCTCCAACCACCCTGAGCACTTGAAAGTTCCCCTTTGTTTTTGGTCTATTTATTTTGCTTATTTGGTGAGCGAGTTGCCAACTTTTTCCATATGTGCCATTTGCACAGGATGTGGGCATGAGCCGGGGCAGAGGCAGGGGACGTAACAGAAGTCACCAGAGGCGGGTGGTGGAGTGGGCGTGGTTATAGGTTAGTTAGGGGCTGCCCTCTACTTACATGTGTAAGTACAATCATTATGCGAGGCGGCCTTCCATATAAATATTATATGCGGTTGCCAAAAGCAGGATGCGCGCCTCCTTCTACTGCCACGCCCACACATATACAATGCCAGAATGGGTGATGCTGTGTGTGAAAGGGAGAGCGTAACCGTTTGGTTTTTATGTCTTTTGTAAAATTTTATTTAATTTTTGAATCTTTCATGAAAAGTTTAATATTTGTTTTTCATGCTAGCGATTTGCATAATTCAAATAATACTTACACACACACACATACAAAGTGAAAGTTGACACACACACACACACATACGCACACAAAGCTGACGATACCTGTGGGCATGGCTTGGGGGCATCTGCCTTGACTGCGATATATTTTATGAATGCAAATCCCTGTTCATATTCGCATTTGGTTTACTTACTTGCCGAGCAGCTTACACCCACACGCAGAGAGTGCATGGTGTGTGTGTGTGTGTGTGTGTGTGGGAGTTCGGGTTTTCATATTCATTTTCATTCATATCGCAGTTTCATTCATGCACTCAACAAAAAAAGAAGGAAGCGAAAAGTGGGCAAGAGAAAAGTCGACTAAAACTGAATCTGAATCTGAAACTGAACTGAATATTTATTATTATTATTATGTGGCAGCCACACCCACCAGGCGTTCGCCCCAATTTCGGTGTGTGTGCGTTTTTTACAGCTTGGCCCAGTTCATGACTCTTTTGTTGTTGTTGTTGTTGTTGTTATTTGTCTTTATTTATTTATATTATTTTGAGGCGAGGCAGCTTAAATGCGCTTTGCAGATATTTATATGCCTGTCAACTGCTTAAAAGAGCCACCAAAAATATATTTATTTGGCAACAGAGAACTAGGGACACAGACACAAAAACACATACCCACACACAAGCACACACACACATATATATTCAGTTATGCAAATTTGCAGCTCATCTGTTGTTCGCTCCATTTGCCGCATCGCCGAATCAAAGTTTTGTTGTGCGACAAAGGAGTTTGGCTTTATGCCACGCCTCCTACTCCTACACACACACACACACACGCAGCTGCTGCTTCTATGGTGCCCGCGTAAAATATTTAAAATGGTTTAGGAATTTATTTTCATTTTCCCTGACAGCGCAATTTTAGTTTTCCCTCTGCTGCATACGAATTTGATTTTTATTTTCCTTTCACAATTTTGTCTTTTATTGTATTTTATTTTTTGTGCAGAGCTAAATCTAACGAATTTGTAGCTGTAACTCGGCAATTGGAAAACTCTTTGACCCCTTTTCTGTTTTTCTTTTTTTTTCAATATTTTTTTTGGCGCCTTCTGATTCGATTAAAAATCAATATATTCATCAACTCGATTGGTCTAAAAGCATTTCGTTTCATTTCTAAAAATTCTGTTTGAATATGAAACAGAATTTTCGATGAACTTGGAAACAGCTGGAAATGAATAAGCAATTAGCTTGGATTATTTACGATTTATAAAGTCAGTTCACACATGCTCCTCTATATATATATATAAATCAGCATAAACAATTTTATACGTATATTTTTTTATACGTATGGTGTGTTATCTTTCACATACAATAATTTAAACATAATATTTAATTGCAATTGTTTTAATTCCGCATTAAGCTGTTTTATAAATACTTAATATGCTGATGTGATATACCCTGTAAATGTGATAGATATGGTATGTATCACATTTTGAGTCATGTTGTTGCCACTTTAGCAAGTGATATATATTTCTGATTCACTCTTATATACTCTGGATATAGTTGAGGCACTCTAGTAGATAGAGGTGGATCCATTCTACATATATACTCTAACAGTGTATTATCCTCATAGATCCTGCTTTATAAAACTTAGTTTAGTTTTGTGGAACATAACCATCCTTACTTCACTAATTATAGAGTATATTAATTTTACAATTGGAATCAATGTCAGCATAAATTGAATTGCAATTTACAATTAAAATTACACATTTTCCGGCCTACTCCCCTCGCCCTGCTCTCCCAATCGTCCCTTCCCTTTCACCTACTTAGTCGACATTCATATTTGACCTGCAATTTACCTGCAACAGTTACGACCTATGATAATGCTCACATATCTCCGGCCTAAAAAGCTCTTCCTGGCACACCAAATAAGCCCTACGTATGCTTGTGTGTGTGTGTGTGTGTGTGATATACGTATATGCAACGCAATTCTGAACCGGCAATTGCCTGAAATCCTTCACGCTTCATCAATTCGCATTATTGTTGCCATTGTTGTGTGTGTGATGAGTGTGTGTATGTGTGTGTGTGTGTGTGCGCGCGAGGAAGCTCCGCATTGAATTGCAAATGTGTGCGCAGCTGGTGAGGTGAGGTGATGTGAGGTGCGTGTGAGTGCCAATGTGTGTGTGTGTGGCGGAAGAGCAACACAAAAACAACAACAGCAGCGACCGGCGACCGCGAAAATCGAAAACGAAAACGAAACGCAGCAGAGCCGAGTACTTAAGCGTATTGCGTATTTATGTGTGTAAACGCAACTCATCATTCGTTGGGAGTGAGAGTGAGAGGGAGATGGGGGTATCCGCTGATGGATTTACCTCTTACCTTTTCGCATTAAACGAATGTCGCGCTCTTTTAGCTTTCCCGCTCGCTGCTGCTGCCGCTGCTGCTGCTGCTGCTGCTGCTGCCCAACTTGTCAAATTGTCGTCTGCGATTTATTTGCCAGCATTTACATATTTTACTGCCTGCTAATGGAACTGTAAAGCAGCAACCACTAGGGATGCCGTAAGGGGTGGCCAGGGAGGTTAAAGCATTAGATAGCGTCTGGCAAACTGGCCAACAGCCACATAGATATAGTTTGTGCGGCGCATTAGCCGTGTTTGTGACAAAAACGCAACCGCAAAATGATAATTTACTAGATTGCTTTGAGTAGGGTAGAGTTGCCACAGACACACTATGAGGGTTGTCGCTGGCAGAGCTGAGAGCGCGTTATTTATCGCTGATACTTGACGAAGAAAAACATTTGAAATGGGACAGACAAACAGATGGAAATGTTTTATGGAGATGTGAAGTTAACTGAGGATAATGTAGATATGATGATGATATGATGATGATATATAAATATGTATAAATCTAAATATGTGCTGTGTAACATTTTATTCTTATTTATTTTTTATTAAATTCTCTTTAAATGAAATTTTAATTTTAGCTAAATATTTATTATTTATTACATTCTTATTTGTTATCAGTTTTATTTTTAAATTTATTTAGTTTTTATTTCCTATTACATTCTTATTTTTAATTAAATTTTTAATATTCATAAATTACATATAAAATGATTAATACATAATATATTTTACTTACTTAACTTCTCATTCATATCAATTTAAACGATAGTTTATATTTTTAAATATATTTTTTTATTCAGACCCATCGCATATACCCATCAAACGCTCATTTTACAGCGTATTCATAAGCCTCTTCAACAATAATGTTTAACTGCAAATGAAATCACTTCATTTAAAGAGCTCATTTCATTTATTTATGTCGACTGTTTCCCTCCGTAGCCGCCTCCCTCCCTCTGCTTCTCGCGCTACTGCTTGCTTCCTATAAAAATGATAATTCGCAATCAGTTTTTGACGCAATCACTGGCTTAACATCTGCTTTAACGCTCTTTGGCTGCAACACTTTCCGCATCCTCATTAATTAGCCAAAATGAATTTTAATTTTCATAATTTTGATGACTGCAATCGTTTGTTTTGGCTGCGTAACTTCATGAAATATGCTGAGAAAGAGTTTTTTTCGAGGTTGGAGATTGTCAGATGGCTATCTAGGGCAGGAGGGCAGCCGAAATCCAAAACAATGAAAACGTTTTTTTTATATACCCTGAACCCATCAGGGTATAATGGTTTTGGTGAAAAGTATGTAACAGGCAGAAGGAACCCCTCCCAGGGTATTTCCCCTCCCAGGGGATTCCCCTCCCAGGGTATTTCCCCGGCCAGGGGATTTCCCCGGCCAGGGAATTTCCCCGGCCAGGGCAATGACCTTGAGGGGAATGACCTTGAGGACAATGACCTTGAGGGGAATTCCCTTGAGGGGAATTCCCTTGAGTGGAATGACCTTGAGGGGAATGAGCTTATGCGTGCGGGTGCATGTGTATATATGTATGCATAAAAGAAGTGCAGAATGATTGGAATATCAGTTGGGTGGGTTCAGGGTATCTCCTAGTCGAGCAGTCTCGACTAGAGCCTTCTTACTTGTTTTTATTTTGTTTTCTATTTAATTAAATTGAAAATGTTTTTTTTTATTTTCCACGCCAAGGCGAAAATGTTGAGCTGAATGATGAGCCACTGACAATTGCTGAGCACGGATTTGCGGGGGCGTGGCAATTTATTTTCGAGTATACCCTGTACTCAATTAGAAATTTGAGGTATCTCTCAAAACCCTTAATGTTGAGCTTAGTTTTTCGAGCATAATTCGAAGACTGTGAAAATTTATACCCTATAAAAATAGTTTGATTTTAATGTCTAGCTTCCTCTTTATTTGATTATATATGGTTATACAGTCATATGCCAAACAATAGATAAACCTAAGCTATAAGGTATTTTCAAGTCATGCGCAGCCAAGCGGCAAATTTTTACTTATTTTGTTAAGCGTTAGCTATTTTTCTGTTCATTCGCATTTGCTTTTAATAAAGCAAATCGAAGCTTAAGTAATTTGTACAAATTGCCACCCACACACACACGCACACGCACACATTTCCATTGTGGGACTCTAACGGAAAGTGGCAGCGCGGAAAATGCTTTTCATTTTGACAGCAGCAGCAGCATCAGCTAATGCAACAACAAATTCTCTGAGGGTCGCAGCCACTTATTGATGACCTCCAAAAAGGCGGCTCGCAATTGAAGCGTATCGGCGGGCAATGCGGCGTATACGTGCTGTGGCATAGTCGCCTTATGACTGCTGCCTGTCCTCCGCCATCGACTCTGGCTGCTCTGGCTGTGCTCGCTTCAGCGCTCGCTCATTCTCTGCTCTGCATTCATTGACAAAGCTGTCAGTGAGTCTATTGATTTATGGCGCACAACTCTCTAAGAAAACTCCGCCTTCGCTTCGGCTTGCCTCTTGGTACGGAAACAACTCATTCAGCCGCCATAATTTGTGGCACTCGCCAGGAATTCGCCCCCTCTCTCTCTTACTCTCATTCGCTCCATCTCTTATTCTTGGTTTCTCTAATGAGACAGCGGTCACAGAGGGGGGCATTGTTAACGTTAGCGTGTGCTACAAACAAATCACTTGGCCGCTTGCCCAGAGTTCGATGAATCTAATTATGCGGTTGCTGCTTGCCAACCAAGCAGCCAGCCAACTAAACACTGCCACAGCAAAGTCAACTAATAATTGTGGAAATATAGCAACACTTAGCGGAAATGGGTTTACAGTTCAGCTGGAAGTATTTGCCAGACTGCGATGTAGTTGAGTTAAAAATGCGAGATAAATTTGATCAGATAATTGAAATATATATTAATATATATTTTTTTATTATAAGCAAAGCTTAAAAAATGAAAATAGAATAAAATAATAACTATTTAATTAAAATAATGCAAGAATAAAACAAAAAACAAAAATAAATAATTTGATTTGATTTGATTTACATTGATTTATTATTATTTCCAAGATTATAAACAAAGTTTTTTTAACTTAACAAAATTTATAATAATTATTTTAATTTTTAATTTAAAAAATATAATATTTATTAAATTTTTTATATTTATATTTTGTAATATATTTATAATTTAATTAAATTAATTAATTAATTTTTCTCAGCTTTTTTCTTTATCTAAACCAAAATCGAAGATATACGCCTTCAAGAAACTTGGCAGACTCCAATTAACTTAGCTATGCATTTCTCTAAGTGCACATTAAGCTCTGCATATGTATCTGAATCTGTCTCTGTATCTGTCTCTGTCTCTGACTCTGTATCTTAGCCATTATCTTTGTATCTTCGTATCTGTTTGTGATATTCTCTGTGTTTAGCTGGCGCTGTCTTAAGCTCCCCTCATTGTCAAGTGCGCATTTGTTGTGTTAACCGCACATGCTTAACACGCAAATAATTGAGATGGTCCATAGAACAGCCCCCAGACCCCTGCCCTCTGCCCCTTTGAATAGCTGTTGCTATAGGAAGGAGTGTAGCTCGTTTGTCTACCTTTAGCCACAGACAACAATGCCAATTGTTGTTTGCCGAAGCGTATGCATGTTCACTATCTTTGCGTGCCACACACACACACACACACATGTAGAGACTATAGCTACAGCTGCAGCAGCTAGCTACATTTGGAGCTGCAGCTATTAAATGTATCTGCAGCATCGTTCATGTTGCAATGGAATTTGTCATTAAATATTATATATTATGTATATGTACATATATATATGTATTTATGTGTGTATTTACCACTAAGTCTGCTTGCTATGCTGCAGTAGTGGTAGCTTAGAGAGAGAGAGAGAGAGAGCGAACCTTGTTCCTTGTTACCGCAGCTATTTTAATTAGTTTGCTGCTGCCACAATCATGCTGCACCTGCAGGTGCTGATATTCACGCTCATGTTGGCTGTTGTTGCTGCTGCTGTAGCAGTGCATTTGACACGCACCAAACACACACACACAGACACACTCATACGCATACTCACGCACATTTTGGGGCCGCTGGCATGTGCCAAAATGCAAACAACCAAAATGCACACAAATTTGTGGCCTATATCACACCCGCATCTGCTCAGTCCGCCCCTCACCTGGCTGTCTGTGAAATGTTTCTAAAAAGCCGCAGGCGCAAATTATAATACCTCAGATCCATGCAAGCGAATAGGGTATAGCTCGTACTTCATTTGGCAACATGTTAAAAATTCTATAAAACTATAAAAATTCTATTACAAATCTGTCAAATTTGTATAAGAAAAGAAAGTATTTTTCCATAACTTTACTAGTCTAGCATACCCTATTAGTTGCAATGGCCTTGCTTTTGTTTGTGTTTATCAAATTGAATTTGAAATATTTGATTTGAAATATTTATGCTTATTAAAAATGCATTCAATTTTGCTTTCGGTTAATTCGGGCGCAACTTTCGAACGGAAATGCAATTTGATATGCTGAATTGTGCAATTGGCTTGCTGTAAGCCAAAACTCTCAGTCTCCTGCCTCTGTCTCTCCCTCACCCACTCGCCCTCTCACTCTCTCTCTCTCTCGCTAAACAAAAAACCGCTTAATAATGCAATAATAAACAGTTGGCTAACGCAGCATATTATCTATCTGGATAATGTTCAAAAGCTAAAAACAACAAATGCTTTGCAACAATAACAATTTTGCGGTTAGCATTTGTTGTTGTTGTTGTTGTTGTTATTGCATAGACTCGCATGTGCAACGTTAAATGTGGTTTTATTTTAGTTCAACTGCATTGCGAGCATCTGTTATTGCTATTCCAATTTCTATGCCTTGCACTATAAAGGATCTGTTGGCCATGAAATGTTTGTTATCTTTGTATTCCTTACTCTATTTGTGTCTCCCTTCCACACTCTCTTTTGCTCACACTCAATGAACTTTTCCCGCTTGCTCATTGCAATTTGCTGTTGTAGCTCAGTTTTCGTTATGCGAATTATTTCTGGTTTATGCAAAATTTTGCATGTGCATCACATGATTCCTACAAAACGAAAACGAAAACGAAAACACAAAACGTTTCTTTTCTTTTATGTATATAGTTGGCTGACAGGTTAAAGTGGGGTATATACGCTTGGCAGTTGACTGCTGTAATAAGAGATGGGTTGATGCTCCAGCAGTTAAATTTGATTGTGAACTCTGACGTGCTGGAGCATGTTGCCTCTGAAGTTGTTCAACTATATATGAGATAATTCTGCGCTCTGAGCACTTCGTTTAGATTTATGAAATTACTTAAAGCCTCATATATTGGTTTATGTCTAGAAAAAAATTAATATATTAAAATTAACTTATTGTGAACATTTAAAAAAAATTTATTCTTGTATATATAAAAAAAAAAAAAAAAATTAAAAAAATTAATAAATAAAAACAATTAAAAAAAAAATAGTAATAAAAAAAATGTAGAAAAATATGAATATAATTTGAAAATCAAGATTCTCTTATATTAGAAAAAAATAAAAATAATTAATTGATAACAATATAAAATAATAATAAAATAATTAATATAAGTACATATGTACATATATATGTATGTTAATTAAAATATGTTTAAATAATATTCGTATTAGTTAATAATAACTAGTAATAATCTAGTAATAATACTAGAGTAATAATACTAGAGTATGCTGCAGTCTAGCCTTTTCTCTCTGTTTATTTCTATTTTTTGTTCTCTTCACACTTTTTCAGCTTTTCATTTTTTTTTCGTAAATTTAGATTTTTATGCATTTGACACGTTTGGCATTGCGGCAGTTGCTATTTGTTTTTTTTTTTTTTGGCTTGCTTCTTCTTCCTCTTATTTTTTGTTGTATTTTATTTTCATATTTATTTTTATGCATTTTGGAATTGCATTGAACAGCGAGCACTGTTATGTGCGACGTGAGAAACGTTTTCATATTCATTGATTGTGCTGTGGGCCATAGCAGAAGGCAAACGAAATATTACGCATACGTCATGTGGACCAACAAAAAGTTGTCTGCGTCTAGCTGTCCGTCTGTCTGCTAGTCTGTTCGTCTGTCTGCCCGTGTGCCTTATGGGGCTTATTGAGTTGATTAAGTTGTTTGGGGCCCATTAAAAGTGGCCCTAAAGCAAAAGTATTTTGGCCAAAAAGAAGAAAAACTTTGTTTGCCAATAAACGAGCAGAAAAATGTACTCAGAGGCAAGCAAAAAAAAAAAAAAAAAAAAAAAGAGAGAAAAAAAATTGAATGCGGGCGGCCGCACAATTTGCATGCGAATCTTTGATATAAGAAAATCCACATTGATCTACTTTGTCAAACTCTCGTTTATTGTTGTTGTTTTTGTTGTTGATTGTTGTTGCTGATTGTTGTTGTTGATCAGAAACTCCCCAGGGCGGGGAAGAGGCCGTAGCAGCAGCAACAGCAGCAGCCAATTTCCTTGTGAGTCTCAAGTGAATTTTCAACTTTATTGTTTAGTTGCTTGGCAGCACTTCTCACATATGCCACACGAGTGTATGAAGCTATAAATGCACAGACTAGAAAAGTCTAGCACACACACACACACACCAACATATATGTATATACGTACGCAAGCTAGCCACACTTTAAGCCATGCAGCAAACTTTTTACTCAGTTTACAGGCAAACAAAAAATATACGAAAGAAATAGGACTCGTAGAGCTTGAGAAATGTGAAACCTTAATACTCTAGAAATAGATTTGATATATGTATGTATAGAGATGATGGAATTGTTTAGATATATATTTGATTAATAAGATTTTATTTATATCTTCAACAGTCACTTAAGTCAAGGCAGAAGAGCAGAGAGCTGAGGAAGAAGTTAGACAAACCAAATAATAGATTTAATTGTTGATTAAGGAATATAAATAGATTTATATTTATATATACTACGATATCAATTTCCACTGTGACAATCTCAAACAGCTTGCTAAAATGAGCCTGACCCATTTCATAAAGAGCATTGCACAAAGAAAAAGAGGAGTAGATAAATGCTGACAGGAAACTTCCAATCAGAAATGAATTACTTTGAACTGCTGCGAGCTGTTATGTTAAGGCAAGGGGCAAACAGAGAGAGAGAGAGAGAGAGAAAGAGAGGGGGCGAGAAAAGTCGTGCTGCTGTGGCACGACGACCGCAGTGTCAAGTTTAAGAAGCCATGAAATAACATTAATTTGTTGCAAATTCGCTTGCCAAGTTTTAACTTGAATTAATTTGATTAGCTTATCGCTCGTTCAAAGTTGAAACTTCATCAGCATTTCCCAGTGGGCGGCCAGGGCCGTGGGCATGGCAGCAGTCAGCACTCATTCGACATTCGAGTGGATGTGTGGAAGTGCCTGATGACAAGCAGCCTGGACTTGCAATTGTGCCAGGAATTGTAAGAGGCAGGAGTGTCTCTCTCTCTGTGTGTGTGTGTGTGTGCGTGGGAGTCTCTGTGGTTGTGTGTGTGTGTGAGACATTTACGACAACGACAATTCAAATTTTATTAGATTACATGAAATTTATGTGGCAATCAATTTAAAAAAATAAACCTTGTCTAGGCGAAGCACCAGCAGGGGTTAGCTTCTGCATGTGGAAGAGGGACGAAGGACGAAGGACACTGGTGGGTGTGGTCTGGGGGGAACTGGGTAGACTGGGACTGTGACAAAGACTGTAAGTGAAATGCAAATGACGAAGGACTTGGGCAAACATTTTAATAAGCAACTTTTTTTTTGTTGGTTGCCTTCTTTCTTTTGCTTTCAACTAAATAAGTCAAATAAAGAGATAGAGCGAGCGGGCAGCGATTGTTAAATAGAGCGAGAGAGAGAGAGAGAGAGAGAGAGAGTAGAGTAGGGTTTGGCATATGGAAACATAAAAAAACATACATACATACATATATATTTTTTTTAATATATATTTTTTTAATGCGGCAAGTGCTTGAAATTGATAAGGCGGTTAGACCACATGTGTTAGTGTGTCTGTGTGCCTGTGTGTGTGTGCGTGTGTGTGAATGTGGTTTTTTGCTTTGTTAGCAGCTCCTCTCTCTTCTCCCTCTCTCTCTCTTTCTCTCTCTCATACACATTTACGGTGACAAAGAATAACACAATGGCAAGCAGACCGAATGGAAATACAAATTTAAATTCTGTGGCCTTGTTAAATATATTTGCAAAGCAAATACACATACAGACACACACACACACACACACAAGCATTGTCATACATCGAAACCTGTGCTACCAAGCGTCTCTTATTTCTAATGATTGTTTGTTTGTTTGGCTCTTATACTCTGCCTTAAGATATTTTCTGATCATTTCTTATTAGAGATGCAACCAAGTGAGAGCAGCAGAGTAAAGAAAGCAAAAAAGCCTTTTACAAATACAGTCTAAATTTGAAGAGTAGATTTTATATAGAGAAATTTTCTATAAATAATATTAAGAGAGATATTAAATACACAATTTTAAGAACACACACACACACATAGGCACGCGCGCATACAGTACTTGAGTAAAAGTAAAAGCAAGGAGAGAAGAAGTGCAGAAGATCATTAAAGTTGTCTATGTGTATGCAGCAGTTCTCATTTGGTATTTGTATTTAGGTAAAACGAAGCTAGAATTCTCACAGCAGCAGAGAGCGCTCCAATTGCTCAGTTGAAGCTCGACTGCAACCTGCCGTCGGGCTCAACCTTGAGTAAAAGTGGCTCTACGTATATAAAAGGCAGCAGCTGCAGCATTTCTTCAGTCAGTCTTCAGTCGTCCAGGCCTGCTGGGGGTCAGCACAATAAAGTGAAGGCGTCGTGTGTGATCGATCAGTTAAGCATTAAAGACGTAAAGGAATTACGTAGAGGGAATGCGTACAAGAAAACGTAAATTAAATACGTAGAGGAATTACGTAAAGGAAATACGTACTAAATCGACTCAACTCGTCACCCTGATCAAGACTATATATACTTTGTGGGGTCTGCCACGCCTCCTTCTGCCTGTTACATACATTTCAACAAAACCATTATATACAAAAAAAAAATAAAATAAAACTAAATAAAAAAATTGTTAAATGAATAATTACATGAATAAATTTTCAATTCATTTGAATTATGTAAAAAAAAATAAAAAATAAAGAAATCAACAAATAACAAATTAAAAAATTAATTAAATAAAAAATAATAAAGTTTATAAAACAAACTCTATTATTTAATTATATGGATTAAATATTTATTATGTATATATTTATTAATTAATTCAATAATTTAATTGCTAATATTTTAATATATAAATCGGTTTTATGGCTCAGCAAAAACCTAACATAATTATTTACTTTCTGGTAGACTTTAGCAACTCTTCTGCTCAGTGCACATGCAGTTAGGGTATATAGACTTCAATCAAACAGTGTTTTTTTTTTCTTCACTTTTTGAGCACTTGTGTTTGCATTGCTTTTGCTTATTTGGCGCTTTGCTTGATTCTCTCTTTTTACTCAGCTTTCCATTTATATATGAATTTTTTTCTGTTTTTTTTTTGTCATTTGCAGATTGGCTGAAGCTCTAACGTCATGGTATGAAGGAGCCGGCGAACACTTTGGATGAAATTGTAAGTGCCATTGCAGTTCATATATCAACTAAATTGTGCCACAGACAGGCAGACAGAGAGAGACAGATGAACAAACAGACGGAGGGACGGACGGACGGATGGACGGATAGAGAGATGGGCCACGCCGCAAGAGACAAAGGACATTAAGCGGCGTGACAGTTGTTAAGAAAAGTTAAGAGAATGCAACTGACACAATATGGAAAGAGATCCACAGCGAGTGAGTGAGAGAGGTAGAGAGCTTGTGGGGTATTACAGCCTGAAAAGCAATCTAAATAGAATGCGACTGTGCGATGACGCCGCCAGGTGGCGCCAGTCACCAAAACAAACAAAAAACTGGAAAAAAAGGGTTAAACAAAATTTCAAAACGCAACATGTGACGCACATGACAGTAACAAAGAGAAAGTGAGACAGAAAGAAAGAGAGAGGGAGACAAAAGTAGAGAGGGAGAGAGAGAGAGAGGTATGCAGAGGTGGCATGCCACCGATTGCCCGTTGAAAACTTAGCCAAGCCGCAGTTTGTTTGCGTTTGGGGCGTCAGTTTTTGCAAAAGGTTCGCAACGTTTGGGTAATTGTTATGTAAATGAGTTTTACAATTTTTGCTTAACGAAAAAGGTCAAAGCCGAGCGCGACACAGACAAAAGGACGCACACCCAGGCAGCCGCCTGTGCCCCAACAAAAATGTGCCTCAACTTGTGGCAGTCAGCATATTTTGTGGTTTGGTTAGTTGATGATGATGAGCAGCAACAGCAGAACAGGCAATACACCCACCCTCACACACACACAGACAGACACACAAATGCTTACACCTGAACCTGTGTTGCATGCCTCTGCATGTTAATCCTCGAGCTGCTCTTCAGCTGCGGCTCGACGTGCTCTGCCAGGCGCAAGTTCTTTTTAGAAAATTGCAAATCAGTTTGAAAGTCAACGACAGGTTGTTGTTGTTGTCGTCATTGTTGTTGTTGTGGCTGCCAAAACAAGCGATATGCCCAACAGCAAGCCAACCCAATTCCCAATGTCCGCTCAGTTGGACAGGCGGACAGGCGGACAGGCGGACAGGCAACCCAACAACGGCAAGCGGCGCCTCCATCTGCGTCACGTTTCGTGGTGTAAACATACGAATTTATATGACTGTATTTAGTAATAAAGTTGCCTGTCATTCTTGTTGTTGTTGTTGATGTTGTTGTTGCTACAGTGGTTTGCAGCAAACTTGTTGTGTGTGTGTGTGTGTGGGGCAGCGACACATACGAAAGTTAATAACCGTTTAGCCAGTAAGCAAAAGTTACCAAACCGAAATTCCTTTGGCTTGGGGATTACAGTGAAATTTTACGATTATGTTTTGCTAGCAGTCCATAACGCTGCCGCTATATAATACATACATATATATGTATGTAAGTATGTAGAATGCGCTCTGGGATTATCAAATTGATTTCGTTTACATTTTTTATTGAAGTATATGGAAGTACAAAAAATCCACTGCATACTTTTGCGCGCAGCCAAAGTTCGCTGTAGAGAGAGAGAGAGTCAAGTGAGCTGCTTGAGTTGCAAGCGAACGATTTGGTAATGGGGCATGTGAAGTGGCTTTTTGTGCAGTGTATTACACTTATTTTGTGGCTGTCGAAGCAGCAGCAGCAGCGGCAGCAGCAGTAAGTAGCTGCTATGTAAACATGGTAATATAATAATACAATAATATTTATATCAAGTTTGCTATAAAAATTGTGTATTTATGTTGGTTTTAAGTTTGAGAAATGATGCACGAGTTGAAAAAAGAATCGCAGCTGAGTTTTATTGCAAATTTAAAGATATTGTTGAAAATGACTCGAAATGTCTTTAATATACATATTTAATATAGTTATATTTAAATATAGTAATAGCAGCATAATAGAGTAAATAAATTAAAACTCGAGGAGACGTCGCACTATGGCACTTTTGCTGTATTTTTATTACTTTTCAATCAAACAAAATATTTGTAAAATGCCAATATTGATATGAAACGGAATTGAAACTTTAAATTGAATGTATTCTCGGGTTGCTGTGTTCACAGAGTGCTTCATAGTTTTCTGTAAAATGTGAGAAATGTGGTTTTGGTTAAGGTGACTCAATAGCATGGTTTTATATAGTTTTATTCTTGAACAACTTTGTGGTTTCTGGCGCACTGATAAGTTCTCTATCAGATTCATTCATCCATTTGACAGATTGCTTCCATTTGATTGTAGATTTCTGACAGACTTTGCCGGAATAGAGTTGAAACTGAGTCGAATTGTAATAATATATATATAAATTTATCTAAAAAATATAATGAAAAGTCTTTAGTCTCAGCTACGAATCGTATTGCTTCTATTTAAATAATTGCCTCGTTTAGCTGTTGCTTAAATCGAATTTAGTATGTAAAGAATTTAAGCCCCATTCAGTCTTCTTCTTAATTGCTTAACAAAATAGCTCAGCTTCTAATCAAAGCCAAGAGCCAGTGAAAATATTTGAGATAAAAACTTGATGCTTCACTTCAATTAGTTTGAAACTATATTAATTAAAAGTTCCTGGCCAAAAAACTCAATTTGTTATTAATTAAAGAGGTAAAGACGGCGAGCGAGGGAGCGGGATAGATATAGAGCGACGGGATAGATATTGCAGCGGAAGAGGTGGCAGCCTAGCCCAAGCGCCAGCAGGTTAATTAAGAAGACTTATGCGGAGAGCTTGACGCATAGACAAAGACGTATACAGTTTCATAATGACAATGGAACACGTCAGCTTTGGCCATACCGTATTCTGACAGCTCTCTAATTGCAACTCATGCAACATGGGCAGCAGCAGTGGCAGCAGTAGTAGCAGGAATAGCAGCTGCAGGCCAGCTGTCTCGCAAAACTTTCAAATTAGTCGACAAATGTTTTGGCATTTGTTACGCATACGCAACGTATTGCAGCTAGGTAAACGAAAAATCCGTTTTGACAGTTGCAGCTGTCGTCTCCACCCCCCAAATAGTAGTAGTGCTAAGCTCCCATATAGTTGAAGCAGCAGGAGGCACGGGAGGCGCAGGAGGCGTCTCTGGTGTAGCTTATTTCGTTAAGTGCAACATTGGGTTGCGTGCTCCCATTTCTGTTATTTGGCCAAATAAATGCCAAGGCAGGGCCAAAAAGACAAACATAACCACGCACACAGGCCAAAGATACACAAGTAACACAAGTAACGGATACAGTTACAGTTACAGTTATGGGGTCACGCACACACACACACACACACACACACACACAGACAGAGAAAGAGACATATGCATAGCAATTGCCTGGCATGCAGATGTGACTGAGTAGCGCTTGAAATTTTAATGCAAGGCAGCCATTCTCAACGGCATATTTACATTTTCGCTCAATGTCAATTGTGTTTATAAATTAATTTGCTAAAATACATATGTACAGCAAGCGTGTGTACACACACACACACACACACATGCATAGCGCGTGGCATTGGCAGCCCAAGTCCCCAAGCTGGGCAAAGAAGAAAAAACAGAAAAGCGCGCGCTGAACAAGTTTGTCTTTTGTTTAGAAGGCCAAGGGTGGAGCGGACCAAATGGTAGCTCAGCTGTTGGCAGAGACATATATGTGTCTGTGTGTGTGTGTGTGTGGGTAGCGTGCGTGTGTCTATGGACGCCAGTGCTGACCCGGCGAAGAGCTAATGTCGCATTGTGTTGCGTCGCTGTGACAGGTTGCTGTCGCTACTGCTGCTGCTGTCGCTGCTGCTGCTGCTGCAGTTAGACGCACGGCTTTGTCTTTGCCCACCCACGCAGCAGCTGCAACTGCAACAGCAGCAGCTGCCACTCAGCAGTCGTTGGTTGACTTTGTCGTAAATATTTGCGCACAAAAGTCGGCAATGATTTGCTGTAACAATCTGGCAGCAGAAGGCACTAGCAGGCGCTTGCATTCAAAGTTTACAGTACACACAAACACACATTGTCACACACACATACACACACAGACGCAGCTAGAGCTTAGCAGTTGTGCCGCAAAAAATGACAAACGGCCGAGCAGACGGCTAATTTGCGCAACTGAACTAAACGACAGCACTCGCACAGTGGTCGCTCGGCATTTCCAGCTTATATTAAAATAGAAAATAAAAAAAATAAAAAAATAGAATAATAGAAAGTTAGTTATTTGCTATGCAATTTGCATAACTTAACTAAGCCTGTGATGCTTCAGTAAACTTGATTGGGTTTTTATTTAATGGGACAAAGCTTCTGCTGTAAATGCGCCGAACAGTAGTTCAGGCTCTGATGAAAATATTAGCCTTACCTCAACTTAAATATAAAAATGATATAGATATATTTTATGATGTACAGAAATCTAAAAATAAATATATATATTATAATTTATTTTTATTTATTTATTTTTTTTTTTTTTTTTTTAATAATTATTTATTAAAACATGATATTTAAAAAAAAAATATATATGTATATATTTTGTTGTATTAAACTAATTGAATAAATATAATTAATTTTTGTCACATTTTTCATAGCAGATTTCATATACATAAAAGCCTCAAAAAACTTACAATTAAATAGTATTTCATTTTAAGAATTCAACAAAATTAATTTGATTTCATATTATTAATTTAATAAATTATTTACTAAAATTTTCTAGAGCATTTATTATATTATAATTATTTTTCAATTAGAATCTAAAAATGCGCACTTTAAATAAACATTTTGTACCACTGTGCTGTATTGTTAGCGCACGCACTTCCGTGCCTAGCGCCGTATCCTTAGCATTTGGTAATGCAAGTGAGCAAGTGAACTAACCCGACCGCCCCGCGATACTCCTCTCCAATGCTATGCCGTCTCTCCTCTCGCTCCCTCTCCCACTCACACACACACACTCGCACACTCAGTCGTGCTTCTAAGGCCAGCTGCGTATGCTAGGCGGAACAGCTGCAGTCTGTGCTTCTTCGGCTTCGGCTGTGACTCTGTGCACGAACGGGACTCACGCTGCTTCGGGTGTGTGTGACACATTCGGCTGTCGCTCGGTTAGCAGCCAGTCATTGGGGCAGAGTGAAAGCGTTTAAAGCAGCAGCAGTCGCCGACGCGTTCAGTTCTGTTTTCTGCTTTTTGCCGCTAATTCGCATTCACATTCGCATTCGGTTTCGGTTTCAGTTTCAGTTGTGCATTGCCTGGCGACGACGACAGACGCAACGCAGCGCGTAACGCAACGGGACGCAGCACGCAGACGTAACGGCGCCACGTAACGTAGCGCAACGCAACGTAGAGCGACGTATAACGTGTAACGTAACGGAAACGCAGAAGCGACGTGAATTTCGTGGCCGCATTTTGTGAGTTATTAAAATGCGATAAAAGCCAGTGAATCGGTAATAAAGCGCTTATCTTTGCTCGCAATTACGGGAGGCGCACTCCAAAAAAAAAAAAAAACAGAAAAGGGTGGGAGTGAGGCGTGAGTGGTGGAGGGTATTGCGGGGTAAACGCGGTCGAGTGACAAAGCGGCCTTTTATGTGCAAACATACATATTATATAGAGTATATATAGACATATATATGTATATATTGTAGAACGAGCGTATATCTGTGCAATATCAGAGCAGAGCGCTGTGCGTGGCGTCCAATTACCAAGGCAGTGAACCAAACGTCAATGCCCCATTCTCCAAACTCTCTCTGTATGTGTGTGTGTGTGTGTGTGTGTGTGTGTAGTCAATTGTGGCCGGGCGCCCGCATCTGTTACAAATGACAAGCAAAGCTCACTAACTGCTGCTGCTGCTGCTGCGACTGCTCTTATTGTTTTTGTATTTGACTGGCTGTTGCTCTTCTTCCTTTTCAAGTTTTTTTTTGTTTGTTGTTGTTTGTTTTTGGCTGATATTTACGATCCCAGAGTCGAAATCTGCCGGCTTTGGTTTTGGTCAGCCCTCAAATGTGCGCTGTCATTTGTGTGTCGCTCCATTTTAGTTAATAGTTGGCTACGTGTGTGGCATATTACACACATTAGTGTGCCACACACTCACACACACACACACCCGCTTGCACACCTTGTTGACAACGTGCCGGCCTGTTTGTTTTTCTTCGTCTTCTTGACTTGGCTTCCGCTTCGTTGTATCTCTAAAAACATTCAAAGTATCTTGCGGATGTGCCACTTGCTGTGCGTGTGTGTGTGTGTGTGTGTGTGTCTATGTGCGTGCTACTTTTTGGTGTTTATGACATTTAAATCAATATTGTCACACGTCGCCACTCAGTCCACAAAACAGCCCCCTCCATCAGCCCCCCTTCTTCCTGCTCTATCAACTGCCTGTGATGCGCTGCAATTTGCACAGATTTGTTGCTGACTTTTCAAGTGTCGCGCTCCCATTGCAATCATAGAAAACCGTTGCTCTCCAGTGTGAGCGTTTGGGCGTGTGGGTCCGCCCACTCCCCTTGCGTTTGGCCTGAATTACGGCTTAATGAGTGCAATTTTGAGTGCAGCTAGAGCCGCAGATACACGGCGGGCTGGCAACTTATTTAGCGCTCATACGCCCCGTGGCCGAGGTACAAAACTTTTGCAGCTTGCATTACAGACAACGCAAATGCGCTCAGCTGGGCTTTTGTCTAAATGCGGGATGCGGGAGGCTGGCGATAAGGTTATTTGTTGACCTCCACCTGGCTGCAGCATGCAGCAGCTGGATGAATTATGCTTTTTATCCGCGCTTTTTGTTTGGCTAACGCAGAGCCCACATAAGTTAAAGTGCACGCAGCAGGAGGAGGAACAGCAGCAGTAGCAGCAGCAGGAGCTGGCAAGATAATACGCACTCACCTGGCCATTTGCAGCGTCTGCTTTTCACGCCCACTTAACTGCATTAGGCCCCCACTTATGCACCTGCTGCTTTTTAGCAGAAAGTTGCGGCATTTTAATTTGTTAAGTGTGCGACGTTCATGTCCTGCGTGCCACTGTGCCAGCTTCGGCTCCGGCTCCTGCTCCTGCCCGCAATTCTATTTACATTCGTGCAATTGTTGTTGTAGCAGTCGCCGTTGGCAATCAGAAGTGGGCAAGAACTATTGCAAAACGACGACGACGACGAAGAAGCAGAGTAGAAACTATTGCCAACTCTGTCCCGTCTCTCTCTCTCTCTCTCTCTCTCTTTGTCTCTGTCTCTGTCGCTCGTTGCTTGGTCAGCTTCATGTCCTTTTTACAGTTTGAAGTTTGTGGCTCTGGGGCAGCTTTAAATGTTGCCCATTAACAGCAGTACATCACATTCACGTTCTGGACACGCCAATGAATTTCTTAATTAAGCTTAATGTGCAATTTTCCCAACTGGAACTGTGAACTGAGAACTGGGCACTGAAGGAATGCCTGGCATATCTAGCCAATCATCCAGCCGTATACTATATATCCAACTCGTAACACTCGGGCTCTTGGCTATCTAAAGTAGCCGAGTGCTGGACACGTTGTTCATTTCATTTGAATTTTCGGCTGAGGCCAAGTTAACTCAAATTAAAAATGTAAGCAAACAAAAATACAGCCAGCATCTGTCTGAAATTGCGTTAAATGCCACTTCACAGCATTCACATGCGCCAGCTATCGCTCTCTCTGTCTCACTCTCCTTCTCTCTCTCTCTCTCACTCTGACACCCTCAAGTCTAGTTCCCAAGAAGCTGGCAAAAAAGGAGTCCTTCCACATATTTATGTACACAATGTTCTCGTATCTTTGGCTCATAAATTTTAAGCATTTTCCATTTTGTAGGCACAGCTCACACAACACAACAAAAAGAAAAGAAATGAAAAAACAGATTCGTAATGAAAAAAGTTTTAAGGTAGCCAAGAGTTAATTACATAATTTCCAGAAGACCCTGAATTAGAAACTGGACTCGGTACATAAAAGAAAAGGCAGCAACAAAAGTTCATTAGTGTTATCGAAATTGGTTGGTTGAAGAGTTTGCTGATATAACTAATATTTACGATAGAAGATATGAGATCATCTATTGATTATTTTACCTATGATAAATTTGTATAATGAGTTTCAATGTGCAGGGTATTCCGTATATACAAAAGAATTAAGAATTAACATTTATTAATAAATAATCATTATATTGTACTTTAGACAATTCTGATTCTTAACGCCATGAAATTGTTTGATTATTAATTAGGATTTACGATTTTCCGAAATATATTTATTTATTTATACATAATAAATCTTTTAAACCAATTGATTTTTAATTGATGTTAATCGTTTTATTAATTACCAATAATTCACCGAATTATTTGATCGATTACCAAGTGCTCTCTCTCCCTCTCTCTCTCTCGCCCAACAATCGACATTCGATTGTTTTTTTCTATTCGCATATTGTCCATTTGACACCTTTAGCCTTTGGCAACCTTTTAACCACTTAAGCAGCCCCAATTACAATATGCACAGCACGGAAACGTGGCAGGAGCCCCATGCCACAGGACATTAGGATCAGCTAGTCCGGGGCTGAGAGCATGATGACTTGGAGTTCATTTTGGGCCCCAAACACATTTGAACTCTTAGCACTTCACTAATCTGTCCATTGTGAGGCATTCCGAGTGGGCCAAAATGCTCGCATCATAACTGGTTTTGCTCCCCTCCTTTCGCCGCCTTCCACATCTTCCCCATCTTCTGCTTCTTATTTTCTTTTAGCCCCTAAGCGAGTGCGTGTGTGTGTGTGCGTTGGTCAAGTGAATTTACGACCGAAGGACAGACACTTTTGGTCACTCATGGTCACTTGGCAATGTTCATGGTCACTTGGCATTGGGACAGTAGGCGGTGGACAGTGGACAGTGGACAGTGGGTGTGGTCAGTGAGTGGGCGTTAGCTCGAAGGTTGCTGAACTTCAGTGCACAGGTTGGTCAGTCGGGTTAGCCCGTCCAAGATATTAAGCACCAGAGAGCGCGGGCAGAGAGCATCCTTCACGATTACTTAATATTAATGATGCTCGGTGCCAACTTCCATAGTCCGGAGAGCGGCCTCAGCCAGCCTCTGCTTCAGCTTCAGCCTCTATGTCGCAAATCTGTCCTCGTCGTCGTCGTCGTCGTCGTCGATGGCTGAGAAGAAAAGAGAGCTGAAAGTTTTGCCTTGGTCCGTGTTGTCTATGTAATGAATGCCTTTTGTGTGTGCGCCTTTTGACTTGGTTTACTTCTGGGAGCAGCAGCAGCAGCAGCAAGATGTTAAGAGGGGAGGCGGTCCACAGCCAGCGTTTTATCTCTTTGCATTGTATTGAATGGCCGCAGTAGAGCAGCTGAAAATATTTGCTTAAGCAGATTTAACTACATTAACTTAATTAAATAGGCGCTAAGCAGATGAAAGAAAGAGACAGCGAACCGATAGCCGAAGAGAGATGAAGATAGATAGAGAGAGAGGGAGTGTGTGAGAGGAGTGGAGGAGGGCCAGGGAGTGAGGCTGTTTGTGTGTGCGTTTGATTTGAGTAAGTAGACATGGCGTATGCGTGATATTGATTGATTCCGAATTACACACAATAAATGCCTTTGCCAGTCGTTGTTGTTGATGTTGCTGTTGCTGCTGCTGGTAGCTGATGGCTGTAGCTATAGCTGTAGCTGTTGTTATTGTTATTGTTATTGCCTCGAGCTGAACAAAAGAGTTCAATTGATGTTTGCAAGTGGGCGACTCAGTGAACGAATCCGTGCGGATTCCAATGTTTGCTTCAAACTCTTACTCATGTGTCTGCCTCTCACTTTCACGCACACTCTCTCTTTCTCTTTCTCTCTTGCTGCTACTTTGGCCAACTCTTTCACTCTGTCTTTTGTTGCCCCGCAGCTGTTTGCCTGGTCTTTGGTTTTGTTCTGTTCATTGTTCTTCTTCGGATTGTTGCGTAAATGTTGTTTTAATCAAGCGGCAGGCTAAACGTTTGAGCTCTCATTGTGGTTCTTGGCTTGTACTTAATATATCCTGTAGACACACTCAGCCACACGCATACACGCACACACACACAACTATCGCATTGGGTATATGGGAAACAGAGAACGTGTTTGAGCTACAAAACATTTAGCATGCCCGAAAAAACTTTTCAATGGGCGCGTCATTAGTTTCATTTAAAAGCAATCGAAAATCTTTTAAAGCACTTAAGCCAAACGCAGTTAACATGTTGAACTCGCATTAACATAATCCTGTTGCTTTATCTGTTAAAGTGAATGTAATTCAAGTAGAAGACAGCAGAGCTTTGAAATTGAGAAAGTTGCCTAAGGCAGATAAGCATTGCATATTAAGTTGGATTTAGTATGGGTTAAACATAGTTAGTTAAGGTGAGCTTGATACATATAAGTAAGATAACATGCTGTAAGATTACATGTAGTAGTAGTAGTAGTAGTAGTAGTAGTAGTAGTAGTAGTAGTAGTAGTAGTAGTAGTAGTAGTAGTTAAGGTGAGCCTGATGCATAACGTAAGAATAACATGCTGTAAATACTAGCAGAATGCTAACGGAAATGTCAATAAATGCAGCAAGGCTAACAGTTAACATACTTAGTTGACATATATCTTTACAGAATGATATTGTATCTGTTCTACATATGTGAACACTACGTTGTTATACATAAGCTAACTAATTACGCTAAATGGTTCAACGTTATGTTAAGCATTGGCTGTTAACATTACTGAACACTCTTCAATTAACAGTTTGAAGCAATTTCTGTTAAGGCTCTAGATTCACTTCCTCTGTACTCTCTGCACAGGGTATTCCGTTAGTTCAGCTAGTTGACCAACAACAATTTGGCTTGCTCATTTAATTGCACACACATTGCACAAAGATTGACTGTGATTGGAGCTCTTTGTGGTCAAGTGTGTAATTAGCATTTGAGTGCGCTGTAAATGCATCAATAAGATCTAATAGATTACTCACACTGATGGCCCCTGTCTTGGACTTAATGGGTGTGTGAAGACGAAAACGAAGAAGATGAAGATGAGGATGAAGCTGAAGCTGAAACAGGGCAGTCAAGGTCAACACGTAATGAATGTTCAATGCTGACCGCAGACAGCAGTTAGGGCGACTCGGCCATGCCACACACAGCTGATGGCCCAGACAGTTTGTGCTTTATTGTTATTTTGGTTAGCAATGGCTATGGTAATGTGAATGTAAATGGAAATAGAAATAGAAATCGAAATAGAAATGGAAACGGAGAAGGCAAAATGGAGACAAATGACCATTGAAATAGGAATAGAAATTGAAATTGAAATGGAAATGGAATATTGCAATGAAAATACCAAAAATTACGTTTATGGTCAAGTTTGAACAAGTCTGTCTCCGGCTCGCTTTGTGTGATGCAGCAATGCGGAAATATTTGGCAGTCGTTGCTTTTTGGCCAAAACAAATTGCGGAACTGACTAATTCAATGCAAACTCACTCCGAGTGCAATTCAAACTTGCGATAAGCATTTGCTGCTGCTGCTGGTTCTGGTTCTGGTTATTTCTCTGCTTCTCGTTTTTTGTTTGTCTAAGAATGCGGCAGATTTGCAAAGATATCTTTGATTTATCTGAGTACAGATAAAATCTCGCACACAGATAAATCATTAAAATATATATTTATCTCTCTTTAAGTGCCGCACATTCAAATTATTTAAATCGTAATTTATTTACATTAATTTTTTGCATAATTTATGTGGCCTTAAATGCAGAGGCCTTGTGCTTGCTTTTAACTCCAATGCGCTATATCGACCCAAATGGCCAATGGGACACGTACTACAAATACAATGAAAAAAAAAATAAGATATATAGGAGCTGGGACATTTAAATAATTGTCACACAAAGCTGTCATATAAAAGTAAATGTGTGTGTGTGTGTGTGTGTGTGTGTGTGTGTGTCTGGTTTCTATTCTAATTTCAGTCCATGTCATGCTGATTTGGGCCTGGCGGGTTCTGGTTTCCATTTTCTATTACCAAATGCTACTCTCGACAAATGAACAACTGTACAAATGTGGGGCGTACGTCGAGTTAATAATAAACAAGAAATGTTCAACATCTTTTTAAATGGTGCACTAAAAGTTACCCTGTAAATTATAGAAACTTCACATTATTATATAAAGTTGTCTAGATTTTGACCTTCAAATTGTCAAAAATGTGTTTATATATTAACTATCTGAATTGAGCATATAGTAACAGCATTTAATGCAAGTTTGATTATTATAATATCATATATATTATATATTCCACTTTAGTTTTACATTGTATTATAAAAGAGATAAATGTATTTCTTAAGCACTCTTCTTCTCTCTGCGCACATAATGCCGCTACTCGTTAGAATACCCACTTAACACCACTAATGACTACAGGGTATCGCTAAATAGGCAGTCTGTAGGACTACAGATTTACCAGCTGGCAGTGACGCGTTGCTCCGAAGGACAGGCCCAAGGCAATAACCTGTGCCGGGGGCAAGGGCTCGGCTCGGCCCTCAAATCACGAGCCACACACCCCATCCCGTCCCACCCCACCCCAGCCACTACCAGCAGCAACAGCACGCCCCAAAAGGCGAAAACAAAGCACTGCCAAATGGCAGTCGGTGCCTACCAAATAGCGCTTCATTTATTTATAATAATTACAACAGTGAAAAGTTTGAATAGTCATTTGGACGAAAAGCAGCAGCAGCAGAGGCAGCAGCAGCAGCAGAGGCAGCAACAGCTGACGTCCAGATCCGTGGCTAGCAACACTCAAATATGCAGGCTAATAGCGAATACTTTGGCACGAAATTGCAACAATTATTTGTGCCGCAATCAGTGCGGCGAGAAAGGAGCTCAACAGAGGAGCAAAGAAAGAGGCGTACGAACTTATTTGTTGCAAACTTCTCTCTCATGTTTTGAATAATTGCCAAGCAGTGTCCGCTGCCGGAAGGGGGTTTGAGCCGGAATCCGGTTCCTTCCGTCAACCTTCTCCTGATGGAGGTTTCTTTTTTTTTTGGTTTTTTGTTTTTGCCTTGTGGCCAAGTTGGCTTTTGTGTGTGCGCGTAAATAATCAGTGTCCGGCAGAAATAACAAGCGCGAGGCGTATCAATTTTTAATGCGCATACGCCCCGTGCAACTGTCCAAAAATGAAATATACATACAAATGTATGTATGTACACCTACATATATGTATATGTTATTTACAAAAACAGAACAGCGGACAGCTGCAGCAATTCCACAATGTTTTCATTACGTATTACGGATTTTTTTTGTAATACGGATTTCATATGCTCACATACATATACAATGGCCGTGTTTTCATTTGTTTATTATTTTTGCCTCAATTATTTAACAACAGCAACAAGAGCAACTGCAACTAGGATGAGATTTCAATGCAAAGCATTAAATTAAATTTTCAAATTTTATAATTAAATTTCCAAACAGAAAACCAAAAATAAAAGCAACGCAAAAAAAAAATTACCTAAAATTCGTAAACCTTTGCGTGTGTTCATCATTCTGACGTACTTAATTAACGCAAATCGTTTGTGCAAAAATATATATATAATATATACGAGTATATATATGTGTGTATGCACATATATGTGCATATATGGATATATATATATTCATTTATTTTGGGTTTCTTCAAGCGCGTAATCCATTTAGGGCTTATTTATTTATTGAATTTGTGCGCGTTTTTCGCATTAATTTAAACTGTTTGGAGAATTCTTTGAGCTCTGATTAATCGAGTGCTGTATAATTGTAAAATATATTTGAAGAATGCAATTGATATGTGTGGAATTAAATGGCAATTATTTGTTGACTGTAAGAGGAGTTATAGGAAGAGGGGAAGCTTTGTTGGGAGAATCGTATGAAGAATTTATGATAATTTAGAGTCATATGTGGAATGGTTCTAATATAAAGGGAGACAGTCGTATGATAACTGAGTCTCGAGAAGCAGACTTGAATAAAAGCATTAAGAAGAGATTCTACTCAAGAGGAAGATGAAGCTCTTTGAAGAGTAAGCAGTTTGTAAAAGTATGCTAAAGAGAGAGAGGAGATAGGGAGAGGGAGTCTTCCCGACAGGGGTTAACATATGTTAAATACAACTTTAACATTATATATATCTGTTAGGTAGACGTCAAATGTTAAAGGTAAATAAACTGAAATGACATTAAACAACAATTTAAGAAACTGTTTACTACACCCAATTCAACTCAACCAAATTGTGTTTATTTAAATGTCAATGTCGTTGTCTCTTAATAAATTTGTTTATTTTTGTAACTAAAGCAAGAATTACGTAATAAATTATGTGCTACCCCAATGTACTTAGCTATTTAAATAGCGCCTTGAATAAAGATTTTCTTCATTACTTTCCTTCTCCTACCCTTCCTTACGAGCTCATTCTGTTAAGATATGCTAAGTTTCTTATATTTGAAGTATATATAGACTGAAAGCCGATAAAAGTTGAACTCTTTTATAGCATTGATGAGCTATCATTACTGCCCATAGCTCAGAAAATACTTAGCTCTAGACATATAATTATTTAAGTTAACATCCTCACTCTCTTGAATAAATTTTTTATTCTACTAGTTAAAAATAGTTCTAATTATCCTGTGTTAAATGCTCTTTAAAAACAATATATTGATTAAATGTAGTCTGTCTCTCTCTCTCTCTCTCCTCACTCTATATGTATATATATCTATTTAGTTATATATAAATATGTATACATTCATTCATATATTGAATGCACTGCATTTAGCTCTCATTGCGAGCATTAATTATGGGCTGGTTTGGTTCGGTTTGGTAATCAATAAGTCGATTTGAAAAGCGTATCATTATCATTTGTATTGAGCAGCGAGCGGCTCATCTGGAGCGTAATTAAAACGAGCTCGCTAGCGCGCAGAGCGAGAGCAGCTCATTTCGTTTGGCATTTTAATTGGTGTTTCGAATTCAATTGTGCGACCTTGAGGCTGGGCCAATTTAATTCGCTTTGCTGCGCCACCAAATAAACAAGCCCTCTGCTGACCTGGCACCCGCTCACGTGTAACCAAACAACAGCCTACCTATAGAGCTGCCATCCTCTCTCTTCCACTCTCTCTCGGTCTGCTCTCAGTTCTCCCCCAACTTTCCCCCACGCTGCGCTTTAATTACTGTTGCGTAAAATTGCTTCAACTCGCAACTTTGTGGAGTGTTAAGCGTTTGGCACGAAATCGTCAGGCGGCTGACCTCAAAGAAAAAAAAACCTGAAATTGAAAGAGGAAATTCTCAAAAAAAGAAAAAAAATTGGGGCAAAAAAAAAAGGGAAAAATAAAAGCTGAAAGGAAAACGTTGAATGAATGACGCTCAGAGAAATTACAACGCGTCCTGTGCCCCAAAACACAAATAAGAAGAGCCCAAAACCGAAACCGAACACCGCACCAAAACTGAAACCATCGAACCAGCCACAAGCCGCAACCACAACTTGCCCCACTCTCTCTCTCTCTCTCTCTCTCTCTCTCTCGTCTCACCGGACATTCAACAGAAACGTGAAGCACATCAAGCTGGCCTCTAAATGCGAACAGCTTCGCGTGAGCGACAACTTAAGTTCGCCAACAAATAGGCGCACCACCCAAGCCACCCAAGCACCCATTACCCCCACACCCACACAGAGAGAGAACATGCGAGTGTGTAAAAGTTTTGCAGCACAGCAAAAGCCACTCACAGCTGAAACCACTTGGAACAAGCCTTCCTTTTTATCCGCCTTACACGGGATAAGAAGTGAAAGGGGCAGGAGTCGGAGTGCAAGAGAAAGAGGAAGAGAGAGAGCAAGTGCGGTGCATTTGTGCGACCCACAAAGCAAGTGAACTGTGGACTCATGTCGCATTGCTACGGCACAGCTCTAAGCTAGCCACCAGCTGGCAGGAGACGGCAGGCAGCAGGCAGGAGTCAGTCGCCACACGTTCGCCCTCGGCTCACATTGTTGTGCACAACATACAAATTGCTCATGCTCAATGCGAGAGATCTTCGATGCCATGCAAATTCATTAAACAACGTGCAGCTCTTACTCCGCCGAGGGTTCTCTGCCCCACGGGCATAGCCACACCTGCAACTGCAACGGCAGCAGCAGGAGCAGCAGCACAATTCCTGCTCTTCCTGGACAGCGGCTGTCGCAGTTTGCTAATCGCCTCAGCTGATGTCTGCTGTCTGCTGTCGCTGCCCTACCTCGCTCCCTCTTCCTCTCATAAAACACACTTCCGCTGTGCATATCCTGTTTGTAATCGATTTCAAAATGTGCAGCAGGAACGTGACAGCAACAGCAACAGCGACCAGAACTTTTGAGAAACTTAAGAGCGCGACACTTGAACTAGAATAAATTGCAAGACCAGAGCAGCTGTTCGAATATAATATACTCTATTGCAAATAGTAAAGAAATTTGTATGATATATTCCATGATATTTATATAATATATATTTATTCATCATATATTTATATTTCAATCATATATTTATATTTCATATATCTATGATATGTTTATATATATTTTATAATAAAATTCCGTTAAAAAGCTTTGCTTTTAGTATCTTTTAATTCTTAAATATGCTTACGAAAATACTACTCGAAAAGAGCTTCGATTATTTGGGGAATAGAAGTCAAAGGCTTAAGTGGCCTTAAATTTAAAATTTAAATGAAATTGTTATGCATCAAATTGATTCCTTAAAACTTAAGGCCAAACGCATCAATTTCCATTTGAGTGAAAATATTTTTGCTTTAAAGCGACAAAGTTCTGAGGTAGACATAGTTATACAATCAAAAATTGATTAAGCAACCTGCCTAGCCTACAGCTACAATGGTAGCAAAAAGTATGTTGACAAAGCAAATTGCAAAATATGATAAAGTGTGTTGTACAAGCAAGAACAGTTAAGGAAAGAAAAACAGACTAAAATATGTAGGCCACATAAAATGCAAATTTATGCTATATAAAAAATAGGAAAATTATAAAATTAAAATACAAAATTTGAATGAAATTTATAAACAAAATATAAATTCATAAAAAATAGAAAGTCGCAAATAAATTCACTTAAAAATATATTTGTATATTAATATAAATATAACACCTAGCTTATTCAAAGTTTTGCTTTTCATAGTACAACTTTTGCTTTATTAGCACATTTGTTCTAGTAGAATGTTTTCTAAACTTTCTCTATAACTTTTTAATAACAGCTTGAGAATCTAGCTCCTATTAAACCCACTGTCATTTTGCCAAATGGACTTATTAATATATTTACTTAAAAAACTTTAAACTTTTTAAGCTTTATTTGATCAAAACTTAGTTTTCTTACTTCGAAGTAAAGGTTTTTTTTTTTTTTGGGCAAGAGTTGCTCCACTACTTTTTGAATAGTTTCTAATGGAAAAATTAAAGACTTTGGCACTTGCTTAAGCCCGTTGTGCACACTTTAAACACGCTTAAAATGCAAATGCCCAATGTTAGGGTATGCAAAGTTGAAACGACAAACGACAAATGACAAAACGAGTGCAGAAAACAAAACAAAGAGCACAATGAGAAGAAGAAGAACGAGAAAGAATTAGCAATAAACGTGCGCGCACGCGAAGCCAGCCCCAAAGGTGGAGCAGTTGGTGTCCCCGCCTCAGGGGTAAAGGCAAAACTCCCTTCCCCCCGCTTTACTCCCGCCCCCTGCACAGCTGTTGGCTAGCGCCTCAATGCAGCGACAGCAGCGCCTCGTGGGTGTTTGCTGCTAAAAAGGGCTAAAATCAATAAAATGCTTGTTGCTCCTCAGCCAACAACAACAACGACAACAACAACAACAACAGCCACTCTGACGACAGCAAACGCCGTCGGCTTCGCGGACTTCTTTCAATGTACAATTATATTGCTTTGGCTATGCCACACCCTAAAGCCCCTGGCGCTTGGCCCACTCGCCATGCCCCTTGCCTTTTAGCTAGCCACACTGCAACATAAATAGTTGCGTTTTTTTTGCAGCCACTGTTGTTGTTGTTGTTGTTGTTGTTCTTTATGTGGTGCTGAACCAGCGAAAATGTTTGAAATTCCTTTGCTAAAGTTTAAGTCGAAACCAGCTCGCACTCTCTCTCTCTGTCTCCCTCTCTCTCTCTTTTCTAGTGTCCCTTTTTTAGTGGCATAAATAGCTGAGAGAATGCCTGAGGCCACATTCCATGTTGCGTGATCGAGATACCAGCGAGTTATTATGACAAACTTTGTTAATTGGAAAATATGCGCAACCAAAATGTTTGTCTTCAATCGATTGAACGAGAGAGAGAGGGAGTGAGAGAGAGAGAGAGTGTGTGTGGGTGAGTGAGTGCTGCCCTCACACATACACACTTTCACTCTCTCTCTCTCTATCTCTTCCTCTCTCGTCTGTTTACTTATTTGTTGACAGCTGGTATTTAGGTTCTTCTTAATTCCAATCAAAAATTGACTGCAACGAATCAATCAATCAAATTGGCACAAATTACGTAGCGTACTCTGATTACACACTGCTGTTGCTACTCCTGCTCCTGCTGCTGCTACTCCTTCTCCTGCTGCTGTTAATATTTCTTGCTCTGCTGCTTCTTCTCGTTCTTTTGTGCTCAGATATGACCTTATATTAGCCATAAAAGCGCCATAAATTGAGTCTTCTCTCTGTGTATGTGTGTGTGTGTATCGCGTCTTTTCGCCACTGCAAAATGCTTTTGTGAAATGCAATTTCTGTTGCCTGTCATTGATCAGGGACAACCTTCTCTTGCAACGTCTCCTTCCTCGCCCTCTGCTGCCCTCTGCCCTTTGCCCTTTGCCTGCTTCCGCTTGACTTCGTCGAGTGTGGCGCGCTCATCAATATGGCTGTGCGCCAGTGTGACCAAAGCCAATTGTGCAGCCAGCACAGCTGCTGACATGTCGCACAGCAGACGTTACGTTTCCACAAGCATGCTACACACACACACACACACACACACACACCCGACACACACACTCATCACACCCACACCCACCCCATCCCTAGCTACCCTTTAGGGCCACCTCCCTGCACCACACGCCTCGTTAGTTGTCCGTCGCATTCATTTTCCATTTGCCAACAAAACACATGACGACATTTTGTTGTTTGCTCAGTGTTTAGTTGCCTTCTGTTTGTCTCCGTCTCTATGTCTCTGTTTGTGTGTGGGCGTGCCACGCCTATTGTTTTTAATACCTAGGCGCTACGTTTTTAGTGGTTCGTCGTTTGTCGACTTGCCTATTTGACTTGCATTAACTATTGTTTGACCCACTCTTAGTTAGCAAGTGCGAGTGATTATGCACACGCAACTGGGCCGTTAACTTGGCTTGTATGCCCTACATATTGGGCTAACTTAGCTGTGCTTATGCCAAGACTAATAAAGCAGGAAGTAAATGGAACTTTAATGCAAACTGAGAGAGAGAGGGAGAGCGGGAGGCAGTTGGGAATGGGATTAGAAGTACTTTGCGTGCTTTTGTATAACTTTTGTTTTGATTTGTATGCCTATTAATGGGTATCCCAGAGTCGCAGCAACTGTATGCAAGAAATGACTTAACATGTAAATGAGAAGAGTCATTAGATGTGTAAGCGATAAGAGCTAGACCAACATTGAACATATTGAATAGCAATATGCCGTAACATAGCCCTTTACAGGGTATCTGCTATTCAAGTTGTTTGCTTGCTCTACAATATTACCAATGTCGCTGCTCTACTTTTTTGGTACAGTCGAAAGACCCTTCTATGCCACTTACAGGGTATCTATCTGTCGTGTTAGCCCCATGCTGGGAGACTCTTTAATTGTTATGGCTGTCGTGCTGGGAGCCATTGAGCGCCTGTTGTTGTCACGGCTGTTGACGCTGCCCGTTGCCAATGACAACCAACACTCGCATGACAAACACTACACCCACCAACACACACATACACACACGCACACACACACACACACTTGCATACACTGCAGTACAAAGTATGCTTTCAATCAGGCGCTGAATTGAAAATCCATTAACGAGTACATAGTGCAGCAGGGCAGCTGGTCGCTCGGCGGGTGGGGACGGGCCAAGTGCAGTCAGCGGGTGGTTGGTGCGGTGGGCGTGGCGTGGCGGGTGCTTGCAAGTCATGGTGACGTTCGTTATATTTTCTGCAACAATAAAAACAAATTTGCAACAGCAGCTGCTGAGCAGTTGAGCAGCGAAGCAGCAAAGTCACATGCAAAGAAGAAAGGGGAATCAAAAGAGAAATAATAGTTGCAGGACGAAGGACACATAACCTGCATGCCACCATCACACCACACACACACACACACACACGCACGCCACACACATGTAAATATTACAACTGCGAGTGCATTTTGAAGTGATTCAAGAAACGGCAAAACGAACAGCGAAAAGGTGTGACAACATTTCGAAGCCGAATTCGTAACGATAACGTAATCAAAGCCAATAAAGTGAGCAAGAGAACGTGCACAATATAAAGGCGTAAGCCCCCGAAAGGAATCCGCAAACCAAACCAAAAAATCGAAAGAGTTGAGCCTTATTGACGATGCTAACCTGCGTGTGTCGGCCCGTCTCGGGCAACCTGCCCAAAATGCCGCCAGCCTCATTGATGCCCGCCTCGAGGGCCACCTCAGCGCTCAGCGGCAGCGCCAGCAGCAACAGCAGCAGCAGCAGCGGCAGCAGCAGCAGCTACGGCAGTGACAGTGGCTTGGGCATGGGCATGGCTGGCAGCAACATCAATGGCTCCCAGAGTCCCACACGGGTGGTGACATCCGAACCGAAGCTTAACGTAAGTAAACTGCAAACCATCAACTACACTGAGAGAAATCAAATGCAGTTGGCAGTTAATGTGCGCCTACTTTGATAATATTTATGTACACGTATTATTTCTTATAGTTGGTGTATCAATATAATTTAATATTATTTTGTTACTATATTTTTGCTTTAAAGAATTTATTAATTTAATAAAAAAAATAGTTTTAGAAATAAATAAATAAATAAAATTGAAAATATATATAAATTAAATAAATATAAGATTAAATCAAATTCACTCGCTCAGTAACTAGTTTTATGTTCAGTGAACGATTAGCTGCCAAATCTAACGAGGGTGGCTGGCATGGAGGTAGAGTCAAGGTGTGAGGTCAACTTTAATCTATTTATGCGAACGTCTCCTTTGTTATTCTCAAATTTTGTTATTTTTTTTCCTTTCGTTTTCGTTTTCTTTTTTTTTCCGCTAGGCCCTAAATAAAAAGGTAGCAAATTAGCTTTCATTTTTCACACACATAAACATAACTTGATTTATGGTGGTATCAGACGGTGTGAGGAAAGCAACCAGACCATGACCGTGACCACGACTCCCACTCTAACTCTGACTCTGACTGCGAATGAGAAGGCGACCAGGAGTGGATGTTGACAACTTGACTTGACTTGACTTGGAGCTCTAGCTCTGACTCTGAAGGCAACGATTGCAGATAACGTTTATAAATTGTGGAAATTTCATTTTCACTTTGACGCCTTTGATGCGCCCAACCGCCCCCTTATCGAATGGTGGCGCCAATGACACCTTTTGAAGCAGCTTATCCGCAGCTGAATCTCTAACGATCTCTGCACACGGCTGGGTGCGGATGGTGTGACACCCACTTATGTGTATGACCACTATAATCCACTAATCCCGCCCACTTGTCTCATCTCTCTCTCTCACTCTCTCTCTCTCTCTCTCTATTCCCGTTGCAGGTGCCCAGCAGGCTGACGTCAGCCGAGTTGAGGGCGATGGCATTGCGACAGCAGCAGCAAATCGACAGCCAGCACCAGCTGCTGGCCACAAAGGAGCAACGGTTGCGCTTCCTCAAATCGCAGGAGGTGCGCAGCGCGGTGGCCAGCGCCGAGGGGGAGCGACTGCGTCGGCTGCGAGAGCGCGTCGAGGCGCAGGAGTCCAAGCTGCGGCGCTTACGCGCGCTGCGGGGTCAAGTGGATCTACAGAAGACCTACAATGTAACACTGAGTGAGTATATGAGCTGAAAGGGGTGAAAGAGGGAGAGGGGGGGAGAGGCAGGAGGGCAACTACAAAGTGAAGATGGGTCCAATTGAGTTAAGCACCGCATGCACGACAAGCACGCTTAGTGGGCGTGGGCGTGGGCATGGACAGCCGAGCTGGGACGACTGCGGGATTAACATGTGTTAAAATCGTGTTGAGTGGCGCTACCTCAGCATGCGTGTAACTGTATACGAGTGTGAGCGGCTGTGCGTGTGTGTGTGCAACTTTAATTTATGTATGTGTGGCACTTTGTTGTCCTTTATGATTGCCTGTGGGTGGCTCTTGAGCTGCCCTGCCAAAGATGTTATCCTTGTTGATGGCCTTGTTATAACCTATACCCATTAGAGCTGCATATTATATGGGGTGTTTAAGCATGCAAACATATAGCAATCAAAGGGCAGTAAAAAAGGACAATAACTCATTTGTGCAGTTGAGTAAGGCGATGATTATGTTTAACTAATTAACTGCTATCGGCAGAAACTTAGAGAAAATCTTATCAGCTCCACAAAATATTCATAAATACAAAAGAAACTGAAAATAGATTCTAAAATCGATAAATATCGATGTTGATGATAATCTATAATAATAAGTCTTTCAGTAGATTTACCTAAATAATATTAAGTAAGTCTGAACGAGACTGAATCCAATAAATATTTCTGCTTTGCTGAGTATCTTCGAGTCGAGTCTAATTTTGGTTGGCATTGACTGTGCTGGCATTGGCGATTTAGCCACGAAACACAGACACGCCCAGCCACACCTACAGCACCCACACACACACACACACACACAGAAACAGACACAGACAGCCGCTGACTAGGATGTTATGTTAATGAGGTTTCAGTTGCGCCTTGTTGGGCGATAATTAGTTCAGACAGCATCCGACGGATGCGCAGGACCCTACTCAGCGGCATGTGTGACCAGACGTTGCGAATGTTTCAAGGTGTGAATTTCACAGAAATATGCCGACGATTAAAAGATATTTATATAAAAGGTTAGCGAGATGAATGCAAGCAGAAGTGTAAAAGGAGAGCCAAAGTGAGGTGGAGGGAGGTGGTGCAGGCAAGAAGAAGTTAAGCTAAGCGGCTTTCTGTAGAGCATATTTAAGCGGCGACCCAGCGCTACGGCAACCCGCGTGTCCGGCCGCCTTCAATTAGCCGCGAAAGTGCGCCAACATCATTAGGAAATAAGCGACTTCGTGGGGCTTTGGGGCTGCTGCGTGGATGGCCCAACTAATCCGTTTAACTTTTGTGCTTAGGCAATGACTTGGACTCGATTCGGGCGCTCTTCAGCGAGAAGGAGAAGGAGCTCAGCCTGGCGGTGGCCAAGGTGGAGGCGCTCACACGCCAGCTGGAGGAGCTGCGACGCGACCGACGATGTCCTGTCAATTTGCTGGCCGCAACCGGACAGACGGCGGCGCAGGCTTTGCCGCCGCAGGCCTCGCGGGAGCTCGAGAAGCTGCGACGCGAGCTGATGGTGAGTGGGGAGTGGCTAATGGGTCAATGTCTAATGCTAATTAAAACTCATTGTTCTCTTTGTTCCAGTATCGCAATCAGTTGTCCTTGCAGCAGGATGCGCGCTTGCACATGCAACGCGAGGCCCTGCAGCAGCGGCAGGCGGAGCTGCGCTCGGTGGATCAACGCATTTACGAGCTGCAAACGCGCCTGCAGCGCAAAAAGCAGGCGAACACGCATCACCAGCAACAGCAACAGCAGCAGCAGCAACAACAGCAGCAACAGCAACAGCAACAGCAGCAACAGCAACAGCAGCAACAAGCCGCAGCACAGCAACAACAATTGCAGCTACTGGCGGCAACAGCTGCTGCAGCAGCACAACAACAGCAGCAACAGCAACAGCGCCAGCCAGCCCCCAAGCATGGAGGCGTGGCTGCCTTGAAACAACAATTGCTGCAGAAGCAGGTCAATCAGCTGGCAGCAGCAGCCGCTGCCGCAGCCGCCGGCCGCGCAGCCGAGCGTGCCATGGCACGGGGCAGCGTCAACGTGGCCGCCGTCGAGCCCTTCATACACACGCCCCAGAAGTCGACGATAACAACGACGGCCAGCTATCTGAGCGCGGGCAACATGCTGAAGCATGCGGCTGCCACGGCCAACACCAATCAGCAGAATCAGCTCATCCAGGATCTGAGTCACAGCCATGTGAAGCTGACCCCAGGCCAGAGTTTCTATCCCAGCAGTGTTGCAGCCCCGGCAGCAACTGCAGCGGCAACAGCAACAGCAGCAGCAACGGCAACAGCAACGAGCAACAGCAGCGAAAGCGACGAATCGAAGCTGGCCAAGAAGCTCAAGTCGGAGGCGGAGCTGCGCAAGCAGGCGCAAACGGAGGCCATGGACAGCACGACGCACATTTATGCAGAGGTGGGACCCAAGAAGCGGGATAGAGAGGCGGCAGCAGCAGCAGCAGCGGCAGCGGCGGCAGCAGAGGCAACAGCAGCAGCAGCAACCACAGCAACATCAACAACAACAGCAACAACTTCTCCAGCTGCTGCAACAAATGCCAGCAAAATACCGAAGAGCATCTCGAGCAGCAGCTCCGCCTCGGCGCTGATCAACAAATTGAATCAGCAGGCAAAGGAGTCGCAGGAGTCCACAGCCGTCAAGAAGAACGAGATTGCGGTGACCAGCGAGACGTTGTCCGAGCGCAACACGCAGCAGCAGCTAACGGTGCACAGCATGCCGCTGGGCGCAGTCAGCAAATCCGTGGCCATGGCTGTATCCAATGCAGGAGCCCCCAGCAGCAGCAGCAGCAGCAGCGGAACGAAGCCTCTGCAGGTACAGGTGGCTGTGCCGCCGCGCAAACCCATCAGCAGCGTGGCGCCCACCTCGATGAGCAGCAGCAGCAGCGGAGGCGGCAATGGCGGCAGCTCCATACCCAAAATGATCAACTACAGCCCCAAGGTGAATCGCGTGGCGCCCAACGTGGTGTCCAGCACCTCGGCTGAGCTGCGACCCGCTTTGCCGCCCAAGCCCAGCAAAATGTCGCCCACTGAGCAGCCCAGCGAGCCGAGTGGAACAACAGCAGCAGCCACCACATCCAGCAAGGCTCAGGCACAAACAGCCACGCCGGCCACGCCCAGCTTCGGGCTTCAGTCCCTCAACATCAACGACAATTTGCCCATCAAGGCCAAGCCGCTCACCATACGCAAGCAGCCAATATTCGAGCAGCCACCGCGTCTGAAGGCGCTGCCTGTGGGCGGCGGCCTGGCCAAGGCCGGGGCGCAGCAGCTGCCGCGCAAGGCAGAGGCCGGGCAACAGCAGCCGAAGCAGCCGGAGCCTAGCCGCAGCGCACTCGAATCGCCGCAGCACTCGCCCAACAGCAACTCGCAGAGCAGCTCGAGCGTGGACGAGCCCGATCGCCTGGAGCGCAACCAGGTGGAGCTGAGCAACAGCGGGGGCAGCAGCAGCCTCAAGGAGCGCACCAGCAGCAAGCCGAAGCTGGGGCGACGCGTCAGCTTTGATCCGCTGGCGCTGCTGCTCGATGCCAGCCTGGAGGGCGAGCTGGAGCTGGTCAAGAAGACGGCCATGCAGGTGGCCAATCCGAGCGCGGCCAACGACGAGGGCATCACGGCGCTGCACAATGCCATCTGTGCGGGCCACCTAGACATAGTCAAGTGAGTGGAAGGCATAAAAAGAGATTGGTCGTATATATTTATCCTTATCTCCCATTCAGATTCCTTGTGCAATTTGGCTGTGATGTGAACGCGCAGGACTCGGATGGCTGGACGCCGCTGCACTGCGCCGCCAGCTGCAACAATCTGAACATGGTCAAGTTCTTGGTGGAGAGCGGCGCCTGTCTGTTTGCCTCGACGCTCTCCGATCACGAGACGCCGGCGGAGAAGTGCGAGGAGGATGAGGAGGGCTTCGATGGCTGCTCCGAGTATTTGTATAGTAAGTTCGACTGCCCTTTGGGGAAATAAGTGACTCTAACCTGACTCTCCCACTCTGCTTAGGCATTCAAGAGAAGTTGGGCATTTTGCACAATGGCGAAGTCTATTCGGTCTTCTCCTATGAGGCGCAGAACAGCGACGAGCTGAGCTTCCACGTCAACGAGCCGCTGATCGTGCTGCGCAAGGGCGACGATGCCGAGAACGAATGGTGGTGGGCGCGCAATGCAGCGGGAGAGGAGGGCTACGTGCCACGCAATCTACTCGGAGTAAGTATATATATAGCTCTCTGCTTGGCCAGCGGCTAATCAGTTTTGTCTCTCCTTGCAGCTATATCCACGTGTGCCGCCGCAGTCGCCGCATTTCAGCGATTAGCAGTTAATACGCTACACCATACTCAAGCGCAAGGCTGGCCGACTTGTGCAGAAGCGCTATATATCCAAGTATATATAGTGAGCTAAGCAGCAGCAGCAGCAGCAGCAGGAGTGGCAGGAGTAGCAGCACATTCCGAGCACGTGCCAACAGCTTCATCTCGCAGGACCAAATCTTAGTTATGAGCCGAGCATTATTTATGACAGCCTCAACAATAATTCTTTCCGGTTTACTTTTTCGTTATTTTGTTGTTTTGAGAAAAAGCCACAAGAAGGAATCCAGACGCAGTCACATACACCCGCCCATCCATCCACTCGCACACACACACACACCCACACACACGCCCACATATGGCTACACATATGGCAGACGTCGTGTGTGTGTGTGTGTCTGTGTATGTGTGCGAGTGTGAGTGTGAGTGCTGCAAGTGCGCAAATGTGCGCCCATCAACAGAATGTGCAGCGCCTGAGGCAGGCAGCTATTTATTATAAAAGAAGAGCAGCCACAATTAGGCAGCAGCCTGACTGCCTCCCAGCCTGCCAGCCTTATCCTGCTGCCTTATCCTGCTGCCTGTTCGTTCTGCTCGCTCGCTTGTCTTCTGCTTGCCTCCTGCACACACGTACAATAAATTGAATTTCGCTTAAGCTCCCCCCTCCCTTCTTAGATTAAGGCCTAGACTAATAACATAAGCAATACACACCCAAGCCTTGTCCCTTCCATACCCTCCAAGCCGACCAAACGAACAACTCGGCCACAAATTGCTTTTATGCATTAAATGAAAATTTGCAAAATTTCAAACTTCAAATTGAAAATAAACTTATGCACTTTGTGGCGTGCAGCAGACGAGTTTGTTAATTGCCAGCAAATGAGTTTTAAGCTATTAATATTTTTGAAATCGATTTAAAACTTTGCATTCATTTAGAAACATTTAGAAACAACAACAACAAGAAATCGATTGTAATTTTTGTATTGTAAAAAGCGAAAAGAATACATATAACTTAAAATGTCGTTAATATTGCCTAATAATGTACAGTACTTACTATCTATGACTAAACAAGCCGCTTCGTTATCAAATTACGATTCCTAATAATATATATTAAAATTTAGTTGATATATATTCGCAAATATATACATTAATATACATATTTATATGTACGTAATTGCCTAATGCCTACCACCTAGCATTAACTAAAATACAAAAAACAAAATTGAAAATCAAACACACAATAAATTCTAATTCGAAACACATATAGTTTTATTAAACGTAAGACGAATATCGGGTAAAACATTTATCCATATCCCTAAGGATCTGTGAAGAACCATTTTGCACTCGTGGGAAAAAAAAACTATTGATTGCCATTCAAGAATTTCAAGGAAAACTAACCAAAGAAGGTCTTACCTTCGCTATTGCAATGGAATTGCACTTTTCGACATATCATCACAAAAGTATGCAACAGTTTTATATCACATATTTTCTCGTTGCAGCGCAAAAGTATGCAACACTTTTTTGCATACAATCAATTGGTTGTGAACTTTGCTAAATTTCCTTCAATATATTAGCCAGATCTTATACAGTTCAATTGCTGCTCTTTTATAAGTAAAAAGTCGGTTTAAATTTATTTCTGTAATTTTATTTCAATTCATTTGATTACAAAGGATAATTTAATTGGTAAATATTTGAAATATGCTCTACTGTATCTGACTTATTCACTCGAGCGTAACGCAAGGTAAAGTATTAATAGGTTTCATGAAAACACAAATTAAACACATGCATCTCATATAATTATTAATATGAAACAAGTTGCTTTCAGTCGAGTCATTGCAACTAAGTTGCTAGTGAGAATTCGAGAATAGCTGAGTATATTTTCACATACTCTGTACATATAAAATAAAATAATATTCAACTTGAATACGTCAAATACAAATAGGCTGCTTTATTAAAAACATCTTTAGTAGCTCTTATCAAATTAAACAAATTAGTTAATACTTTACAGGGTATAGCAGCATTGCAAAACTGCGCACTCACTGAGCTGCAATCGGAAAATGGCTTTAATGAATTTGAATTGAATGTTTAATTGATAGCAAAAGATAGTGAGGAACAGAAAGCAAACAGATGGGCTTATTAGCTTGATCGCAAATAAATATTCTATTTCTGAGCCTCTGAGTGGTCGACTCAGTCGTTCGTCAATTGCAAGTCGAAAGAGTCTTTCGAGAGATTAGATGGGCTGGTCATCTACTTTTCTCTTGGTGATCATAGGTTGGCGCCCCGGCAACATACGAAGATCAAAATTCACTAAATTTATGTGTCATTATTACTGGTTGGAATCGCAGCTGTCATAAATATTCATAAACAAAAATTGTTTCGCTCCAGCTGATAACACGTGTGTTCAATAGTTTAGCTCATCTCGCTTGATAACACGTATTTGTGATACAGCCAAATCAGGGGGGCATTTTGGAGGACTACGCCACACGAAAATACTCTGTAATTGCTCATATATGTCATAGCTGTCAAGCTTTGATTATTTAATTGAGTTGCAACAGTTGAGTATACTCTGGAATTACTAAATTGCATAGTCGAACAACCTTATCGATATTTAGCAGGGTATTAGAATTGTGTGACAAATATACCTACCGCATTTCATAGCTCCGCTCGGCGTCCACTCATATTAAATGTGAGATCCCATTCCGGCAGCATCTCAGTCGTTTGTGAAACGCGACGTGGATCGGTCGAGCGAAATTTGTAAAACTGAATTAATTAAATTAAACATTGAGACATTTGAACTGTGCTTAAAAGCAAACTTGAATGCTGATAGTAGATTTAACAAATAAACTTCCAACTGGTTTTTGAATAAAACAAAAATCGCAATAAATAGTAAATATTCAAAATAAACATTGAAAAAGTAATTTCAATAAAAATATGTGAACTACCTGATATTTACAAGCCGATCGAAGCAATGTCAACATTAGAGCTAATTGTTTACTAATATCTAAAGCTGATAGTGAACTAACTTTACAGGGAATACGAAATGCACTTGCATTAGGGAACTGCGCACTTACTAAGGCTGCAAGCGCTCAAATGCAGTCGAGTCGAAATCCATTTGCTGTTTTTGCTGCAATGAATTTGAATTGAATGATTAATTGATATGAAGAGACAGCGATAAATGTGAAATCAACGGATGAGCTTTACATATATTAGCTGGACTGAGTTTGTTCGACTGTGAAGCTTAGCCAGCTTGGGGGATAGAAAGAGAAAGTGAGAGGGAGGCAGAGAGGCAGAGAGGGAGAGAGAGAGAGAGCTGTTGGTAAAGTTCTATGAAAAGATTTAAAGTTAAAGGCTTGGCTTAAGGCTATAAATTAAAGTATATATTTAATTTTGCAGTAAATATTCCTTACCCTGTGTAATGTGCACTGAGTGTCTATATAAATAATAATAAATATGCTCATCGATTTTACTTTTCGACTAGTGTGAGAGACTTTCAATTGCTGGTTAATCGTTGCCGACTTTAAATATCTGTGAAAATAAATATGTTGTAAAACAAAATAGAAAGTGAGTGGCATCAGGTGAAGAACAGAATCTTATATAAATAATATAAACTCACATTGAATGCAAAAAAAAATGAAGCTGCAGTCGTTAAGTCTTGTTTTACTGTGCTGCGCGCTGGCTGCTCTGCCACACGTGAGACCAGCCAATATTCTAGCTGTGTATGCCTTCCCAGGTAAGCTTCACTGTACTGCGAATGCAACAGAAAGTCTTCTAACTATTCGTTTGTGACTCAGGCAAAAGTCACTTCATGATGCACACGGCGCTGATAAAGGAGCTCGTGGAGAGCGGACATAATGTCACGATGATCACCGCCTTCTCGCTGTCCGCTCAGCAGCTGGGCAGCAACTACACGGAGCTGCTCATTGAACCTGTCTACGACTTTTGGCATGATGGTGAGAGAGAGAGAGAGAGATATTTAAACATTGCAAGACTTACGAAACCTTCTCGATTTGTCACAGTAAAGCTTAACTTTGGCGTACAGCATCTGTTCGACTTGACGCAGATGAAGAACTATGATTTCCTCAAGATGCTGGAGATTATTGGATTGAAGACCACGGAGCATGCGCTACGTCAGCCGAAGGTGCAGGCCCTGATCAATGCCCGGCAAACGGAGGGCGTGTTCGATCTGCTGCTCGCCGAGCAGTTCTATCAGGAGGCCTTTCTGGCGCTGGCCTACAAGTACAACATACCCATTGTCACCACCAGCACGCTGGGGTATGAGAACCATATGAGCCAAATGATGGGCCTGATTACGCCGTGGTCCTTTGTGCCGCACGGCTTCATGCCCTTCACCGACCGCATGTCCTTCATGGAGCGAGTGCACAATACGTACGTCTCGCTCTACGAGGACTTTGATCGTCTGCTGAACTACTTCCCCAAAATGGACGCCATCACTGAGCGGTACTTTGGTCAAGTTTTGGGTGAGTGCCAACCCATTTCAGTAGACTTGACTCTCTGATTCCACTGCCCATTCGGCCCGCAGCTGAAGTGCCCAAGGTCCGGCACATGGAGACGCAAATCTCGGTCATGCTGCTCAACAGTCACGCGCCGCTGACGACGGCACGTCCCACTGTAGACGCCATGGTGCCAGTGGGCGGCATGCACATCTATCCGCCCAAGCCGCTGCCCGCAGACATGCAAAGTTTCCTCGATGCGGCAACAGATGGCGCCATCTTCTTCAGCCTGGGTAAGGATTAACACAAAACTCCTCAGACATAATCCTAAATAACTATCCTCTCCTCTCCCATTCCAGGCAGCAACGTGCAGAGCAAAGAGATGCCCCGAGACATGCTGCAGCTGTTCCTCAAGGTCTTTGGCTCCATGAAGCAGCGCGTGCTGTGGAAATTCGAGGATGAGTCCATTGACCGGCTGCCGCCCAATGTCATGATACGCAAATGGCTGCCCCAGGCGGACATCTTGGCTCATCCCAACGTGAAGGTCTTCATCACCCACGGCGGACTCTTTGGCACCCAGGAGGGCGTGCACTACGCCGTGCCCATGCTGGGCATGCCCTTCTACTGCGACCAGGTGAGTGATTTATGGAGATCAAATAGATGATTTGTTTGCCTAAAGCTCATGTCATTCGCAGCATCTCAACATGAACAAGGCTGTGCTGGGTGGCTATGGCATTAGCCTGCACTTCCAGTCCATCACGGAAGATCTGCTCCGCGACTCGCTGCTGCAGCTCATCCACAATGCCAGCTACGCGGAGAACGTGCAGCGCGTCTCACGCATCTTCAGGGATCGGCCGATGTCGCCTCGCCGCAGCGCCGTCTACTGGATCGAGTACGTGATACGGCACAAGGGCGCACCTCACATGCGATCCGCTGGTCTCGACCTGCGCTGGTATCAATTCTATTTGCTGGATGTGATTGCATTTCTGGCAGTCCTCGCACTGGCAGCTCTCCTCCTCCTCCTGCTGGCCATACGCCTGCTCCAGGGCAGCGGCCGGAAGCATAGGAAAACGAAAGCCAATTAAGTCAATGATCCATTATACTTTCTAGTTGTATATGTAGCATTATATGTATATATGTATGTTATGGTAAAAACTGTCTTATATAGACACGCTGATAAGACGAGCGCGTCAGTTAATCTTAATTATTGCTAGTGCAGCTTCGATCATAAATCACATTTGCCATTTGCCAGAAGCAAATATATAATTATCGCAAACAAATACCCTGTAATCTACATTGTTATAGAATCTTGTTATTTTATAAATTATGGATAAGCTTGCCCAAATCTACTCTTTGATAATTTAATGAGCACTCAGCCTAATTTATAAATGCCCTGTAATTATTTTGTAATCAAATAAAAACATATATATTGTATATACATATATCATTTAAAGATTTCAACAAATTATATTAAACTACTTTATTTTTGGCTACAATATAAATCACTTCCGACTTTCTAGGGTATTAGAAGAAGAGTAAACAAAAAATATTTCTTCAAACCTGCTGAGATCTTTCTGGAACATTATCTATGTGTCTATCTTTATCTCTTTCCTAAATAAAACTCTTCTTCTACAGACTGTGGGAGTTTTCCAGTGGCTCGGCAATGATAACCCGAAATGATAGCCCAGATCGGACGTTTGCCCCACGGACATGACTCAAGGTGCGTGTTGATCATAATCTCTTAAGAAACGCGCGTGTCCACTACAGCTCTAGCATATCTCTCATGATAACACAGATTCGCACCGAGTCGTCGAGGTACACTAGGGGTACACCCTATGCATACCCTGTAAAAAGTTAACCGGCAGCTCATATGCTCCTGGCGCCTACATCTAAAAAATGAAGTTAAGTTAGAAAATACCCTGTAGTTTATATAAATGAAAGTCATATATAGGGATATAGATAAATATAGTAAAAGAGAAAGATTTGATTTTTTAATTGACTTGCAACAGCTTTAGACAATTTACTCAGCAATCAAGTCAACTTTTTAATACCCCGCAATTAGTAGGGTGTCAAGCTATTATACACACATTTCTATCATGCCAAAACCTAGTGATTTAACTTAATCCAAGCCCATACTAACCAAGCAGTCATCAAACCTTATCACTGTCTCGCAAGGAATTAGAGCGCCGAATTTCATCACCTCGCATTGCCGATAAGTTCCCTTGAGTCCAAATGGGAGACCCAGTGACAGCAACGTCTTAGTCGTTTGTGAATCGCTACGTGGATCGGTCGACGGAAATCTGAGCAGCTCTCACAGTGCAGCAAACAAATTGAAAATGGTGTGCAAATAAATTCAACTAAAGCTAAATTAATCAAATGAATGAATTGAGTGAATAACTACAAAATGGGACATAGTAGATGTTTAGGAAAAACAAGTAAGAAGGCTCTAGTCGAGACTGCTCGACTAGGAGATACCCTGAACCCTCCAAGCTGATATTCTAATCATTCCGCACATATACACATGCATCCACACGCACGCATAAGCCCGCGCTCTGGGCTGCGCTGCAGTGTGTGCAATATTATGAGATTTTATTTATTGAATAATTTCTTTTGTAGACGTACGATCTTAATGAAACTTTCAGAACGTAATTATAACGTTAAAATATGCGTACATTCCAAAGCACAAGTTTCTAGTACTTGATATACGTTTTTTACGAATTGGGGGCGAAGGGGGCGTGGTATCCGAAATCTGTAAATGACAAAATCTGTGTATCTATCTAATGCATATACACAGTAAATCTGAAGTCTCTATGTCTAAAAATGTTCAAATTAGGCTGAAAAAACAATACAAATTTATCGATTATCCTCGATAAAAAAGATATCGAATGAGTTATCGAAAAAATATGATAAACTTGTACTGCGTATGGTATACACGAGTCTACATACAAAATTTCAGCTCTCTAGCTTTTATAACTTCTGAGATCCTTTTGCTCATACGGACGGACGGACGGACGGACGGACGGACGGACAGACGGACGGACAGACGGACAGGGCTAAATCGACTCAGCTCATCGCCCTGATCAAGAATATATATACTTTATGGGGTCTGCCACGCCTCCTTCTGCCTGTTACATACTTTTTCACAAAACCATTATACCCTGATTTCCCATTTTCAATGGGTTCAGGGTATAAAAACCTAGATTTTAACCATGAATAATTATGAGCCTAAAACTAGATCTGGCCAAAACAACTAGCGAATTAAAAAACTTACGCTTAAACGTTTACAACATAGTCCCTCTCTCTTGTTCTCGTTCTCTATCTCTGTCTATTTCTCTTACTCTGATATACCAGAGAAGAATTCATTAATATTCACAGTGCAATCAATGGAAAATTGAAGTGAATTATTTAAAGCACGTACGCGATAAAGAAAGGGCATCGTAATCACCAGATAAGCGATAGGCGTATCATTAAATCATTATGCTGAATTAGATAAGATAAGTTCTTTGGGTCAGTAATAACTTATCTATTTCACCAACAGCAAGCGAAGAGCGTCTTGAAAGCCCTCCTGCTGGGCCTAGTCGCCATGCAGCACATGGAAATAGGAGCTGGTTACCGTATTCTGGCTCCCTTCATCTTTCCCGGCAAAAGTCACTTTATGATGACCAATGCGATTATCAGAGAATTAGTGCATAGGGGACATGAGGTGACCTTCATTACGCCATTCTCATTGGCTCAGGAGAACCTGGGTGCGAACTACACCGAGATTCTTATACCACAATACAATTTTTGGAGCGCAAGTAAGACTATTTTGTATGGGAAAGTAATTCGAACTAATTCCCAGTAATTTTCAGTGTTGGGCTCCTCGATCAGGTCAGTACTGGACATGACAGATCTCGACACAATTACATTCCTCAAGATGGCCTATAATATGGGCTTGGGAAGCACAGACTTTGCATTGGAGCAGAAGGAATTTCTAAATCTAATCAATGAGAAAGACAAGGTGGGCAAATATGATTTACTTCTGGCCGAGCAGTTCTTCAATGAGGGTGCCCTCATCCTGGGTCATCTTTATCAAATTCCAATTATTACCGTCACAACCTTCGGCTACTCCAACTATCTGAGTTCCCTTACTGGCATAATTAATCCCTGGTCGTATGTGCCTCATGGATGGAAGCCCTATACGGATCGAATGTCGCTCACAGAACGTATCGACAACGTATTCAGCTCGTTCACTGATGAACTGATGCGCTTCTTCTGGTATTACCCTGCTCAAGATGAGATACTACAGAGGCATCTGTCCAAACAGTTCAAAGATCTGCCAACCATTAAGCAGCTGGAACAGAATATCTCAGTTATTCTTCTGAATAGCTATTTTCCTTTAGATGCACCTAGGCCTTTAGCATTCAACATGATTCCAGTCGGCGGACTGCATATAAAGCCCAACAAGCCTTTGCCCACAAACATAAAACAGTTCTTGGACGAAGCCAAGGATGGAGCCATTTACTTCAGTTTAGGTAAGCTCCAAATTTGTGATTTTTGCAATGATCATGGCTATCATATCTCGTTCATAGGTTCTCAAGTGCGAAGTGCGGACCTTCCACCCGAGAAGATCCAAATGTTCCTTGGGGTCTTTTCCAGCCTTAAGCAACGAGTTCTCTGGAAGTTTGAGGATGACAAATTACCCAATCTTCCTCCCAATGTGATGGTTCAGAAGTGGATGCCCCAGACTGATATACTAAACCATCCAAACGTCAAGGTTTTCATATCCCACGGAGGTCTTTTCGGAACTCAGGAGGCAGTTCATTATGGTGTACCAGTTCTCGGCATGCCCGTCTATGCCGATCAGCATTTAAATATTAAGAAAGGCGTAGATGCCGGCTATGCGCTAAGCGTAAGCTACCGCACTGTTACGGAGAAGGAGCTGCGCTATTCCCTGACTGAGCTACTGGAGAATCCCAAATATAGGGACAACATGAAAAGAGCTTCCCACATCTTCCGTGATCGTCCGATGAGTGCGATGGATACTGCTATATACTGGATTGATTATGTCATTAAACATCGTGGGGCACCACACTTGGTGTCCGAGGGTGTCAAGCTGCCCTGGTATCAGTTCTATATTCTAGACATCGTTGGCATTGCGTTAGCTGTAATTCTGTTGCCCATTTTGGGTCTGTTTCTTCTTTACCGCAGTTTCAAGTCTGCTAAAAAGTCCAAACCTAAATCCAAACGAAACTAGAAATAAATATATAATTACCACATTTATCAATTACTTGTGAAATTCAAACTATATTACAAATTATGCGAACCTTAATCTTGGAAAACAAACTTCTGACAACGCCAAAAAGGAAAATATCTGATTCATTTGATAGATCATTTTAATAGGCACGTAAGCGATAAAACAATCAATTGATACTGTTCATAATTTTGTGGAAGTAGATAAGATTTCAAATTGTTATAAAAATAAGAAATAAATTGGTTGCTACTAGAGCAATTCCCATAGCGATAAGAATATGAATTGTCATGGCTGGGCAATTTCACAAGTAAACAAATTATCTACTTGACCTACAGCAACAGAGATTTGACTTGAACTTCCTGCTGTTGGCTCATGTTGCATCTCGAATTTCGACTCCTTCGAAGACATAGTCTAAGCCGTTCCCATACTGGGAATGCCCTTCAATTGCGTTCAGGAAATTCATTTGTGAAGATCAAATAGAAGATTACGAATATAATTGAATGGAAGCATCTCAATATGAACAAACCCGTTCTGGATTGACTTGATCCATCATTACTTCCAGCTGTAATTGCTGCAGTCAATCAAAGTAGTTGTTTATTAATGGCTACACAGATATATGTATAAGTAGAATATAAAGTAGCTCATGTAGACACGCTTACTATAGCTGATAACATATATGTAAGTATCAAACAACGTTATATATTCCCAGCGCAGCTCCGATCATAATACACTCCTAAATTGTCGACTCAGTGGAAAAGCAAAACAAAGCTTTAAGGGGAAAGTATGAAAATACCCTGTAATTGATATAACATACTGTCATATATATTTATAAATAGATTTACTATTTAAGTGTATGATGAGTGCTGTGTATTAGAAATGTTACCCCGCCTTACAATTGACCGATAAATAGCCTGGAATTATGAGATTGCATGAATTTTATTTGAGCACTTATTGATTAAATTGAAGAGCTCTAGCAAAATGCATTTCGCCCACTACTCATCGTAATGAAGTCTTATCGCCGTCGTACAGGGTATTTGCTTAGCGAATTTCATCACAGGTGCATCAGCGATAAGTCGCCTGGAATCCATATATAAATATTACATGGAAGACCCAGGTTTCAGTCGTTTGTGCATCGAGGCGTGGATCGGTCGACTGCAGCCTGAGAAAATCGTGTAGTGCAACAAGCGAATTGAAAATGGTGTGTAAATAAATTAAACCTAAGCAGAATTAATCAAATAAATTGACTGTCTCACTGCAAAGTGCAGCAGACCAATAAAAAAATATGTATCAGTTGAAAACAAAGTTAAACAAAACCTATGCATGTTAACAAAATGCTGCATACTGTATTAGAATTTAATAATAATATTGATTGATGTTGTAAAAAGCAAACGACATGCAAGTGAATTATTATGTGCACGTGATAAGGAAAATGCATCGTAATCGCCAGATAAGAGCTATCACTGAAAAATACAACTGCCTGAGTAGCTATTTACATTGAGCAACATTCACTTCAAATTGTTGAAATATAAGTCCTTCAGCTACATTAATAACCATATCCATTTGATCTGCAGCAACCGAAGAGTGTCTTGAAAGTCCTCCTGCTGAGTCTCGTCACCCTGCAGCACATGGAAATAGGAGCTGGTTACCGTATTCTGGCTCCTTTCTTCTTTCCCGGCAAAAGTCACTTTATGATGACCAATGCGATTATCAGAGAATTAGTGCATAGGGGACATGAGGTGACCTTCATTACGCCATTCTCATTGGCCAAGGAGAACCTGGGGGCTAACTACACCGAGATTCTTATACCACAATACGATATATGGGGCGCAAGTAAGTCTATCTAAGTAAAGTGGCTATTACCAACTTTTAAGCAAATCTTACTTTTCAGTTATGGACTTAACCACTGCCAAGTCTGCGCTGGACATGACAGATATCACCACTATCGAATTCCTCAGGTTGGCCTACACAATGGGGTTGAGCAGCACGAACTTTGCATTTGAACAGAAGGAAGTTCAGAAACTAATCACAGCCAAAGACAAGGTGGGCAAATATGATTTACTTCTGGCCGAGCAGTTCTTCAATGAGGGTGCCCTCATCCTGGGTCACCTCTATCAAATTCCAATTATTACCGTGACAACCTTCGGTTACTCCAACTACCTCAGTTCCCTAACGGGCATCATCAACCCGTGGTCGTACGTGGCTCACGGCTGGAAGCCCTATACAAACCGCATGTCGCTCATGGAACGCATTGACAGCGTTTTCTGCTCGTTTACAGAGGAAATGATGCGGTACTTCTGGTATTATCCTGCACAGAACGAGATATTACAGAGACAACTGTCCAAACAGTTTAATGATTTACCAACTATTAAGCAGTTAGAACGCAATATCTCAGTCATTCTCCTGAATAGCTACATGCCCTTGGAAGCACCTAGGCCCTCAGCGTTCAACATGATTCCAGTCGGCGGACTGCATATTAAGGCGGCCAAGTCTTTGCCAACAAATATCAAAAAGTTCTTAGACGAAGCCAAGGATGGAGCAATTTACTTCAGTTTGGGTGAGTTTCAATGTCTTGTTCTCTGCAAGGAGCGTGGATAACTAGTCTCTTTAACAGGTTCTCAAGTGCGAAGTGCGGATTTTCAACCTGAAAAAATCCAAATGTTCCTTAGTGTATTTGGCAGCCTTAAGCAACGCGTCCTCTGGAAGTTCGAGGATGACAAATTACCCAATCTTCCTCCCAATGTGATGGTCCAGAAGTGGATGCCCCAGACTGATATACTAAACCATCCGAACGTCAAGGTTTTCATATCCCACGGAGGTCTTTTCGGAACCCAAGAGGCAGTTCATTATGGTGTGCCAGTTCTCGGCATGCCCGTCTATGCCGATCAGTACTTGAATATTAAGAAAGGCGAAGCTGCTGGCTATGCTCTAAGCGTAAGCTACCGCACAGTTACGGAGAAGCAGCTACGATATTCCCTGACTGAGCTACTGGAGAATCCCAAGTATAGGGATAATATGAAAAGAGCTTCCCACATCTTCCGTGATCGTCCGATGAGTGCAATGGATACTGCGATGTACTGGATTGATTATGTCATTAAACATCGTGGGGCACCACACTTGGTGTCCGAGGGTGTCAAGCTGCCCTGGTATCAGTTCTATCTTCTAGACATCGTTGGCATTGCGTTAGCTGTAATTCTGTTGCCCATTTTGGGTCTGATTCTTCTTTGCCGCAGTTTCAGGTCAACGAAGAAGCCCAAGCCAAAATTCAAACGAAACTAGAAGATTCTCTTCATTTGTTTTTCTGATAACTCAAAACGATTTATTGATAAACAAATGTGTGCTATGATTATGTTAATTAGTTTGAATAAATTTATAATTTTGTTCTTTTTGAGATTTTTTAATACAAATTTGAGTGTTGTGTAAACATTTTACAAGGGACTTTTTCCGACTCTCGTCAAGGCAACAGAAAGCTGCCCAAATAATTAATAACAAAGCTTACGAGAAGCGTACAAAGACCAGCGACAGCTATCTGAACTGGGCGCTGAAATACATATTAGGGGTACTCATAATTTCCGATCTTACTGGGTCAAAAATATACTTTTCAAATGTCAACGAATACAAAAGCTGGCGCGTGTAGAGGTGTGTGTGTGTGTGAGTGTAGAGTGTGTCGTGTGTCGTGTCTGAGTGTTGATTGTGCCGAGCTCGCTCTACTGGCTGATGATCATGGACTTCTTTACCTTCTTCTCCTTCTTCTCGTGGGTGATGGTCACTTCCTCTGTGTGTAAGAAAAAGGTTTAAGTTGAGTTGAACCTGATTTGCAATTTTATTCTATTGTTTACCTTCAAACTTCTGGGGCAACTGCTTCACAGTCTCAATAGTTTTGACCGTCTTCTCGCCGGGCTCAATGATCTCCTCTTCGTATTCCTCGATGATCTCCTCCTCGTCGGTGTCATTGGGATTGCTGCTGGGCACCGGATCGTACACAGTCTTCACTGCCTTCTTCACAATACCCTCGGAGGTGACGGTGGTGTAGTGATACTCGGTGCCGCCCTCGATCTTGATGGTCTCCACAGTGGTCACATCTCCCGGATTCTCTGAGGGCACAATCTTCTTGGTGCCCGACTCGGACTTGAGCTTCTTGGTGCTGGTCACGTTCTTGTGCTTCTCAGCATCCTTCAGGGTCTTCTTGTACTGCTTGATCTCCTCCTCGGTGAGCTCGACTTCCTCCTCCTCGTAAACGGTCTTCGAGGTGGTGATCGTCTTGCCCGACTCCAGCTCCGTCGAGTAGGTGTACTCAACGCCGCCGGGCACACGCTTCGAGGCCACGGTTGTGGTATCGTTCTGCACAAAGTCGGCTGGTGGTGGTGGTGCCGATGACTTGGGCTTCTTCTTCTTCTTGTTGCTGCCATCACCACTGCTCTGGGTGACGGACTTGACGCTCTGCTCCTGCAGCGAGTTCTTGCGCACGGTGCGATTGTTCTCGGTGATCTCAATGTTCTGGCTAACGCGACGCGTCTCCTCAATGGTGGTGTCCTCGCGATAGTTGGACTGCGAGTCATTGACATTCTTCTGCACCTTCTGCACAATGCGGCGCGACGAGGACTCTGTCGAGTCGGTCGAGTCCACCGACGACTTGCGGGTGACATTCTTCTTGGTCTTGTTCACCTTGGTGGTGGTGTTCTCATTGATTTCCGTGGGCACGGAATCATAGAAGGTCTTGGTGCGCGTGCTGCGCGTGCCATCCTCGTTGATGGTGGTGTAGACCTCCTCGTAGCCGCCCTCGATGGCGCGAGTGAGCATGGTGGTCTTCTCATCGATGCGTATCTCCTTGCCCAGGCGCTGCTTGATGATCTTCTTGTTGGCCTGCTCCTTGGCCAAGTCCTCCTCGCTGACGGGCTTCGGGTCCCAGAACGTTTTCACCTGGGTCTTGACCGTGCCATTCGGCTGCGGCGTCGTGATGATCATCTCGTAACCGCCATCGATCAGTTTATACTGGGTGCTGGCACCGGTCGCCTTGTCATACTCAATTTTGCCATCCTCAATGTCGGCGGAGGTCAGGAGCTCTTCGTGTAGGGTAAAGAAGTTGCAATTGGCGTAAATGTGTGTGTGTTTTGTGTAAGTGTATTGCATATACATTGATGCTACCATAAATTGGGTAGCGCTACGTCGGTGTGTGTTTGTGTGTGGCAAGCACTTGTGGCATACGTTTTATATATATACGTTTTTTTTTTTATGTATAGAAAAGGTTTTACTATGCTAAGATATTGCAAATTAGTTTCATCTAAGGCGCATTTGGTAAATTATTGTTTTGTTTTTTTCGTTTAAGCAACATTTGTACAGCATTTTCTTGTCGTTTTACTTTTGTTATGGCTTAGGCTCTACTGTAGTTGTACTTGCTGGGCCTAGACATGCACCGGCTCCGGCAGTTGTTCAGATTCGTTGTCGCCATCCAGTCGCAGGGTGAATCGGAGCAGCGCTGTCCTGGTCGCCAGTTGCGGCAGGCAGCTGTAGTGCATCAGCAGTTGCAGTAATTGTTATTTAAACTTACGCGACGCCTTCTGCCTGCTCGGCTTGATGGGTGCCGCATTCTGCTGCAGGATATGTTGTGGGGCCGGTTGCGGTGCTGCCGGTGTTGCTGCCACTACCGCTGCCTGTCCGGCTGCCTGGGCACGCTGTGGCTTCGTTGTTATTGTTGTTGTCGAAGTTGCTGTTGCGGCTGCTCGGGCTGATTGCTGTTCCACAGCTGGTGCTGGTGTTTTCTGTGCATTAGTTGGAAGTTTGTTAGTTGTGGCGGCTGCGGGGCTGGCTTTGACCTCTGCCTTGCCACTTGAGCCCCGATTAGTTGGCAAGCTTAAGCTGGAGCTGGAGCTGGAGCTGGGAGTAAGGTTGAGGCTAGAGCTGAGGCTGAGGCTGGAGCTGGGAGGCTCAATCTTGGCTTCATTTGTTGGCTTCTGCTGCTGCAGCAGTTTATTTGCGGTTTTAGTTAGCAATTGATTAAAGCCTAGCGTGTTATCGGTATCGTTATTGTTATCGTTATCGTTATCTGCAAAAATGCGGTTAGGGTTGTTTTCATTTTAGCTGGCGAAACTGACAAAGTGAATTGCATTTAACAGAAGCCAATGATTAAAGATGAATGAAGATCGGCAATTGATGTGATTCAAGATGCAATTCAAGCAGTGCTAATGAAGCTGATTGAAGATGATGATCTATATCAACTATATATAGTCGATCTCTTAAGATAACCCCCACAGCTAAGGAAATAGTTCACACAACAAATGGATGGGGCTTTGATGCAATGATGATGTCTTGAGAACTTAGAAATAGACGACTGAAAACAATAAATGTAAAAAGAGAAATAAACAAGCTTATATTGGAAACTCACTTACAAGACGAGTAGAGAGAGGTGGCGGGGAGTGAAACACGAACAAATCTTAAGGCTAAAATAAAAATGCATGTTTCAAACAAAGAGTTTTTGTTCTAAGTGTTTTGTGTTCTTGAATAAATAGACAATATTTCAATGTAAATTACAACATAAAGGGTATAAAGAAAGAACTTGTTGGTTTTGCTGTGTGAAAGAGCTCACTCACACACACACACAAATGTAACACACAACAGGCAACACTTTCTAGTTAGTTAGTCGAAATATAAATATTGATATATGTATATATTTAAGAAAACATTTTATTTTACATTTTATACACACATTTTTTCATTAGAAAAAAATTGAAATGAAAATTGTAATTGATGAGGGGAATTTGGGATTTTGTGGGCCCTTTATGCAGATGAGCTAAAATAAAAAAAAAAAGTGTTACGTTTCGAGAGGGCAAAACAGTCGGAAAAAACGTATCAGAATTTTCAATTAAAATACAATGAAGTGTAAAAGTTTTGTGGTTGTTGTGCCAAGGATCTGTCTGGCTGTGTGTGTGAGTGTGTGTAAATAGGTGTATCTCTCTGTGTATGTGTGTGTGTGTGAATGCTAAATGCCAAGTGTGTCACACACACACACACACAGACCAACACTTAAATGAATTTATAACGTTGAGAGCAGCAGCGTCGTTGACGAGTGTAAAAAAGTTTAATTTGAAAACTTAATTAAAATTTCTGTGCGTTTTTTATTTATATATACAAACTGTGTATATATATACATTTTATATATATATATATGTTTTTTTCTTCAATTTTATGATATGTGCTACTGCTGCTAACTAGGCTACAAACCATGCCTGAGTGTGCATGTGTGTGAGTGTGTGTGTGTGTGTGTGTCTAGCAATTAAATATGGCATTTTGCATGACACTTGACATCACTTGGCTTTAAATTCTGTTTTCTTTTTTTTTTGGTTTACTTTTAACTTGGCACAGTTGAGTGTGTGTGTGTGTGTGTGCGTGTGTGTGTGAGGATTTGTCTGTGGTCACACATAAATAACGATTTGTTGTTGTTGTTGTTTGTCTGTTCACTACATATATTAGCTTCGTATCTATGAACTACCAGTTTCCGCCTCCTTGTCCGGCTTGGCTTCCAGCGTCTGGGTTATCTTCTTCCAGATGTTGTCGAACGCATCGGCGCCCGCATAATCAATCTGTCCCGACTCCCAGCACTGGCGACGCATCAGATTCTCGTACTGCTCCTGTTCAGGTGTGCGCTGCACGCCGATGCGCAGCTGCGCCAATGCGCCGGCGAGGCCAGCCTATAATAACAAAAATTATCCAATTGCCAGTGTTAGACAATGTCCAATATAAAATCGAAAGATTCCAAAACACAAAACACATAAATATAAATACAAAATTGAAACACAGACGCATGCATGAGAGGTTAATAAATTAATTGATGTTATTTCAATTTAGTCTTAATTTTAGTTTTATGTACATTTAATTAGCTCGTTAGTTATTTGTGCTTGCACAACGTGGCGTATGATTAATGCACGCTTCTTTGTCGTTGTCGTTGTTGTTGTTGTTGTTGGGCGCTGCAAGCTGCTCTCTATGTGTGTGTGTGTGTGCCGCATGTCCCTGTGTGGCAGATTACCATGAGCCGACTACGCTCAATGAAGATGAAGCTGTAGAGTGGGCGGGTGGGTGCTTGATTGCGTGTGTATAGGTATGGGTGTATAGGTGTGTGGTATCAACAACAACAATAAAAAAATACATCCCGTTGACATTTAAATGCTTTTCAGATGCAAATGCCAAAGTGCCACACCCACACCCACACCCACCCACGCACCCACACGAGTCGCATACGCTTGAGCAGCTCAAGGACTACTTAATGCCTTTTTGAAAGAGGCCAAAGCAAGCAATAAATCAGCAAATGCAGCAAATGCAGCAGCAGCAGCAGCAGCAACAGCAGCAGCAACAGCAACAGCAGCCCGCAACATGATGATGAATGACGATGATGAGCATGAAGATAATGAAGACAGTGGACAATGGACAGTGGACAGTGGACAAGATGTGTGATAATGGGACATGCAAATGTGGCAGACGACAGCAGCCAGCGCCAGCAGCAGCGGCGTCGGCAGCGACAGCAACCAAAGTCAATTTAACTAGACACCAGACGATTGACAGGACGCAGGACAAGAGACGCGACGCGGCATGAGACGACATGAGACAATGCAACCCAAAGACACAGAGAATAACAACAAATCTGAAGTGGGAACTGGATAGGTGGTTGTGGTGGTTCTAATGGTGTTGGTATTGGTGTTGGTGTTGGTGGTGTTGGTGGTGTTGGTGGTGTTGGTGTTTATGTTTGTGGTGCATTTTTGTTGACATTTGCCCGTTTCATTTGTAGTTTTTACCTCAGCTTCGACGGCTTCTTCGGCTTCTTCAGTTTGTGTATTGTGGTTTGAGGTAGTTTGTGTCGTTGGGTGGTGGTTCGTGTGTGGTTCGTGGGTGGGTTGCTCTTGTGCTTGCACTTGCTCATTGCTATTATTTACATCTATTGCTATGTACTCTTCATTGGCAGTGGTTGTTGTTTGTTGTGGTGGTGGTGGTGGTGGTGGTGCTTGTGGTGCTTGTGGCGCTTGTGGTGCTTGAGGTGATGGTGATATGGGTCTGGGACATGCATCGCTCTGACACTGGCTCCAACTTCCTCTTCTCTCGACCTGGTCATGCGGAGAGAATTGTGGTTCGGGTTCGGGTTCGGCTTGTGGTTCGGGTTCATTTTGTTGTCGCTCCACTTGCTCATAGTAATCTGCCCAGGGATCACGATATTCACGGACATGCGGCACATATTGCTGTGGCTGTTGCTGATGGTGTTGATGTTGTTCTTGCTCTTGCTCATGATAGTAGCTGTCCATATCGTAAGTATATTCAGCATAGCTCGACGAGTGCGTTATGTTCAAGCAGAGACACTTTGGTTGTGATTTAAGCGATATTTTGCGTTTTTATTTTGGTTTGCGATAGTTAAGCGCATGATAAGAGTTTGAAATCAAAAATAAATTTAAATAACTTACAAGCGGCAAATAATAAAACTTAGGGCTACAGAAAGTGAACAGATTTGTATAAGAGCTCGAAGCACACCATAAAGAGAAGGATACACAAGAGTACAACATTTTACAGGGTATTTCAGCAAGTTTATACCCTATGGGTTTACTAGAAATATCTAATTAAGAGTAAAAGACATTTGGTATTATTTACATAGATCTCTTTACATACAATTTGGTATTTTCAGTATTAAAATCCTATCAAACTAAATTAGTTTTCTCTACAAAAATTATTTAGTTTACATAAATATAAGGAAAAATCATTTCTTGCTTTGGCTACACTTTCAAATATTTGTTGACCAATATTTGTGCCACTTTTCAACGGCAGACTCTATCTAGACCCTTTTCTTTACATCATTGAAATCCCAACAGAAGCCTCTATAAATTGACAATACCAATTTGCATGCCATTTGGATCATTTCAATTTATTGACGTAGCCAACTAAACATTCCGTTGGCGTCGGGCCAAATCGATGCAGAATAGAAAGAAGAAGAAAAAAAAAAAACAACACAAAAAACAGGCACACACACACACAAATACAATATACACACACACACATACACACACACACATACACACACACATAGATTGGCATTAGCAGGAATAGAGGGAAAAGAAAATACTCCACTAAGAGAAATTGCCTGTCTGCAAATTTACAAATAGAGGACAATTTAGGGCGTGTCTAAACGTAACTAAAATCAACTAAACTTAAGTAAACTATATTGGAAATAGACTAAAAACTATAACGAGGTCGTTGAAGCGCAAAGTAGTTCAGAGTAAATGCAATATTTTGTTTATTATTTACATTTCATGAATCCATAAATATTATAAATATATATATATATCGTGATCATATATACAATGTGTGCTATACAAAAAAAAAAAGTATATATTTGTGAATAGTTTGAATGACCCTCGCCTCTGTGAACTCTACTGTGTGGTTTTATGCGTTCTATACATATTGCGTGTGCTGGCAATAGATCAGCTTACCTCTGGTGGAACGCATCTATCGGTATTATCACTAGCAATATCTGTATTATCCGGCGTTTTATGCTTTAGCATAGCAGCAAATTAGGGGTTAAAATGGACAGATATTTCGGTTAGATTTGAATTTGTTTAGTTTGGACGAAACGCAAAACTCTCAAAGAACTGGTTTTAGCATTAAAGAATCAATAAACAACAATTTTCACACACACTTTGAAACGTGAATAAATTACGTAGAGAGGGAGAGAGATAGATAGATAGATAGGAGAGTAGGTGTGTGTGAATCGAAATGGAATGTAGTGGAGCGCACTTACCATATTGTCGGTCAGGGACTGATGCACATTATCACAGAAGATGGTCCACCAGTGTTGGATAAGGTCTTGCGCATGGGCGTATTCGTTGGGCGTGGCAGCGGTCTTTGTCTGAGAGTTGAACTGTATGAGCCATGGCTTCAGTTTGCCAGCGAAATGCAAAATCTTAATCTTATCTCTGAACCTGAATAGAGAAATAGAGGGGTTTTAGAGAGAGAGCATGTCTAACTGACTAGACCTAGATCATTCGCTGACTTACTGTTTGAATGCGGGCAAATAGCAATAGGAAGCATAGGCCGTCACGTTGTAGACAAATGGCAAATGCTTCTTGATATCTGCGGTCGCCCAGTCGCCAAAGTACTGATTCAACAGACCCTGATCGCCGCCATCGAAACTGCCGTTCTGCACGGCAAACTCTGTGATCTTGGTGAAGGTGTCCACGCTGGGTGTGAACACAAAGACGCCCGAGTTGAAGCAGTCTGGCCAGCTGACATCTGGAGCAGCGGAGAGTTCCTCACGCTCGAACAGCTCATCGCAGTTCTTCAGTACCTGTAGAGAGAGGAAAGTATTATAAAGGGAGAGGAAAGTAATATATATACTTGTGAATTCATTCGGTATCTACTTACCAGCGTATCTGCATCGAGGAAGACACACTTCTCGAACTGCACCAGACGCCAGCAGTGGAGCTTTGTGAAGGTGACGCCCAGTTCGGGGCGGGCGAGAAGTGCCAGATTGGCAGCATCCTGTGAGTCAAGGACATTCACCTCTTGTACAACATTGTACACGTCCTTCAGTCTGTCGCGCATCGCCTCCGAGACGGTGGGCGTCACCAGCACAGCCAGCTGATGGGCGGTGCCGGCACGCTTGAGCGAATGTGCCAGCACCAGGGCGCCCAGCCCATAGTTATCATTTGTCGTCAAGGTAACCCAGGCGAATTCTAATACAGAAGTAGAAAGTGAAAGAATAGAAGTTAGATCAGTTTGTTTAGATTAAGAAATATTCACAGTTAGCAGAGTAAGCCACTCAGATACACAAAGACAATTTACAAAGGCAAAAGCTTGGTATTAGCGCAAGTTTCGGTTTTTGCTGCTTCTTTCAAATTTCCATTTTCCATTTTCATTTTATCTTTTATTAGTTTGGCATTCAGCAAGCGATTTATGGATTATAAATAAACAAGCAGCAGGAATATATATAAGATCTATATAAATATAGTTTATATAGATACGCGATCTTGTCGAGTGAGTGAGTGTGAGTGTCAGTGTGAATATGAATCTGTATATATATGTGTGTGAGTGTGCGCACTGGCATCTGCGTCAACAACTTGTGGGCGGGGCACGCGGCGATCGCATGCAGCAATTTTGGCAATGTTTTCGATTATTTTGGGTTATATTGAGGCCCATTTCGGCTATTTTGTTGGATTTGCAAAAAAGCAAAAGAGGCAGCTGAAGAAAAATTAGCAAAAATAAAAAAAAACTCATTTCTCAGGCGCATCTGTTTTAGTCGGCAAATTATATTTTGCGTTGTTGGCATTTAGTTGTATCAGTAGATATATATATATATATATATATATTTATGTATATATATATAGATTTCTTTACATAAATGAGCTATGCATTTTCACTATCCAAATAAAATTGAAATTTTATTTGGGAAACGCTGCATTAATGTAGGCGTTGAGTAAATTTATTAACAAGCTCTTTAATGGCCTATGAAAATTATATGTTTATGATGTTAGACTAAGGCTTAAATATTATAGTATATACATATATAGAACAGATCTTACAGCTCGTAAATTTTCAATAAATTTTTTGTGCTTGGTAAAACATAATTAAAAATAAAATAAAATGTTTTTTCTTTGCAACTTTTCAATTTCAGTATTTCTTTATAGATCTATATAAATTAAACGGATTATTAAAATTTACAACATTGAATGGAAAACAACTCTTATACATTTTCTGAAAGTCCCTGCTATTTCTCGACTATTTATATATATTTTAATACTAATCGAACAATAAATCTTTAGTCCTTTCCTAGCTAACACTCCTTTTTACTATTAATAAAAATAAATTTGTAAATTTTAAATAAATATCCATGCAAGAAAATAAAATAAAAATTCATTAGATCATCGTTATTATAGAAAAAATAATAATTTATTTTCAGTTTGTATTATGGACAATGGTAAAGTTCGTTGTTGGAATATTAATTTCTACAAATTTAAAAGAGTTCTTTGTACAGGTGGCTGTGAATCACTTTAGTTGGGTGTTAAATTCATGATTAGTTCATATTGTTGGGTTTTTGGTTTCGCCAAATAATCTGTAAGGTTTATTTTGCATTAGAAAGCGCACCGGATTTGGTAGTTGAGTAGCGTTTAGATGTAGATAAATATGTGAATTTCAAGAACAACAACAAGAACTACCTTCTGTGCTACGCTTTCGGCAGCGAATGGAAACGACGGAGGAGGAGAAGAGGAGCAGCGACAGCAGCAGCAGTAGCGGCAACAGCAACAGCTGAATGCATTGGTGACAGCCTGTGCCGCCGTCCGGCAGGTGGCGCTCTCATATACAAAAATGTATCTGACGGATTTAATGGATGTGTGTGGGTGCAAAATAATGCGACTTCAGGGTGTTGTTGAAATCTTTTTGTTCATTTTGTTTTTTTATTTGCTTGTTCTTGACATTCTTTATATTTTATGTATGCAATGAGCTGTAGTGCCTAAAATAAAAATGAAATCATTTACTTGGCCAAACTAAAAATGGTTTTTAATAACTTCGTGACTTACCGGATGCGAGCACAAACAACAATAATAATATGAAAAATCATGTCACAACAATAAAAAACAAACAATATATGCATATCTATATTTACCAAAATAAAAATATCAAAAAGAATGAAATGTCATCCATAAATTTTGATTTAAATTAAATAAACAACACTTGGCTGTCCAAACTGAGGAGACAACTGTTCGGGTTGTCTAAATGTCACAAGAAATTTCAAAAACGAACCGATCTTAAAATATATTCATATATATACCCACTTAACTGACGAGGAATTTTAATACTGACAGCTGTTTGCTTGTGCAAGCAAACTAAGCTAAATTGTGCGCAGTGTAACCGAAAGCTCACTCGCTCGCTCTTAGCTCTAAATGAAAGCTCGCAGCAGCTACTGCAGCGCTCTCTTAGCTTGCAAGTCGAAGAACTCAGAGCTGGCCTCTGCCCTCTGCTCCCTTGCCCCTGCTCAGCCAGGGCTTATCATCAGCTGATTAGCTTGCAGCACAAAAGGTCAACGTCGCCGTAAATGCTCAATGAGGCGTAGAGGCTGTCATTTGACCTATGCTATGAATGAGAGGAGCTTGTGAATGGGGCAGGGGCATGGCCAGACAAAAAACGAAAACTCGTTCATGCAACAACGCCAATGCCAATGCGAACGCCACATTTGTGGCAGCCGGCAAAAGCAATGGGCGACTTTCAGAGACCGGCAAAAATCAGCGAGTGCAGCAATGCCAACATCCAAACGAGTTATACGGCAAAACTGAAGAAGCGTATGTATCTGCCAGATATACGTATGCATATATATAAATATATATATGTATACTGCTGTATCTGGTGAAGAGGCCACTAAAAATAGCCAGAAAATGTGAAATGAAATTGTAGCGCGACAAGCAGCAAACTCTGCTAGCTGCATGCAGCACACGCTGATTCTCAGACAAACACACATACACACACACACACACAGATACAGAAACTCACACACTCATAGATACAAATACATTTTTAGAAATCGCAGCAAGGGAGCTACTAGAACTGGAGAAGGCAGCGCCTTATGATTTATGCGGGCATCAGATATAGTTACACACACACACAGATACATATACAATATGTGTAGATGTATATTCATATGTGTATTGGCATTTCTTAAATTTTCATTTAATTTTCTGCTGCTGCTGGCATTGTGGGCGTTTTTGGCTGTGGAAAACTTTTTCTTCTCGAATATTGTGAAATACCACTGTGAATTGTTAGCGCCTGTCGCCAGCCATAATTTCTAGATGTCTGCTCTGTCTATAAATAGCTGCATCTATAACTGATGCCTGCCTGCGTTTGCGTGTGCATATAGCATATGATTATATTTATTCGATTCATGACGCGTGTGAAAATACCAAAGCAAATGCAGTACTACTGAGCCCAGGGTATGCGCATAGGGGCAGTCGCATCAACTAAATGCGGAAATTGTAATCAGCCTTGATAATCATCATCTGTATTTGTTTTCTGCCGCCTGGCGCTAGTTTGTACAGTTACTTACATAGGTCGCGACTTACTTTAATCAATGGACGTGGACGACGACAACTGACAAGTGACAACAAATCTGGCACTGACCTTCACCACGCACTCTCTCGCTCTTTCTCTTCAAAAAAAAAGTAGAAGCATAAGAAAATAACAAAAATTTGCTCACTATGCAAATGCGTTGAATAGCGATACAATACAAAAGGGAATAGCGGTAAAACCTCTGCCAACTCTCTCAATGCATTGCCGCGCATAGCTGTGCTTACGCTCTCAATCGGCCTCTCTCACGCTCACGCTCGCACTCTCACGAACTTTAAGCTCGACTCTCTGGTACACGTAACACAGTGGGTACGTTATCAGTGCGTCAACATTTGTCTAAGTCAATTTCGCGCATACTTTTCATAAACAAACAACTGACGTTTTATGTACATATGTATGTCAGTATGTCTGTGTGTATGTTTTTATATATTTTTCGTCTTTTTCTGATGCGCTTCGTTTTCGAAATCTAAATGCTCTGCAATGCACACACACACACATGCACACAGAGGCGCCGTCATACTCATGCATACACGCACAAGCAGAGGCAAAGGCAGAGGTAGTGGCAGCGGCTAAGCAAATGCTATTGAAGGTCAGTAAAGGTCGTCGCCGCAATTTGCTGGCCTCAAAACACATGTAGTTGACAATCTCATATCAACTGTTACATATCAACTATATAGAATCTATATGTATTTATGCGAAGATGCGGCGTTATGAAATATGAGAATGCAATTTGCTTGCGGCATTTATTAATTGCGATAAAAAGAAACGGAGAAGAGCTGCAGTCGCAGTCGCAATTGCAAACACAATTGCAAAGGGAAGGCCCAGCAGCACCTCTCAACGTGGATATGGATAGGCAATAGCCATGCATAGTAGACACATACACACGCACACACACAGACTCTCTTTGGATTTAACTTTTTTTTATCTGTGTTCACTTCTTTGGTGGCGAACGCTCTTGTTGTTGGTAAAAACTTACTGCTCATTTTGTATTTGTTTTATTTTGTTTAACTATTGTGTATTATTTTGTTATATATATTTTTTTTTAACACACGCGGACCGAGTCCTTCGCGATTTATTGCGTTGCGGGGATGAAAAATTGGTGGTGGAGGGTGGGGCGTGCCCGCTGGTTGAGCTTTCACACACTGAGTGACGAGAGCGAGTCGAATTGTCTGAGTTGCCTTGCGGAGAGATTTTTGCGTTTGGCTGTTCTGCCTACCACGAGCGACGACAAGAAACTGAATGTGTCGAGCGAACGAAAACTCCGGACAACGACAAAGCAGACTGACGGCAACTGCGCTGCCGTGGCCATTTGAACGTGGGGGCTGCGTTTGACGTCGCCGTCGCAGTCGGCTAGCTGTCGCCATCAGGCAGCAACCACAAAACTGTTGCGGGCGGCGAGGGCATTCGCCAACCGACGAGGAAGGCGCCAAAAGTGAATTTTGCATTATATGCTCGCTTGAATTTCATTTCTGTTATTCTCGTATTCTTCTGTTTCAATCGTATTCGCCGGCTATCTGTGCGCACTGCGCACTGAGAGAAAGAGAGAGAGAGAGAGAAAGCGAAAGCGAGCAGGCCAACGAGCGCCAAAGGTGCGAACATATGCAAAGACAAACAACAAAAGTCGACTGCCGCTCACTCTCTGTGCACTCTCTCTTTAGTCATTGGAGCGCGTCGGCTTTTTAAGAGCACAAGTGCACTTGTTGCATTAGGGAAGACCTTGAAAATGACGCCTACGAAATGTATTACGAACAAATTATTATTTTATTGTTATGTTATTTAACTAACTGATTTCTTGACCTAGCTGGTAAACATTTGGGCATAGTTATTTGTATACAGAAACGAATATTCATGTTTATTCAAGAATTCTTGTCTGATAAGTACTAAGTGAACTTTGACCTGCAGTTTAAGAGTACACAAGAAATAAGAAATGGACTGAGTTTTATGGCAAAATTCAATTACCTAATAGTTATATACATATGTACATAACTCCCGTTACAGCTAATTGTAGCTGCTCTCCTGCAGATTTCCTATAAGCATTCAAAACAACATTGGCCAATTTACAGTTATTGGAATTTATTTATTTTGCCGCTCACGAAAGTATGCAATGCAAATTTTGATTGGCGAATTTAATGTAAAGCTTAAAAGTAGGCAATATTTACTTATATTACAACTGCGCTCGAAAGTATGCTACAAAATATTCATAAAATACAACTTGGAAACTTGGACTAAAAACAAACAAATTTTAAAAGTTAAATATACATATGTTTTGGCATTTGTTTACTAGAATGTATATTTTGAACAGTTGTCATTGCTTGATAAAAATATATACACATCTACATTTTGGAGGGTTCACTCGCTTATGCTAAAGGGCAATTTTTCATTTGGCTCAAATTGCATACGAAATAACTACTATATACAAAAAAAAAGGTGTATATAAAATAAAATTTACATAATAAGTAGAACAATTCCTTAAATAGCTTGAGCACTTGAGGCACTTGCTAAAGTTTTTGGTACACATAGTTGGTATATGGCAATTCGATATATAGTCTGTGGCATACAAAACTAATGGTAACTAGAGCTAAGCTAATAAATAACTATACTTTAACTATATCGCTCTTAACTAAAAGTGTAGGCTTAGGGTCATGCTGAGGCAGTATCACAGTGCAGGGGTTCATCCTCCATCCGATTGTTGGTTGCATTTCGCGGCGATATCACAAAATGTTTGCGATTCTGTATTGATTGGCTAAGACGTCGATGGGCGCGCCGTTTGCGCCATCTGTGGATGCAGTACCAAAATACTGCAGAAGACACAACAAACAACAATGTTATATTATATATACAACTCGGGCTGCTCTACTCCACTAGCCCAACTCACCCAGCAGCACCAAGAAGACGCCACCGAAGCAGCCAGCGGCAAAGAGCCAAAGGCTGCGCACTTCGGCCATCTCCGCGCTGTCCAAACAACCACGGAATGTTTCCGAGTTAACGGTGCGATTGTAGGGCAGTGGACACACGCTGCTGTCTAGTGAATCTGTAAAATGCAAAAGGCAAAATGCAAATTTCAAAACTTGGTCACATGCCAAAATTAGCTGCAACATTTGCTGCATCTGCATCGTCTGCTTCTCCTCTCGTATCTCCTCTTACCCATGCACACGGGAACAAATTTGGGATTGGCGCCGATCGTCATTAGATGATTGGTCACCTGCTGGCAGTCGCATGAATTGATCTGAGTTCGTGTCAGATCGATGACTCGCAAATGGCACAAATTGGCCAGCTTATCGATGTGAAAGTTTGTCAATGGATTCGCCGAAACGTTTAGCTGCCACAGGTCTGAAAAGAACAATAAGAAATATTAGCGACAAATGTCGAATTTGATAAGCAGCTTAACTAAAGTTTAATACTATTGATATTGATAAAAGTTGATGTTATCTTCCTGTCATTCCCAGTTTAATTACTCACTTGGCAATATACCCAGATCGGGAATATCGTGCAGGTCACAATTGGCCAGATTGAGGTATTCGAGCGGTGCACGAATCGGTCGCTGCAGCGTTTCAAGATCTTGATGCAGCTCCCGCAGCTCGTTGCTGTCTATATAGAGATTGCGCAGCCTGGGCAACGAGAATAGCTCCATGGGAATCGTGGTCAGACCATTATTCGACAGATCAACTTCCTGTGCATCAATCGATGATTAGTTTAGTAATTGTTGAGCTTTAATTAAATTTGAGCGGGGCTTACCTGGAGTGCGGTGAGCGGTGCAAATGTGCCCGGCTCCACAGATAAGATCATGTTCTCATATAGCATTAAAAACTTAATATCGGTATACCTCTGGAACGAGCCACTTTTCAGCTTCCTAATGCGATTGTACGATAAGTCCAGTACCTGGAAATAAACAAAACAAAATACAGCAAATTATTAATTTAATTCGCGATTTATAATTGCTACAAAGAAATTGTTAAGTCATGATAGGGGCATTGGGGGTACGGCTATAGGTATATGAGTATAAGTAGGTATGCGAAATTTGTATAAGATAAGCTGTGGGCAGATATATGATTATAAGATGAACTTTTGAAATAAAAGTGGAATCTCTCACTCTATGCTCCATATATAAATCCCTATATGATTTTCTTAACTCTCTGTCTCTCTCACTCTCTCTCTCTCTCGCTCTCTCCTTCTCTCTCTTTAACTTTTTGTCTCCCATGCAAACAATATTCATATTAATATGGACCACATTGTCGCATATTTTATGCCAAGCTACAAGTGAACTCTCTTTATGCTTTAATTAAGCCAATTGAGCTTGGCTTTGAGTGTGTGAGTGTGTGTGTGTTTTGAGTGGGGTCTGCTTATGATGTGCCATGGGGGATATGCGAGACACGAATTAAGTTTGGGTCATGAGATTTTTATTGAATGAAATTGAACTTATTTGTGGCAGGTCAGCTAATTGGTGTCACAGCAGCAGAAGCAGCAACAGCTGCAAACTCACCTCAACCGATGTCTTCATGTTCTGTGGCACCTCCTTGAGATCCATGTTGTAGCAGCGAATGCGCATCAGTTTCTCAATACGCCCCACCGAACAGCGGCGCTCATCCTGGCTGGCGATGCCAAAGGCCAGCATAGAGTTCACAACGGATATGAAGACAATGTTCAGCAGCAGGCAGCGCAGATCCATGCTGTAAATAGATTATAGAGATGCATGAATAAACGTATATATATACACATACTATATCGGTGGAGATTATATTGAATGGGAAAACAAATATTGGCCATAGGCATAGACCATAGACCGTGGAGCATCAATAGCGGCTGCTAAATCTTTATTTCTCTCGCCAGCTTTTTATTGCTGGCTGTTTATTTCCCCTCGGATTGTCTATCAAAATAATAAATAAAACCACAGTGGGTGAATGGGTGGTGGTGGTTACACACAGTAGCCGCACCAACAAAAAAATAAAACCACCCAAACAATTATTTTCGAATTAACAAATTACAAGATCAATGCCGCGCCATTGAGGATCGTCAGGTTGGGTCAGTCTCGCCCTCTCTCTCTCTCTCTCTCTCTCTCTCTCTCTTTGTCCCATTTACAAAGCGTTCGATCAAGCGGAACTCGACTGGGCGTTTAGCGTGTGAGGGCGTGGCTATAAATTGAATTAGTTGTGAACTACTGCAGCACAAACTAAATAAAAGGCTAGGTCAATGCGTCGTATGAGTGATGTTTGCATTGTATTAAGTGCATATTACGTATACGACATGTTATAGTGCGGTTAACGCTCAGTGTCAAGGGGCATGACAGCCAAAAATAAATGCAAGTTGCATTTTGAAAATGAGACAGCAAACACAACTGACACATACCCTGTAAATTTTGTTTATCTTCAGTTGAAAAAGAGGAAGAAAATTATCTTTTCTATGTATCGAAAAAGTGTTTCAATGATTAATACTGAGCTGAGTCGTGCCGGAAATAATTTACACTGTGCAATTTCTAATTAAATTTTATAGCACAGTGCAAGAAATCACCACGTAGATCTGACTCACCTGACGCTGTCATCCGCATTAAAATGTCTTAGATTTCTTTTGTTTTATTTTTGGTTAATTCCAACTATCTTATCGCTAAAAACAATATTTATTATATATCTCTTTTGATATAACATCAAACAGCAAGTAAGCTACGCACAATAAATCATACTCATAGATACAACCATGTGCAGGGGAATCTTTTATGGAACGTGTCAAAACACACAAAAAAGCGAACAGCAATAGAAAATCGAAAAGCGAAAAGCAAAAGAAAATAATTATTGAACACAGACAAATGTAAATTGATTAATTGCCAAAAAGCAATGAAAATCTTTGGGATAAGCTGATGCCTATGAGGGGCATATGCTCTTTCGACAGACAGACAGATATGGAGAGGAAGAGAAAACTGAAAATGAAATATGATTTGCAATTGGTAAAAGTCATGCAATAGGCAAATATTTAAAGCTCTTCCCCCTCCCCTTGCACGTGCCAATTTAAAAGTTTGGTTTGGTGGAAAAACAGTTGCGTGATTCCAATACAGACTGTGAGTGCAAAAGCTGTGCTTATGACTAATTTGCTGCTAGTCTTTGTTACCTACATACATTCTCAGTGTTTATATACACCTATATAATTTTACAAAACAAAATATCGGGTATACAACAGTTGTGCCCATCCCTCCCTTGCACACATTTCTCTGGCATTCATTATAATTTCAAGTCTCAAGTTCAGCTTGTATGAAAAATGAATCGAGCAATGCATGGCTCGACAGGAATTGCGTGCTCTGCTCGGCGGATAAACAATCGGGGTATATTAGCTTGCCATTTGAGGGATATCTGATCGGTCGAGCCTGCTCAGAATTGGCCTATTTGCACAGAACTTAACGTGCCTAAATGATATATGGATCGACGGGGTCTTCTGTCTAAATGGATATTACTATTTGAGCGCAATAAGACATATGCCTAAGCCATTTCGAGTCGCAACTGTAATGCATGAGCCTTTATCGATAACGTACAAAGGCAAATAAACCAATCAATTAGCTTGGTCAAGTAACGGACCAACAATAGCAGCAAATCATTTCGATTTCGCAAGTTGGAAAAAGCACAATGTAAACGATTTATCATTATAGCTGAGTAATTTTTGCATTTATTTATTTTTAGAACAAAATAATGAAACAGATTTAGCTTATGTAAAAATAAATAATTATATAAATAATAATAATTATAAATTTAGAATCTAATTACTTCATATATTGTAATCAGTTCTGCTTCAGCATAAACCTTTTCCATCTCTACAGGATATACATATATATTTTCTTTTTCGTAACAGGTATATAGACTGTTGTCGCACACTGTGCGAGTAAATCTGTCATTAGAGACGCCTGTCGAATCCACCAAAGCCACAAAATATATAAAAAAGAAAATTAAAGTGATTTCCACACATTTCCACACGAAAAGCGACCGCAACAATGAGCTCTAGCTAAAAATACTTATCTTTTGCTTCTTTCGCTCTTCTCTTTCCTTTTGTTGTTGAACAAAAATTTTGAATTTAATTTAAAAAATATTTCGAGCAGCACAAAAAGGCAGCCGTAGAAAACCGCAAGTGGAAAAGAAAAGTATAAAAAATAATTTGTAATTCATTGCAGGCCTTAATGTGCCACAGAATAAAATATTTGATTTCATATTTTGTAGATATTATGGCCGACATTTGTTGGGGACTTAAGTTCAATAGAATTGGCAATAAAACATCTGAGCGGAAGGGCTGAAATGCCACAGAGTAAACTATTTCGATGGCCATAAAAACAGATCCGAAACAGCCGTGCCACCAAATGGGGCAAATACGTTCGCGCCTCGGCCCCAGCCAGATCTCAATTCAATGAGAATCCGAACCTGAAGCCGAATCGCTATCGGAATCGGAATCTGCATCGTATTTATGCTTTTACCAAACACTTTGTACCATATTTATTTATATTTACGTGGCTCAATCAAAGGGGCGCAGCCAAAACAATGCAAAGCAAGACGTCGAAAATATTTCATAAAGGGGCGCTGGGCAGAGTGCGGTGGGCTGGGGTGAGGGGCATGTCAGCGTATGGATTACGGCCATGGTCCATGATAAATACGTACAAAATATTATTTATATGCTTATAAAGCAGGCAGATGTTAAGCAAGCGATTAGGGAGATCACTAAAAAAAACACACAAGAAAATACTATAAAAAAAATCCAAAATTGAAAAATAAAAAAAAATGTAAAAAACTTTAAATTAGTTTCAAATATTTTAATAACATTCTAAACATTTGTGAATGGATTTATGTGCTCCGCTGATGCGAACTGTCACACTTTGTGGGCGTAACGCGATGTTCCAAATACAGAGAGACATACATATACATATATGAATATACATATGTATATGTATGTATGCATATGTGCCACCCCTCAACAGGTGTGTGCCTCCGCTTTGTGAAAGATTTATTTTCATTTTTGTGCACAGAGCAAACTCGTGTGATAAAGATTTATTTGTTTAGACTTTGCGTGCTAAGCGGAGAAGGGATCGAGGCTACGCCGCTGCCTTTCTATGCATTTTTCTTCTGCTTCTTCTTCTTGGTCTTCTTCTTTTTTGTTAACTACTAAAAACCACTTTAATGTAACTGAGAACCTTATCGTCGAGCGCGCCATTCTACATGTTTTTTTTTATCAGCATTATGAAAGAGTTCTTTTCTTCTAGGGATACTTCCAAAAGAGTATATTAGCTTTTGCTATACGGTAAGACTATAAGCTTAGAATATATATTAAGTTTGGAATATATATTATATATTCGTGCACAACCCTCGTTTGATTAACTGAAAAGATTAATTAGCTACACTCTTAGGCGCCATGACAAATGAAGCTTCAGTCTATCTTTTATAATCAGAACAGTTTTATTTATGGCACGTGAAATTGAGAGACGTGAAATTTGATTTATAAACTCACATATATCACTCACTGATAGATAAAAATGTCAATCTTATCTATGTAAATTGGAGATCGTATAAAAGTAGGGAAGCTCAGTAAAATATTCATGATTTCAAAGATCTTCTCCCTGTCTACAAAAATCTAGTCTAATCTAGTATCATTTAGCATCATCTAACCGGGGCAGCAGTCATTCTCATTGAGCTTAGTTCACATGTAGTATTTGAGTATTGAACGAGTATTATGCAGTCTTTCATGCCCGACTGCGGACTCAGTTACTGGGCTTTCGTGGCAGTTGCTTTAAAAAGGGCAACATCGATGACGAAAGCAAACAGAACTCAAGTCGAAGTTGAGGCAACATGAAATTAATTGAATGCAACAACAACAATAACAATAACAACAACAACAAAAACAACAACAACAACAACAACGTGTAATAAAAACGTTGCCCATTTATTTCAATTAAACACAATCAAGAACACATATTTTCCCCCAGGGACGGTATACCCAAAAGAAAAGAGCAGAAACAAAAACAATAAACTTCCAAGTAGCAAAAAATTATAAACGAGCTGCTTCAGCAAAAAACAACTGACCATTGGCACTTGCAATGAAGGAATCCAATTGAAGAGCTCGTCAGGGAATGCACTGAGACTAGAGCATGAATAAGCAATGGCACATACAAATATATAAGACAATGAAACCAACTGAAGCATGACTAATGCCCAATTCCTAAAACAGAGGAAGTTAGCAAAAACAATTCGTCAGGATTTCAAACAGAACACAGAGCCATAAAACTTTGCGTGGAACCCTATTTATAAATAATATAACTAATCAAAGAAAACTTTAGTGTAGAACTCTCTGGATTCCAGAACTAACTAGGGAACTGCTCATCTAATATACATTTATCCAAATTTTCCAATGCAAACTTAGACGAAGCACTTATTCAAAGCCCTCATATATAAATTAACTTAACGACCATCTAAAGAAGATTATCTGAACATATACATACATTTATATAAGCATACAGATTATGAATGTATATCTGTCTGTTTCATAGACTCGTAAAGTTTTTATAGTCCAGCAAAGATTTTTTAGCTTGTAGTACAGTGCAAAAAAATGTCATAAACATTCAGTTTATGTTGAATGACGATCATAACAGATCATAAAAATATATTTATAGTGTCTTATTTTTTTTTAGATATATATTATAGACATTATTATATGTAATCATACATTAATATTAACAATTTATGAGCTGAATAACTATTTCTACAGATTTAAAGTTAAGATAGAGTTCAATACCTATGTATTTAGGAACTTAGCATAGGTGAGACTTATAAACAAACAAAATGATGATAGAAAGACAACTACTAAAAGCAAAGCATCGTCTGTAGTGCGACTCTTATAGAGGTTGTAGGTAAGATAAGGTAGATATCGAGATAAGAGTAATTATTTCTAGAAAACTACATAGAAACATTTAGAAAGCTAAAAATAATTATAAATCATCGTGACATAGTTCAAGTACCAATAAGGCCATTTACTCATAAGTAATTCATAAGATTAGGCGCTATTGGACGTACTTTATAGCAGGTGACTTACACAAGGAATTCCTTTCATTATTGAACGGTTCATTTGAAATGTGAGCTCGATAATGCATAAATGGAGCCTCACGATTGGGGTTAGTATATAAGAACCGATTAGATTGGAGCATATAAAAAATCGAAGCACCTGACATCAAAACAATAAAGATGTAGTCGACAGTTCCTGACTACAATATACCCGTTGCGAACTGCTGATTATGGAATTGTTCATTTAAGATATATAAGGGAATACTCGAGAAGAAAATAAAATGATCTATATCTTACAGAGATATGTTAAACGAATCTTCAATATCGCTAAATTAATCAGAATGTAGATCGAATCTGCTGTTGATCCTGACCTAGAATATATAGTACATATAGTTTGGGTATATTTCTCCAAACTCCATACCCAATATTGCTTTATTGTTTAATTTATACTAATCTAATCTGGCTGCTCTTATCCTTAATCTTAAATTTAGTAAATATAAATGAGTTTTTATTAAATTTATAATTGAAAACATTTTTTCAATTTCCCCCATGCACGATAAGTGCTCAACTCTACTTTTGATGGCGACACAGTTATTGCTCTCTTCTTCTTTCACTTCCACTTCATTCAATTGAATTCAATTTAACTGCCGTTTTATCTGCGTACGCTGCGAACATAAGGCTGAACAGCCTAAAGAAAAACTTGGAAATATTCGATTCCCCCTGGGGGAAAAACGAAAATATGTTTAATCTCTGGCTAAGCGATAACCCCTAACATTAACCCTGAATAGAGCGCACTTACCTCTTAGGTAATCCCATAGATTTATGTTGAATATTTCCATTTAACGCGCGTTATCCTGAGCAGCCATGATTTATATATTCTTTTAGCTAAAAGCTAGATCATTTCCTTTATTTATTGTGATCGTATATCGTAGATGTGAATGGCTGGCGCGAGACACTGCACAAAATTTATTTTCGTTTCACCGAAATTCCCGTCGTATTTCAATTAACACGAAATTCTGTTCTCTATTCAATTTTATTTCAATTTAACGGAACGCAACGAGCACCGGAACCGAACCGTTCTATACGACAGACGACTTGGAATTGAAGCGAACGCAGAGTCGATCGTACATCTCTCGCTCGGTTGCTCGCTTGCTGCCCTTTCGGCTTTCGGAATAGCCGAAAAAAGTCACTGATAAACGAGAATGCAGGCGGAGGCAGCGCTGTCAGTCTTCTTCACTTATAGATTTAGCTTTTTTTCTAGGCTGCATTCGGCAGGGCTGACCATTTAGCTTTTTTCGGAACATCTTGCTTTGATTTAGCATTCACTTGTTGCTTGGCATTCACTAGTTGCATTCAGCATTTCTAGCCAATAAATTTAGCTTATTTTCGTTGCCGGTTGATCTAGCTTTTTTCTTGTGTTACGTTGCTCAGCACTGAATGCAATTCGCTAGGGCCGCTAAGTGGAAAAAAAGAGAGCCGCTGTTCGCTCTTCCCTCAATTACGCTGTCTCTCTCCTCGTACTCTCTCGCTCTCGCTCTCGATCTCTCCCTCTCTCTCTCACTCTCTCGCACTCGTGCCAGTCGGTGATAATGGAAACTGATATGCACAAAACATATGTAAATGCTCACTTAAATACGTTTTCAGCCCACTGTGATTGGTTCTCCGATTTCAGCAGCTTTATTTGCCTCCTCCGTGATGATGTGTACAGCTCAATTTCAGCTTCAATTAGCGCTTGATAGCTAACAAATCGATCGGATGAATCGATGACGATGTCAACCAACAGCATTTTTGTTCAACTTAATCAAAATCTCACGTTCCGTCGCTTCCGACTCTGAGAAGATTACTTACAAAACTCTGTCTGTGATAAGGACTGGAACGAGTCGACTTATGCAATCATTAAGTTTCTTATCAACAACGCTCTAGTTCATTAAGACCTTAAAGAACGAAAAAAGTAAACATCAACTAAATGAACTATATCAACAAAATTTTTAACCCCAGACAGTTGTCACACAACATTCATTATTGAAAGACTTCGCTCTGAGGAATTAGGCGGAACAGTTCTACATAGAAAATTGATTGAATGGAAGGTATTAAAATGTCAATCAGACACGAACAGCTAAAGAACTTTAACTTGTTGAAATGTTTAAATATTTTAAGATGTCTTCAACAATTTTTATACAATATTATAAAATATTTAAATGTATTCTATATTTATTATAACCATCTTCAATTCAATTCTTGTTCTTTCCAGCGAGCGTTTACTGTATTGAAAGACTTTTTGGTTTCATGCTGACAGACTAAAGTCTGTCCCTTAATACCCTAACCAAACAGTCATTATATACCCTAAATTGATTTATGTCGGGCATTTCCATATCCATCTCCAGCAGCGCTACCTGTGCACAGGTAACAATTGATTGTACTTAGCTGTAGGTAAATTGAAAGTGGAAACACATCAAAATATTCATTTTGCACTTTCGAGTTGCGTTTCTTTAGTTTTTCTTTTTATTTATATATTAATTTTTGTTTGTTTACAACATGAAAAAAGAAATGGTAGAAAAATATGACATTGCGTTGTTTTTTATTATTATTAATTATTTTTTTTCTTAAGATTTTGTTTCATTTCTTAGCTTTTCTTTACTTCTTTGTTTTTAATATATGTCAAAACCCACATTCCATTAGTCTTTGCTTCAAATTTGTTTAAATTTTTTTTTGTGTTTTTGAAAAATATGTTTTTCTTTTTTTTTTTTTTTGCTTGTAATATAATAAGTTGAATGTAAAGTATTTTATAAAAATGTTTTCATATTTTTTCTCTCTCTCTCTCTTTTAGAGTTGAAAATGAATTGAGCAAACGAAAGTCACAAATTAAGAAATAAGTATTAAAAGAAGAAGAGTGTGAGTTAATCGTAAAACAAAAATGTTATAATAAATAAAACCCGCCCATAAATGTTTTAGCACACAGCCGAACGCCCCCCTAAAGAGGGTCTGTCTCTCTCTTTTGATTATATAAAATTGCTTTAAATGTGTGTGTGTGTGTCTGGGCTGCTGCTGTGTGTGTGTTTGTGTGTTGTTTTTTTTTTTATAGTTGAGCAATTACGCGTTCTTTGCCTTCTCAACACCTGTTCGTTATTTAGATTTGCATCTATTTATTTTTCACATTTTTTTTTGTTTTTTTTTTTTTTTTGCATTTGTTTTTCGTTTTGTTTTTGTTTTTTATGCAATTTTTTTTCAAGTTTTTCGTTTTTTTTTTTTTTTGTTTTTTTCGTTTTTTCAATATTTTTTATATATATTCGTTTCTCATTTTCTTGTAATTATTGATAAGAAAATTATATAGTGAGCTTCCATTTTGGTTTTCCATGAAAAATCAATGAAGCTGCCGGCTATATGCGTATAGCACTCAAAAAACAAAAAATTCATGATCTTGAATAAGTTTAACTTGTTTCAACTAAATTAGGATAATACAACGGATGCTTTTTCATTTTAGCCAAAAACTAATCACAATCTTTTGCATTCATATTGCAAATATGCTTGAGTGTGTGTGTGTGTGTAAAGAGTGTAGTTGTGTATGTGTGAGAGTGCTCTTAGCAGCTCCTTTTTATATCGTATGCCTCTCAATAGACTTCACTGACGGCTTCATCTTCTAAGGGATTTAGTTCATGTTGTTGTTGTTGTTGTTGTTATGGCTTCTGTTGCAGACGCAGCTGCTCGCTTATGTTTGTGTTCTGGTAGAAGAGACGGACGACGTGCGTGTCACGCTCATCCTTCTTGGCCAGTATCTCCAGCTGGAATGTTTCGGAGAAACGCGTATCGATGAATGCCCCCAAAGCGGCCACATCACACTTGGCCATGGTGGCGCTCTCCAGCTCGCAGTGTTTGCTGTAGCGCGGCGCCTGGGCCAGCTCGGCGGGCAGCTGACGGAACTGGTCGGTGACGGCATTGTTGCCAAAGTCAATGAAGTGCACCTCGCACTTGCCATCGTCCAGCAGCTTGACTATCTCGGCGCGATAGAAGACCTCGTCCTCGGGGAATTTGGCCACACACAATGCGCCCACCTGCAGGTCCGTAAAGACTTCAAAGTTCTGCTCGGCATCGAGCATTTTGTCGGTCATCTGCTCGAGCGCCGTCACATCCTGTTCCATTTGCACATAGAACGATTTGGCATTGTCGTACTGCACCACAATGCAATTGTGCAGCACCACCTCCAATGGCTGCTGCACACCAGCCACTGTGCTGGCCAGCTCCTCGGCAAAGTCCTTGTAGTTGATGCGCAGCTGCACCGATTGCTGCGTCTTTGTGCCATCCTCCACGGGCTCGTTGACCAGCTCGTAAACTTCGCCGAAATGCTGCTCCAGCAGCGCAGCGAATGCTTCCTCCAGCTTCGCCTCTGGCACATCCTCGGGCAGCTCACTCAGTTGGCAATGCAGCGCCAACGGCGGAATTTCGCTAATCACCTGAGGCAAGGCAAACACCTGCGTGGTAGTCAGACTGCTCCCGTAGTCCATGAGGAACGCCTCATAGCCCTTGTCCGCCTCCAGCACCTGCTTGATGCAACAGCGGTAATAACAATCGTCCTCCTGGGAGAAGCACACGCCATTCATTTGCACGGCGGGATTGGCTAAGGGCGTCAGTTGCTCGCTGGACAGGCCCTGCAGTGTCTTCACAATCAGATCCAACTCGGCCGAGTTCTTCTTGAGCTGCACATAGAAACTCTTGGGAGAGCTGCCGTGCGAGATGATGCACTCCTTGTTGTTGGCCTGGGCCTGTGGCTTCTGCAGCTCGGCCTCCAGCAGCTTCTGCAGTTGCTCGTATATGTTGAGCGCGTGCTTGTCCATGGTCTTTAGGCGCACCACTGGCGGCTGCGCCGTCTTGTTGACAAACTCCACGGCCACCTCGCCGTTGCAGCTGTCAATGAGCGCGTCCAGCGCCTCACGCGATTCCTTGGGATATTTGATAAAGTTTGGGCATGACTCCAGCGAGTGCAGCTCGGCTAGAGGCTTCACCTGGACCAGCTCTGCTGGCAGCTCGAAGAGCTTCTCGACCAACGCCTGATTGCCATAGTCGATGAAGATCACACGATACTGCAGCGACTGCTTGGCCGGCAGCTGCTCCAGGATGCGCGCGCGATAGAACTCCTTGTCTTCGGCAAACTGAGCCACGCACAGCTCGCCCAGCTGGGCGATCTCTTGCTTGGGCTGTAGATTGGCGCTCTCGCCATTCAGCTGCTCGCTGATATTCTCCACCTGCGCGCTGTTCGACTCGAACTGCAGATAGAAGCTAGTGGGGCTATTCACATGCGTGACAATGGCTATGATGGTCTCTACGCTAGCTTCCGACTCGGTATTCGCCTCCACCTGCGGCTCTTCCTGTGGCTTGGGCTGCTTGCGTGTGCAGAGTGGCAGCAATTGATCCAATACATTATCCTCATCCAGCAGCAGGTCTATAACAATATGCTCTAGTCCCGGCTGCAGCAGCTGTGTGGTGAAGACCAGCTCACCCTCGCCCGTCAACTCGGCGAACTTGGCTTCCGCCTCCTGAGACCAGGCCACATAATCCTCTGGCAGCTGCAGAGCACACCGCTTCGATAGGCTCGGCACATTCGCTATTTCCTCCGACAGCAGCAGACACTTGGCCGTGGACGAAGTGTTGCCGTAGTCAATAAAACGCACCTCGTAGCGGGCATCGGGCAGCTGACGCAGCAGCTCGGCCCGATAAAAGAGTCCATCGTCATCGAAGAGCGCTGCCACGATGCTGCCCTTTTCGAAACGCTGCAACGGCTCCAGCTTCTGCTCTGCATTGCCCAAATAGAGCTCGATTAGCTCCAGCGCCTTGGAGTCGCTCTCCAGCTGAATGTAGAAGTCGGCGATGCTGTTGGCGTGCGAGATGTAGCAGCTGCTGCCGCTGGTGACATAATCCAGGGGCTTGGCGAAGCCATCGGCGATTAGTTTCTTGGTCACGTCGACGCCATCGATGTACAGGTTGACATAGCTGCGCGTCTGGTAGTCGCCGCGTGTCAAGTACTCGTAGTGCAGAATCTTCTCGTACGAATCGTTAAATATACCATTCGCTGCATCGGCCCACTCCAGCTTGCCGTTGGGTGCGATGGGCAGGGCGAAGGGCAGACAGAAGGGCTCCATCTGCGAGCACATGCTCTGCTTAATCTCTTTGGCATCCGAGACACAGTCGGTGTTGCCGAAGTCAATGAACTGCAGCACCATCAGCTCAGCATCGAGTATCTTGGCGCGGTACCAGGACTTGTCCATGGAATACATCGATATGCAGTCCGCGCCATTCACAATCTCCACGAGTTGCGGCAGCGATGGCGAAACGATTTGCAGATTCTCTGTTAGACGCTTCAGCTTCGGCACCGCATCCAGTGGATGCACATAGAAATGTGCAGGATTATCGCAGTGGCTCAGCACAGCTTTCTCCATCTCCTTGTACGGATCGGGTGTGGGTGTAACTGCTTCAACAACAGGAGGTGGAGGCGAAACTGCCGGTGGAATTTCTTCGCTGGCCGTAGCTGTCGGCGGCGGCAGCGGCGGCGGCTCCACGACTTCCACGGGTTCTGGAACAGCGGCAACAACGGGTGCCGGCTCCACAGGCTTCACTTCAGCCTTGGGAGCAGCTGGTGCTGGAGCAGCTGCTGCCACTGGAGTTGGTGATGATGTCTGCTCCACATGTTTGTTACGCTGCTTTGTTTCCTTTGGCTCCTTCGGCTCCTGCTGCGGCTTCTTGGGCTTCGGCGAGCTGTTCGTCGAATTAGATTTGCTCTTGCGCTGCTGCAGCTCTTCATCATCATCGGTGGTTAGATCGACGCATTCAATGTACTCGTAAATGTACGGCTTCTCCTTGTCCAGCTGTTTGCGCATGTAATCAATGTCTCTGCCCGCAATTAGTTTCTCTGCCTTCAGCGTGTCCAGGACGCTGTCTTTGCCGTTGAACAGAACGTCAGCAATGAGGTGATTGCGTCGCGTCTCAATGGGTTTCACTGTGACCACCTGCTCCTCCAGCAGCTTGGCCAGCCGCCCTTTGAGCTTCTCATCGTTGTTAATGCGCCCAAAGGGTAAATTAATCTCAACTGCGAAGCAGCTTTTATTCACATAGAATTTCTCATCCAGCTGCTTGAGCTGCTCACGAGCGAGCTGCTCCGTATTGCCATAGTCAATGTACAGCACTTCCAAGCGCGAGCTCTTGGCATCCTTGGCCAAAATGCGTGCTCGATACCAATTACCGTCGCTGCTAAGAGCGGCACAAATCTGATCCTTTTCGAATTTACGCAGCTGTTTGCCTGCAATGCAATTGTTTAATTAGACTCCTTCAATAGATATTCCATAGCTTACCTTTCTTGGCATAAAAGTCATACATATCATCGAGCAGCTGCTTCATGGCTGGGTCAATATCGCTGGGCTGCACAAAAATGCGATATGATTTGGCTATATAGACGACCAGCGCTTGGAAGCTGTTGACCAAAACTGGATAGCCGCAAATATAAGCGCTGCGCTCCTCCTTGAAGAGCGGCATAACCGGACGCAAGTGTATACTAAAATCAAAGAGAAAATATTCATAAATTAGTCTTCGATATATAGAAATATAGATAAGGGATTCGCCTACATATTGTTCTCACAGACATGCTTGATATTTAGAGCAAACGATTTGCCCTCGTAGTACTCCTTGAAGGGCTTAGCCAACTCTTTGTTGGACTTGACGAACTTGGCGTCATCGTAGCTGCACAAGAAGTTCACATCAATGCAGCTCTCGAGCTGGATTTTAAAGTTTGTCATGTCGCGAATGGAGGTGAACTTGCCGCGCACCTGTTGACCGGCCAGAAGACCAACGCGAACAGCTGAAACGAATAGGCAATGAGTTAGACCTGTTTAAAACGAACTTCAAATACCACTCACATTCCGCCACCTCAGTCAGGAACTGAGCATTGATCAATGTGTCGCGCAGTGAGGCGCCATTCACAAGCATCTTCACTATATATGTGCTCCAGCTGTTGTTATTGTTGTTCTGATGCTGCTGCTGGGAGGGCTGTTTCGATTTGAATTCACACTCAACTTTTGCATTAGCCGGCACAAATTTCTCCATGCGATCCACAATATATAAGTGATCATAGTTCGTAACGACCTTATCGAAGCTGCAGCGTTGCGCCAGGCATGGCACATCGGCAAAGCGCTGCTCCAGCTGCCAGACATCCTCCGAGGTGACGGTCAGCAAGTTGCCAGCATCCACGCAAAAGATGCGATACTTGCGCAACATGTGGTTGCACGCAACCACTGTGCCCCGTAGTATGGCATTATCTTTACGCTGGCGCACCACCACACTGGAGCCCACCTTCAGCTGGAGTGGTTGATGCGGCTTCTGACGATAGAACTGACGCAGCTCGCGCAGAAGACTCTCGTATTTGGTCGCTAGCGACTTTGGCACGACGTAGAATTGGAATGGCGACACCCACCAGGACAGACTAGCTGCCTCTTTGCTGGGCGTTTTTATGTCTTGCAGTACGTACGCCTTATCCAGTGGCACATATTTCTCCGGTTGTGGTTGTGGCTGCGGCTGTGGCTGCGGCTGCGCTTTGGCCGTTGCCTCAGCAGTGGAATTGGCATCGCTTTCAACGCCGCTGGAACGTTTCGAGCTGCTGGATGTACCGTCGAGCGTAGATTTTTGACGCTGCGGCTTTTGTGCAAATCCTTGCGGAGCGTTCAACGAACGCTGATTTTGAGCGTTGCGCTGAGCATGCTGCTGTGATTGAGTTTCCTTACGTGACGAGGGACTGTTGCTAAAGCGACTGTAAAAAGAGGAAAGTTAGATATCATTTAATGCAAAATTGTTTCATTCTTTCACTCACGTATTTTTGTTCGCCTCCTGTTTGCCGTTTTGCAGCCGAGGCGAGTCCAGGCGATTGCGTCCATTCTGACGATTGGCTTTGCGTGGCGAACTCATGCCGCTGGTGTAGCTGCTGGTGCTGCGGCTCTCGAAGCTATTGTCGATGCGTACGTCACGATTTCGCCGCACCAAACTGGAGTCTGGGCCCTTGCGCTCGATGCGCGCCTGTTGCAGCTGACGTTTGCTGTTGCTCTGCGGCGATGGAGTATCTTTGGAGCTGGTCGAGGCCGAGCTGTGCTTGTCCCACTCATTAGCATTGGCATTGGCAACATTGTTTGTATTGGCATTGTTATTAGCATTGCTATTGGCACTGACATTTGCATTCACATTGGAATTGGCATTCGCAGTTGAATTGTTATTGTTCTTTTTTTGCCTCTGCAGCTGCAAGCGATCCTCGCTCTCCACAGTAGTCGAATTGAGCACTTGACCCTTCTCTAGCTGCTGAGGCATTGCATCCGATACTGTTGATTCGGCCCGCGTGATATTCGCATTGAATTGACCCTTCTCCAGCGATAGGTACTGCTCGAAGGGCATGGACAGCTTGTAGAGCTTCTTCATCACATTTAAGTTTCTAGCCATTAGGTTTACAACATTGAGACCGTCGGGCTCGATGCGAAAGACGCGCACACTGAAGGTGCGACGTCTGATATTTGACTCCTCGGCAAGCATTTCGAATTGATCCGTAATCTTGTCCTGACTCAGCTCGCTGTTCTCGAATCCCTTCAGACAGCACTTGATCGCCTGCCGCGGCATCACTAGATGCTTCTCGGCAATGTTTCCGATCAAATGACGCTTCACAAGCTGCTCGTACCCAAAGTCCACGTGACGCACAATGATTGTGGTGTCATCTATGCGCAGCAGCTCAGCTCTATACCATGCGCTTTCGTATTTAACGACGCATGGGGCACCCAGCACCAGCTGATCGGGCACCACTTGATTGACATTATAGTAGGCGAACATTTCGTCCATTAGCTTCTCGAACTGCTCAATGTTGTTGACCTTCTGCACGTAGAAATTGCTTGGCGAATCAATGTAACGTATCTCGACAGCATCGTCGTTCTGCAGCTGCTCCGCCTTGGCGTAGGCTTGACGAGAGTTCTTTAGCTTCTTAAGCACCTCCAGCATGCTGTTGTTCTGTGAAAATAATAATCCAAATTAACAGCTGCACCTCAAGATCAATTGAAGTCACTTACATTATGCATCAGCTGGCAGGTCTGCATGGAGCCCACGCTCTCAGCGGCCTGCACAGTCAATTGGAAATTGATATACAGAGCTGAGTTCTTGAATATACGCTTCATGCTCTCGTCGAGGGCGCCCAGCTCTTTGGCGCCAGCAAGAGCAAAGCGAAAGGCGAACGGCTTGATCAGCAGTAGCTCTGGCGGTATTTGATAGAGATCTGTGAGGGCAACCATCTCCGAGTTGCCGTAGTCCACATAGACCACACGGAATCTCTGGCCGTAAACGGCGCTGACTAAAGCGCGATAACAATTGCCATCCTCGGAAAAGCGCGCCACGCACGCCGTCCCAACGCCCGGATACTGACTGAGTGGCTGCAGACGTATATGCTCAATCTGGCTCATCATGGCATTCAGATCTCGCGTGGCGCTCTTCAGCTGCACCCAAAACAAATGCGGACCGTTCTCCACAAAACTCACATAGACATCGTAGGTCAGGCCGACGGTCAGGCTCGTGGTGCGAAAGGCCGGCACAATGGGCTGCAGCTGCTGCTGTTGCTTCTGAGCAGCTGCCTTTGGCTGTTGCGCCAAGGCGTAACGTGGTATGGGCACAAAATTCACTGATGGCTGCTGCAGCAAGGGCTGCTGCTGCAGTTGCCGATGCTGCTGCATGGAATTATTGAGGCGCACATTATAATACATATTGAGTGGCCGAGGACTTGTCTTGGGTGTGAAGACACTATGCGTGGGCTCGGAAGTTTGATTGATATTGGCACTATGTTGATTGTATGGATGATTGACCGCTGCATAAACGGCCGCCTTCTGAGCATTGACTAGATGAGCAGTTGTCGATGCCGCCTGGACGGGATTTGCCATGACATTTGTCTGAAAAGCAAAGTGGTATACTCATTATATTATATAAAGAATTGGTATGTGTAGCCATATACATACCAAATTGGCTAATGGCGTAGGTATCACCACTTTAGGTGGCAGCTGCGCCTGGGGCTGCTGCTTGAGTGGTATAAACTCAGTGACTGCTGGTGTTGCTGTTCTCAACGGCCGCGGCGACGGTGTGCTTAGCGTGCGATATACGTCCAGTCGAGCTGCTGGTGAGAAGCGCGCTGCGATCTGTTCACGTGCCACGTCTGTGGGCGTTTTATTGGAGTCGTTGCCCGTAGTCTGTATGCTATTATTGTTGTACTCAACAATGGGAGATTGTGCCTGGGCCTTCCACAGCTTCTTGCAATGATCCATGATTAGCTCCTTGGCAATCGGTGCACCGATTTGCTTCTGCTGCACCAGAAACTCGTTCAACTCGAAATCTTTCCAGCGTACGCTGGCAAACTTTTGTCCACAGATCTGTGTGGAATCCACCTCAATGCTGACCACATGGTTAACCATCAGCTGTTTCACAGTATCCAGTTCAGACTGGTCCCATTCCGAGCAAATGCCCAGCACAATGTACTGCGAACAGAGCACGGGCACATTTTGCAGCAGCTGCGGCTGTTTCGAGAAGAGCAGCTGAAACAATGATCAACGATATGAGTACATTGCAATAGCCAAGGTATTTGATTTCATTTCAAATATATACTCACATCGTGGCTGTTCACATTTCGCTTGTAGCCATAATCTAGAAACTCAATCTCGACCCGCATCTGACTGCTGCTGCTGCCACTGCTGTTGCCGCTGCTGCTGTTGCGATTGCTAGACTGTTTGTCATCAAGCCCAGCACTAAGCACACGCGTTCGCATATATTCCACATCGCCAGGTGCGGCGCCATTTGTTCGCTTGAATATACAAAAGGTGCCAGGTATGAGCAGGGCCTGTTGGCGTTCATTTGACCAACTTGGGTCTATGGCAAAGCAGGTGGGCAGCAGCGCCTCGATGCGCGCGCTAATCAAAAAGGCAGCATCCCGATTGGCCTGCCCATATAGCTTCAAATAGGGTCCAACGTGATCCAAGTGCGTCACATATAAATCAAGGCTGGATGCGCCACTAATGACGGCCGTCTTGCCGTTCATTCTAAAAAATTATTATTGCTGCAAAAAAAAAAAAATATTGAGTAAAAAAATACATATCAATCATTAAATATGCAGAGCACAATCTTCTTTCTTTTTGTTGCTTTGCTTTGCTATTATCATGCAAAAATTTTGCAAAAATTCAATTTCACTGCAAAAACACACATGCATACATATATGCACACACGCAAATACGAAATATAACAGTTAATAGTCCGTAACGACTCTGTCATCTTTTTTCATTGACCCACGTTGACAACTCTGATGCGAAATGCGTAAGAAATAACTGTAAACATGGAATGTTTCCTGCAAATTCTTATGCTTAATATTCGCAAAGGCGTCTGTGTATGTGTGTGTTTCAGTCGGCAAATTATCATTTTTGCCACACATACAGATTGAATCTACGTTCTACTTTTGTCTTATAAGACAACAGAAATAATTATCAAAATTCCAAACTACTTACGTTGTCGTCGTCGTTGTCCAAAGCAAAATTCGGAAAAACACGGCCTCTTGCCACTGCTCAGCAGCGCCCCCTGTGTGCATCAATATTCACTACAGTCGCCTAGCGGCCAGCCAATTAGTTAATATGTTTGTATGTATGTGTATCGCTCTGATCCGCTTTGCTCTTCTGTATTCCGTATGCTGTATACAAATTCTTATTTGATTCTCTTATGCTGATGAATTCGGCAGTGTGGCTTACGGGCGAGCTGGCTTTGGCACACTTTTTATTTTCTTTTTTCCTTCTGTGTGATATGTGTGTGTGTGTGCGTGTGTTTTTCCGCAGTGGCTGTTCCACACTGTATGTGTGTGTGTGATGTTACTTCGTGGTTTGTGGTAGAAAGCCTTTCGAGTGTGATTAGAAATCGTTGAGTTTTTCAGTCTTTTTAGTTGTTTTGCTTTGTAGTCCTCCAAAAGAAATGTGCTTGCATTGCAAGCGCAACCGCAATTTGTATTGTTGCAGTCGTCGTAGTTATATCATGTAGCAATTAATCAATGCGAAATATTATTAAAATTGAAAACTTTTTCTTCCCAACCAGTAACACAGCCCGAGACAACGACGACACGACTGTCGATAAGCTGGGAATCGATTGCAGTGACTAAACGCAACAGTGTGACCAGATGCTATTTAAGGGGAAAATCTAGCAGTGTGGAGCAAAAATGTTAGCTAACAGAATAAAGTTACGCGGTAGATGGATGGTATTTAAAATCAAATTTATTTTCATTTATGTATTTATTTAAGCAATAAAACAAATTTTGCAATTTATTTAGGTGTGGTATGTATGTACGAATAGCCAAGCCATTTTCAATTTGATTACAGTTTATGTTTACAAACTAACATGATTGTATTTAAATGTTTTTTTTTTTTTTATTATATATTTTGCTATTTTTTGTTGTTTTTAAATTCTGTTTAATAAGAATTACATATATATAGATATATATATTTACATATATGCATATACAATAATAATAATAATGTATTTTTTTTTTTTACTTTCAGATCCATTTATAAGGCGCATTCTAAAGTTTCTTGTTATATAGCTACATACATATATGTATATATACATACATATATACATATATGTACATATGACATTCGACATATAATTAACTCAACAATTAAATTGCAAAAGTTTAAGCAGGGCAAAGATTATAAAGTATAAATTAAAGATAGATATAGGAGACAGATGTAGATATATATGTATATATACATATGTACATACATATATAGTACGATTGTGAATTGACAAATAAAAAAAAAAGACAATGCAACCGCATGACATTTTGAGAGCTATGTGATCTATTACAGATATATATATTTATATATTGATGGAAAACTCTTTTAATTTTCCTATTTTCCAGTTTATAGTTTTTTCCATTTCCACTTGGTGTTTTTCTACTCTTGCGTAACAAACTAATTGCTAAAAACTATAAATCCCATTAATATCTAACCAAAGTCCAGCAGCCCGTGGCATCGTCGCGCCTAAAGTAACGCGGTCGATTGTCCCTGAAGACGGTGACAGCCGGAAATTGATTTTCCTGTATGAACCGTATGGTCGCTCGCACCTGGGGCGCAAAGTGCGGCGGCTCCACGTCTGGGCTGGAGGACAAATGCTGCAGCAGAAATTCATCTGTTTGTGATAGCCACAGATCGGCGCCACGCAGCGGATCATAGTTGAATGGACCAATGCGCAGCATGCCAAGCGTCGAATCATAGATGTCCAGCACCTGCGGGACAGGAAAAGGTTAAATATTACATACATATATAACAATATAATGTTGCCCTACCGTCTGTGAGCCCATAAAGATGCGTGCATCGCGCAACTGTCGATCGGGTCCTCGATCCGGAAAGGATGCTGGAAAGATTTCGCCAGTCTTTATATTGACGCCAACGCCATAAATGATCGGGCAATTGATCTCGCCACGCAGCATTGTATTCAGCTCGCCCACGCAGGCCTGCGTCAAGTCAATTTCAAGATGATGCTTGTGGAATGATTCTAAAGGAGAAAGAGACAGACAGACAGAGAGAAATTGAGTTGGAATTATATGTGACAGAAGCTTTAATTACTCACGCATAATGCTATAGAAGACATCCTCGCCATAGCCCTGCGAGTCCCGATAGCCGCCAATTAGCTGCAATTCGATGCGTCCCTCAGGATAGCCAAGTGCCAGCTCCTGGACACGTGATACCATGGTGCAGACAGCTTCATCCACGCCGCTGCCATCGAAATGCGCCAAGGCAACAGCACCAGAGCCTGGAGGGAGAGAGAGAGAGGGAAAGCGAGGGTAGTTTTGTTAGTTATGTAAATTTTGCTCCACATATATTTCAGCTGCGACTCACCTGAATGCCGCACAACAACAATAATACAGGTGGTGGCATCATCGGCCCCAATGATGTTGATATTCTTGTCATGGGGCGCCGCTGCGGCCATCTCCCGCTGGCCCACATATAGCAGGCCCACCGGGCCAACGGACTTGGCCTGTATGGAGTGCAGCTGCTGGGCATAATCTCTGTAGACGGGATGCTGCAAGAACAGACTGTTCGTGTCCATTGGGCAGTCATCCTGCAGCACACCATTCAGCACTAGCACCATTGCTGTCTCTATCCAATGACTCTGCTCTGCTCTGCTCTGTTCTGGTCTAGTCTCAGTTATTAACGCCTCTGAAGAGCTTCAATTTCAATTACGCCGAGTTCTCTTGGCCCCTTAAGACGAGTAGCAGTAGCCAGCTGTAAGAGAAGAGCATGGAATTGCCCATTATTTGACTTGCAACACAATCTTTTCTCCTTTTCCATGCAGTTTTTTTGTTTATTTCCTGCGCTCTTCGCTCTCTGCGCCACAGACAACAAGAAGCATAAAAATCAATTTACGATGCGAGAGCTCGCCACGAAGATGCCAGCCAAAAGATTTGCATGCTTGATAATAATTTTTGAAGGCATTGGCAGGAATTTTTAAACAAGCTTGGGTGTTGCTCGAATACCCTAACAAATGTTAATAGGGTAAACGAAGGACGAATGAAACAGATTCAGAATAAGGCGAATATTAATTAAATAAAAGAAATGAAATTCTAGCATATATAGCAGCTATATAATAATGCTACGCTCTATGTTTTAAGTGCTATAAAATAAGCCAACTGAGCAGCTCTAAATGAATTCGATTACTTTATATATTTGTTCTCAATTCGATTCTCAGTTACTACGTTACATGCTGCCTACAAAAATGCTCATACTCTCTCGCTCTCGCTCCCACTCTTTCACTCTCCCCGACTTCCCCCCTCTTCTATCTCACTATCAAAAGCATATATAATAAATGTAAAAATATGGGTAGCCGTATGCAAGCTGCAGGGCGTTACCTTTGCCTCACGAAGAGCTGCTGCCAATTCGTTCTCAATGCACTACCCACACCTGGTCCCCACTCTGCACACTCCCCTCTGGGCCCCCTGCCAGAAGTCAGGGCTCGTAAATTTTCGGCTGGCCCTTGCAATGCTAAATAAAAATGTCATAGCTGTTGCCGCAGGCGATATTATATATTAAGCTCGTTTATTCAGTTTCTCTCGCTGATATATGTATGTATATACATATATGTGCTTTATAAACGAAATTGGTTCCGTCCAGAGTGGGGCTGGCTGTGCTGCCGCCTTGTAGTAAATCTAATAATGAAAAGAAACAACAACAATTGCTGAGGCCACACTTTGGGTCAACAATTAGTACATGAAGAAAGCGGTTGCATGTTTCACAGCTTTCGGCTGGCGTCAATTGATGCCAACACCAAAAGTCACAAATGTCACACAAAAGTTAATAACAATTAAGTGACTCTACTGTGCTCTGAACAACAACAATAGCAACAACAGCAATGGGACCAATGAGAGCAACAACAAATTAACGATCCGATTGACGTTCTATAATTTAATTAAAATGTCATTTACAAACACTTGCCAAATAGACATAGATGGTGAGGGAAAGAGAAAGGGCAAGCAGGCAATGAGAGTAAGAGAGAGAGAGAGAGTCATAGAGAGAGAAAGGTTGACCAGCCAAGCAGATGAGAAATAGATATTAGAAACACACACGGACATACGAACGGGTAGACAGAGAGAAGGACGGGTAGAACAGACAGATAAATATCATCCAAGTTGTCTATATGTATGCAGCAGTATTCATTTGGTATTTATGTTTAACTAATACAAAGCTAGAATGCTTACAGCAGCAGAGAACGCTCCCATCGCTCACTCAAGGCTCGGCTGCAACGGCCTCTACCTGACGCCAAGCATTTGAGAGCGACCTAGTCGTTGAGTGTAGGTCGCCCTATATAAAGGGCAGCTGCTGCAGCATTTCTTCAGTCGTCCAGGCCTGGTGGGGGTCAGAGGTTCAGTGCAGTGAAGTGAAGCGTGATCAGGAAATACTTGGAGGATAAACTTGGAGGATATACTTGGAGGATATACTTGGAGGAAATACGTAGAGGAAATACGTAGAGGAGTACGTAGAGGAAATACGTAGAGGAAATACGTAGAGCAAATACCTTAAGGAAATACGTAGAGCAAATAATGCAAGTACCTGGAGTAAATTCGTGGAAGAAATATTTAGAAGAAACACTGAGCGGAAATACGTAAGTATAATAATAATAATGCTGCAAACAATTTGTAATATATTTTTATTACTTTTCGTTTGTTTTCTTTCATTTTTACAGCATTTCTTCCCACATTTTAACCTACTCTTATTCTCAATTCAACTTATTTTGGAGCTGGCACTACTTTGCCTTTGCCTTAAACCTGAATCACCCTGTGCATGCTCAACAATTGTGCCCAAGTTGCAATACAGAGAAGGAAAAGTCAAATAGTTGGCAATTGACTTGACTCGCCTCGCCTCGCCTCGCCTCGCCTCGACACGGACTCAAGATTCGGACTTGGACTCGAATGCGTCAACTGCGAATCGCGCACTTTGCGTAATTGAGTTACATATTTATATTCATTTTACCTACACAGGCAACCAGACGTTGTCGTTGACTAGTTTCAATTAAGCAAATAAATATGAGATGAGCTAAAGTTCAAGTGCAAACAGAGCAAAAACTGAGAGACTGAAAAACAAGCCAAGGCATCATCATCATCTCTGATTCATGTTTGAGCTGCATTTACAAACAATTGTAGAAAACTAATTCCTCGAGCTGCAGAACAAACAACAAGAACTGGTCCGAGGCGCTTCAGAAATCGGCCAACAATAACAACACTATTAAAAGTAGCCAATGGAAAATAAAACAAAACAGTGCCGAAAGCCAAAATAAATGCAAATCAAAAGAAATAAAGAATGTTGCAGTTGAGCTTAGGCGACTATGTCATACTCGTTCGAGAGGGAACACAAAAGAAAGCAGATCAACAATAGATCAACTGTAGAATTCAAGGATTTTAGATATAGAGAATACATATATGAATATAAATAATGTAGAGATATAGAATTTCTCAATTAAATTTGATGTTTACGGAATGTTCATAATCTTTAATAGTTTGGTAGATCCTGAACTTCTTGCCAAGTTCATTTATAATGCAGATCAATATAAACTTCCTCTAAAATTTTTAGCTGCTTCTAGCCGTAAAACTTGTTAGAAGAACAGCCACTGCATATACAACTAATATACTCCTCTTGATTTTTAAACAAGCATCTCAGCCCAGCAACAAAAATTCAAGTGAGCCAAGCAAAAGGCAGCGTCTCGACTTTTTGGGTGCATGATGCTGCAGTGTTGCAGCCTGTTGCACGTTCCCTGACTTGGCTCTGTCTGTTGCATTATGCATTGTTGTTGCCTGTTCCTCTGCTGTTGCTGTTGTTGTTGTAGCCTGGAAGCAATTTAGCCGCGATCATGCATGAATCTTGATTAGATATTCAACGAGAAATAATTTGAAAATGATGACAGTTCGCGATAGGCGAGCGAGCGAGCGAACGAACGAACGCGCGCGTAGACAATCTAGCCGAAATAAAAGGAAGGACGGCTTGAGATCAGTCGAGAGTAGAGCCTAACACATATACCGTATATACTGTCTATATAGCTAGCGGGAGAATTTTTAATAACTCACTGAGACAGTGGGTGGAGCATGCCTGGGCTCATGACAATTGCAGCTGAAGCTATAACTCTTCTCTCAACTCTTTACTCTTCGAAGTACTTTTCATAATATACGTGTATGGAATATCCGTACTTTTTAGACAATTGCAGTTGGAACTACATATAAATTCAGACTAAGTCTTTGAATCATATAAAAAATTAATAAAATAAGGAAAACTTCTAATCAACTCCCAATAAGGCCAAATGGAATCAAGGAATAGAAGCATATCCCATATTAGCTAAAAATCTCCACTTTGGAATACCTCTAATCCTCCTACATACAATTCCAGCATATCTATACTCTATAGCTATAGGCAAACTTCATAATAAACCCGCTAATCCAGCATGGACTCACCCTACTTTCATGACAATTGCAGCTGGATAAGCCATCAAATACTTAAGGCCAAAATCAGCTGGGCTATTGGCCAAAAACGGTTTCCGCTGGACGGGCGGTCGTCTGGTTGGTTCATTCGCTTGGCAGTCAATTCGTGCCACAAGCTTTCAACTCAACAGATTCCACTCATTTGATATCGCTGTGGTGGCCAGAGAGTCGCTAACCAAATGAGAGATGAGCCAAATTGTGACTTGACATCACGGCCAAACAGACGAAAGCGTTATTAAATGAAATTCACGAAAAAGTTTTGCTTGCGGCATAGAATAAGTTTTCAAGTAAAGCAGCAGCAGGTTCAATAGTTCATAAAGTATATATTTTATATAATATTTATAAAAAGCAAGGCTATCCTATTCATATTCGGGTTTAATAAACACATCTGCCTTTTATATTTAATTTCTGAGTTATTCAACTATTTTCCATATCTCTCATACCCTTGTCTTGTACTATAAATGCAATTTCCCTAACTATATTTCCAACTTCTCATGCCTAACACAACGTTCTTTCTTCAATTTCAGTTGGGAATCACAGTCAAGTGACTGAGGAGCGTGTTGCCGCCTGTCAACGCTTTGGCTCAATGCTAAGCAAAAATAAATCAAGTGAAGAGCCGAACTCAGCCACACAGACAAACAGACAATGGCCCACTTTGAGCTGAGTTCTGAGAAGCTAAAATAAAATGGGAGATACCAAGAGGAGTATCTAAGCCGAAATTCAACTGAAGCTGAATGCACAAATGATCGATGGCAGCCAATGGACAACGTGCTGCAGTTACAACAGCAACAACAACAAGAGACAACAACAACAATAGCAATATGAAAAGATCATAAGCATCAGAAACGTTTCAATTCATTACGCGTGCGACGAGTCTATTACCACGGCTGGGGACCTGCGGACCTGGGTACCTGGTCTGATTGACTGGTCGGAGCAGTTCGTCCGTCTGTCCATCAGTCCGTCACTCGCTCGAGATTGGCCCGTTCGACTTTATAACAATCACAAATTATGGGTTTGCGAGCCGCACAGCGCTGAGAAAATGATCTTGTAGATTTAACACTGATAGCCACAGTGGACAGTACAGTGAATCAATAAGACAGATTGGACTGTGATATACCCTGTAACTAAACTCAATTTCAATGAACTATGGATTTATTAAGTTAATCGATAATTATAATGCAGACACAAGCCAGTTGGCCAATGGAATACCTTGTAATTAGTGAGTTTCTTCTGTTTTCTCTGTATGATATGATCATATTAGTATTAAATGATGGCTGGGTTTTCTAAAAACAAAAGAAATATTCGTATGATTTAATTGCTGTGGAGGAAATCTAAAAAGCAACTTGGTTAGCTATATCACATATAGTTCATGAGCTATATATGTAAAAGGCGAAGGCTAAAATCGATATTTATAGATTTTGTATAAGAATTTAAAGCAAATGTTTAAAAGAGATGTAAATTCTTTAAAATGTAATACCAGGCGCGTAGCCAGAAAATTTTTTCGGGGGGGGTTTTCAGCAAATATTAAATACACATATTCGTACTTAATAATATAATGGATGACCTTTATTTCAAATTTTTGTTCTATAAAAGAATGTCTATTTTCCGACTTGTTTTCGCCATTTCGTTCAAAATATCCTCTGGAGTGACTTCAATTTTAGAGTGGATGTTGAGCTTCCGACTATTTCGGGGGGGGGGGGGGGGGGGGGGGTTTGAACCCCCGAAACCCCCCCTGTATACGCGCCTGTGTAATACTATAGCAGAAGCTAAAGAACCTGTAAAACGATAATTAATTTGAACACTTCTATATAAAATCTGATAAGTTGAACTATTCAATCAGCTAGACTATACGCCCATCTATAACTATATTCTATTCACAGGGTATTATAAACTATGGCATTGCGCCGCTGCTGCTGCCGCTGCCGCTGCCTCTACCGCCAGACTAGACCTGACTCGTGGACCAATCGGAACAGGTTCCATTTAGTTGGCATCAGCATTCTTGGCCGCCACTTGGCCGCATGATTGATTGCCCCTTTGACGACTCGCTGCCACTCTGTAACCTGCCACAACTTGGAGAACTCCAGCAACTGCCAACTGCCAACTGCCAACTTCCAACTTCCAACTGGCAACTGGCTATTCGAATGAATGGCTCATCTTTGTGGCACTCGTTGCTGTTTGTGCTAAAGTAATTTACACCAGAGCCGCGACATACAATGCGGCTGCCGTTGGCCAAGCGTCATGTTCTACACCAAAACTGCCGCTGATCTGACTGCCGTTGTAGCTCTCCTACTCCAACTCCAACTCCAACTCCATCTGCTCTCTCCCATCTCTGTCCATTGTCCCCATTGTCCAGCTGAACATGCGCGCTGCACATTTCAAATTCTTTATGGGCCCTTACACGACAATTGTCAACAAGCGCGAACAAATTTTCGACTGAGCGAACGAACGAACGAACGAGCGAACGACCGGTTCTCTCTGCTTTTGGGGTCTAAGCTCCCTCCCTCCCGTTTCCTGCTGCTCCATTCAGCTGATCTTCAGCGGAAATTTCGCCATGCGGTGTCGGTGGGCGGTTTGGTTTGCCTCGAAAATGAAGAAATTGAAGACAAAAACAAGCAACAACAACAACAATAACAACAAAAGCGGCGCACATGTGATACCCTGTACTAAGAAGCACAAGCACAGAGCCAGGAAAACGTCAGAGCTCAACGAGGGTTGTACAATAAGTGTACATCTGCTTGTACTGAGAAGGCAATAGCAGAGCTTTTTGATTTGGTTTAAGTACTTTTGATATTTATTATATATTCATATTTTTTTGGATATTTATTATATATTCATATTTATTTATTTGTTACTCCGATACAATATTATTAAAAAATATGTAAAATATTTTATTTTAATACTACATTATAATACATAATAAATTAGTATCTGCAAAGTCCAGCTCATGGATATAAAAAAAATATAATAAAAATTCTATGGGTTCCTATTTATTTATTTTATTTTAAATTTATACAAAGGAAAGAAACAGAGTTTCATATCTATTGATGATAAATTTTAATTAGTACGATCAGACTAAATTTCCTAATTCTGTAGATCCAGTAGGATATGTTGTTTACATTGAAAGATAGTTAAGAATATAGATCATACACATATAAACATACAATAGAAACCTCCCTGGCAAAGTGGGAAGGCTTAAAAGCGAACACAGAGAATAAGAGAGAGAGAGAGCAGTGCAAATACAGCAAGAGAGACAGATAATAAGAGATAAGGACAGAGAGACAGAGAGTAACATAAGAGAAAGAGAGAGAATGATAGAGAGCGAGAACGAAAGAAAACAGCGACAAAAGTTGAGCCAGCTTCCGGGTTCGTGATTTTCGTTTTGTCCTCTGCCGATGTCAGTTGTTGCTGTTATTGTTGTTGTTATTGTCAGTTGCTGCTGCTGCTGCTGTTGTCAGTTGCAGCAGTTGTCGTTGTCATTGTTTTGTACACATCTCATGGCCATAAAAAAAAAAAATTGTGAACTACTTGGTTAAATTTTTTGGGGGAAATTGTGGAAAAACATTTTCAAACATTTCGAAACTCCAAAGGAAACTCCTTACAAAGGCTAACTCTTTTTTTTTTCCTAGTTGTTGCATTGTTTTTGTTTTGTTTTTTTTTTTGGCTCGAACAACTGACAATTTAATTTGACCAGAGGACCAGAGGATCGAACGCTCGCCTGTCTATAGAAGGAGTATTAAACGTGACTGCCAATTGACTTCCATTCAATTTTGCTAAGGCACGCAAATATCGTGAGGCTTTGGCTGCATTTCTACCTGGCTACCTGGAAAACAAAACCAAAACAAACGAAAGTTTCGATTTCGTGTTGAACTCTATCAAATTTGTTATTGCAAAACTAGAAATTGCAATTGACGACATTTGTGGCGAACTTCTCTTCAGTTGGCTCCAGCTGAACATCGCGAAACAATTAAAACTGGTTTCAAGACTCGTTGACGGCTTATTGAATGAGCTCTAATTAGAATTGAATTTCGTGCAATTTGTGGCAGAGGGCGGTGGCATTAGCTAATGCTCACCCGCAGCTCGATGAGTCCAATTGAAAGATCTTCAATTACGGCCACAGCCCGTCCGTCCGATGATTAATGATGTGCGGAACGTGAAATATTCATTATACTCACTCTCTCTCTCTCTCTCTCTGTCTCTCATCAATCTAAGTAGCCTTAATGCGAAACGAACGAGTAATCGTAGCTGGTTAGTTAATTAGAACAGCTACGATAGATTAATATAGATATACATTATATATATTGAAATTGATGTATCTAGAAATTAGTTAAACATTTTGTTGATCTATGCATTCCTTATTTATTATACATTAGAACGAGCTTTTTTTTTAATAATATTTCTATTAAATTTCAAACCCCATTGAAAATGTAATATTATAAAACAAAGCATCTATAATTATGTATAATTTTTCTCATAAAGTTTCCATAGACTTTGTCTGGAATGTCATACCGGATATTTGTTGTTTAAATTTTGCTGATGTGATTGTAGTCTGGATATTGTTATTATATTATAGAGATGTCGTATTACTTTACCTTCACAAGTTCTTGTTTTTCGGCAAGATAATTTATATGAATTGAAGATTGTTGTATGATAACTACATATGTATATGATACGATTTTTAGCTTGGCCTGATATTTAGATTACAAGTTTCATAGCAATCTCAAACCTGTATAAATATACATGCTATATGAACTGTCTAACTTTGTTTGTATGTATACGATTCCATTTCTACTAAAAAAAAGATCATCTTGACATTACAGATGATATTACAAGCATTTAAAACACCTTTTTCGGGCATTCACAAGAGTTTTTCGTTTTCTCTTGAGCTAAATAAGGAAATTCGCTTTTACAAGCGCAAATTTCAGAGTTACAAAAAAAAAAAAAAAAAATACAACAACAACACACACCAATACTAAGAAAGGAGACAAAATAAAAAGGTTTTGCATATAGAAAAACAACGCGCTAAGTACACATAGTACATATCTTTCCATAAACAACAACGATCTCACAAGGTTGTTGTTGTTTTTGTTGTTGTTTGGTTGCTAAGTTTATGGCTGCTTATGCAAATGCAAATGCTGACTTTACTATATATATGTGTGTGTGTGTGTGTGTGTGTGTAGAGTGTGCGTAAAAACGTTTTGCGCCATTTGTTCACAATGGTGCGACGTTCGTTGTATGCTGTGGTTGTTGTAGGTTGTTCACTGCTGCTGCTGTTGTTGTTGTTGTTGTTGTTGTGGCTGCGGCTGCCTGCTGCCGATTCCAAAAGCGCTCGCTGCCGTCATGTCCAGTAATTAGCATAGCACAGAGTCGCATTTGTCTTTGCTGTTGTTGTTGTTGTTGTGGTTGTTGCAGTTGCGACTTGACAACTGCGGCGCTTTGTTTGTCTGCCATCTGCTGGCCCCTGTCGAACAGCACCCCCCCAACCCTCAATCTACAACTCCAAATCCACATCACGTGGGTTGCTGGTCTCATCAAATATTGTCACACGCTGCATTTGGCATTTGGAAGCTAAACGTCTACAGCAGCTGGTCGAGTCTTAAGTCTTAAGCAACCTATAGTAGCTATTATTGGAACTATTCAATGACCATAAATTTAACTGAAATTTTCAGCATAGTTAGTGTGTGATATTCTAAAGTGGAATAGATAATCATAACACTATATTTTATGAATTCCAACTTTATAATGAATCATGTTTGGGTAGATCTTATGAGAATACTCTAGAAATATAATAAGACTATTTCGTAATAGCTAGAATATTAAACTCGCTTAATATAACTCAAATATATGCACTTTAAGAGTCTATAGCCTATCTTATTTTATAAAGGAACCCTTTTAAGACGATGAATTCTATTGCAATTTTGCATAATATATTATTTTGAGCATATGAAACATTTCAGCAGTCCCACATTCAATAAACTCCTCTGACAATCCAAAGGTCTTCTCTCAAGGCAGCCTTAAACCTTACACGCCCTCACAAAGTTCCTTTCGCTCCGAAGTTATAACAATTTCAGAGCAATTAAGAAATTCGGGTAATAATAATAAAAATCAAAACACTTTTCTAATGAGCATAAAGTGGGGCAATATTTTTTTTTTTTTCAGATTTCGCGAGGCGATTTGATGTTGGTTTTCTTTTTCAGTCGGTTTTTTATTTGTTGTCTGATGCGCCGCCAGCAAATGAAAATGCGCCATGTTAAACGTGGGCTCATTTTTGTTTTTATGGCCAAGACAACAAACACACACACATACATACACTCGCAACACACACGACACAACATGCACAGCAGTTCGACTGGCATTTACAACATGCCTACAACGTGGTAATGGCAGCCCCACAGCCTACAACTCAGCCTCTGCCAACAGTGTCCGCCCCGCCTCCTCTCCAGCCTCTACCTCTGCCCCTATCTGAGCTGCAGCCTCGGCCTCCTGCACCACCTCAGCCACAGTTGCCAGTCCACACTCCTCCTCAGCTTCAGTCCACATCTCAGCCTCCTTCTCAGTCGCTCTGCCTCTACCACAACCTCATCTGTGTAGTGTGTGGCGTCTTGGAATACCAAATTTTATAGCGGTACACTGTAAAATATTTTACCACAGCCGCCGCGTCGTCGAGGAGGAGTCAGTATTTTTTCTCTCTCTTTTTTTTTTTTGGATTACGCTACGTGCGGGGGCGGCTGTGGTTTGTGTTGTTGTTGTTGTTGTTTTTATAGCCGCCCAAGTTTTCACTCTATGGCGACCGCCTCACAACAACAGCCCATATTCATTGCAATGCATGCGGCACTATAATTTATAACAACAACTGAATAACACTGCCTAAAGGCGCACCACGAATATGCCCAATGCCCAATGCCCAACTTCAAACAGCGAATCGCTAACTGCAAAATGCGAACTGCCAACTGCCAACTGCCAAATGCTGAGAGCTGCGAGCCAAGAGCTGAAAGCTAAGAGCTAAGATCTGCGCACTGCATTCAGCATCTCCAAAGTCGTACGCGCTGCTGCGTTCCATCCTTTGTGGATAAAATTGCAGGGCATTGTTTGAATTTTCCGTCTTTTCTATTTTGCTTTTTACGGGCTATTGTATACTCTAATCGAAAATGGGAAAGGAAGTGAAAGAGGGAGTCTTAAAAGTGCGTCAGTCAGAGAGAGAGAGAGAGGCAGATAGAGACAGCGAGAAAGATTATTAGATTATGAAAGGTAGACAGAGAGAGACTCAGAGAATAAGAAAGAGACAGAGACAGAGAGAAAATGTCCCCTCTATTGTTTCTCTATGCTCAGTACTATTATAGACTATTTAATTAATATGAGAATCACATAGAAGGTTTTATAAAATATTAAATAAATAATTCTCAACTAGAAATGTTTAAAATTCCACCCTAAAATCTAATGCTTTTGAAGAGTATAAAAATTTCGTTGAATTCACACAGAATCATAGCGCTTTTGTTACTTTTCATTCACCTCCCCCCGCTTACCGCCTCCACCCACTGTGCAGAGAGTCGAGTGGCAGGCACGCCTCTATCTGCAATGTGCGATCTATTGCGACGGTCGCTTTCCTTTGAGCGGTACGTAGCCAATCTGTAGCGGGGGATGGGGAGAGGGAGAGGAAGGGGATAGCAATAGAAGATTGAAGCTAGAGCTGGAGCTCTGTTTAAACGGCGAGATTGATAGCAGTTGACGTCTGTGGCTTTGGATTTGGGTGCATTCACTGACAAAAGTCTGTGAATAGTGAATAGTGAATACATTTATGATATGCCAGGTGAATTATGGCGAACGTAATGCTGCTCCATTTGATCTGAATAGGTCGCAACGCAAACAGAGGGAGTGTGTGTGTGTGTTGGAGGGAGATGGCAACCGGTTTAGGTATAGCTCAACTCTCCTCCTGCGCTCTCTTGATTTATAGGAAGCGATTGTGCGTTTTGCAAATTACGACAACGATGTCGGCAACTCTCAAGTGTGTGTGTGTGTGTGTGTGTGTACTCGTTATTATTAATAATAACTGAGTGCAACATCATCATCATCATCATCTTCTACAGCAGCAGCAGCAGCAGCAGCAGCAGCAGGATGAAGGTGCATGCCATGTCTTCGCTTGATTGAATCTTTTATGTGTCTGCGGATTTAGAAGCAAAGCGTTGACCAGAGTATTGAAATTAAATATTTATTAAATTGTCGACAGCAGCAGGAGCAGCAGGAGCAGCAGCAGCAGCAGGAGCACACAATACCATATAAATCAGCTTAAAAACTATTCAATGAATATTCCAATCAATGGCCAACCTACAACACTTTGTCTGCATGTTGAGCAGGAGGCAGGCGGCAGGCAGGAGGCGGTACTAAGTTGATGAGCTTTTGTACAACAGAAACTGACCTCTGCTACATATGCAGGAAATTAAATTTCAGTTGAGCTGCTTTTTTTGAATAAATATATATAAGATTGATCTACTTGCTATGGACTATACAAAATAATAAAAATAAATAAATAAATATTTATAAATTTACTATATATACTATATATACTTGATCTTAGGGCATACAGAATTCAGTTGACTTTAGCGAATCAATGAAATTATGAAAATCAAATGAAAGGCATAAAAGTGAACCTGCACTTGTCGAGTTTTAATTGAAGCCATAAAGAAACAAATTGCTGTCTAGCTGAGCATAAAATTTTATGCTTGAGCTCAAATTAAATGGCTCAACTCTTCACAAATATATGCACACACTTATGTATATACATATGTATATATATTCTACATATTCGCCAGGACAACTGATGAGTGGAAGCTGCTGCTCGTCCACCTTTTGCTACCGTCTTGCGGGCAGGTCAGTCAATGGCCTCGGGTTACATTTGACCAATTTCGACTGGGAGGCAGATTTTGCTTTTGAAAAGTACAAATTGAGGTGCACGCACACAAGACTCAAGTGTGTGTGCGTGAGTGTGTGTGTGTGTGTGTGTGCGTCTGGATTGCAAGTTAGTTTAATTAATTCAACATCGAAGACTGTTAACATGGACCGACAACAAACTGCAGTTTGACAGTTTACCTGAAAGAGGTGTATATGGCAAGCACTTGTCGTCAGTCAGTTGAATAGACATAACAACCTATCTACCTCACTCTCTCTCTCTCTCTCTCACTCCCTCTCTCACTCACTCTTTTTACACATAAACAAAGCACAGAAAACCAAAGAACTTTGACTTCTTTGACCCGCTGGAGACTAGAGATGCTTCAATTAGCACTTTGGACACAGATATTAGTAGCAAAGAAGAAGAAGAAAGGCATAAGACATAAGAAGGTAAACACACAGTTACTCACACAGATTTAATAGCATCTTCATCTCTGGCGGCTCATAAAACACTGAAAAACTTAAACCCTACGCGGTGAGGGCAGCTGCACCATAAAACATCTTTGAAATACATATAAATGTAGACTAAAGTAAAAACTAATTACGAACAAGTCATAAAAATAAAACACAAATCCCAAACAACCAAAGTGCGAGTCAAATGGTGTTGTTCAGCTTCACTTAATGGAGTTTTACTGTACAAAATTATGTGACAAATAAGATATATATATAATAATATAGATAGACAGCTAGATCTACAGATACATTTCTATATAAATATATTTTTTTGGAAATAACTTTTCATTTTTATCAGCATTTATTATCATTTTTGATTAAATTTTATATTATTTAACTATATCCAACCGATATATGTAGATATATAATATATATACAAATTATAAAGAATAGGTATATACAGACTATATAACAGTTGTATATGAGCATCAAACCTAATTATATATAAATTACACTTGAAAAAAATAGGCACTTTCTTGACTGATAAGCAATAATAGAATATATATTTCTATATATTATTTATTATATAAAATTTATCAATTTTCGTTTGATTCATTTATACATATATATGAATCAACAAAATTTATAAATTAAAGCCGTTACAATAAATAACAATACTGATAAACCATAATATATATAAATAATATTAAATATGTATATTACACAAAAATTTTAAGGATTTTAATCAACTTGAACTGTTATAAATATTTCTATATTTTTATAGAAAGGAAATTGGTAAATGAATTTAAAAAGAGATTCAAATAATAATTAAATTAAATATGAAATGCAACAGAAATAAAGAATAAGAAGATTAATGTAAGAATATTAATAATATAGAGTGAATGTGGCTATGACTAGGCAAATGTTTCAAAAGACTCAACTTAAAAGTGAGATTTTATTTTCATTTATAATAACAACCTAATCAAGCTGATCTTTTCGAAGTTTTCCATAGATCGATTGCAATTGAGTATATGTATATAAATAAATAGAAAATATATTATATATTAGTCTTGAAAAATAAAACCTAAGCTAACATAAAATTCTATTATTGTGGCCCAAGATCTAAGCATATTTTGGACAATCTAGTGATCTTTAATCTTACACGAGACTCAAGTGCAACATATTTTATTACAATCAACATATAAATCTGTTGGAAATAACACACTTTGATGCAAAAATCAACTGCCACATATTTCATATATGGTTTATATTGTAGCATCATAATTTTTGTTTATGATCTGTTGAGCTATCAGTTTTTATGATAGATGCCAGCTAGATTCAAAGGGTTTTCATAGTTAGATGGACAGACTTATACTCTTGTATTATTTTTAGTTTAACTAATATTGATCATAGTTAGGGTTATCCAACTTTGCCTGATTGATCGTCGCTGTTACCGATGCGATGCGGCGATACGGCGATCGTCGATCGATTGCGAGTGGATCGGTCAGTGAAATAAATTGTTGCTACACGTATAAGACATCGTGTACGACAAGTTAAGACAACGATCAATGCGCCTCCGAGCTTCGAGAAAGCCAAAAGGAGCATCGGCCACAGAGCATCATGCGGTGCCATGCCACATCGCAGAACAGCCACTTGGCAGGAAGAGAGTGCAGATGCAACATGGCATGGGCATGGAATGGAATGGAATGGGGCATGGGTACGATAGAAGGCAGACTCTGGTATCGTCTCTCTCTCTTTACGTTTGTGTGAGTGTGTGTGTGTGCGTGGACATTATTGCGCAGTGTCTATATCATTAATTAATTTAATCACTTCTACATGATTTCGTTGTACGCTGCCAGCGGCTTTTGTGGCAAGCATTATTAATATTGAAAACTGATTCTCTAAGGGGCATTGGGAAAGCCCCAAACGCGTAATCTAAACAAATATTCAATATAAAATAAATTCATATACATATTTATATGCAGCATCCCGTTCCAAAATAAGAAATATAAAAACAAAAACCTAATCAATGCGGCAAGCAGATTTATGAATATACAACGTATGTTCGCTTATCAGTGGCGAGAGCGAAGACTGATTCAAAAGACTTTTAAAATAAATTTTTATGATCTTTTTTTTTTTTTTGGTTCGTATAGCGATAAGAAATTGAACGAAATCGGACTGAACGACTGAATTCAAAATCAGATCCGAATATGCGTTTCGAGCTCACTTTCAATTTTTCTAAAGGAAGAAGCTGTCTTATCTCTTAAATGGGAAACCAAAATAGATGGCGCATATTTTTTTTATTATGCTCAACTTACGTTCGTTTCCAGTTCTCAATTATGGGCACTTTTGATCATAGATAAGATTTATTGAGCTGCATCTGTTTACTGTTTTTTATATTTTGTTTTTATATGGTATTCTTTCAAATTCACACAGCTAATGCACTTTTGTGCATGAGCCGACGGCTATTTAATTTTCTCACTGTGCGACGCACTCCGATATTTATGGGAGGGGAAATGCGATTTTTTTCAGCCGAAGGCAACAACAAACTTCAACGGCGACAAGAACAACAATAATAACAACAACTACAGTAGTAGTAGAATAACTCAACTTTTTCTGTAATCCGCGTGTCGCGCTCAACGTTCATGGGCTCCAAAAACCGGACTGAATCGCTTCGTCTTGAGGCTGTGACTGAAGCTCAAAACTAAGTCGAATTGGCGTCGGCGTCGTAGTCGTTGCTGCTGCTGCTGTTATTGCTACCTCCCAACCAACTGGTCAGACAGAGAGCGCATGCTTGCTGTCGCCGGCAACAACACAAAGTAACTCATGCAGCCACAGCTGCGCTCTCCTACGCTCAAATGCGCTCTCTTGGTCCGTGGCTTAAGCACACGCGCTCAATTACTCACGCGCTTACGCGCTCTCTCGCTCTGGCTGATGCTTTAGCATGCGCCTGTTGCTATCGCACACTAATACACAAGCCTTTGCCGGTGAGCTTCAAAAATGTAAAGCGAATTAAAATTTGTAAATGAAAATAAAGAGAGCGCTAGTGCTGCCACTTAACAAGTTGATAAAAAATGTATTAAATTTATTTAAAGTTTATGCAAATAGCAACATTTTACTTTTATTAATATGTGAAAAATTCTCAAAGCATTCGCTCAACATTTTCAGCTATCTGGCAACCTCGCCAGCATAAAGGAAGCCTGGCGCTTAGAGCTTGTCTCTTCAGGCTGCATAGGCATGCATGAGCGACAGAGATGGCTGATGCAGCAACACGTGCTCTTATCAGTTGAGTGAACTAAGCACAAATTGAGTGAAAATCTGAACAGACAACTGATAGCGAACGACTTCGGCTCGTTTGAGTCATTTTGTGTTCGTTGAATTTGAGCTGAGTACGCCTTGGCTTATTATTATTTTATTTTATACTCTTCGTGTGTTGTTTTTGCTTAATTTTATTAGATGCTGGTGCAGTGCAGTTGTGCTTTTTGTTGCTGTTGCTGTTGCTGCCGTCATTGTTGTTGTCTGCGGTCATTCGTCCAGCTGGGGGTTGCATTTGGCCAGCAGCCACGTTGGCCACTCACAGAGCTCTAATTGGTCAGCAGCAAACATTTTATGTGCCAGACAACGGGCCACTTAAAACCAACGCGAAAGCCCCTATTTATTTGAGAATTATGTGAGAAGGCAGCAGAGATGTGTACAGCAGAGGGAGGGGGGATTCATAATTTATCAATCGACTTTATATGATATTTAAATGCACTAAAATGCTGGAAAGAGTTGAGTTAGTTATATTAAATATACAGTAGAATCCGGTTATAACGACTCCGCTTAAAGCGTCCAACCGGTTATGTCGACGAAAAATTTTGGTCCCCAGACAAACATTTCTGAGCAAACTTATAAGGTTATAGCGACATCCGGCTATAACGACGCAAAAACGACGGTCCCTTGAGTGTCGCTATAACCGGATTCTACTGTATATATCTCGCTTTAAATAGCTATTTATATACGAAAAAAAAAAAAAAAATTCTTTGGTTTTATAATATGAATATAATAATTTGTTATTCAATTAATAATTCTTTTACCATGCCAAACTAAATACAAATCATTTTTTATGCCATGTATATTTAATATAACTCTCTATATAAGATATATGTAGGATACTTTTCCCCGTTGTATTTTATATTCTATCGAAAAAGTCCTCTACTATTATCCAACAGCTTCTTCAAATTTGAATTGCCCGCCCCAGGAAACTAATCAAAATTTAAGCACTTTGGCAGCCACCTGAACAATTGCCAACCTTATCAGAGATGCTCCAAGAGCAAGAGCGAGAGAGAGAGAGAAAGAGAGAGAGGAGGATGCTGCGCCCCAACTGACCAAAGTGCAAAATGACCATTACGCACCGCTGTGAGATTGTAATCTAAGATCTCGTTATTGGAGCAGGGATTTAATTAGACAAATGTGCGCAATTTGTAATCCCATTTTTCAGCTGACGACCAACTTGGAGGAAAGCCAAATGTGAAATGGTGTTGAAAGAGAAAGAGAGAGAGGAAGAGGGAGAGGGAGCGGTGCACAGATTGATAGAGATGGCGATAAAATTGGTAAGGAAAATGGGAAAATGCGCAAAATATGTGCAAATGTGCAGCATGTGGACAGTGGTCATTATTTTAGTTACGGGGCAGGTACAACTTACGAACTACTATTTGGCAACGAGAGAGGTGTGTGTGTAGTGTGTGTGTGTGTGTGTGTGTCAGCAGGCGGTCCATGTTGAGCATGTTCAGGCACAAAAGCAACGACACAAAAAATGAGATTTGCTGACCAATGGTCATTAAAGCACATTTACAATGTGTGGCCGGGGACCAGGGCCAGCGTCTGCTTCGGCTGCGTGGCGGTGGCATGCAACCAAATGAGGCAGCCAGCCAGGCAGGAGGCAGCTTGGCAGCAGACACTTTTGGCTTTGGCCAAAGACAAGCGATCAAATCGATGCCGAAATTAATTTATCTGCTCGCTACCTAAATTTGACAAATTGCAAATGTATTTGAAATTGACTGCAGAAACAGAAACACAAACGGACACACATAGAAAGAGGGAGGAGTGAGAGTGAGAGGGAGACAATCTTACTATTAATGCAGTCAATTAATCTTATCAAGCTGTGAACTTTTGCGTAGATTTTTTTACATTTTACATGCCTAGACAGAGCGGGGCGAGCGGGCGGACGGGGCAAACTTTACAGCATTTGGTGGCGCAGCATCCACTTGATTGCGCTAATTGGACGCGAATGATGGGGCGCAACGCGTGATATACATATACAGCAAAGAAGGGGGGGACACAGAGCCAGAGGGAGGGCAGTACAGACGATGATGCGGCAGCTGCGGTTGCTCCACGATGACAAGATTTTCATTCATTCATGAAAAATAATATTTAACTCGTTCAATGAGGCAACAAATAAGAGAAACAAAATACGCTGACCGACCGGAAGTTCTTATTCTTGATTGCAAATTGCTAATTGTTCGAGAATTATAATGAGTGAGTGTGTGTATGAATAGAGTGGGTGAGTGAGTGTGCTTGTGTGTGGGTGTGCGTGTTTTTCCTAGAAATGGGTGTCATGCTATGACTTTAGAGAAATTGATGAGAATCACATAGAAGAGCAAACATTGAGAGAGAGACAATATCTGATCATTTAAAATGGAAAACGGAAAGTTAAGAAATAATAAATTCCTAATATAACCCTAAGAGAAAACGGCTTTGTATAAGAGTTCTTGACTGTAAATCCTATAAATAAATTCTTCAAATTGATAAATAGTCATATATATTAATATAATTCACAAAAACAAACTTACATTGTATACAAATTGTTTAACCGCTGTAATCTTGAATAAAAATCGTATAAAATATGCCAAGAGTAAACTGATTAGAAAATAACCAAGTTTGTATTTTGATAACAGTTAATACACTTTCAAATTTGTCAGATTAAAAATAGGAATTTTGAATAAGTAATGCGAAGTCTACTAAGCGAAAAATGAAGATAGAGAGAGAGAGAGAGAGAGAGAGAGAGCGAACAAGAGAGAGATCGTGAGTAAGGGAGTCAGCGAAAGGTAAAGAACAAGGACGGAAGACAGAGAAAGGCGAACGCCAGAGAATCAAATATAGATAAAAAGATGAGAATATAGATAAAAAGAAGCATACTCTCAATACAAGTATGTCTGAGATATGGATAGAGAAAGGGCCAGAGAATTGCTTTAAGGGAGAGAAAAAGTGCGAGACAACATGAGTTAGGGTGTTCGCAAGTATTTTAATGTGTGTGCACAAACGCGTCTTTGTATGTGTGTGTGTGTATCTAGTTTATAGCGCCCAAGTCAAGTTCAATAGTGTTAATTGAAGCAAAGGGTTTTCCTCTACAATGACAAGCCGCAGCATTTCCGTTTTGCAGTTGACGCAGCTGCTGCTGTTGTTGCTATTGTTGTTGCTGGCACAGTTAGTTCAGTTGAATTCTGCGCCGTTGCCTTTATTGAGCTGGGCTTCGGCTTGGTTCAGAGTTCAAATGCAGGCAAAAATATGTAAATGCAGGGCGCTTGCGTGTCGGGTCTATAGAGGGGGTCTGATTTGCTTTTACTTCTTGGTTCTAAAGCGATTACAAAGCAACAACCACAGCAGCAGCAGCAACAACAACTGCAACAGCAGCAGGAGCGGCAGCCACATCAATTTCGGGCACTGGGAACGGGTCACGAGGTGCCGCTGTTGAGATTTTGTAGATGGAGGCGGAGCTGAGCTGCAGTCTAAACGCTTGTTAAAGGGCGCGCTTGAAATTGAGGCGCTTATTGCTGCTGCCGCTGCTGCCGCTGCTGCTGCTGTGTGGTTTAGCAAGCAACCGCAAAAACAAATCAACCATGCAGGCAACAAGTCAGCTAGTCAGCCAGTCAGCCAGTCAGCGCGAAAATCCAAATTCGATTTGCAATTTTCGCGAGTTGAGTAAACAATTTTGAATGAAATGCAAGGCTAAAGCCCAGCGGGTAGATGCAGAGGGGGAGGCCCTGGTCCAAGTAGATGGCATGGTTTGGCATGTGTTGATTGGCAATTTCATGGCAGCCACAATTTGCACCTCATCAACATTGGCCATGATGAAGATGATCTTCCATCTTTCTCTTGCCTTGCCAAATCGTTCAATCAGTTGAGCCAGAGGTTTTGGGCCACAAAAGGTTGGCACGTGCAAAAAAATACAAAAAAAAAAATGTGTCCCAAATAGTTAAGCAACAATTTCTCTATCAAGCAACCAGGAAGTGATAATAACAGCAGAAACAACAACAGCAATATTCAGTAAAAATTGCTTAGATAAATAATGCATATCTCACGCACTTGAACCTCAGCTTTGAACCTCAGAGAAGATGCTGCACAGTCAACTCTATCTACCTCTCTCTCTCTCTCTCCCTGACTAGCTTTGGTCAAGCGTTTTAATGAAGAGGCCCAGATCCCATGGCCAGCACCGTAAGTAGCCCCCAACAATGGACGCTTCAGGCCAATTTAATGCGGCTGCGTGTCTTTTCGACTTTAGCTGGCATTTTTTCTGCTTTTCGATTTGGCGCGATTGCGCGCCGAACGTTCGATTTAATTTAGCGGCAGCAACTGCAGCGAACCCACACAAAAGATTCATTAAGTTTTCCGTTTGGCGTGTGGGCTTGGGGGCGCGGAGGGCTCTTAGATTTTCTCCTATTTACTTTTCCCAAGATCAACTTGCCTGCGGCTCAAAAGATTTGCGCCAAATTGACTGCATAGTCTTGGTCTGGGTCTAGGTTTTGGCTTGGTCTGGTCCGGTCTAAGCTGCAATTGAATGCATAGCTTTGATACACTTACAAAGAAGATATTACGAGTTCGTGAAGAAATATGTGCATTGTGATAGAAGAGTATAAGATGATTTGATCGTTATCGGCATCATCTATTGATTTCACAATGCTATATCGTAAGAGCTAAAAAATCGTAACTGTATTACATACTTGCCCTATAAAAATACTAGTTTGTTTATATATCATAAACAGCTCGCTGAAGTCCTTAAATATCAAGGGTATTTAAGCTTCGTTAAGGCGAATATGCTTCTCTCTCTCTCTCACTTCAATTACCGTTGCATTGATGCGGCGCCGATAGACGCTGTAGCTGAGCGCGGCGAAATGGATTCATTAAATACAAATTTTAGATTTTCGGTTCTTTATATGTGAGCGTGAGTGTGTCATTTTGGTGGCCCACATCGGTGTGCCAAAGTCAATAGCTGTGCTGGATTAATTAACAACGCATTACAAATTACAATTTCTGCTCAAGCAATAAAATTTTGGTTAATGAGCAAAGGCAACGACACGCAACAGAGGCGAAGACAGCTGCCGCACACCCTCGAAATTTACAATTATAAAATAGCTATGGTCTTTGGGGAAATGACACCACACGCACACATACACGCATATACTCACTCAAATACACAATAAATATAGTGCATTAAACAAGGGGTAAACAGTTTATTGCAAATCAAAAACAATGCAGCTGCAAGCTTTGTTATTGTTTGGTTTTGAGTGGCGGCATTACTCACCTGTATTTTTGCATATCACACTTATTACTGTTTTATGTTCATATATTCACATACGCACTTTGCACTCAGTTGTTAAAATTTGTATTTTAAGCTCATAGTTATTTATATTTACTTGTTTAGCTAATTTTTATTTGTTAGCTGCAATATCACGGAATATAGTCCAGTTCGGCACTGTGTGACCGTAGCGTAATAATTATTAAACAGCTGTTGCTGTAACATTGACTGTGGCGGTCGGTCGATAAAAAATTAATGCTACATTAACAGACGCGCAATTAAGCAAACATATTTTGCGGCTATACAACCTTAATATAGCGATTCATTTGGATCATTAAACTCTTCAAATTTATGCATTAAATCACTAACCAGATGGTACGATTATAATCTACTGGTATTAAAAAATTATTCGCTGATAAATAACAGCGAGGCTAGAAACAACATTAACAGCAACAGCTTTCTGCACAATTGCAGTGATATCGATGAATTTATAGTATCGAAATTAAAAACCATTTCAGTTTTAAGATAATTTAAAGCAAATGTATATAATTAGTTTTCTGGAATAAATAACAAGTTTGTATACTCAAAACGGGCCAATGACATGGCGACATTGAACTGCTGCCACAAAGCATTCCCAACATATTGCATGGAATATAAATAAGACATTTACATAGCCTGCACCAGCATAAACAACTCCTCCTTCAAGAAGTTGACATCAGCTGCTACGGGAGTTGGAATTGATGGTACCGAAAACAATAGAACTATGTTTGGAATCAATCTGAGCAAAAGAGAAGAGATATAGAAATACATTATTTACAAAATTTGTATCATGATGAGACTGAATATACGCACTTGCAGTCATATAAAGTCTTTTCCATGTCTTCCTCACTGAATTTACCGTCGCTGGCGGACACCAAATTAAACTCAAGGGACTCATCAGCTAGGCAAGATTGCACAAACTCAAATATATCGGATATCTTTTCATATACATTAAAGGTACCCTGTGTGGCATAGATAAATATTAAGTAAATATATATATAGATAGTAAAGCGCTATTGGATAGCTCACCTGAATATAGAGACCATTGGGAAATTTGACTCTTATCAGAGCATAGCGATACATGCGCAAAGTACGCTGCTCTTCCCGCTCCCTCATGGCCTTGGTCTTCAGTATCTGGGCGCTTTCGATTGCCTCGGCGCGCATCTGTTGCTCCCGCTTGATTTCTTCCGGTGAGATGCGATAGAAGTCATCCGGCAGGACAACGCGACGAGCCTGCGATGGCAGCAACACTTTAATATTGCGATCCAGCTCTAGCTGTATGGGCTCAGAGTTCTTCAAGGCATCCAGCAGCGTGGCTAGATCCAAACCCGGTTCCATCTGATCGCTTGACCACACGAGAAAGGGCTCGCCATCGATATCCACCTCATTGAATCCAGCTGCATGCAGCACATCCAATGCGCCATCCACATAGCGCACCTTATCACTGAAGATCTTGTTGGACATGCGAATCTTACAAAATTTCTCCTCATTCGGATGTTGAACGATATTCTCTAGATATTTGGTGAGCGTGGCAATGCAATCGTCTGCCCGTTCCTTGACATTGCAATTCTGTATGATCAAGCAGGCGGTCAGGCCGCGTTCGAACTCCAGCTGTTGGTAGAGAAATTCCTTGATTTTCTGCTTCCATGCCTGCTTGGGCAGCACTTCGTCGCTTATCAGAGGACAGCGAAAGAAGACGCCCTGGCAAGCCAAGTTTCGATTCTCCTGAGCTAAGGAGCTGGCGCTGGCAGAGCCAGTATTAGAGGTGTTGCTAGAGGACAACTCCTGTTTCTGTTTGCGCTCTGCTTCCAATTCTCTCTTCGCCTGCGCCTTAATGGCAGCCAGCGAGGTATTGAAGTCCTTCGTGTCCTTGCGTTCGATGCGTGAGAGTGCCGCGTTTGCTGCAGCACGTGCCTCATTGCTCAGCTCGTTACGTCGAGGTGGGACATAAGCATCCTTGTCACGCTTCGACGAGCTGCTCGACGGTGCATCGGGCTTTGGCTCATTCAGCTTATGACCCTGGCCCATGCCGCCGCCCAATCGCATCTGCAAAGTAAACAGATTATAATATACGATTTGAATATTTATTTAAGGCTTACCTTGAAGGCGGCCTCCTCCTTCTTTTTGGAAAAGAAACGCTTGATTTTGGACATGATCTTAAATTCTGGGTGAATGCTCTTTCGGCAACTTCAATTTGGCCACAGATAATTTGAGCTCTTCAATTTCCTTTAAAGTGCCTAAAAAAGAATTTCGCCGAAAATTTAACGATATACTTGCTACTATTTTTAAATTCATATGTATTCTTTAACAATCGTACTCACTCGGCCTGACAAACTTTTCAGTGATCACACGACCGTACACGCCCCACGCCCACCCAATTAGCACACCTGTCCCAAGTAATAGTATTAGGAGCACCTTCAGCAACGTTGCCTGTAATGCTGTAAACTCAACGGGACTTTGCCACTGCCAATGCCAGTCGGCAGCGAAGTTGATCAACTCGCTGTAAAATTGGACAACAGCTTGTAGAGCGACGCCAGAGAAGTGCTCAACTTGTTGGGCGAAAGCCTGTAGGGTTGAGTTCAGGGTGTTCACATATATCTCATAACTCATTGGCCTGGCCGAGAGATACTTTTAGGCTCAAGTATTTATGTACTGACGTGGATTTTCTTTGTTTTCAACTACTTTGTTTACGTTTTACACATTTTTTTCGAGCACACACAAAAATGACTCGCAGCTGTCTGACGTCGGTTCAATAATTAATCGTTCTATTCGATTATCCGATAGCTTTTTTTGCTATAATCACTTAACTTCAGGCTGTTAAACTCGAAATGGTGCTGCTATACTTTCCGATTAAAAACTAGTCGATAGTTGGCCGGGGCATTCAAATTTGATCAGTTAGTTTTAATTTGTGTATAAATTGTAGAGACTTGTGATGTATAAACGCAAGTATTTGGGCTATACGTATTTGCTTTTATTTTTTAAAAATTTGTTTACTAAGTTCACAAAAATATGCGCACCTATATGAATAAAACATTGCTCTCTATTCGATTAGGAATAATTAACATGTAATATTTGAGACTTTATATTAACATTTATTTAACAGCACACTGTTACTGTTGCCACATAAAAGTTGCCGATAGTTGCGCGCGATATTTGAATGTACATTTGGAAAAGCAATTTACATATTGATTAATTGCCGCGGGGCACTGACCCCATTTAGTAGGGCTCTTTATTTATTGATTTTCAGATTTTGTTGTTGACTGTTCTACTTCCTCTCATAAACATAAACAACTGGTTGTCCTTAAGCGGAGCAACAGGTCTTAATCCAGGTTGCTTGCGTAATTGTTTTGCCAATACTGACACGCCCCATATTGTTGCAGCTGTGTGCATTCTGACAGCACATCCTTGTTGCGGTTACCAGTTTGTTGCCTGTGGCAGCATCTACCAACAGCATAATTGAATGATTTTTGGCCATTTCGGCAAGTGCTTTGCGCTTTGCTTCCTGTAATTTTAGGTGATTTTGCACGCATCATCTTTTCTTTTAAATTTCTGCAGCAGCCGGAGAAGGAGCAGCAGCAGCAGGAGCATCTGTATGATTGATTTTTGATATGTGGCCATTCCTGAGCACGTTTATGAGTAGCATGAGACGTGTGTGTGGTGTGTGTGTGTGTCTATGTGTGCAGCTCTTCGCTTGAGCGCCTTGGCGCTGGAGTTCAACAGCCCAGCCGAAACATGAGCATTGCATAGAAATCTGCCCAGACGTTTTGCTAGTCAAGAGCAGCAGCAGCAGCAGCAGCAGCATGCATGGCTTATGGCTTCCGTATGCCCAGCTCGCTCCACTGACTGCGACCACGAGACCCCAACGCCCAAGTCAACAAACAGCCAGGCAGACAGCGAGACAGACACAGTCATAGATATAGATACAGAGCTACAGCCACAGATACAGATACGCAAACTCTAATTCCATTCGGCTTGCCCATGTTTATTTGTGCTAGCTCATTTTGCTTTGCAAGAATGTCGACGACTTATAATACGAGCAGCGTGTACAATTTTCTACACCTATCTTTTTTTTTCAGTTGCTCATTCTTCCTCTTCTTTAAAGATCATAATTATGGTATCGGAGTAACGCCAAGCTTTTGCTATTATATTCCATCACAAAACACGCGATATGTTCTCACTGCGCTAGCACTTTTTTATATTTATTCTTTTTTTTTTTTTTGCCTGTTTTTTGTTTTTTTGCTCAATTAACATTCCTGGCATGTTTTGCAGTCTTGACCAGTCTTAAAGGCATTTCAGCCGCCTGCAATTGCAATTGTTGTTATCACAGGCCATGTGCCGAACCTGAAAAACTAGTTTCCTGCACAGATAGATATATATTTCTATATGGTGTATATATATATATTTATATATATATTTGTAGTTAGTTGTGTCTCGGAAAATGGCAAGTAAAAGCTGCCTCACTTCTTCGTTTTCACCCTGGTTGGCCAACTTTTGACTGACTTTGACTTTGTTCAAAGTCAAGGCTTTATTTAGTTTATGCTGCTTTCAATTGATATTGCGTTCCCTCATTAAAATTTATGCGCGCAGGAAACGGAAGCACAGCAGACGTCGTCATCATCGCCGTCGTCGTCGTCGTCGCTGTCGTCTTCTTTGGCAGACAAGGCGCAGACAATGTCACAAACAGTTGCCAGTTGCCAGTTCGGTCTAGCTCCATTCCTGGCCATCTCGCTTGGCTATGCAGGCGGCATTCCCAGAGACCAGCGCAGAGCCTCAACGATTGTCACTCAAAATTGTAAATGCCTCAAGCGGCAGCCGCAACGAAATAAAAATTGAAAGTGTTGACACGCCCACACAGCACACACTGCAATATATATGATAGTTGTCATCGCTCTCTATCTCTATCTCAATCTGCTCCTCTCTCACTCTCCCTCTATGTCCCTCTCTGTGCACCTGTATTTATCAATGCACGCCTGTCTATCAGCATAATTGAGCTGAAAGGCTTATTTATGACAGCTGCGTGGAGGGTTGAAGGAATCTATAATCTCCATTGAGCAGACAATATAAGGCGAAAATAAAGAGAAATCTCTATAATGAAATCTGAATAAAGAAAATATTAAATACACATATTCGTACTTAATAATATAAAAATTTCAAATTTTTTTTCTACAAAAGAATGTCTATTTTCCGACTTGTGTTCGCCACTTCGTTCTACAATAAATAAAGTAATTATTTTATTACAAAAGTATCTTTCCAAATTTTCGACTATTTCGGGGGGGGTTTGAACCCCCGAAAACCCCCCCCCCCCCTGTATACGAGCCTGGAAACATTCATTGGAAGAATTGAGCACACATTCATAGTCAATTATAAGGCTAGGATGTCTATTTAGCGAGCAAATAAGATAAATACTTCCAGCAGTTTCAAAGATGTCTTTGGAATAGATGTTCCTTACATCGAGTCTTGTAGCAGTCAGCTTTTGTCAGGCAGCTGCCTTAACTCAAGTTTCAAGTTTTATTTTTGCAACATTCATTGGAAGAATTGAGCACACATTCATAGTCAATTATAAGGCTAGGACGTCTATTTAGCGAGCAAATAAGATAAATACTTCCAGCAGTTTCAAAGATGTCTTTGGCATAGATGTTCCTTACATCGAGTCTTGTAGCAGTCAGCTTTTGTCAGGCAGCTGCCTTAACTCAAGTTTCAAGTTTTATTTTTGTAACATTCATTGGAAGAATTGAGCACACATTCATAGTCAATTATAAGGCTAGGACGTCTATTTAGCGAGCAAATAAGATAAATACTTCCAGCAGTTTCAAAGATGTCTTTGGCATAGATGTTCCTTACATCGAGTCTTGTAGCAGTCAGCTTTTGTCAGGCAGCTGCCTTACCTCAAGTTTCAAGTTTTATTTTTGCAACATTCATTGGAAGAATTGAGCACACATTCATAGTCAATTATAAGGCTAGGACGTCTATTTAGCGAGCAAATAAGATAAATACTTCCAGCAGTTTCAAAGATGTCTTTGGCATAGATGTTCCTTACATCGAGTCTTGTAGCAGTCAGCTTTTGTCAGGCAGCTGCCTTAACTCAAGTTTCAAGTTTTATTTTTGCAACATTCATTGGAAGAATTGAGCACACATTCATAGTCAATTATAAGGCTAGGACGTCTATTTAGCGAGCAAATAAGATAAATACTTTCAGCAGTTTCAAAGATGTCTTTGGCATAGATGTTCCTTACATCGAGTCTTGTAGCAGTCAGCTTTTGTCAGGCAGCTGCCTTAACTCAAGTTTCAAGTTTTATTTATGCGACATTCATTGGAAGATTTGAGCACACATTCATAGTCAATTATAAGGCTAGGACGTCTATTTAGCGAGCAAATAAGATAAATACTTCCAGCAGTTTCAAAGATGTCTTTGGCATAGATGTTCCCTACATCGAGTCTTGTAGCAGTCAGCTTTTGTCAGGCAGCTGCCTTAACTCAAGTTTCAAGTTTTATTTTTGCAACATTCATTGGAAGAATTGAGCACACATTCATAGTCAATTATAAGGCTGGGACGTCTATTTAGCGAGCAAATAAGATAAATACTTCCAGCAGTTTCAAAGATGTCTTTGGCATAGATGTTCCTTACATCGAGTCTTGTAGCAGTCAGCTTTTGTCAGGCAGCTGCCTTAACTCAAGTTTCAAGTTTTATTTTTGCGACATTCATTGGAAGAATTGAGCACACATTCATAGTCAATTATAAGGCTAGGACGTCTATTTAGCGAGCAAATAAGATTAATACTTCCAGCAGTTTCAAAGATGTCTTTGGCATAGATGTTCCTTACATCGAGTCTTGTAGCAGTCAGCTTTTGTCAGGCAGCTGCCTTAACTCAAGTTTCAAGTTTTATTTTTGCAACATTCATTGGAAGAATTGAGCACACTTTCATAGTCAATTATAAGGCTAGGACGTCTATTTAGCGAGCAAATAAGATAAATACTTCCAGCAGTTTCAAAGATGTCTTTGGCATAGATGTTCCTTACATCGAGTCTTGTAGCAGTCAGCTTTTGTCAGGCAGCTGCCTTAACTCAAGTTTCAAGTTTTATTTTTGCGACATTCATTGGAAGATTTGAGCACACATTCATAGTCAATTATAAGGCTAGGACGTCTATTTAGCGAGCAAATAAGATAAATACTTCCAGCAGTTTCAAAGATGTCTTTGGCATAGATGTTCCTTACATCGAGTCTTGTAGCAGTCAGCTTTTGTCAGGCAGCTGCCTTAACTCAAGTTTCAAGTTTTATTTTTGCAACATTCATTGGAAGAATTGAGCACACATTCATAGTCAATTATAAGGCTAGGACGTCTATTTAGCGAGCAAATAAGATTAATACTTCCAGCAGTTTCAAAGATGTCTTTGGCATAGATGTTCCTTACATCGAGTCTTGTAGCAGTCAGCTTTTGTCAGGCAGCTGCCTTACCTCAAGTTTCAAGTTTTATTTTTGCGACATTCATTGGAAGAATTGAGCACACATTCATAGTCAATTATAGGGCTAGGACGTCTATTTAGCGAGCAAATAAGATAAATACTTCCAGCAGTTTCAAAGATGTCTTTGGCATAGATGTTCCTTACATCGAGTCTTGTAGCAGTCAGCTTTTGTCAGGCAGCTGCCTTAACTCAAGTTTCAAGTTTTATTTTTGCAACATTCATTGGAAGAATTGAGCACACATTCATAGTCAATTATAAGGCTACGACGTCTATTTAGCGAGCAAATAAGATAAATACTTCCAGCAGTTTCAAAGATGTCTTTGGCATAGGTGTTCCTTACATCGAGTCTTGTAGCAGTCAGCTTTTGTCAGGCAGCTGCCTTACCTCAAGTTTCAAGTTTTACTTTTGGGACATTCATTGGAAGAATTGAGCACACATTCATAGTCAATTATAAGGCTAGGACGTCTATTTAGCGAGCAAATAAGATAAATACTTCCAGCAGTTTCAAAGATGTCTTTGACATAGATGTTCCTTACATCGAGTCTTGTAGCAGTCAGCTTTTGTCAGGCAGCTGCCTTACCTCAAGTTTCAAGTTTTATTTTTGCGACATTCATTGGAAGAATTGAGCACACATTCATAGTCAATTATAAGGCTACGACGTCTATTTAGCGAGCAAATAAGATAAATACTTCCAGCAGTTTCAAAGATGTCTTTGGCATAGATGTTCCTTACATCGAGTCTTGTAGCAGTCAGCTTTTGTCAGGCAGCTGCCTTAACTCAAGGTTTTTCAGCAAATATTAAATACACATATTCGTACTTAATAATATAAAAATATCAAACCCCCGAACCCCCGAAACCCACCCCTGTATACGCGCCTGATATGAGCCAATCAGTTGCAATCTTCTACAACTAACTTAAGTCAATGCACAAACATTGCTTAGTCAACTCTTGACTTGGCCTGTATTCTTCTCTCCCCCCCTCTCTCACTCCCTCCTTCCTTGTCACTCTCTAAGTAACCTCAACCCCGCATTTCACACACATGTTATTAAATTACAAGAATTTATTTATTGCTCTCAAAGCCTCTGACAAAGCAGAGCAGCCAAAATTTATGGCAAGAGGGGAGCTAAGTGACGCGAGAGGGGAGCTAAAAGAGTTTCTTTACACTTGACTACATCGAGTCGCAGCGTTCCATTTGTTCCCATGAACTTGAGATGTGGTAATCAGTTCACTCTTTTATGCAGAATGCCACCAACCCACTCACTCTCTCTCTCTCTCTCACTCACTCACACAAATGTCTGTGACAGTTTAGTGGCCTCCCTCTCTCTCACTCTCTCACTCTCTTTCTCTTTCTTTTGCTTTGTCTTTGTCGCATTTTCTTGAGCAGCATTTCACACACAGCTTTTGGCTTTTCCCTTCTCATGGCAATCATTGGGAGCTCCAAGCGTGGGCGTGAGAAACCCACTGAACTTCAAGTGCTTTTGTAGCCACAACACATTTAATGCCTTTTGGGGTGGGAGCTGCATCTAATATAACCGGATGTTGTCAAATGCAGCCACGCCCCCCAACTGCCCAACTGCCCAACTGCTGCTGCTTCGCGGTGGTCCCCGCTGCGTTTAATGAAAATGAACTAATTAATTCCCTAGTTTCTAGTTGCTCTCCCCAAAGACCGCCCGAAGCTCGATTTTAATTTTTTATATTTTTGTTTTTTTTTTTATTTTTCATCAATCGTTTGGAGTCGGCCTGAACTTTTAGTGTTAATGACATGCCACACAGCGCGTCATCTAGGTTTTTATCCCAGCCGGACTCTAAGCATTCTTTATGGCATCCGCCGTCAAACTGAGTCACCAAATGGGACAGGGACAAATGGACAGACGGACGGACGGACAGTTAGATATAACTAGATAGCTTTTATCGTGTCGTGGGCTTGTCCATTTTCATTCTTTACATTATCTTGCTGTCTCAAATTTCCCAGCTTCGATCAATTCATATGTTAATGCCACACAGAGCATGTTCCAACATTTCACTGTAAAACAACAACAACAAAAACTTCAAATAAACAAACAAAACACGAGCCGCAGAACAAGTGGCTCTTTGGAGGCAGCTTCCAAGCGGGCGTTCGATTTGATGTGTGAGTGAGTGAGCTAGTGTGTGTGTGAGAGAGAGAGGAAGTGTGTGTGTTTGTGTGGGGGCTCTTCTCTGTATTCTCTCCTTAAATATACCGCGTAAATATTGGCAATTTGTGGGTAGCTGGGCAAATAGTTGATGACGAGAAGTACTGGAAAAGGTTAAGCTAGAGTCTGAGAGCTGGTGCTACTAGTGTATTTACAGTATGGCTATTTTTAACGCTTCCCAATTAAAATAGATCAATTTCCACATGCTTGCAGCATAGAAAGTTTAAATGTGAACGTGAATTGAAGTGATTTTGATATCTCTTTCACTTCTAGATTTTCCCTTTTTTTTCTGTCTCACTCACTTCTCTCATGCAGTATTGGTCTTTGTGCAATCATATGTCTATCTCTTTCGGCAGTTCTCTCTGTCTCTCTTTCTCTCTGTGCATATGTTTCTGCTCGTTATCTTTGAAGCTCAGGCTATCTGTCTGTCACGCCTTTTATCTCTCCCTATCTGCCTCTATATTTCGTCTACAAGTAAATCGATTATTGCCTCTCTATCTCTCTATCTATCTTTAACTCACTCTCACTCCCCTTTTCTTTCACTCTATCTCCCTCTCTCTAACTCATTCACCTTCCCACTTTTTCCCTCTCATTATTTTCCACTTTCGAACCATCTACAGGGTATCCGACAGCCGTTCAGCTGCTTCAACTCCTCTTCAATTTTCAACTTGTATTTTTTCATATTTGTTGATTCATTTCATTTGTTTACCCCGTCGATTGCCGAGTTCGTGGGAAATATCGCGCCCATTCCCCTGTTTTTCTTCGCTTTGCTGCCAATGAACTAATTAAAGAGGCGACTGCCCCCGAAGAGTTTCAATTGCACAATCGTAACCCCCGCCCTATTGCGCCCCCAAATGTTTGTGGTTGGTTGTTGATGTTTCGTTTAGCGTCTGGTGTTATTTCTGCTGCTTGTTGCTCGACAAACTTCGGCTCAGAACTTGAACAACAAGAAACTGGAAACACTTGAACCTAGCCTATTGATGTCGAGCAACCAAAATTTTTTAGTTAAGTCATTTCCTTTGCTTTTGGTTTTTGGTTGCCGGAAAATGGGTGAAAAGTCATTTCGAGTAAATTGGCAAAATCTGTAGCTCAGAATTGTAGCTCTTCATCATCATGATGATGACGATTCTCGTTGTTGTTGTTGTTGTAGATTGGAGGGAAACGTCGTTGGTTTCCACTTCCGTTTGGTTGGTTGGTTGGATTTTTTTTATTATTTTTTATTGTTTTTCGCACCTTGGCTTCCGTTTTGGACTACGGGTCGCCCCGGCGGATATTCTACTTTACATAAGCGGCATTTCCTACAAAAATTTTCCCGGTCTTTGAGCCCAGTTTATTCGCCTTTGTTTTGCTAAACGCATTCGCATTGCTTGATTGATGGTTCGATCGGGGGAAATTAAAACAACAGACACAGGCACAGACCGACATTTCACAAATCACATTTGAACATTTTCACATTCCATTGAGAAAATTACAAGCGGAAAAACAAGGCGGAAATCTACTCATTGTGATAGATCGGCCATCAGATAGACGGTAATGCATAAACCAATCACCAGACACAGAACTTTGATGAACTCCACTGTGAATAGAAGAGGAAGGAAGGGCATATGGGGGAATTAATCCAACTATGAGCTCAAATCAAATACGCACCAACGGTCACAGCATCGATGATCGGCAGTGTGATTCGAGTTCGCCTTCTTTTGGACTTGTGACGATACGGCTTGCAGGTGCGATTCTCATTGAAAGGAGCATTGGTTACTGGCGCTGGGTGTGTGACTTCGAGTTCGTTGTTGAAGCACTTTTGGGTATTTTGTCCCCATCGCACCTTCTTTTTGTCGGCCTTAGCCCTTTCGCCAACCAACTGTGAGTGGGGCGGGGGCTCCGCGGACGCCTGCGGCACGACTGCCGATTCGTTGTTAATCCTTGTTTGCGCGCTTAGGCCCCATTGCACCTTTTTCCCGGACTTGCTCCGTTCGGCAATCAGCTTGCGAAAGTTTGTCTGAGAACGGTGCATCAGCTCCTCGGCCTCCTGCTGCCGGGCGGCGTACGCCTGCGGCATGATGCTCTCGTCCAGTGCCTTGACAATGGCCTTCTCCACCTCCAACTTTTGATCGCAATCGGGCACAAAGGCCGATATTGAGATCTTCGACAAGCATGTCATATATACGGCACTAGATGACTTGTATATTTTGATGGGCATAATGCTGCGAAATAGGACTTGGTATTTAATTGAATGGGAAAACTGTGCGCAGGGTAATCACCTCTTTAAAATGCTGCGTTTTGCTTGCATTTTGGATTTAGATTAACGATTTATTTAAAAAAAAAAAAATGAAAGACGAGACGAAATAAAAACAACTTAAAATAAACATGAAAATAAAAGAAACGATTTGAAAACAAAAATAATAACTATTTGCCAACTGCCTACTATGAGAAGCAGAGCTATTAGCTGTCATTTTCAATTAACTATGGACTGGTGTAGCTAGCCCCTATAGACCTTGTAAGCCCTATAGACTCCTTAAGCCCTATGGACATTATAGATTGCATAGATACTATGGGAATCTGATCTTATCGACCCCATGGACTCTGTAAACATTTGCTTTAACGTCTATAAAAAATAATAAATATTTTTTACTGCACTTCTCTTTATTTAGGTGCTTCTACGCTCATCACTTGTATCAATATTTTTGCTGCTTACAAAATTTCTTTGCGTCAGCTGTGTTGTGTGTGGCATGCGGCATGCTGCATGTAGCATGCAGCATGTGGCATGTGGCAGGTCGTGGCCGTCGCTTCTTCACGACATCTGTTTCATATTACAAGGTAGCCGCACAAAGGTACAAGCAAAGTACTTGCCCCCGTTGTTGTTGTTGTTGCTGTTGTTGTTGTTGTCGGTGGTTGGCCCATTTGTCTCACTTCCTTTACCTTACGAACTGGCGCACAAACAACATCCCGGATGCCAAACTAAAGAGAGAATTAAAAAACACAGAAAAATACACACACAGACAGGCGGACAGACAGACAGACAGACAAATTTATAAAACTGCACTAAATGCAAAGTTCCAAAGTTACAACAGCAGCAGCAACAGCAGCCACATACAGGAAGAGCCGGCGTATCTGTATCTATGATTGTGCATGTATCTGTATCTGTATCTGTAGCTATTCATTCATAGAGCAAACCCAACAGAAGCGGATGCACGGGCGGATGAAGCGCTTGAATCAGCAACTAGCTCTCTATACCTAGCGTTACCTAGCTCTATCTCCCTTACTCCCGCTATGCCTCTCTCTCTCTTGCTTCTCTCTCTGTAGTATAGTTCTCTTTTTTGTGGGTTCTATTTGGCTGATTATCATGACTAGTTATTGTTGTTGTCATAATTGTGCAAAAAAAGAGGAAATAGAAGCAACTGAGATTGCTCTATTTATAATTGACTGACTAGCAAATATCCTAGAGTTGGGGGCTTTAGAATTCTTTAGCCAGTTTGTGATCTAAAGGAAGTTTAAAGACAGCAGGTCAGTTATTCTCCATGCCTTTTTCCGCCTATTACCAGAAAAACCAATGCTCCGTTTTACGACTTTGCCAAAGACTTTGAAAACCTAGCTAGGCAACCTTTCGATGTGCTTCACAATTAGCAGCAATGTCTAGACTACTCTGCCCCAGTCACCCTTCGGCCTCCCGCTCTCTCTTTGCATACAAATAAATCACGCTCTGTCTGGTCTAAAAATAAAGGCTCATGGGTGTTCTGCCGAATGTTAACATTAACTTCTTGGCCAACAATAACAATGAGTTTATTGCACTTCCATTGAGAAACGATACGAGTTTTGTTCAGCTCTTTCCTTAATGATGTGCTAATGGAGCAACATGTCAATGCGCCTCTTTGGTACCTACATATAGTTCACATATATAAATATAGTGCATAGTTCCATTTTAAATTGTGAAAGACATAAACAGCACATAAAATACTAAACTCAATGGAACAACTTGTGCCCATTCAAAAATTGTTTAGAGAAAGTCAAGTCAAAGATTAAGAAAGAGTACGCTGGGAATTTATGCACATCAACTTATCCAAAAAGGGAGAGGAAGTAGGAGAGAGAGAGAGAGAGAGATAATTCAGTATAATAAATGGCTTAATCTCGTTTAAATACTTTAAGTGGAAGCTTAATCTTTTGTAAATACTTTGAGCATATCAGTTGAAGTCCGGAACTGGAAACGTTGAAGGTTCTTCTTCTGAAATGCTTTTTGCAGCTTTATTTTTATACCTATCCACTTATCAGAGTTTCTTTGATAAGACTTATCTTTGGTTTACTACCAGACAGAATACCTAGACAGAACATCAGGCATACGTAGATAGTTATATCTAGCTAATTGCATTGTTAAGATATTTAGGTGCTTTAACTGCCTTCAATTTTTTAATGACACCAAATAAGTACTAGACAGCTATGTATATAAATATCATCTATCCTTAACTAATGATTGGCATAATTTAAAAAAAACTCTGACTTGAGTATAACTTTATATCATTATAAAATATATTAAAACCTCCTAATTCTTTCCCAAAAATAGACTTCCGTCTAGTTACTCCTCATTTCTAAATATGTATGTAAGCCCAATGAGTACTGCATCATATAAGTTCCTCCTCCTACTCTTTCATAATTCCATCTGCCATATCTGAAGAGCATAGGAAATACTTTCCATCTCTTAAGATCCACTTACATTCAAAGAACATTCAATCCACTTCAAATAAAAACACACGTGAAAATTTCATTTGATTTTTCATAAAATTTCATTTTATATTTTCATTAGATGCAAATACTTAGATGACTAATAGGACAACATTTGAAGTAGGCCCCGCAGACAGGCCGCTGGCTAATAAGAGATAGAGCCTACGCACTGGCGAGGCATACTTCGACCACTTAAGCGATTAAGCAAATACATTTAGGGCTACGACTTAAGACTAGGTAACTCTCTATATATCTCTATATATATATCTGTATATTTATTTATGTATATGTATACTAGGTATATTTACAACCTTAGGGTATTTCGCTTGGGTATGCAGTGTGGGCTTTTTTAGGAGAGCAACGCCATGGCGCGTGCGAGACGCACACGGAAATCACGATAGAGCATCTTGCCGCCGACGGGCACACGACACAGATACATATCCATGCTCATCAGGCAGAGGGCTTTGCCGTTCATTGGGAACTTCTGCGGCAGCTCGGGCGTTACTTCGAGTCCCTCCGATACGGTCATATTGATCAGCCATTTCCACACATCGGCACGTGTCCAATCACGCGGATCCAATGGCAAACCATCGGAGCCCATGGGATATGGCAGGCTGTTCTTATGATGTTGAATGCCATTGCTGCTGCTGTTGTTGTTGCTGCTGTTGTTGTTGTTGTTGTTGCTGCTGTTGTTATTGTTGTTGATGTCATCGGACCTGAGCAAAGTCTTGTCCAACATTTGTAGGTAGGGATGATGACGTTTGCTGTTCGCCCACAGCTGCTGCAACTGATCTTGGCCGGCATTGACCTGGGACAGATCCAATGGCGGCACGCGTCCGGCATATTTCGGGTAACTGGCCTCCAATTGCATCGTGAAGCAGTGAGCTGCAAATGACAGATAGAAATGACGCTGATTAATGGAAGTGATTCATTAGCAGAGGGGGAAACAAGAAGGAACTATATGACTGTGTCTGTGTGTGTGTATGTGTCTATGTGTGTTTGTTTGCGGACTGAAGTCAAGTGGCGGAAATGCTTTCACAACCGGACAATTGTTTAATCGTATCAACGGCAACAATAATACGCAAACACCGGATTTTACGTGCAGTAAACAAACAAAGAGCATCAAAACTTAGTCAGCAGGTATGTGGGTTTTAAAGATAATGCTAAATAAATGTGACCTAAATTTTATAAACAATTCAAGTGTCACACAAAGTAAATTGCATGAACCATATGCTTCAGTTGCTAATTATAAATATAGACAGTTTAAAAGCATCTGTTCCCGACATTTTCGCAATTTATAAAAGTAATTGATGTCAACTGTTAAACAGCTGTGTAGCATAATCCTGCTATGCATATTAACAGCGCTGTTAAGTAAGAGTATTCAAATTTCGCCGTGCGTTATCTTTCAATGGTTTTATATTTTTATTTTTGTTATTCTACCGCGAAATTAAATCTGACCTTGTTGCCATTGAAATAATAAGACAGAAATGGTCCGTTCGAACGATCGCATGTATGTGAGGGGCGGGTCGCACGCGAAAGGAAGCGCTGAACAATCATTACGCTGCTGTCATATCGATACAACAACAAGAACAACAGCTACAATGAGGCGAAAATAATAGTCGCCACAACAGTTGGAACAACAACAGAAGCAGCTGCTGTTATTAGCCATGACCACATTTTAATAAATGGCCCACATTTGTATGGCTGACAATTATATGATGGCTCAGTGGTTTGCTCAATTGTGTTGGCCGACATAGAAAGGCAAGTGCCAAACCGGAATCGCATCGATTACGATAATAATCAGAAACTATGCGGCAAGCGGAAACAATTAGCAAACGCGGTAGCAGCGGTAACGGCAGAGCCAGAATCAGCGGCAGCGGCGAATTGCCAACTTGCGAACGAGCTGATCAAAACAAAAAGCGACAAAACTCTAAAGACGGCGAGCATGGGCAATCAGAATGGCAAATGCGAATGGGCATGGAAATGAAAATGGCAATGACAAGCAAAACATCCGCCGGCGCAAAACTAAAGCTAAAGCCAATGTTAAAAGGTGTACGACGCGCACGCGTGTGTGTGTGTGTGTGAGTGTGTGGAAGGGAACGGAAGCCGCGGGCGTTACGACGACCACCGCCATCCGAGATTTCATTTCACACAGCGCATCCAAAATGAGGGGAAGCCAACTGTGGCAGAACCCTTGCGTATTGGCCCATTTGTCATTTGCCTGTGTTAATAGTTTTCCGGAACCCGTTTCAAGTGCTTCCGTCCAAGGAAGTGCGTAAAAGCAAGCTGAAATTCGCCAAGGAATCGAACTTTGAAGCCACAATTTTAATTATACGTGAGTATGTGTATGGGTGCGTGCGCGGCGCGATAATTCCCACGAGCACCGAATTCGAATTCGAATGAATCAACAAATATTGTATGAAAGACAGAAAAAAATAAAAAATACAGCTCTGAAAACTCTTTTTCGTTGTTCTCTTTGTTTGCCGGCCAGGAAGCCACACACAATGCCCGCCGAACCACTTGTTGGGGTATGTACAGACAATATTTGTATATTTATGTTTTGTCTGGGATGGGGGGGAAATGTTGAGCAAACTAAGTTATTAACATATAAATTGGGCAATCGAGAATGCCGTCTTTCTGTCAAAGCCCTGGCCTAAGCTAATGCAACGAGGAATGCATGAATCAGTATATATGTACATATGTACATACACGTATGTATGTCGGTGAGTCTGCTGCATTGGTGACTCAGGCTACAGCGGATGCCATAAACATGCCTAAGTTTGTTCAAGACGACGCTTTAAATGCACTTTATTTATATATGTATGTATTATTTGATTCGCTTTATTAGCACTTGAGTGCTGGCATATCATTAGCAGCAACTGTCGATAAGCAGTTTCGATAAACCATCAACAGTCATTTACATATCAAATGTGACCGCACCGCAGGCGATGCACACAGCGGGCGCTCTAAATTAGACAATTATAACAGTTTGAATTTTGTGTTTTGGAGACCACCTCATGAGGCAATTTCCGGCGACTATATTTACAGATTTCCCACAGCGCAAAGGGAGACGTACAGATAAATTGACCATTAAAGCTGTCAGCAATTGAGGGGGCGTGTTAATGTTAGGGAGAGCTGATGCAGGACTGAGTGCAATGTGCAATTACTCAATAGGTAATGTCAGGTTTTAAGCTAATTGCAGCAGTCTTGATTTCACTGCGCAATTACTCCATAGGCGATGTTGCACATGCCAGTTATTGAGGGCGATGCAACAGGATCGATTGTGCTTAAACCAATTACTCAATAGATAATGCTGCATATGTCACACGTCTGCTGTGCTTCCGTTGCGACAGGGGCCAAAATTATCATTAACCCACACATCGATCAAGTTGTCTATCTATGTATGTATGTACATATATTTTTGTTTTCGTTTGTTAATTTGTCAACATTGACTTTCCTTTTTGGTTTAGCTACACGCAAAACGCGCGCTGAGCACGCGTCGTCGTCTGCCCTTAGCTCGGGGTCTGTCACTTCCATGGGTAGGAAATGGTTTTCTGTTACTAGTCGGAGTCAATGACAGGAAGTCTGTGCAATGTGCGCATATCCGCCTCCGCCCGCGCACAGGATGCACAAAAGGAAACTCTGACACACACACACAGCTGAACAAATGTGCGATATGCCATACACAAGCACACTCACACACACACATCTATACAAATGCATTTACGCCAGTTTTAATTACGTTGACGTCTGCACTTTGCACTGTCGTTTGTTGCTGTTGTTGCTACTTAGTGCCAGCTACTATATAAACACTGACACACTCACCCATACACTCGCTGCTTCTTCTGACAGAAACAGCAACAATAACAACAACGAAAACGACGAAACGTAAAATCGTAATTTGAAGTTCGTAAAAATGACGCGTTTCCTGTCATTTGGCGAGCACTTTAAGTGCGTAATTTGCTCCCCACACACACACACACACACTCTGTTCTACATTTAAATCTTTGCTGTGTATTTGTCTGTTGACGCCTCCCATCTTTATCTGCAGGTCGCTTCCGTTTTTTGAAGAACTCATCTACCGCGAACTTTTTTTTTCGCCGGGCATCACAAATCTTTTGCACAATTTCGCATATAGATTTTGTATACCCTGTAAACAAGTTATCATCATGTTGTGTGACAGACTTTATAGCTGACTATGTGACAGAAAAAAGATCTAAAATTTGTTTGGATTCTATTAGAATGATTTTCGATAACACCTTTGCACTTTTAATCTGCGTACATACAAATTTAGTATTTATTTTAGTATCTAGTAGAAGTGCTAATTTTGAATGCAGACTCTAATTACTCAATAGGTAATGTCTAGTTATTTTTAGTATATTTTTTGGCCTAAAGAGACACTTTCTAGTTTTAAGTTCATATTGCGCTCTTTATATGCATTCCCACATACATATTTCTTTGTACAGGGTATTTTTTCAGTCGTTGCATGCATGTACGCTGTTGCTCTCGCTCTGCAATTTTCTTTCGCTTGGTTTACATATCAAATGTCTGACAAATAGCAAACACAGCAAACTATGTAAATTTTGTTTTGCCTAGCTGCCATTAATTTGATTACAATTTGAGCGCGCACGAATCCTAAGCTCTAGCTGTAGCTGTTACTGTATCTGTATCTGCGAGTGTGTATCTCATAGATACACTTGCGCATGTCTAAATTATGCGCTTCCTCCTAAGTCAATTTGCTGTTGTTCTTCTTCTTCTTTTCTTTTTTGAGGGGTTCTCAAATTAAGTTAAATTTCCAGCTGAGGAGTTTTGAGCCGTTGATGTGAAAAAGGTTTTAGAGGAACGGCAGAGGAAGAGCGAGAGAGAGAGAGAGAGAGAGAGAGAACTGTTTCAAATTGCTTGGCTACAAATTCAAGGCAAATAAACTTGCTCATTCAATAACAAATATATACATATACATATGTACATATATATTTTACAGAGTGCATACAACAACAACAATTATAGACAGCAGCAGACGACAGATGATAATCTGCTGAATATTGTTAAAAATAAACATATTTTTGTTGTTGTTTTTCGCCAGCCAAGCAGCAACAACAAAACCGGATTCCTACATATTCATATATTTATACATACATATATATATGTTTGCTGATATTCCAAATCATGTAACGCTGTCGCTGTCGGCGTCTGCGTCACCGTCGACATCGGCATCGGCGTCTGCCTGACGTCTGCAAAAGCGCAGCAATACGCTGGGCATTGGGGGGCTGTAGCCAATGGGTGGGGGAGGGTCACAGAGGGAGCACATTGAAATGTTGGAACTGCGCCCATCGCATAGCCATTCATCATTTTCATTTGGGACGCGGGACGCACGTTGATGGACGGATGTGTGACGACTTTTCCTCGTTTAAAAATAAAGCAAATGGCGCCAAATGCAATTGGTTGGGGAGGCAGAGGCAGAGGGAGAGAGTGAGAGCGCGAGGAGGTGCTGTAGTTATTCTGTGCTGTAAATATTTAGTTGGAAATTAAATGAAAACAGAACGTAAGGCAAATGCTTTGATGATGACGAGTCGGCGACGGCGTCGTCTGACAGACGTTGAACATTTCACGCCCCACACGTGTCGCTGGCAATGTAGCGTGGCATGCAACAAGCCAACAAGGCAACTAGGCGGCTGCTGCGTGGCGCGACACGCGCCACAGCAAAGAAAAGACAGGCCAGGCCCAACGAGCGTCTGACTAACTTGGCTGAGGTGATGCGACTGCAACTCAGGTGGGATTTACCGTAGCAGCTCAGCCGGAAATGCGCAAGCGAATGCTTATCGCAAATCAAAATTTTTGCTTTTATTGGGAATGTCACCCGGTACTTATCTAAGCAATTGCATTGACAGGTAATTTGACACGGCCCTATCGTGAGCTAGCTATTTGCTTTAGTGGGTCAACAACGAGGATGAATCAGATCAGCAGAGAGAAAGAGAGAGAGAGCTATAACAGGAGGAGAGAGGGACGAGAGCGCGATTGCAATGACATTTAATTTATTGTTGTATTATTATACACTCGATATGATTAAAAAGGGGTGTGTAATTGACTTATTTTTTCTATACATATATGTATGATGTGATTTAGTTTAGTTAGCAACTTTCAATATTCTTTATCATTTCCTATCAAAGTTAGGGAATTCACAATTTCTGTTTAACTTCTTATCAGGTAAACATTTATTTAATAACTTGAACTTGAGCAGAAATCGAGAAAGAGCTGAATCTTTATATATAAACTCTACTCCACTAGAGTTAATAAACATGCCATATATTTCTATATTAACTATTTGCTTTTAGGGTATTTCCTAATCGTGCATCCACTTTCTGCATTCAATTTTATTGCTCCTGTTGTGTGTGTGGCCAGGTGCGTTTTTGATATGTGTGGCAACAGCAGCGGCAGCAGCTGCAAAGATTACAAAGAGCCGACTGCCACAATAGTTTCAACGTTCTCTCCTTCCACTTGGGTCACATCCTTTGCGCATGCGCGCGCATTCACAATATGCGGGCTGCACAGGCTAACAAAGCGCCCAAAATGCAGTCAGCTCTGACTCTGTCTCTCTCTCCCTCTCACACTCCCTCTCTATCTCGCTTGAGTGAAGTTGATTCTACTGGTTTCTTATTATTATTTTTATATACTTTTTGCAGCTGCCGTCTTGGCATTTCGAGTGTGTCGCTTTGTCTTGTGGTTGCGGCTGCCCCGCCTAGCCGCTCACCTTAACTGCTTGTCGCTTTGACAATTCGGTTGTTAGGTTCATTTTTGCTTTTGCACAGCTATATAGCAACAACAACAACAGCAACATAACTATGAATGCGGTCATGGCAACTGCACATTGAGTCTAAAAGCAAGCAAAGAAAAATTAACTGTGAACGGTTTTTTGAGAAGGGCTAGCGCTAAAAACCTGGCTTATAACTGTAGTTCGCACAAGAATTGGCGACAATGTACAAAGAGTTTGCGTTTAAACCTGCTCAAATTTCATCTAAAGGCAGTACTCTCAACTTTTGCTATAATATAATGCTATTATGGTATAGAAACTGTTTTTCAACAACTATACAATAGGTGTGCAAAGAAGAAGAAGCCTTTAGAAGTCTTTGCATATGAGTATATATATATTTAGGTATAGACATACACTTGTCTTTTCTATGAGAAGAATAGACTAGAGATTCACATTGCTTTGCCATAGAACGCAACCAAAGTATTGCATTAATAAAGTATTTCTTATAGGAGGTTAGATACATATACATATACATATACATATGTATATGTAGCGTATATATTTTGAGTTATATGTATTATATGTATATGATCTATATGTTCTATTGCCTCTAACATTTTCTTAACATTGAAGATTTCTCTTCTCTTATCCATTCTTTCTCTTATTTTCACAGATTTAGCTTCTTCCACCGTTCCTCTCGCCTTGTCCACACATCTCTTACATTCCATAGACAGTATACCCCTGAGCACTCGCAGTCTTTACACATATATTGTGCTCTTGAAAGCCCACGATCTTAGCTCAAGGTTAGATTGATTGTGTCTTGCCTTCGAGGCTGACCTATAGCTTTATAATGAAACATAATAAAAAGCGCTGGCACTTTCAATTTTGTTAAACAAATCTATTTCTCTCTCTCTCTCTCTCTCTCTCTCTCTCTCTCTCTCTCTCTTTGTTAATTTAAATGATCTTTGAGTTAGCAATATATATGCATATTATATACCTATATACCTACGTATGTTCACCTTTTAGAGGTCAATTAGCGCGAAGAAAAGACAAACACAAAACGAAACAGTGCACACAAGGAAAAAGGTATAAAATTAATTGTGGCATTCCTCAACATGTCAAACAAGACGTTTACACTAAACTCACACACACACACAAATGCAAGAGACCTACAAAAATCAACAGCAATAAAAAACTGTTGTTAATGAAACCAACAATTTAGGCTGTTTAATGAGCTACAACTTTACTTGGAAAGAAAACTATATTAACCGGCTTTGTGCGGGTCAAATCAATAATTTGTTGAGCATGCGGGTGTGAAAAATGGAAAAACTGCTGTGGGCTTTAAGTCGCATAACATCCGGCTTTTATAAATTCCCTAAACTTGCATGACTTTTTCCGGCTTTCTAGACTATCAATCAGTCGGTCTATTAGTTTACTACTTTAACGTTCCAATCAATCAGTCAATCAACACTAGTTGTATACGTCTATAAATTGATTGACTGATTTATAGTTTCCGCACACCCAACATTTGCAGAAAAACTTCTTTGCATATAAGTTTTGCTTAAATGTAGGCTAAGTGAGAGCTATCCAAAAGTCAATAAATTAAGTTTCATTAGCCCTTCATTCGTATTTAAAGTCATCAATCAGTCAATCAAGTCATGCCTATAGATATTGCTGCTTACCTAGTTAAAAGTTAATCCAAAATTTGCTAAGGCTGCCTGCAGTTGTAAAGCGCCGACAATATCCGTTTCGATATATCTTTATATATATATAGATATATAGATATATGTATGTCTGTATAATATATACGTGCTTATTTGTAATTTGTTTATGAATTTCTTTTATTTGCGTTTTGTTTATGGAACTTCCTGCGCGGAATTGCGAATGCAATTTCAGTCGTTGTCGCTCGAAATTTTTACTATATATATATAGATATTTTCAAAAGATATATGTATATATCTTTGTTGTTTTCTTTTGCTGGTTTTCGCGAAAATAGAAATTGCACTTGTTCGCTTTCGCTTTAGCTTTTTCTTTTTGCTTGTCTCTCGTATCTGCTTTGCTTATCGATTTTCACTGGAGGCGGGGCGGGACAGGACGGGGCGGCAGCTGAAGCTATTTGTCAGATTTTCACAATTTGTGCAAAAAATCTATCTCACAATTACAACAACAACAACAACAACATTAACAGAGTAGCTGTCGCTGAGCTACTTTTCTATCGGCTCGTGTTTCGAAAGTTTTGTTGTTGTTTTTTTTGGTTTTTGTTTTATTTGTTTTCAAATTGTTGCAACTTTTTTTTTCAGCTTCGAGTTTCTTTAATTTGTTTTTGCTTTTTGTTCACTTAACACAAAATTCCAGTTTGCAGCTGCAATTCGCTGTTTGTTGTTATTGCGTACGAGTATCTGCGTATTTCAGCTAGTTGTTGCTGTTGCTTTTGTATCTGTCGGATGCGTGTATCTGTGTGTGCTGCTGCTTGAGTTTGTCTGCGAGTTGCTCCGTCTCTGTGTTCTGTTCACGCGCACTTCACGTTCTCAACTGATTGCGATCGTCGCTGTGCAGCGGGTTTTGTTGCCTTAGCCGGAGCACGAGCCCGTTCTCTTTCTGTCTATCTCTCTGTCTCTCTCAGCTACTCTCCCCTCAGATAAACGCTCTCCGCTCTACTGCGGAGTCCGCTCTCTGGGACGGCGAGCAGCGCGCTCTGTTACACTGACAAAATTTTTAAATACGTTGTGTAAAAAATATATGTATATATTTAAAAAAAAAAATTGAATAACATAATTTCTATCTGCTTGAGGAAACAAATAGCAATACATATTTTCTTTATATAAATAATTTATTGAATAAATTAAATAAGTTGAATACATGTGAGACAAAGTAGATTAAAATAAAATTTCTTTTTAATAATTTATTATTATAATTATTATTTTTTTCCAATATTCTGTATCATTTATTTTTAATCATACTTCATATTATTTAGTGAATTTTAAATAAATTTTGCTTTCATTATTTATTTAATACTTTATTTTATTTTGGTATTTTTCATTTTATGTCGCAGTGCACTTACTTCGAGCTCTATTGATAAGACGCTTACCTGACAGCAGTGGACAAATTTTTAGTTCCATTGTATTTGAGCGGCGCACAGTTTTTTCGTACAGAGCTCGCATTGTTCAGCATTAAATCGATTAACACATGGATCGCTGGTTCAACAATATAAAGCTGTGTATTGGCAACAATAACACAACTCTTGCAGATTGAGATACCAAATCGTAGTCATGGACAATCGATTTTTAGAGCAGTTAAGACCTGCAGACAATTGAATTTTGAGTTTTGTTCTTTAGGGATTTAACATATTAAAGAAATGTTATCTTAAAAGCAGCGCTTGTAGAAATTATATAGATAAAATGTTCTGTTGGAGAATTTTGATTTAGTGAGATTTTAGAAGCTCAAAACGTACTTCAAAAACTCATCACAGCAGTCCACCGGAAATATAACCTTAGACTCTGTAGTACTCTCTTTACTGTAAGTAAATATAATATAATTATTTCTCTATTACAGCTATATGTCATCCAGGGCAAATAGACATATCCATTAGCTTGCACTACCAACGATCTGCACCCCAATTCTCTGTCAGCTACCATTCGAACTTCCAACGATTAATCTCTCTTCAGTTTTCCTGTTCCTGCGACGCTGACAGACTTCAATTTATCAATTAAATTCTTCATTCATGTACATATTAATAAACGATTTCAATAGCCAACAAATTCGGTGGCCATCACGTGCCACATGCATTAGAAATATATACGTACAATACAATAACATACATACATATATGTTTGTGTGTTGACTAATTATGCTGCCTAGACGACGTTCTGTAATTACAGGAAATCCTTTTGCCTCCACGGCAAGAGCGCATTTGAATGCGCGCTTTGCGGTGTCGACTTCCTTTTCAAACTGACAGCCAAACGAAATGAAACGACGAACCAGAAATGGAAAAGGATCATTCGGGTGGTATTTCTATTTGATCCTGCATGTTTGAGCATGTGTTAGAGCTGCGCATATGTTTTGGGCCAGCTAAGTGCCAGAATCCTTTCATCGAATTTATAGGCAAGCGTGAAGTGGAATACTCGAGTTACGCGGCCTTTTAGCTTGCCGTTCACTTCATTGGAATAACCAATGCCCGAGACGCGCCCCCTTGTCAGGGCACGAGGACGCGCGTCCTGTGCGTGAGTTCAAATTGCAACAGCAACGACTACGGCAACGGCAGCAGCAGCTGCTGCTCCTTTGCGGCCTGGCAATTCCAAAGAAATTATCTAAACACGAACGACGCAATTATAGCTATTGGGTTTTTCACTTAAGATTGCACCTTTGTCTGGCTTCCTATCTATCTGCAGCTATACAAAGTATCTGTAATTGTAGCTCTGGCCATAGAATGTTTCGGCAGCTGTTCGGTGTATCTGTGGATAGAGCCTTACAATGAAATTGTATCTGATGTTGCTTAAAGTATCTGAAATTGTAAACTAGTTATATGTGTATCTGTATCTGTATCTGTATCTGTATCTGTATCTGTATCTGTATCTGTATCTGTATCTGTATCTGTATCTGTATCTGTATCTGTATCTGTATCTGTATCTGTATCTGTATCTGTATCTGTATCTGTATCTGTATCTGTATCTGTATCTGTATCTGTATCTGTATCTGTATCTGTATCTGTATCTGTATCTGTATCTGTATCTGTATCTGTATCTGTATCTGTATCTGTATCTGTATCTGTATCTGTATCTGTATCTGTATCTGTATCTGTATCTGTATCTGTATCTGTATCTGTATCTGTATCTGTATCTGTATCTGTATCTGTATCTGTATCTGTATCTGTATCTGTATCTGTATCTGTATCTGTATCTGTATCTGTATCTGTATCTGTATCTGTATCTGTATCTGTATCTGTATCTGTATCTGTATCTGTATCTGTATCTGTATCTGTATCTGTATCTGTATCTGTATCTGTATCTGTATCTGTATCTGTATCTGTATCTGTATCTGTATCTGTATCTGTATCTGTATCTGTATCTGTATCTGTATCTGTATCTGTATCTGTATCTGTATCTGTATCTGTATCTGTATCTGTATCTGTATCTGTATCTGTATCTGTATCTGTATCTGTATCTGTATCTGTATCTGTATCTGTATCTGTATCTGTATCTGTATCTGTATCTGTATCTGTATCTGTATCTGTATCTGTATCTGTATCTGTATCTGTATCTGTATCTGTATCTGTATCTGTATCTGTATCTGTATCTGTATCTGTATCTGTATCTGTATCTGTATCTGTATCTGTATCTGTATCTGTATCTGTATCTGTATCTGTATCTGTATCTGTATCTGTATCTGTATCTGTATCTGTATCTGTATCTGTATCTGTATCTGTATCTGTATCTGTATCTGTATCTGTATCTGTATCTGTATCTGTATCTGTATCTGTATCTGTATCTGTATCTGTATCTGTATCTGTATCTGTATCTGTATCTGTATCTGTATCTGTATCTGTATCTGTATCTGTATCTGTATCTGTATCTGTATCTGTATCTGTATCTGTATCTGTATCTGTATCTGTATCTGTATCTGTATCTGTATCTGTATCTGTATCTGTATCTGTATCTGTATCTGTATCTGTATCTGTATCTGTATCTGTATCTGTATCTGTATCTGTATCTGTATCTGTATCTGTATCTGTATCTGTATCTGTATCTGTATCTGTATCTGTATCTGTATCTGTATCTGTATCTGTATCTGTATCTGTATCTGTATCTGTATCTGTATCTGTATCTGTATCTGTATCTGTATCTGTATCTGTATCTGTATCTGTATCTGTATCTGTATCTGTATCTGTATCTGTATCTGTATCTGTATCTGTATCTGTATCTGTATCTGTATCTGTATCTGTATCTGTATCTGTATCTGTATCTGTATCTGTATCTGTATCTGTATCTGTATCTGTATCTGTATCTGTATCTGTATCTGTATCTGTATCTGTATCTGTATCTGTATCTGTATCTGTATCTGTATCTGTATCTGTATCTGTATCTGTATCTGTATCTGTATCTGTATCTGTATCTGTATCTGTATCTGTATCTGTATCTGTATCTGTATCTGTATCTGTATCTGTATCTGTATCTGTATCTGTATCTGTATCTGTATCTGTATCTGTATCTGTATCTGTATCTGTATCTGTATCTGTATCTGTATCTGTATCTGTATCTGTATCTGTATCTGTATCTGTATCTGTATCTGTATCTGTATCTGTATCTGTATCTGTATCTGTATCTGTATCTGTATCTGTATCTGTATCTGTATCTGTATCTGTATCTGTATCTGTATCTGTATCTGTATCTGTATCTGTATCTGTATCTGTATCTGTATCTGTATCTGTATCTGTATCTGTATCTGTATCTGTATCTGTATCTGTATCTGTATCTGTATCTGTATCTGTATCTGTATCTGTATCTGTATCTGTATCTGTATCTGTATCTGTATCTGTATCTGTATCTGTATCTGTATCTGTATCTGTATCTGTATCTGTATCTGTATCTGTATCTGTATCTGTATCTGTATCTGTATCTGTATCTGTATCTGTATCTGTATCTGTATCTGTATCTGTATCTGTATCTGTATCTGTATCTGTATCTGTATCTATATCTGTATCTGTATCTATGTGTATGTATCTGTGTATCTGTATCTATGTATATGTATCTGTGCAGTTGTATCTATAGGTAATATCATCTCAAGCTATACGAAGTATCCCGAACGTATCTCAAGCTGTTCTTTAGCTACCTTCGACTTGTCGTGTCGCTGCTTGCTTTTGATGCCTGCTCGCATTTCGCTGAGCGAGCAGACAGCTCAGATAAACACAATGAGTGAGAGCGAGAGCGAAATAGAGAGTTTAAAGTAGAGTCCTCTTGTGCCTGCATCTAATGGCTTGTTTATCGCTCACATCGATCGCAGACCAAATAAATTAAGTGCTTTAATTGGCTGCCTAATTGATAGCAGGCGTCGCCTCTTGTCTCTCTCTCTCTCTCTTTATGTCTCTTGGCCCAGACACTGATGCATGATTAGTTCTCCACGCTTAGCGCTACTTATAGAAGCAACTCGCTGTGATCCGATTTGGTCTGAGCTGCACACATCCTGCCAAAAAGAAAAGGAAAACTACTAGCTAGCTGCCGTTAATCCGCCTCTAGCCTACTAGGCATCCTGTCCAGCTGCCTCATTCGCTGTCTGCCTCCAATTGCATTTTGCCATTGTTTTTCCACATCTTGCCATCGTTTTCCCTTGGCCCACACAATGCATTGTGGAATGCTCACACACATGATAAGCATCGGACAGGAAGCCCACAGACAAAGACAAAGGATGTTTGCTTAGGCTCAGCGACTAATACATGTTTGCTGGTACGTGACTTTCTATGGCTTGTGCGTTAATATTCCGCATATATAGACGAGACGAATGTGTACAGACAGACATGCATATATATATGTATGTGTGTTTTTCTATATTTTCTATATTTGTGATTCCTTACCTATTTGCTTAGCCTGTTTATTTTCAATTACAGGTATTTGTGCTCACGCATAATTAAAAGAAATGCGTAAAGCATAAGGAAGTAAACGCTTGACAGGCAATAAGAAGTTATAGGCAAGATTGATAGACTGCTAGATATCCTTTAAGCCACTGAGAACTGTTTCAATGAAATTATATATATATATTAATAATAATTTAAAAAATAGAGCCCTATCCTAAATACTTGAACAACATAAGAATACGCCATTTATAAAGTACTTTCAATTGGTAGACAATGGAGTCTGTAAAATGATGATAATTTCCAATAGTCATTTCTCAATCTGAGATCTTACAGCTGGCAGCGACAGTACCCTCGACAAGGGAGGAAAGCAGGCAGGCAGGCACTTAGGGGCGTGTGCCGTTCATATATCAAGTTCCAAATATAGTGACCAAATCATTTTAGGGAAAACCCCATGGCTGTCGAGAGCAGACGCTGCTAATCAAATGTTATCACAAGTACCAAATGTGCCGCTATATATAGCCATGTGTACAGTTATATAGCGCTGCATCCACCCTCGACTAAACGATTAATGGCTAAAAACTGTTCAGGCTCTGTTTGGGACATTAAAACTGCACCAAAATATACAGAAAAGTGAATTTTATGATCTGCGCCGAGGGGGAAAACGAAAAGATGAGAAAACATAAACCACCCGCCCGCATCCCACATCCCACACGACATGCCTTGCCTAATCCTAGCCAGACTCGTGGACTGCCATTTTATTGGCACTTTCCCGAACTATAAATCAATAAACAGTCATCCCATAAACTTTTCAGCTGGAACTATTTAGTTGTTCCGAGGGGAGTTCCCTAAAAATTTTACTAGTGTTTCTTCAGACTTGCGGTAATTTCGTTGGCTCGTCATAAATAGGCGTGGAATCGTTTGTCATTTCGTGTTGGCAGCTGCCCCCGCTATAAAAAACAAAGAAGAAGAAAAACGATCATTAACACCAATTTTTGTGGAGCCGTGGCAGAACTTAAAGCCCAGAAGTTACAATAAAGACAGATATTTATACTATATATATATATATAAAGAGAGGGGGAATAAAAAGCGATCGTAAAAGCAAACACAACAGATTCCGAGAGACATTCAAATGCCACACACACAAAACATAAACGTTGAGAAAACCCCCCTCGGTCGATAGAGCAAGGTAGATTTGTAAAAAGTGAAAGAGATAGAGCTAGCCAGAGCAAATGCTCGTGGGCACAAGAATGGGAAACAAGCCGCACAGACTTCCGCTTTCATTTCATAAATTCGGATTAAGGCATTTTCAAATGATAACAATGAAAATAAATAAAGAGAGAAGCAAAAAAAAAAAAAAAAATGAAGAAGAATGAAAGAAAAATAAAAACCTTAAGAACTTTTGTGTAGAAATGCGCCGTGAATCTGATTAACGGCAACTACAACGTGTACAGCGACTCGGAAATGTGTCACGTAAAATGGTTTGTTTCCCAAGTAAACCCGCAACATGCCCAAGAACAATCAACGGACGGCAGCAACAACTGTAACTGAAGCAAAGCTCACCAATTGCTGTCAACAAGAGAAAGACAGAGTGAGAGAGAGAGTGAGAGAGAAAACTGAGGATCCATTGTTTGACAATTGTCGCAATGTAAGTTGAATTGTATATAAATAGCATCAGGCAGCTCTGCTGATCTGAACTTTGCGGAAGAAGCTGGCGAGCGAGAGATAAGTAAAGGGATTGCAAAACATGTTAATATTAGCAGTTTCAACTGTGATTAAATTGTAAATTAGGCTTGTTGCTTAAGGGCTGTCGAAGGTGCAAGAAAGTCCATATAAGGTTTTCGATTAGGGTAAAGCTGCTTATCTGATCTAGAAATGAAGTAAGACAAATGAGTTAAAAGTATGCTAACTTGCTAATGCTAATGCAACATCATAAAGCTGATCTGAAGCAGCAGATAACTAAAGGGATTTCAATAAGCTCCTACTTTTCCCGTCATTCCATATTTGTGTTAAATAAAAGCTAAGTAAATGCCAAAGCAAACCCTATCAAATACTTAAGTGGTTAGCAATTCAAGTCCCTAAGCTACAAAACTTCCCAACTATATTTATTGCTATGTATTTATATAGAATTTCTTCTGCACTTCAGTCTACCCTATAAAATTGAGCTGCTTGTCTTGGGTAATTCCCCTCTCTGAAGGCAGCAAATCGATTTACATTCAATTCTGTACGCGCACGAACACGTTTCGCAAACATTTGCTCAAATTTGAGGCAAACATTGAACAATTGAACTTCCTGCACAAAATGCATCCTGTATTACTTACAGCAGCAGCAGCACATGGGCTTAAGCAAAGGAAACACAGGCAATGGTAGCGGCCAAGGAGAGGGAGAGAAGGGATGGGTTCATCATCATCTGTTGCTTGTGCGAGCCGACAAAAATTTTACGAATGATGAGCGGAAATGCTGTGAAGGCGCGTACTTTGTACACAAACAAAATAATATATATATATGGAAAGAGAGGGTGGATAGTTGGAGCGAAAGAGAGGTAGCGATGCGTGCCTGTAAAAACAAATGTTGGCAAACAACAAAAACAAGGAAAAGGATGTCCTGCTCATTGGCCTCAACTATGTAGAACTGTTGGAAAAGTGCGTTTGGGTAGCTGCAATTAACATTTTCCTTTTTGGGCTGGCTGTTTACCGTTGTCCGCACACAGCAGGACATGTGGCCAGTAGGCAATTAGATGCTCGTCTGGCAGTGTGAAATGCAGCGCAGGAAACAGCTCGACGCGCCCATTGTACGCTCACGTCCCAAAATATGCTACAGGTATGGCACATCTCTGGCCATACACTTCCTACACTCGTTCCAGCCAAGAACCCATTGTCCGACACCAAATATTGTTGGTGATTAGTGACTCGGCGATGGCTGGGGTATGAGGAAACGCCTGTGGCGTTAATTGTTTGTCTCGTAGCTGTGCGCCGTTTGATTTGCGCCGCTAAAAAGTTAATCTGGGCCAACGGAAACGGAAGCGGAAGCAGAAGCAGCAAATGCAAAAATCCTTTAGCCTGTTGCCTTTGACAGGGACCCGTAATTCCAACTGCAGCGGGAAGTGGAATTGGAGGGTAAAGCCTACAGCCTAGAGCGTAGACCGATAGCCTAGAGCGTAGAGCGTATAACGTAGTGCGTACTGAGTAGAGCGTATAGCTTAGACAAATATCGTAAGTGGTAAAAAAAAGCTGAAATTTCCTGTGTTATACCAACTTTATTTTCTATAGATAAATGGATCTGATGCATATACGGAAATGTACGTAATCTGTGTTAACTTTTTAAAATTTTGCAACTATAAACCACTACGTAGCTGAGCCAAATTATGCATTATATGTTCCATATAGGTATAATGCCAAATGGAATGTGACTCCCATATAGATGGATCAGATACAATATACGATCTACACAATGCGTAATCTGTGTACTCAACGCGAAAACTGTGCGGAACGACAGCGTACGGCATTCCTGGAATGGTCTGTACGATGTGGCTGCGTGGATGACGTAAATACTTCGCTGAACACCCGCTCATGTAGTGTGGCACCCGCCGCTGTACGGACCAGACTACGTCGTACGCACTCGCCATTCTTGGCGAGCAAATAGCCGATAGGATACTGCACAATGCCGGGTCGATAGTGAGCCACAGGACGCAGGCCCCTGGCAATGGGAACGACGTCTGTTAGGCCTTGACCAGTGTTGCCAGATGTGAAGGTAGCGCTCCCACATTTAGTGGCGTCACCTGCATCAACTCGATTCAGATGCTTGCCAGACTTGAATTTAACTGCTGCGAATCGGGCTGAGCCGGACTGATGCTGTTTGCTCGCTTCCAAGCACTCGCACTCCGGCGGACAACTGCGTCTAGCGTGCTGTTTATCCGATTCGGACAGAATCCGATTTGAATTATTAATTTGAGTATTGCCTTTAGCGTTTTGTTTACCTTTTGATTTGCCATGCTTATCTTTCCTCGGCTTTTCCTTACTGCCCTCCGATTTGTCTTTGCCTTTCTTTCCTTTTTTTGGGCCATCCTTAGCGTTTTTGTCTTTGCTCTTCTGCGACTTGTTATCTTTCTTGAGGTGCTCGCGATGTTGGGTCGCGTTGATGAACATCTCCATCACCTGCACGCAGAGCTTAAGAAGCATCTCACTTTCGGGATTCTTTTTACAAGCATCACGGCTGTAGTTTCTATCATCGTCCTCATATGCCGATAAGGCGCAATCGTCGTTGTCATTAGCTTTGCTCATCTTACTTCTGTTTTTGTTTTTGGCATTAGCTTTTCTTTTGTTATTGCCTTTGTTACTTTTGCTTCTTTGCTGTGATCCCACCACATTATTTTCACATAAACAGCCGTATTGCCAAGGCGCTGTAAATACCAGAGATTAATTATTTCATTACTGAATTGTGGGCTTTACTTACGCGCATTGCTAGTTGCTGCAGGTTTATTCACATAATAGGAGGATGGACAACAGGTGCATGCATTTGTTGGATTTAGGGGGCTAGATAGAAATAAAGTATTACTAGATAATTAAATGTTAATTTAATGTAATGGCGATATCAGACAGCTAGACTCTGAGTTATCCCATATAAAAAACTACTTAACTACTTAAACTACTACTTCCAAATAATCTTATATCTTCTGAATAAGCAGATTTATCCTATTTAGGAAACCATTTGGACTTATAAGAACTTGGATTACATATATAAGCTAGATAGATTTTCCCATCCAGGATCGACGCCCATAACAACTAGATGAAGATTCCTTAGCCTTCTCTTTCTTTTCCCTAGATTCCTCAGCTTACTTGTTCACTAACTATGTCTGCATATATTTGGTAGTGCTAAAGGTCCTTAAACTTTACCAATCGTTTCCATATCCATTGTTGTTGTTGTTGTACTCAAAGTTCCTGTTGCTGTAGCTGCTCGCATTGTAGTAGTTGTTGTAGTTGCTCCTCTTATTGTTGTTACTTTGGCAGCAACTGGCGGTGTTGTTGTTGTTGGTGTTGGCATTTCTGAATTGTTGCGGTAGGATTTGAGACAAAACACTTGCCAGCTGCTCAATGAGATGATTGCTATTATCACAATCCTGCAGCACAACAATACTGAAGGGTGGCACCTCGTTCGGAATTATAGGCTGCCGTGGTCTGTGTTGGCCATTGCCTGCCTGCTGTCCTTTATCTAGTTGTCTTGGCTCCCCCGACTGTTTCTGCTCTTCCGCTTGGTTGTGCTCCTCCTGGTCCTGTTGGCCCGACTGCACCCGTTGCGATCTATCCATGAAATTCTCAAAAGTTGCACGAATCGTCGAATTGCATCTATCGCAAATGCATTCATCGGATGGCGAGCCCACATCGACCTCTCGCTCTTTGCAAATGGCACACGAGCGCCTCGGTACGTTCTGGTGCCTCATGGGCTTCGGTCGGCGCGATTTGCTTCGGTTCACGTTCAAGTTGGGGCGATCTACTCTCGTACATTTGCGCATGGGTGGCAAGGCAAAGTCGTCCAGCATAAATTGTGGCTCGGCGGCTGTTGGCTGCTGTTCATCGGCATCCTCGGCGTAAAACTGCTCTTGGCTTGGCAGCGATTCGAGCTCCAGCTCAGTGGCTGCCGAGGCGATCTCATCCCCACAGCTGACATCCTGATCTATTTGACTCGACGGGACATCATACGTCTGTTTGGCTGCTCGGCTTCTGTCCTCCTTGGAGTTTTTGTAGTGGTTTATAATTTTTCTGAAGCCGAAACGTGCCATATTTTGTTAAAATTCCGAAACTCTGGCAAAATTTTGTTATTTTTTGTTCTCTTTTTATTTTTGGCCGTATTTTCTGACAGCGTTGGCTATGCACTCGTTGTCCTTATTTTGCTGTGGCTCAGCCAATTGGGCAGGAGCTTGCGCCAGGAGCGAAACCAGCCGCCGCTTTTGTTGCCATTGCGTGTTCCGTTCATGGTTTCCAGCTGGACAAGAGTCGTGGCGCCCATAAAGCCATTCAAGCGGGAAAAGTACTGCCATTTATTGGGCACCACAAATGACGAACGCGGCTGACATGACTGCATCAAGTCGGGCCTGAGTATGGTCTCCGCGACATGCAAGAGCGAGTGACGTTGCCTGGTTGCTATTTGGGTATTCTCCGACGGTAGCGTGGGACGGATGGACAGAAAGCTGCCACGATAGAAATGATGCAGGTGTGTGCCCATACATCCGGAATTACTATGGGACTGCATATGGAACTGTGGTACCACCCGCACTGGGTCATCCGGCACTTGTTGAGGACGCGGTGTTGGCTTGGAGCTCTTCTTCCTGCTTTCCACTTGGTACTGCACTAGCTGTATCTCTGTCTCTTGATCCTGCCAACGTGTGGGCTCCTGAGCTTGCCTAGTCTGCAACGATTGCTCGTGCCTGGGTTCCGTCGCTCCGACCATTCGATTCTGTGGCCTTTCAGCTACTCGATTTTGTTGTTGTTGTCGCTTTGGAGCTCGTTCGGCTCTTTCCCTTCCGGACACCGATGTACTGCGAGTTGCTGCCCGAGAAGTTGATTTAGAGTTATTTTGATTCTGTGACTGGAACTGATATCTGGCGGGTAGATCTGGGCGTGGCTTGGCTCTGATTGCGGCCTGTGAGATAAGATCGCGAGGATGCGAGAATCGTGAATGCTTAGGGTGTGAAGGGGTTTGTGTTTGACTTGAGACCCTCTCGCGTTTTACTGTCGTCGATTGAGCTCGATTGCCCCTTGAGCTGGAGGGCTGGTTGGATCGATGTGAAGTGCTTGGAGTCTCTGGCCTAGGCCTGGAAACCTTTGTAGTTCTCGTGCTATATGAGCTATTGGTATTCCCTGTCAACTTGCCACCGCGACATCGCTGCTTGCACTTGTGGCACAGGCAGTCGGATGAACGCAGCGCCTTGCTCGACACCGGCAAGGTGCAGGGCTTAGCTATGGGCATACGATGAGACCTCAGCGTGAAAATTGATTGATGCTGTGGGCGAGGATATATTTGAAATGGAATAGTAATAATCGAAGCATTAACTTACACTTGGCATTAGGTTTGAATAAAGTTTTAATGGGAAAAAGCGACGCTTCTTCATGCTAAGCTGCAAATGTTTAATCGAAGTCTGTGAATGAAATTTAAATATTAATAGATATATATATTTTAGATATGGTCTACGCTTACGCCACAGCCAGAAAGACGTTGAGTGGGCAACTTGAAGCGTCGCTTTGTCAAATGCAAACTACTCTCTGGCATTATGCGCGCCTGAGGAATGTCAATAGAAGAGTTGGTTAATGGAATTATAAAAAAGTTCTCATTCAATCTAGATCTACTTACACAAGAGCTGCTGGGTGGCTGACTACGTGAGCGCTGTGTGATGTCGGAGGGTCTAGGGGCCAGCTGTAATGAAAATGAGAATGTGAGTCAAGCTTAATCTATAGATGTGCATAAGAGTTCATGCTTACTCCCGAGGAGAATCTGTGATTTCTTTTGGGCGCACTACTTTTCTCCTCGAAGAACTTCATTGGCACAAAATTAGCGCCGCCCGCATTATTGTTGAGTGGGGGTAAGCCAGGGCTTGGGTCTCGTCTAGCATTCATTTCCTGCTCTCCTCGGTCGCCCTTATATTCACAGAACGGGTAATGAGCTTTTCTTCTCGCTTCGGGTACAACCCGTTTTTGCATATTGCAAGTGCAACTGGAGACAGTTAGGGGATTTCTTAAAAATCTTCCGCCGCCAGAAGGTAGCTCTGCGTAGTCCACTTTGGAGTTGTCCATGGAGAACTCCTGTTCGGGACGCTGTGGCGCCTGACAGGGTCGATAGCCGTAAACATTATAATCGACTTTCGATTTCTTTGCTTTCGTCTTGCCACACGAAGTATTCATGCAAACGATATCGTTAGCTGGACTGACAACGTTATTTCGATTCTTGATTATATATTGCGTATAATCACTTGATTCTTTCGGCTCCAATTCATTTTCCGGTTCGGTCATTACGCAATCATTGCAGCTAGGACAGGGCACTACGCCGAATGACTCATACTCTGATTCGTTACTGTCCTCTTCTCTAGTCGATCTGGGCTCGAACAGAGCTTCGCAATGCGGACAAAGCTGTAAATTTTTATGGCTGGCCTCATGATAATTGTGATTAGGCCCTCTAGACGGCGCAGCACCATACGAGTTGCTATAGTTGCTATAGTCGACTGGCTCACAATTCGGACACGATCGATCAAGCTGCCTCGGCGACTGCTGGGGTGGTGGGGGGTCGGTAATACATCCCTTATCGCAATGGGTTTTCCTAGGCATCACCACCGGAACCTTTTTAGGCTCGTACACAGTCGGTGAAGCTGCTTCATTACGATTTGCGTTGGGATTGGACGAGCTACACGGCTTGCAGAATGGTTTTGGCGGTGGCTTCAAGCGTTTTGGTTTATCACTACGCTGCGGTTGCATTGTTGAATTATTGCAGGCTTCACAGCAGACTCGAACCGTATTTGGTCGACCTGTATTATCCAAAGAATTTGGTGTCTTTGCGGCATGCTGAACTTGATTTGGTTCAACGTCATAAGCCTCCCAACTAGTTTCGTTTCTTTGTATGGGTCGCGGTCTTTGGCTTGGCCGAGATCGATGATTGTTCGGAGACGGATCACGGAAACGCATATCAGTTGGTGGACGATAAGACTGAGGAATAGCTGCACGCTGAAACTGTGCGTGTGCTGGTGAACGACAGGAACTGCCATCTTGCTCGCAAGTTTGCGAGGCATTATTACACTTTCCACATGGAGGAGCTCTAAGCTTACGGTTCGCCATTTGATTTGTGCTCTCTGGTGTCTTCGGGGTAATATTGTTACGTAAATTGCCCATGCCTGCGGACTTACGAGATGGGGGAAACAGTTTCATTGGACTGTCAAAAGCATACTGCGTCATTCTCGTGTTCTGATAAAAGTTGATAGAAAAATTCGTTAAATGGTTGGAGCCCGGCAGCCTGGACAAACTTTGATATGACAGCTCCGCCAACTGATGATAGGGCTGCTCATCTGATTCGGGGTATCTTTGCTTAGTTAATGATTCTAGGGACTGCCTCGGAGGCAGTTCAGAAGCCGACTCTTCTGTGTAGATCACATACTGTTCTTGGTATAGGTGCTGATACGAAATATCCTGGTAGACTTTCGGATATTCCTCTGGAGCTGACTCCTGGCACGGCTTTTCATATTGCTCTGGGTAAGGATTTCTGTACTCTTCCATACACAATTTGGGGTACTGACCGGGGTAATCTACCTCAGAAAACTGCTGGTACACTTCCGAATGCATGTCTAGGCTAGAGTTCTCTGACAACTCCTGGTACGGCTTTCCATGTTGTTTTGCCCAAGGTTTGGCGTATACTTCTTTACACAATTTCGGGTACTTTTCGTTACGTGCTGCCACATAGGAGAAGTTTTCCGGGTACAACTCCCGATACTTCACTGGAGACAACTCCTTGTAGGGCACTTTAGACAGCTCTGAATATGCGTCCATGGACATTTCGTAGTAAGGCTCCTCTGATAAGTTCGGTTGTAAGTTATGGAATGATTGCTGATACCGCTCCTTGCTCAACTTAACAAATAGATCGCTGTTCGATTCTTGATCAATTTCCCTGTACGGCTCTTCAGATATTTTCGGGGCTTGACTCTGTAACGGTAGCGGGCCCTTTTCCTGGTAAGTTATGTCAGGCAATTTCGGGGAAAATTTCCAGTTGTTGTTCTGGTTCAACTCTGTAGACTCTACCAAGCACGACTTCTGGTAAATTGTTGTGTACGCCTTTTGATATAGACGCTTAGAATCTGTGGGATCTACATCAGATTCTTTGCGAACATCGCTTGCACAGCTGATCGGACTTTGAGCCATTATCGTCTTGATCATTATTGCATTGCCGACTAAAAGCGCACACCAATCCTGTTATATGATACGCCTCATATTATCTATAGTGTTTAACGAGTGTAAACAAAGAATTTTACAAATAAATATTTTACAAACTACAATCGAAATGAAAACAAAGCTGATTTGATAATTCTAGTTGAGTTTTTCCTAGAGATTACATAATTTTAATAGTCGTGTCTGATGATTTATGTAAGAGATGAAATGTAGGCAATAAATAGATCTTCGCTTGGTTCGACTCCAACTTTATTTAAGTAATATATAACTGATCGATGTAAGTCTATATGTATATATAAAGAAGCATATAGTGCATGGATTGCACATAAGATCAGATCACAGTTAAAGACTCCATTAACTATGATCTGTTCTTATGTGCGATCCATGCGAGCATATAGTTAAATATATATAAATATAAATAAATATATATAGGATGTTGACTTAGTGGAACCAAAATTCTGAGTTGTTTCTTGAAAAGGACGGTTGGTTCAAAAGGGGTTTATGCATGCGATGACGTGCCGTCTTCTTTTGACTGCTTGGCCGCGATCGACGCTTCGTCGATGCGTAGTGTGAATTGAATAGATGTGAACCGCAGAGACCGCGTAATACCATCTTCTTCCTCTTCCTGTTCATGTGATGTATGACACGAGGACTGGGCCAATGCAGGGGCCAACGCGTTGGCATGCGCATGAGTTCTAGCTCCCGATCTCTCAGCGGAAAACGCTTCGCTCTCTGCGTATATCCACTGGGTATAACCGTATCCTTAACTTTGGCCTTTCGCTTAGGTCTCTTCCTCATTCGACTTAGACTCGTTTTGTAGACGGGCGCATCTATGTCCTCGTCATCGGAAGCATCCATCAGATAGATGGGCACATCGCTGTTAGTTGCTGTGCGATCGCCCGCTCTCAAGCGTTCGCCATCCTTATGGGGTTGTTTCAGCAGCTTCAACATTAGCGACCTCCACAATTGTTTCGTATTGACTTGCTTTGTATTCTGCTTGACATCATCGGGATTTTGTACCGTTGACCATTCCAAATAGTTTTGTTGCTGATCCTCTTCCTGCAGTATCTCTTGCAAGAGCTTTAATTGTTCAATTGTTAGATTAAACTCATGTTGAATGCATTCCACGTCCTCCGTTGCCAGATCGCTTAACTTTTCGTGGCTACTCTTCCTTTGCTCGATTTCTTCTTGCACCGTTGTCAGACTGGGTGGCTTGTTGGCATTTGTTGAACTTTGCGATGGCTCGTCCACCTCTGACTGCCATGGCGTTGCCAGACCGTTGTTGAGCTTAGGCTTTAGCGACGACAGTTCCAGAGCCGGCTGCTCCATCTTTGCCACATAGCTGATAGACTGCTTTAGCGGTGACAGGTGCAGTTCTGAGTTCTCTTCGGATGGACAGGGTGTTGCCAGACTGTTAATAGACAGCTTAGAGCATTGCCGTGACATATGTGGTTCCGCGCGCAGCAGTGAATTCAGACTCTCGTGCGAATGACTTACACTTTGCAATATTGTGTCACTTATAGAGTTGCCAAGCTGCCACGAAGTTGATGGACTGTTGGCAGCACACCCTTCATCATCATGTGAAGTTTTGAGCGTTGCCACACTGTCATCAGACTTAATACTTTTTAGCTCTAACCCTTGATGCTCGGATTCGAATTGTTGGCGACCTACTTGTGCCATGAATTGGTTAATTAACGTTGTGCTGCTCACATTATGAACTGCGTTTAGGCTCACCGGGGATTTGGGCGCAATATCCGGTGATTCCATTATCTTTTTGGCCATACGCTTGGCCAGCTTCACATAGTCAAAGCCATCCGTAAAGCTGTACGGATCTTGCAGGGACAGCTGGGTAGGCTGTTGCTGCTTCTGTTGTTGCCGCTGTTGCTGCTGTTGCTGTTGCTCTTGCTGCTGCTGTTGCTGCTGCTGTTGCTGCTTCTGCTTAATAATATTTAAGTTTGCTGTTTGCTTGTGCGCAAAGGCTGCATTGCTCTCTAGACAGCTGATTAAATTATTTGCGCATTTGCCAAAATTGAACGGCACAAAACTAGGTTTAATATGCCTATGTTGCTGCTGCTGTTGTCGCTGTTGCTGCTGCTGCTGTTGCTGTTGTTGTTGCTGCTGCTTATGATGCTGCCGCTGCTGCTGTTGTTGTTGCTGCTGCTGCTGCTGTTGATTTTGCAGACATTGCTGCCTGATCTGGCGCAACTGTTGCTTCAGCTGCACCGATATATCGTTGATTGTCTGTTGCTGTCCCTTCGCATAGGCCGTCATAATCGAATGCGACCACAATTTCGAATTCGGCTGAATGTGAGCATTCGAGTTGTACCATTGCTTGGGCTGTGCCCGCTGCAGGGGCTGCTGCCAATTCGCTGTGCTTGTGAATTGCGGGGAAATGTTCATTAGATTTCGCCGCAGGCGACTTAGCTTACGGCTGCTCGGCTCGGGCGCGTGTAGCTTCGGCATGCGTGGCACAGCACCCACCATTTTGTTGCACACGCTCGAAACGAACGTATCGCGACGAGGCGTCCACTGAGGCGTTGCACTGCTCAGCCAGGACATATTAAGTTGGCACATCTGCTGCTGAGTTGGATGCTGCTGCGGCGGCGGCTGCTGCAAGGCGCTCAGGCCAGCTCCCATGCCGCGACGTCGTACCATCATTGTGAAATGAAATGCAAATAGCTAATGAATAAAATGTAATTTTTAACTTGAAATTTGAAGAGTTGAAACCTTTCAAAATTTTAAATCTACGCCTCGTGCCATAGTTGTTGTTTGCAAAGCTTTAGTTACGGAAGTCCAAAAAATGTTGACGCGCAAAGCAAAGCGCCGCAGCATCTCAGCTGTTTTTTGTTGCTGTTCTGTTTCCATTTCTTTTTTTCCTTAGTTTAAAAGCGCGCCCACGTGTTTACAGATAGAGCTTTTGCTGCTGACGTCACGTTTGGTGCTGTCGCATGCGCGCTTTTGCGCCTTCTTTGCCGGTCACAATGGAAAATTTCATTCATTGCGGCTTCAGTTCCAGCGCAAGGTTTCGAATTGGAACTCCAATTGGAAGTCTACACAGCGCGCATCCACTGTCTCTCTTACGTTCTCTCGCTTAGCTGTTATCCGTTCAAGTGGAAGTCACTGTTGCTGTTGTTGACTTTTTTCTTTCACTTCAACAGGCGCGCAATTTAAACTCAAATTTTGAATTTTTCAAGTTAAACTCGAAATTGTCAAATTCGAGCACACTTAACTTAGACTTTCGAACGGTAAACATTAAATTTCCGTAATAGAAGTTTTTTTTTTGGTATTTCAGTATTAGCAATAAAAAAAAAAAATAATCAAGAACCTAATCAAACCACCCACACACACGCATACACAAAGAACAAAGAGTTAGACAAAAATTAAGAGCCAAACAACAGAATGGTGAATGCCGGTTGCGTTGCCAAATTGCTAAGTGGTCTGCATTTGGGTAGCAGCTTTTGGGTAAAACGCGTTAATCCGCATTGGTATGAGGCACGAGAGTTGCCCAAGACGTTGCTGAGCGAGAAGTTGGCAGAGAAAGTGCCGAATGCACGAACGACGGCTGGAAGAAAATATACGAAACCCTGTTTGACAATGACGCCGCTGACTAGGCGTTCAGCTGTGCTATAATTTAACAAAGATTACTGTTGGGATCAGTCAGAATCAAATGTGCTTTAACTAATTGCATTGCACCATTTGATGTGCAATACATAATCGGACATTCAATTAACCTGTGAAAGCAAGAATACTTAAATTTTGTTCATAATGCCCGCCAAGTACAGATGTGTGCTGCCAACTTATTTGAATAAATACTAACAGAGAAATTTGCTTAACTTAACAGAGTTCTGTAATTATTTAACAGAGCGATCAACGGTCGCATGCAACACTGTGTGTGAACGAGAGAGTAATTGGGTATGTGTGCGTGCGTGTGTGTGCGAGTGTGTGTGTGAAGAGAACGAAATGCCAATCAGTTGGTGCCGAGTTTTTGCCTCGTATGCAGGTGGGCTGCGCTTCGCGCTAAAATCGTATAAGAATCGCCACTTAAACAATATAAAAAAAATTCCAATAGCCGAAAGCGAAGGCACTTGATAATATAAATCGCGGCGCATGCTACGCCCACGCGTTCAAGTTCAGTGCAAGCGAGAAAACAACCAGCAAAAGCCAAAAGGCAATAACAAGGCACAAGTGATAAGAATTCATATATATATAATTATATACATATATATGTGTATGTATATATGCATATTTATATATGTAATACAATTTCAACGTGAAAAGAAATCTGGCGACAAATGAAAAAAAAAAGAAATATTGAAACAAAATTTAATATAAAAGATAGAAAGCATTCGTAATGTGTACGCTAAGAGCAAAAAGCAGAAATCAAATTGGAATGAAACAAAGATTAAACAAAGTGTTTCATTTGAGGCAGTGTTTGTTATTGTTGCTATTGCTGATTGGGCTGCTGCTGCGGCTGGAAAAAAAAAAAAAACAAAAAAAAAAAAAAAAATATGTTATATAGCTAGATGGAGAAGGAGAGGCGCTGCGTACTAAATATCAATTATAAACACATACATATGCATGTATGCATGTATAAATGTAATTTCTTATATGATTTCGTGTGCGGCTGTGTGTGTGTGTGTATATATATGTGCGGCGACATGCGGAAGCAAAAAATATTCATGAATGGCAATTATGCTGGTGTATTTTTTTTTTGTTTGCTCGCAGCCAAAATGACGGCGAAAACTACGTACGCTTTTCCACTTGGAAGTCGTGACGTTTTTCGATTGCATAGCTACATATGTATGGGTCTGTAATGTGCGTGTGTGTGAGTGTGCGCTCAGCTTTTGCCCGCAAACCCATATGTGCTAGTGTGTATGTGTGTGTGTATGTTTGTTTGACTGCGAACGTCATAGCAACTCCAGTAAAACGCAAATAAGCCAAAGAAGAAAAGCTAATTGCTGTTGAGTGGTCTAATTGGACACCTTGCGTTTGTAAATTTTGCTGTTTTTATTCGTTATCAACCATATGTATATGTAAACTCTGTGTGCTTTCACTGTTTTCCTCTCTCTCTCGCTCTCTCTATCTTTCGCTCGGTTTGCACATATACTATGTATGTATTATTCGAGTGGTTTTGTATGCTCGACCTCGACAAGTTTCGTTTTCGCCCCTCCACAAACACATGCATGTGAGCGCAAGTATGTATGTGTGTAATTGTCATCATGCTGCTTCATATATTGTAATTTCTGCTGTTGTTTTTTGCGAATTTCCTTGACTCCTTGAACCTACCCAGGCACACACACATACGCACACATAAACGCACATACACTTGTATACATATATACATGAATATGCCAGCGGACTCACACACGCACAACGTAACCTGTCTGCCCCGTAACTGTTGCTGCGCCCCCGCCGACTACACACACATACACATGTCGTCGCGCGCTCTGCTGCTTGCTCTTGCGTTTTATTTGCCTTCTGCTCTGAGCGCTGGCGCTTCTGAACTGTTGTTGTTATTGTCGTCTCTGCTGTCTGGCTGCTGCGGCTGCCGCTGTCGCTGCTGTTTGTAAGTCGAAGTCGTTCTCTAGCTTTTGTTTTTTTCTACTCTTTTATATTTGTTGGCTCATTTACTTTGCTTGAATGTGTTGTTACTCTTTTTTATTTTTTTTCGTGCGCGCGCGACTTTTGTTGTTTTTGGTTTTCTTTTGTTATGCTTGTTGTTCTTTTAATCATTCTCTTATTTTGCCTTTTCTGATTTTACTGTCGGTTTGTTGTTGTCGCCAACAGAGGGCATGAGTGCGAGCAGAACAACAATAACAACAACAACAGTAACAAGAACTACTGCGGTGCCTTAGTTATCAGCTATGCCCAACAGATATGTGTACTATGTATGTATGTATATACATACATACATATGCCTACAGTGCTCTTCAGAAGTATAGTGTCATTCCAAATATTAAGTAACTTTTGCCTAAACTGATCTATCCCAATTTAATGATTTACAGTTAACTTGTCTAACTAAACATTGTTTTTTGTTTGTCGTCCGGCATTCAATTCGCCCGCCCACTTTGCCGTGCCGCCTTAGTTGTGAATGACAGCACACATCGAAGCACATCTCATAATGATTATTCGTCTTAATTTCGCCGCAAAACGAGGCTGCCTTGTGACGTCTTTTACAGCTGGCTACGCTTTCGCAACTCTCTTTTGCTCTCACTCTCTCGCTCTCTCTCTGTTTGCGTGCGTGCGTTGGAAGTTGTCAAGTCAAATGGGGCTCCAGCTTCAAATGCTGCTTCCATTTTGGAAGTTCATTCAGCTTTGGTGCGGCGCTTCCAGGCACAGGTCAACGGCGTCACTGCATTCGCATCCATTTAGTTGAAACATTTGTCGTCGTCGCAGTTGCCGTTGCAGTCGCAGTCTGTTGATTTTTGTACATTGACATTCAGTTAGGTGTGTGCGTGTGTGTGTTTTCGCTCTGCTTCAGGACCACCTTCTTCTCCATCATCTAATCGCTGCTGCTGCGACCATTTGGAACTGTTTTGTGTCTTTTCCTATTCGTTTAATAAACAAACAAAACATAATTTTCAATTGGTATTTAATAATTTGATTCGATTCGCTTCGCACTCGCTTCAAAACATTTGCAAGAAACGTGAAAATGTGCAAATTAAATGGCTGAGAAAAATCACTTAAAAATCGTTTTTTGCATTGTTGGCTGGCCACACCAGCTGCCGTTGCTCTTTCGCACCAACAAATTGTTTACAAAATTTATACGTCATGCATACATATAAAATGTATGGATGTATGTATGTGTGTGTTTATGCATGTGTGTATGCGCTGTTATACTCTATAAAGCAAGCACAATGGGGCATTTGAAAGTGCGTAGGTAATTTGAATATTAAATGGAAGGTCTTTTTCTCTGTGTTTGGCGAGGCTCACAGCAGCCAGCTTTTGTAGTTGAGCGAAGAATGCCTTGGATTTAGTAAGATAAGCGGATTCATTTGAGTGTAAAATGGACTTTTTTTATAAAAATGCTTACTTTTTGAGTAATTTATTGTTATAAAAAGCTTCACAGTTTAAAAATGTGACTTTTTATAAATCGTAGCTCCCCTTAATGCCAACAGTAGCGCATTCCAAATTTTTCTAAGTCCTTTACAACTCAATTCTTTGCAGCTCGCGCTTCAATTGACCGCAGAATTGCGTGCTCGTGTGTGTGTGTGTGTACTTGTGTTTGCGTTGCGCTGCTCTTCTTCTATCCACAACTATTTCGCGCTGTTGCTGCCTTAAATTGATTTCAATAAAGAATTTGTTGACTTGAACGCTTGCTCCAGCAAACATTCGCCACTTGACTTGGGCCACGCGCGCCATCTCGCTCGCGCACTCGAATAGCGTGTGCATGTGTGTGTGTGTGTTTGTTTGAGTGTGTGTTTGTGTGTCTGGCCACGCGACCTTGATGCTGTACATTAACCCATTAAGTTTTGTCGTGGTCCGCAATGCACGCAGCTTATGTAGCAGGCGACAGTCAGCTGAAGGAGGAGGAGAAGCACGAAGAGAAGAAGGAGAGCAAGAAGAGGCAACAGCTTGGACAGGCAAGATCAGCTTACGGCGAGAGAGTTAACATAGAGCGAACTGTGTGAGAGAGAGAGAGGGAAAGAGGTAGCTGTTCTGTTGTGGCTTGCAATGTAGTAGGCGACAGCCAGTAGGAGGAGGAAGCAGTGTAAAGCGTGAGAGTGAGAAGGAGCGAGAAGAGAGGCAATAGTAGACACTGGTTTACTACACTGTCCACCATAAATTGTTGCCTAGGTGTTCTGGTGTGTAGGTTTTTTGTTTGCCTTAGATAAAAGAGACAACAGCTGTTGGCTGGCCACGCCCACTAGCAGCAGTAGCTGAAACAGCAAAAGTGATAAAAACCAACAGCAAACGAAGGTCAAATATCAAATGTGATTTACTTTTAATTGCTTTTTTTTTTATATTTTTTGTATAATGTTTGCAAACGCAGCACGGCGACAACAAGGCTAAAAATGTGAAAAGAGAAAACGCCTCAACAAAAAAACAAGAGTATCAACAACAGCAATAACAAATAACAAGCAACATCAACGTTTCAAGCAGCCAACGTGCCACAAGTCAAATAAAATCGGAGACGCCTCACGTGCTCGTTGCATTTTGGCCACGTGGCCGTGTCCAATGGCCCAGGCGGGAGCAGATGCCACAGCGACAACAACGAGAACAACAACTGCAACGAAGCAGCTGCCGTTGACCTTTGACACAGCGAATGCAACGCGCAAATAATTGCAACAATTCAATTTGAAAGCTACGAATCGAATTAAAATTTTACGCTGCTGCTGTTCCTCGGTGTGTGCGTGCGCGCATATGTGTGTGTGTGTGAGTGTGTGTGTGTGTGAGTGAGAGTGAATGCGTGTATGTATGTGTGCAGCAGCAGCGGCTTTGTATGGCAAATGAATTCAAGCTCGGCAAACAAAAGAAAATGCAGCTTAAGTGAACTTCCTGCGTTCACAACAACAACAACTAAAGCAACAACTACAACGAGTGGGAGGGAGGCGGCGCAGGCAACGCAACTTTAGCCAATTACCAAAACCAACACCAATACCAGCAGCAGCAGCAACAACAACAACAACAACAAAGTGCAATGGCCGCCTCCACATCAACGCCACAAAATTACAAAGTGCCATCGACGAGCAAAATATCTGTGGATAAACTTTTACGTGTCGGCTACTACGAGCTGGAGAAAACGATCGGAAAGGGAAACTTTGCCGTAGTTAAACTGGCCACAAACATTGTGACCAAGACAAAGGTGAGTTATGCTTCCACACTACAGTCCTGTCTAGTATGTAGTGTATAGGAATCCTGAACTATAGTAAAATGAAATAAGAATTATTATAAATGTAGAATGATATCTAATCATTATTTAAGATATTAATTTAAATTACTGCAGCAGCCATACATATATTGTGTATCGATTTATATATCGATTACCCTCACGCATCGAATATATGTTTTATTTGGTTTTGTATTCCATTTTTCGTTTTCTTTTCTCAATTTCTGCCGTTAGGCTGCGCATTTGGCTTAATCAAATTGATCTAAGTTATTATAATTCTTTTGTTGTTTTGTTTATTGCCGCGTAAATATGTGCGCATAGTATACTTAACTGTTTACCCAACTTATTTACACAACATATTTATTTGTATTGGCTGATCGGCCAGTTGTATTACTCCGATTTTCCGTCCCTCTCGCTCTTCCCCTATTCTCAACGATATTTGTTTGCTTTATGTTTTTTTTGCATACAATTGGCCTGAGAGCAATAGACGCCGCTGCTCGGTCGGTCTTAGCTCTCAGATCAGATGATGCTAATTGAAACGCATTTAACTTCATGTCTGTCCCGCTCTGTCTGCTAACGGGGAAGACACGTCGGAGCCCTGTCTACACACACACACACACCCATCTGTTATTGTCATCGTTATCCCTTTCTCTCTCTCACTCTCTCTCACTTTCCTCTCCCTGACTCTGTCTCTGTCTCTGTTTGCGGAAGTAATTAAGCTTTGTTTCGTTCTGTTTAAGATCATCTTGTTGATTTTTTTTTTTTGCTTTCCTGCTCTCAAATGTAATTTGCATTTACAAATATTTTCATGAATAATTTCCGTAAAAGTTATCTCTTAAATGCATCTCTAAAATGACTGGGATGCTGCATTTAATTAGTATACGGCGTAATCGGCTGTGCGGACAGTCGCACCTGTTCGTAAAAGTACACACATTTGTTTTGCTTTTGAATTACCCTAGAGCATGCTGGTTTCAAAGGGTATATTTATTTCCATCAGTATTCCTAGACATGGTCTTGACAGGGTATTTCGAAGTCTTGTCGAATTGAACTTTGTATTCAATAGTATTCTATAAAATATATATAATAATAATAATGCATATGCTATGTATATATGACTTACAGGGTATGACGTTAGTCGTCCAAATGCATGCCCTTACCACTTGCGCTCTATCAGCTGAGCGACAGTTTCTCAACATTCTTTATAAATTCCGAATGCATTTTACAGCTGCTGCAGCTAGAAGTGATAATGAGTCACCTTCAGCTGGTTAACGGGGCGCTGTGGTCTGTGGGCTGTGTGCTGTGGGCTGTGTGCTGTGGGCTTAGGGCGAACAGACAAAGAGAAAGAGAGCGAGCTAGATATACATACATATGTATAGATCTACATACATACATACATGTATGCATGCTTGTATAGAGTGAAACAACAATGCACACAGCTGTTACAGTGGCTGTTAACTACATGCAAACGCTGATAATTTCGACTGTCAAGTGACACAACACAGCGACTGTGACAACAACAACAGCAACAATTGGAGCAACTGTAACAACAACAATAAGCGATTGCTCTTTAATAGTTTATCACAACAATGAGTGCAAATTTGTAGGCCAAACAGAAAAATGCCTCGTTTTATGCATAATTGACAACGAATGCGAATAATAGAGAATAGAATCAACAGAAGAAGAAGAAGAAGTAGAAGTAGGAGCAGAAGAGAACTGTCAACAGACTGTGTTGTGTGCTTAGTCTCTACACAAAAGTGTAGAGATTCATCCCATAACAGAAAAAGCACGTGCCTGTAATTCAAAATGGCGACTGGACTTGGATGAAAGAAAAGGGGGAAAAAAAGACACAGAACACAGACACAGCAGAAACAATAACAATTTACATATGACGCGCATATTTTATTAATTTCACTTTATTTCCATTTTCATTTGTTTTCGTTTCATTCTGTTTGCTTTTACAGTTCTTTATTTGTTGTTTTTCAATATGCCGATAACGGGGAGGGAAAGAGTTAGGGAGTATGCTAGAGAGAGATGGAAATATACAGCTGTTTGTCAATTTCAAGGTCCACTCACACTTACTTATCTTACTTAACATTCACAATGGACGCGAAGACCCACGTGTGTGTGTGTGAGAGGGAATTGCAATGTTTAAGTACATGACTTTGGCTATATTATCATTGCGGTCAATATTATTATTATAATCATTATTATTATTATTATTATTGGCCATAGCTTTAGCTTATCTGCTAAGCGCATTTTGCTAATAATTATTGCTTTTATCAATGGGCCATTGTGTATACCATATATGCAGGGACATTCTAGTACATAGTGTGTAAACAACATCCAGATAAGCATTTGTGTTTGTAATTGTCAAATCATATTGTACTATACCATCTGATATGAAATATACAAAATGATATTGAATTTACCTTGAAGAAGAATGTTTGGTAAACAAAGAAATACTTAGAGAAGGGCTATTTAATATGTTGTCCCTCCTTAAGAACTATTATTTTCCTAGGGAATTTCTGTTAGGGAATTTCTGTAACGCAGTAATTAAAAACTAAAATAAATTAGAAACTTTTGGGTTCACTGAAAAGTTGAACAGCTTTATCAATTATAGAGCAAGATACCAATTTAATTAAGCCCTTTAGCAATATGAATATTTTATAATCTCTCCCCTCTTTAGTCTATAGTCTTCCAAAATATATTGTACTTTGACTTAGTATTTGGGGTTTCTGGGCTAACGAAATGTAAATTATTGTCAAGCCCTTTTATTTAATTGGCTTACCTTGTGCCTTGGCTGATTAATTGATTGATTGATACTGATTGAACATGGGTAAATTTTAATTGAATTTATGGCGCGTGCAAGCATTGAGGAACTTCGCTGATTAACGCTCCAATTGTGCCAGGCTAGAACTAGATTTGCTGTTGGAAAATTTCAAGTGATTTTTGATTTTTTATATTTTATTTTTATAGAAATTGTTTAGAGAAATGAAAAGAGTATATAGGTTTTGTGTATTTTTTGTAGAAATGTCGAGTCTGATGAAGCAGTAAGAATTTTTGCTTATGGGGCAAGATGAATGATCAAAGCTCTTTTTCTCACTCTGTCTCTATCTCTCTCTTTTTGTATCTTTTCGTTTCTCTGCTAAGTTTGCTAAACGTTGAGCGAGTATAGTGTAATCAGTTGTACCCGAGTGGAACGTTTTTACTAGTTTCATTTGCCATTTATTTTCTTTCCTTTTTTTTATATTATTTGCGAACCCACGAACTCAGTAATATTATTATTTTTTTTTTTTATAATAATAATAATAATAATCGCGCTCCCGTTGCGCACTGAGGCAACTTTGATTGATCATTCGCTATGGCCAAATATTTAACTTGAGCTCACGCTGTCTGGCCACGGCATCAAGATCTCAAACATGTTGCTGACCACTCGCAGATCTCAGCTGAAATACATATGTACATATAGAAACAGCAAAAATATATATGTATTGGTATATATAAATATATATGTATAATATATATATGTATGTAGGTATATATGTATATATGGCTTTACGACTCAGTCGCATGGCTGCCCAAATCGTTTAACAATTTTTATTTACTTTTTCATTAACTATTTCGCAGCTTTTGTTGTTTTTTGCGTTGCCTTCTTCATTTTTTTGCGTCTGTCTGGTGCTTTTTTTTTGTCTTGCTGCCCAAAATGTTTTTTTTTTTTCTTTTTGTGTTTTGTTTTTTTTCTATTTGCTATCTTTGTTGTGCAGACGAAATACCCTGTAAATAAAAGTTGAAAGTAGATTTAGTTGTGATATAAGTAATATATGCTAAAATATTACTTACTAATATAACATATAAAATAGAAAACTGTTATAAAAACTCTAACCAATTAAATCTATTCTACATTGCTCCTGAATCTTATTTCTTTGCTTCCAGCTGACAGTTGGTTTGGCATTTCCCTTATATCACTTTCCTAGGGTACTCTTTTGGTTTAGCTATCATGTTTAGCTATCTAATTTATTGTTGATTCGCGCTTCAATTTGCTTTACGTCTGCAACTTGCGGCTGACACACACACACTAACACTCATACAACACACACTCACACTTGCACACATACTCGATAAACATTCGCATTCATATGATAACAAGCGCGTTATCAAAATACGCTTCCAGTCGTAAATTAACAACAACAACAACAGCAACAACAACAAGAAAGCTACATAAACAACGCAACAATTTGCGAATCAATCACGTGCACAACTACCTGATAATCTCGCTCTCTCACTCTCTTACTATCTAGGGCCTCTATCTCTACCTCTCTCACTCTCTAGGGCCTCTCTCTCTTCCACTCTCTACGGTCTCTCTCTCTCTCACACCGCTTCGAGGTTTTCTCTCTAACTCTCCCTCTGTCTATTTTTCTCTAAAGTCTCTATGTCTCACTCTCTCTCTCTCTCTCTCTTTCAATCGCATTATCTAACCAAGCAAACCTCAATTATTTCAACACTTTCTATAAATGATTTATCGCCGTTTGCTTGATTAAATGTCAAAGCCCTGCCCTACGCATTAAATACCTATTTTATTGTCTTCATATATATGTGAATACATATATATTTCTATAGAGCTACTGGCACTTGCCCTTACGTTAAGTAGGCCAGAGCTCTGAGAATTTGTAATAATCGATTTTCTCCAGTGTTTGGGGGAAATTGTTTAAAGTGAAGCCTATGTTAACCCACATAAAGTTTAGCGACCCTTGGCATAAAAACGCGACGTAGAAGGGTTAAAAAGAGAGCGCAAGTGAAAGAGTGCAAAAGAGAGAGAGAGAGAGAGAGAGAGAGAGAGAGAGAGAGAGAGAGTGAGGCAGCATCAATTGCAGCAGCCGCCGCCGCAACGGAGCAGAGAAAAAGTGGGCGCGTTTCAACTATTGATTAAACACACAGCCAGGTGTAGCGTGGCGGGGTGGTTGGGCTGGCAACACACGTTTGATTACCGCGTGTAAACAGCAACAGCAACAACAACAACAATAGCAACAATAACAATACAAGTTGCAAGGACTTGCCCTGCATTGTGCAACGTTTGAGGCAGCTAGCGGGTCACATGTCGGCGAAGCGCGTGGAGCACGATTTGGAGGAGGCAAGTGCCACGCCTCTGTGCCAGAAGCAGAGAGCGCCTGTCAAGCCGCTGCGTGCCAAAAAGAAGCCAACGACCACGCCCACCAGCCTGCTGTGTGAACTGATGCGTCTGAAGGCGCAGCAAAAGTATCTCGAATGCAATCAAGTCAAGCTGAATGCCAACAATTTTCTCGATGACAACGACCCTGAGACGAATGAGGCGAATGACGAAGACGACGATGACGACCACGAACACAAGGCGGCGGGTGTCGCCGCCAAGGATAATGGCGGCAAGGATAAGAAGTCTGGCAGTCGCCGGCCTTCGAGTGGCAATAAAGTCGCTGGCCTCATCAATGACATTGATCGACTCAAGCTAGAAATGGATGAGAAGCTGCGCAAGCATCATGCCGAGAAACGTGGCCAACTGCAGGAGATGTGGCATTACATGAATACACTGAAGGAGGATGTCTTCCAGCCGGAGCGGCTCAGTCTGTATACGGTGAATGTGGTGCGAGAGCGCATCGTTGCGCTCAATGGCCAGCTGGAGCGATTGAGTGCCCAGAATGCCAAAGAACTGGAGATGCTGCGGGAGGAGTACGCGAGAATGGAGCGGGAGAACGATTTCGTGTGGAAGGGCAGCATTTGAGAAATGATGAGAGATTTTATATATTTATACACATACCAATAAAAAGAAACTTTACTTAATTTTGAAACTAATATGCAAATATTCATATGAACTAGTTCAATTGCATAATAACCCAATATGTAATGAATTGAATTATAATTTGCTAGCTCCTTTATCTCTCTTGCTCAGATATCACAACCATTATCTTATCAGTTGATAACAATTGAAAGAACTAGTTCACCTTTGAGCTGAAAAGGAACCGCTTGACTCGCTCAAGCTGATTGCCCTTTTGATGAAGCCTATTTGCACATTGTAAATCTTCTGCCATTTTGCAAATGCAATTCAAGCGAGAGAACGTCTCAAATGTAAATTTATGTTTCAGCTTTTAAGTTAATTCAAATGCTAAATTGTGAACCGTGAACGACTCAAATGAGTCACAGCTTTGGCAATCAAAAGGAATTTACATTTTGTAATAGCATTTAGCATTCGCTTTTGTTGCTGCTGTTGTTGTTGTTGCTGTTGCTGTTGCTGTTACTGTTGCTGTTGTTGTAGTCCTCCAGCCTGTAAATCAATATGTCCGCCAAGGAGCGAACCTTTCTGCCTTGTGCTTGCCTTGGCTATATAATATTTTCCCTTCTTTATTTTGTGTTATGCCAAGCGAAGGATATCCAAATGTGACATTGTGGCTGTTGCTGTTGTTGGTGGTGTTGCTGTTGTTGTTGGTTTTGGTGTTGCTGTTGCTGTTGCGCTTATTTTGAATGTCTCATTTAGTAGCGTTTGTTCTTAAGGTTCATCGCATTCGCGGCAAAAGGTCAGAATGGCACGTGGCAATGGCATTTCGCAACGTCACACAAATTTCGCCTTGTGTGCCCATCAGCAGCTGACAAAACAATTGTCTCAATGCAATTATTGTGTGGTACATCATTTGCAGTCAACACTGTAATAACATATTTTATTAATCCAAAACTTTTAATTGACTTGACCTTTCAATTGTGGATAAATGTGATGATAGTTTGCTATGCTTTATAAACAATATAGTATAGTTGAATATATAGTCTGTGTGCCTGTCTTGTGTTGCCTATGCGTTGTCTATCAATCTAAAACAGATCTTTCAATCAATGTTGCCTAACTGAAATGTAATCAAGAATCTATATATCGATCTACAGAATGGAGCATTCATGGCTCTCTAGAATATATCCTATATACTATTTATTTATTTATCATATAAATATATTTATATTTTATATACTCCTTTCATATCGATCTATTTAATCACCCACTCTTCTCTCTATCCATCTATCTATCTATTTAACTTTTCTTCTATGTCTCTATCCACATTTTAGTATATAAATAAACACTTAACTATATTTATTTAGTACATGAATCATGATTAACAAACAGTTGCTTCACGCAAATACCAATCACAACTTGGCAAATGACATTGCAGAAAATATTACGCATACGCCAAGTGTTGCAGTAGCTAAAACAGCCAGCAGCAGCAATAAATGATAGATTTTAATTAAAAATCCTACATTTATTTATTGATTATCGAAAAAACAAAAGAATTGATTAAAGTGAGTAGACAGTGTCTAGAGGCGAATGAATTAATATATATTACGCATACGCCATGTGACGTCATGTAGAATAAATTATAAATTCGTTTGTAAACGTTTTTGTTCTTCTATTCTTATTTATTTATATTCAATTATTGCACAGCAGAAAGTGCTGCTTAAGGCTTAATAGCAAAACAGCCACAAAACTCAATTTGTTTAAATGTTGAGGCAGCGGCGGCAACAGCAACAGCAACAGCAGCAATAACAACAAATTGGAAAACCGGTGTGCGGCTCATCATGATGGTGTTGTTGTTATTGTTGTTGTTGCTATGAGAGCAAGTGATCATGTACCTCGCTTACTCCGCCGCTCGCATTCTCTCCCACTCTCGCTCTCTCTCCCTCTGTTGCCCTCTTTTTCACTGTGCTTTATTGCTCACTCTATCGTGCACACATACCATACGCTTGATTGTTAATTATTTCAGTTTTTTGTTAAATAATTATTGAAATGCTTGGCAGAAATACAAAAGCAAATAAATGGACAACGTTGTCTAAAGTCGTAGAGAAAAGTGTAAAGAATGTTTTTATTTTTATTTTATTTTTTGTGTTTTGTTGAGTCTGCTTCTTCGGTCTACCCTAAACCATACGCTGCGCCCATCGTCATCATCATGATGATCATCATTATTGTCATTGGCAGCACCTCTCCTACTACAACCACACAGAATTTAACACTCGCGCCATCTTTGGCGTTGTCGTTGTCGTCGTCGTCGTGCTTGTCGTGTTTGCTGTTGTTGTTGTTGTTGTTGTTGTTGTTGCTGCCAGTGTGGCTGCAGACAGTGCGCCACCTACCACCTGACCCCCAGCAACAAATGCGACCGTGCTATCCCAGCGCGAGACACGTTTATCTCTTGCCTCTTTTTTTTCTTGATATACTCTTACGTAGGGTATGACTGCAATATGTGACGTTTTGTTTAGCTTATGAAGAGTACTATATATATTATTGGTTTCTCTTGCTTTATTTAAAATTTTAAAGAATTAATTCATAGTTCTTGTGGTTTACTAATATTTTAGTATACATTTAGTTTGTCATACTATGAAATTGATTTATAATATGAAATTTATATTATACATACCTATTACTAAATTTAATTTTGTGGAATTTTAATTTTAAATTATTTTTGTTTATATTTTATTATTTAAAAGATTTATTAAAAGATTTTCTGATTTTTATCATCAATTATTAACAAATTTTAAAGAACAAATACTTTGAAAGTGTATTAAATTGTCGTTATTTTCCGATTTGCTGTCATTTGCCCTTGTTACTGGGAGAGCAAGATTTTGTCAGCAGCAGCCCACACACAGATGGAATTTCTTGCTGTCTCTCGGTTCGCTCTTGTTTGTCAATCGTCGCATTCTCCTTTTCAGCCCGGTTCGTTCACCTTCTGGTGGTACCAAACCCAAAAAATAATAAATAACAGCACATATAATATTATTTTGCATTCATATCCGAATTATTGTTGTAAATTGTGTGCTGTAGCTTTGACTGATGTGATCTGCTTTGTTTCCTTTACTCTCCAAATTCCAGGTGGCCATCAAGATCATCGATAAGACATGCCTCAACGAGGAATACCTGAGCAAGACGTTTCGCGAGATATCGATACTCAAATCGCTGCGTCATCCGCACATAACACGCCTCTACGAGGTGATGGAATCACAGTCGATGATCTATCTGGTTACGGAATATGCGCCCAATGGCGAGATCTTTGACCATCTGGTGGCCAATGGACGGATGAAGGAGCCGGAGGCAGCGCGTGTCTTCACACAGCTCATCTCGGCGGTGCACTATTGTCATTTGCGTGGCGTGGTGCATCGGGATCTCAAGGCAGAGAACGTGCTGCTCGACAAGGACATGAATATAAAGGTGGGTCATAGGATTTGAATTACAACTGTAGATGATTTCTAATAGCTTCAAATCCTTTACAGCTGGCTGACTTTGGCTTTAGCAACCACTATGAGGCGGGAAGTTTGCTGCGCACGTGGTGTGGCTCACCGCCCTATGCGGCGCCCGAGGTATTTCAGGGTCTGGAATACGACGGACCCAAGTCGGACATCTGGAGTTTGGGCGTAGTGCTCTATGCTCTCGTCTGCGGCGCCTTACCCTTCGATGGCACGACCATATTGGAGCTGAAAAGCCGTGTGGTGCAGGGCAAATTTCGTATACCCTTCTTTATGTCGCAGGGTGAGTCGATGAAGCCATATCCAATGTATAATAAGCACATCGCTAATTGTTTGTCTGCCCGCACAGATTGTGAGCATTTGATTCGAAATATGCTTGTCGTCGAACCGGATCGTCGTTACACCATCAAACAGATCATCAAACATCGCTGGCTAAGCGACTGGCAGGCGGAGCTGCAGCAGGAGGAGCGTCTGGATGTGAATACGCTGCCCTTTGGCACGGCTGGGCCGCAAATGCAGTCCAGCTCATTGGGCAGCTCAACGACATCGCTTTCCGGTGGGGATAGCTCTGAGGTATCGTCGCCACCACAGCTGGATGCTGTGGTCATGACGCACATGCTACAGCTGCCTGGCCTGACGGCCGACATGATTGCCCAGTCGGTGCACGAGCAACGATTCGATAACATCTATGCCATATACAATCTGCTGCAGGATAAGCTGCTGCAGAAGCGACGCGAAAACCAAAGACTGCAGCATCATGCGAATCTTGCCTACTCCAGATCCCGCAAGACAAGCATCACCACGGGCGTTGTGGATCGCTCGGAGCCCGTTAAACAGGAATCTCTCGATCGGCTCAGTCCGCTGAGCAGCAATGTGAACGCATCCAATACGACGCTGGGCTTCGGCTGGTGTGCTGACGTCGGCGTCGATCTGGAAAAGTTCGGGGACTTTGAGCTGGAGTGTCTGGCGCGTGCCAATGAGGTGAGAGCGCAGCACAGGCTCGAATATCAATTGAAAGAGTTGTCAATCTATAACTGTTTTCTGTCTCCTGCAGCCCCCTGTCAATTCGCAGCACTTGAGCGCCACGGCGGGTGGCGCTGCGGGCGCCAATACGCGTCGCCACACAGTCGGACCCGGCGATGTGGCCCACGAGCAGGCGCTGGCCAATCCCCAAATGCCGCCCATTGACTTCAAGTGTGCGCCGCAGTGCAACGAGGCGGGCCAAGCGACGCTCTACTATCCGACTAATCTGCCCATGCTGCAGAATCAGCCGCTGCACAATTTGACCATCAAGGATCAGCATCTGCTCAAGCCGCCCGTTGTGATGGGTGCCAGTAAGCCTTGATGTTTGGCTAGTATTTAAATAGATTATTAATCTCTGCTCTTCTCTCTCTCTCTCTCTCTCTCTTGTCAGGTTCGTTTGGACGACGCGCTTCGGATGGTGGCGCCAATCTGCATATTTATTATCCGGCCGGCATTTCGGCGGGCAACAGCGGCGTCGCAGCAACTCCACAGCAAATGGACACCACGGGCTATTACATCAATGCCAATATGAATGCAGCGCCAGGCACATCGGAGCTGTCACCGCTCGGTGAGCAGGCGACGGGTCAGCTGCACTGCTGTCCGGAAAACAGCGGCGAGGAGTGCAGCGAGGAAATACAAAGGCAAAGCTCAAATCTTTAATCATTCACAAGACTCAACTAACTTGAACTCCCTTTATAGGTACATGCAGAAGCGTGGCTGTGTCAAGCGCCATACCGTGGGCTGCACCGAGGATCTGTCCGTCAGCCACAGTCCGGGCGAATGCATGGGTCACATGCAAGTGGGCCAACCGGGTGCACAGGCCCAAACGCCCACCGGCAACGGGGCGGGCGGTGGTAATATGCGCACTCGACGCACAGGTCTGCTGACCGTTACGGAGCGACCGCCAGGTACGATTTACCAATATATATATATAATATGATTATCACTGCTGTTGCAAATAGCTGTTAAGGTGTTTAGGGGTTAGTTAATAGATAGTTAAATATATAAATGTGATGTAGATCCCAAACTTGGTAAGATCTTGGGCCAAGGCTATGGCTTGTTTATAAAGAGTTTCAAATGTCCAAAAGTAAATATGTCAGAAATAATAAGGGAAGAGAATAAGGGAAACATTTAAATAAGCTACAAAAATGAGGGAAATTTTTTTATAATTTCACTAAAGAAATAATTTAACAAGAAAAAAGCATATACAAAATTATTTAAATTATGGAAAAATAAAAATAAATTTATGCTGGTTTTACAGAGTAGGAATAAATAAAGTTAAATTAATAATTCTTAACAAAATAATAGTAAACCAATACTGATAAAATAAAGGGATTAATAATAATAATAATAAATATATTACAATATTTAGTAGGACTAATGAGCAAATATAGGAAATATTAGTTATATATATATATCAATGAATTTATTAGCAAATGGGAAGTTGACTTATAAAATAAATCATATAAGCCTCGGCCTATTGGGTTTACTTAACATCCAATGCTGCCTCGCTTTAGCCACGCCTTTAATTTAGTTTGCCTTAAGTTTTTTTCATATACATTTATGCTTTCTAATAGCTTGAAATTCACAAATAATTTCTTTAATTTAATAAGTAATATTTAATTTAATTTTTATATATTATTTTTTCTTAAATTCTTTTTTTTTTTTGTATTTCGTTTTATGATTTTTCGGATATATTTTGGTTAATTGGCTTGTGTGCAAATCGCTAAAAAAAAAATAAAAAACTGCCAATGCCTGCTGCACAACAACTGCAACAACAACAACAACAACAACTTTCCTAACAACAACAACAAACGATCAATCAACTGCCGCTGCTGCTGCTGCACGCTTGAAATCCTCGCCCAACCCTCGCACACTCACCTGCGCTCATCTCACCTCTCAGTCATTTGCCCCGAGCTCATACGCGAAGTTGAATCTCGCATGAATCGCGACTATTTGCCGCCCACACTCAAATCGCTCAGCCAATCCCCGCCGAATGCGGCCACATTTGGCCTGGGCCTCGCCATGGCTGGCTCCGGCGCGCCGCATTCATTGCCATTGAGCATAGCAGGGAGCGGCGGTGCCGGTGGCGGTGGCGCTGGTGTTGGTGTTGGTGTCGGTGGTGTAGGTGGCGGTGGCAGCAGCTCAGTGCCGCTTGTCGTGGCACCCACAACGGCGGCGAACAATCGACGCGCCTATCGTGCCGCCCACTGTAAGCTGCCCACTGTGCAGGAGGGTGGTAAGTGCTCGAGCTCTGTGAAGGCTGCTCGGCAAACGAAGTTCCATGAAAGTTCAAACAAGAGTTTTTACTAATTTCATTTCTCTTCCATCTCTCTCTTTCTCTCTCTCTCTCTGCTCCCTCTTTCTCTCTCTCAAATTATCGCTTAGCACTTGTAGGACGCTACAGTCCCGTGCGTCGCGCCTCGGAGGGCTCCCGCTCGCAGTTCCAGGGGCCGCTGCAGGAATGCCAATCGCTGCAAAAAGGTATCGCACAGAGAAATTTTTTGGTTGCACCCAGTCCGCCGCTTTTAGAAAATTCGATCAGTCTGCCAGGTAAGCTAAAAACCCCAACCAGAGCTCGTTAGGAATAAACACAAAGAGAAGGAACTCCCCTCTCTCTTCCACTCTATCTGTAACAATCTCTCATCGCTCTTTTTTTTGCTGGCAGGCTCACCCATACATGGCAAACCCACAAATTTACAGCTGGCGCTGCGTCGCGGTCACGGCCACGACATCGAGGTGCCGCCGGAGGCCATTAAGAATCTGATGCCCGCCCTGGATCGTCTGGTGAAGGAGCAGCGGGTCAGCTTTGATATTGCCAAAAAGATAATCTCATCGAATGTGGTGCCCATTGATCTGGCACCACAGCTGGGCCTGGCTGCGCATGCGGCGAGTGGTGCAGCCGTCAGCGGTGGCTATTTGGATCAGTCGCATCTGCACCACCAGCCACAGCCCATGCACAGCTACAGTGTGTCGCCGTTGACGCTGCCGCACGGCCCCAATGCCTCACTCACGTCCGCCAAGCAGATGTTCGGTCAGCCCATCTGTGGCTATCAGTATCAGACGACGGCACCGACGGCCCTGGGCGTCGCAGCAGCGGGTGGTGCAGCGCTGTCGCTAACGCTGCCCCTGCAGCCACAGCAGCAGCAGCAGCAGCAGCTGGTGGGTCAGTTCAGCAGCATCAACTTGGGCGCCAGCAATTCGAACAGCAGCAGCGGCTGCCAGTCGCCGGTCTACAGCCAGTGCATGGCCAATAGCCTTAGTAATAGCAACAGCGGCAGCGGATTCAGTGGCAGCTGCTCACCCAATCCGAATCCATATTTGCCCGGCACGGGCCCATTCAATCCCTGTGTGAATGTCAATGCGGCCGGTGCGTCCACTTCGCCGCTGCATCAGATCACCAAAGGCATCTCGGGGCTGAGCACGGGCGGTGGCTCCATCACACGCGGCACCTCTGCGGCCAGCGAAGGTGTTGCCCAGCAGCCGCTCGACTTGTCCATGGACGTCTGCAGTGTGGATCAGGGAGCTGACTATGCCGGCACATCGAATTGGTTTATGCCCGCAGCAGCGTACTATGATCTGAAGCCATTGAATCTGTCGCCCGCACAGCCAGTGCGTGTTGTGCCGACGCCGCCAGCATCGCCTAATCTGTGCATCATCCAGGAGGAGAATGGCAATGGCCAGATGTGCCATACCATCAGCACGGGCACGCCCTATGCGGGCTGCACGGGCGGCATAACGCCACAGATATGCCTAACGGATGTCCAGGGCAGTGAGATCACGCTCGTCGCCCTCTCCTCGGATAACAGCAGGGATAGCGAGGATTCACTGGAGCCGCACACGCCGATAATGTCGCTGCAGGTGAGGTTTGATTATTAGCTCGGCTGATGATTGCTGAAATTAAACCATAAACCCTTTCCCATACAGGGTCTCATCATTACGGAGCCCAGTAGCGATATGCCATCCATAACGCGTGGCATTGGACGCAAGGCGAGCCTGGACTGTGAACCGGGTGGCTCGAGTCATGCTGGCCATGCTGCCCAGAGTTCGGCTCAGGCGGAGGCGCATAGGCGTGGCAGCGATAAGTCGCTGGGCTTCTCCGATGATTCGCTGAGCAACGATTCGAATAATCTGTCACCGTCCTGCCAGGAGCCGTCGGCCAGTTCGGGCTTCAAATCCGACTCACATTCCGAAATGGGCGATCACACGGAGTGCGGCCATCTGACGCCCGACTCCATGTGCGATTCGCGTCGCATGTCCGATGAGATGTGCTACGAGGTGCCGCTGCCACACGAGTGCTCCAACCTGGACTCCACACGCATTCTCGAGATGGTCAAGCAGACAATTGACTCGACGATGCCGCCCAAGGGATTTGTGCTGCACAAAGGCAGCATTAGCTCGGAGGACAGTGGGGCAGAGTCGCGGCACAGCAGCGCCTCGAATGCCTCCAGCGATGCGACGCCGCATGCCACAGCCAACAGCAGCGGCAGCACTAGCCACAGTTCTAGCAACAGCAATGCGCCTGCCTCACACACGGCCAGCTATGCCGAGCCGACCACGAATCTGAGCCTGGAGTACTCTGGCGGTCTGCAGATCGAGCTGCAGGTCTGCGAGGGACGGAGTCGGGATCATCATGGCGCTGCCAAGGGCATCAAACTGCGACGCATCTCGGGTGATCAGTTCGAGTATGGTAAAATATGCCAGCAGCTGATTAGTACCATAACCATGCAACAGGTGGCGGGCTAAGGCTAAACGAATATGGGCCCAATATCTATGTGTTTCTATGTGTGTGTGTGTGTGTGTATATGTGTATCTCTGTATCTGTGTCTGTATCTGTATCTCTGTGTGTGTCCTGTAGTTCAGAGAAACCAAACGTAATTGACTCGCCTTGCCTATTAACTCTGCGTAGCTGTGATTTAAGCCGATATGTACATAGAAGAGTGCATAATTAAATATGTAAAGTGTAACTATATGTGTCCATGTGTAACTGGTTTCTGCATCTGTGTGTGTGCGTGTCCATAAACGAAGAAGAAGAAGAGAAAACAGCCGTACGAATACACTACTATAAGCAATCGAGAATGAGAAAATGATAGATCAACAAAAATGTCCTTGTTCAGTTTGTGTTTTGTTATTGTTATTGGAAATTGTTGACGATTATGTTTATTAGATCTGTTCCTCAAATGTAACTTTGTAACTTTAATCAAAATTTTTAATTATCAATTTGCATAATAATGTTAACTATTTAGATAAATAATTATGCATTTTTCAAATTTTTATAGCTCCGATTTTAGCTGTATAAACGATATATGATAATACATCCTAGGCTTAAAATAACCAACTAGGTATATCTATATATATATATATACACACACACACATACATAGCCAAGCAGGCAGGTTTTTATATCCAACTTGAGCTATATATATATGTAATATTATTTTTTTTTTTGGAATAACTCAAAAGAAAACGATTTAAATGCATTCCAGTAGCTAAATTTTTTCAAACATTTTCTGACGTTCTAGTGGTATATACATATAAATAATTAAATATGTAACTAATATGTAGCAAATAGTTAAGTCTAATATATATATACATAATTTTCAATTCTGTGCAATCCAATATGGCAAATGTGTATAGCGCTAACGATTCTGCACGATTTCAATTTCAAAACAAACCACTTTACTCTATAAATGATAATGAGATGATAAAAGGTAATTTCTGTAGTTAGTATGCAGTTTTTGCTCCGATATTCGTAAGCATTATATGTGTAAGCCTCTTTGATTCCGTAACATTTTAAAAGTTTATGTATTTAGTAAAACTTTGTTCGTTTGTTAAATGGTTAGTAATGGCGCCTTCGATATGCGTTCAAATTGAATTAAACACAAATTGAGAAATCTATTATTAAAAGACTGCTGTGATTTTAAATATAATTAACTATTTAGTTCAGAAAACAAAATACAAACAAAACAAAAACAAAAATAAACAAGAAAACCAACAAATAAACAACAAGAACTTAGCTATACATATGATTACATAATAATTAATTCAACTTTATCTTAAATAAATTACCAACTCTCCAAACATTAATATATTAAATGCTGTACAATTTATTTTACTTTAATTGGTTTTAAAGCTTTAATCGTCTTATTTGAAATTGCGCGCACTATACTCCTGTTGCGCCATCTGCCGGCATAAAAATAATGTACTCTGCTAAATAGAGCTGCATTTTACAGCATATATCGATAGCGGTGCATACTCATCGATAGTAAAAAAAGAAGAAGCAGATTGTTTTGATGCTTAATTTGTAATATTGTGCGAATTGTGTTTGTTATTGACGCATTTAATGGAATAATCAATACGAAAATGATTTGCCGTCTGTGCCTGAATAGCGCCAACGACACTATTCAAATATTTGAAGGCGTCGGCTTGTCCCTGAACGTTGCCACAGTGCTGGCCAAATATTTCTGGTTCGAGGTAAACTATTTGTATAAATACATATTTCCATTCCGAAAATGTAAACAAAATTATTTAATATATAGCCAAAATGTGATGATCCCATATCGACGGACATCTGCGTGAGTTGCTGGACGCGCGTCAGCGATTTTAATGAGTTTTACGCAAGTGTGGAGAAGGCACATCGCCTGCTTACCGAAAGGTTCTCAGTTAAGGTGGGCGAGCAGCCGGAGAGAGAGGAGAGGCTCAATCCACGGAGCAACAATGGCGAGCAGAAGCAGGAAGAGCAAGAAAAGCAAGAAGATTCGAAAGACTTTCTCAGGCACAGCGAATGCGCTGCCGGTGCCGAAGTCGAAGCCGAGGACGATTCTACAAATGACGAGCAAATGCCCACGGTGGAGGCTTTATATGCGAGTGGTAATGAGAGCGATGCAGCAGCATCGTTTAGCAACGAACAGTTTCTAAACGATGTGCTGGGTCAGCAGGGAGAGCCAGCTGCCGATGTCAATGCCGAGGCTAATGCGGCAGAAGTGCCGAGCACAGAAATTGTGCCGCAAGAGCGTCGGGAAACGCGCTCCACGCGCTCCAAGAGCAAAGCCCAACAAGTGACAGAAGCTGCTACTGCTGCTGCAGCTGCTGCTGCTGCGGCTACTGCAGCGGAGCAGTCGACACCTGCGAAACGTCGTGGCCGATCTAAAACTGAAAAAGTGAGCCCCAATGCAGGAGAGGAATCGCCGAAGATTAAACGCTATGTGGATTATAAGAAATCGATGCTGGAAATTGATCAGAAAATCGCCCAACATATGCGCCTCACCTGCAGCATATGCCACGAGGGCCAGGAGACATTCCTGACGCTCTGCAAGCACATGATGATGGTCCATCATCGCAAAGGCTATGCCGTCTGCTGCAACAAGAAGTTCTACAAACGTTCCTTTCTCACCGATCACATCGATCGCCACTCCAATCCCGAGAAATTCAAGTGAGTGGTAAATTCGACAATATCGTCCAAGAAACGAAAACTACGTTTTACAACAAACTAATACTCGATTTTGTGTTTTAGATGCGAACTGTGCGATCGCACCTTTGCGGATAAACAATGTCTGCGCAATCACGAGCTGCTGAAGCACCAGCCTGACGAGCAAAAGAAATTCATGTGCGAGCACTGTCCGAAACGCTATACGAAGCAGTATTTATTGGATCAGCATAGGATCATACACAAGGAGCGCAACGTGCCATGCGACATATGCGAGAGGCGGTGAGCGTATAAAAATGTGACGTAGCTGACAATTGTGACAGCTTCCGATTGATTAACTCTAAGAGCAGAGACGTATAATCTCTTTGTTTTTTCGCTCTATTTCAATTTGACTGCGTTTTATAAACCAACTCATCCTCTTTTTTCGTCTTCCCCTTTCAGTTTCCCCAACATGTCGATGCTGTGCACCCACGTCAAGATGGTTCACGGCAACTATGGCATCATGTGCGACATTTGTGCCCAGGTGATTCGTGGCCGTGCCGCCTTTCAGCGGCATCAGCTGGAGCATGCTGGCATCACGGAGCCGAAGGTGCAGTGCGACATCTGTGGCTCGTGGCACAAGAATAAGTATAGCTTAAAGAAACATGTGCGCCGGCACAATGGCTCCTCCGAGGAATGCACCTGCAACATTTGTGGCAAGGTCTCGCCCAATCGCAGCGCCATGCTCAGTCATCAGCGCTATGTGCACAATGCGGATCGTGTGCATGGCTGCAGCGTCTGTAAGAAGAAATTCAAGAAGGCCATCAATCTGAAGGAGCACATGGCCACGCACACGGGCGAGGTGCTCTACAAGTGTCCGCATTGCCCCAAGACCTTCAATTCGAATGCGAACAAGCATTCGCATCGCAAGAAGAGCCATCCCAAGGAGTTTGAGGAGGCGCGCAAGGCGCGCATACAAAGTCGCATGGGCGACAATAACAAGAGTCAGACGACGAGCATGATAACCATAACAACGGACGCCAGCGATGGCCAGCTGGAGACGCACAATATACTGGTGACAACCACGTCGTCACAGCATGCCGACGACGACGAGGAGGACTACAAGGGGGAGGACATTGAGTACATGCTCACGCTCAGTCCACAGCCGGCGGAGTAGGTTATACATATATGTTGTTGTTTTTTTTTTTTTGCTTGTGGTAAACTTAAATTTAAATATATATATATATGTATTATATATAATTTAGTTTATTTGATATTAAATATTTGTAAATAGAATCCTTAAGCTAGCAGCGTTTAACAAAAAGAGAAATAGACAAAGCCGGGAATGTTGTTGCATTGAGATGGGCTTGGAATTTCTTGCAGTGTACTAACCACGCTCGCAAATGATCTCCACGGCATTCGGTTCCATGAGAACAGACTCCAAGCAACGATGCACGGCCGAGCCCAGAATCTCGTCCAGCAAAAAGTTAACCAAGCTGTAAAGCAGAAGAAATGATAAATCGTCAGTTTTTTAATTATATTAAATATATTTTTCACTCACTTCTCATCGCTGACGAAACGCCAGAGATTCATTTGCAAATAGTGCGCATCCACCTGGATTTGCTGTAGGCCAAATTTACTAAAGGTGCGCAGGCGCACGCACTCCAGCAGCGTCTGTCGAGGAATCAGACAAAGATTATTAATAAGCCAACAGAAATTCGAGTCCGAACGCACCTTGAGTCCAATTTTAATGATGCCCATGACAATGGAAGCCTTGCTGAACTCCACCGAGGTAAAGATGTCCACGCGCTCGGAGAACAAACGATGTATATTGGATACATAGCTGGATTCCAGTTGCGAGGGTGTATAATTCGACCAATTGGAGCGATATTGCGGCTTCGATGCATTGAAGTTGCTGAAGTAGGTCTTCCTGCTGGAATCACTGCTGGCCGTGGTGCGGAAGCCCGCATTGCCGGCGCTCTCGTAGAGGCTGGCCAACACCGTCTCTATGCTGCCGAGTTCCTCGACGACGCGCTTCATGACAGCGCGCACCGAGCGCGGCTCCAGGCAGTTGAGCCAGTCGCGCGTCTCCACGCTCTTGCGCAGCATTTGGGAGATATTTGTGCCCTGTAGACGCACATAGGAATCGAGCAGGGATTGGGCTGTTTCGCGCATCTCGGCACAAATCTCTGTTTCGTGCGTGAGCGTGGCACTGTTCTCCGAATCAATTTCATAGAGATCATCGACCAGAGAAATCTGGGAATGGATCAATCGATTAATATGAATTTAGAGTAAAGTTTTGAAGCATTTGCCTTACCAGCATGTGCACGCCCTGCTGCTCCAGCTCGAGGCACGTCTTGGACAGCACCAGCAGCAAATTGGGCGGACTGGAGCTGGAGACATCCGCAAAGCCGGACATCACCTTTGAGATGTGGCGCAGGAAGCCAATCAACAGATGCTCTCTGATTCCTTCCACGCACAGCGCGCCCTTATTTTCCGCTTTGATGTTGAAGGACCAGTCGGTGCGCAGAAAGATCATCAAATCCTGCAGCACGCCCTTGATCTTCTCCACCATGGCCACGTAGAGATTGCTAATCAGTTCGCTCAGATTCACGTCACTCTTGGCCGACACCAGGGACAATCGCACAGCGCTCAGACTGTCTGCAAAGTGATCCTTCAAGCTCTTGCCATGCGTATCGCACAGCTGATGGGCAGCTCCGATGATGATGTCCAGCGTGTTCCGCTGCACCTGCAAGCCGCGGCAGATGTTGCGCATGGCCTGCAGCCGACGATGCAGTCGATCCAGAGCGCGCAGCATCACCTGCGTGTCCCCATAGCCAATATCCGATTCGACACGATCCTGAACCAAGGTCAAGTACTTGTCGATGTTCTCATTGAGAAAGACGTTCAGCGCATTCAAGGCGTTCTCCTGGAAGTCGTCGCTAGAGGAAGATGTAAATTAGATATATATATATATAACTGATCCTATATAGATAATACTTACCGCTCCTGCTCGTAGTGCTTGGCCACAAACATATCAAAATAGGAGGTGACCACCAGCGCCAAATCATTGAGAAAGCCATCAATGCCCATGTCCACAAATTCCAACATATCCCGTTCCGTCTGATCCTGCAGCATTACAATCTGTTCGTGAAGTCGCTTGCTAGCGCATCTCAGCATCTCGCTGGCCAGGTCGGACGTCTTCTCGTCTAGCTGCAGCAGCATTTCGCCTATTTCGGTCAACGACTGGGCCGTATTGCCGGCACTCTGAAAGTCCAGGCGTAGACGCTCCTTCAGCTCCTCCATGATGGCATCGCAGTCGCGTTTGATGCCATCGAACGATGGCTGTCGTCCGTACTGGGCGAACACCTTCTGGGCATGTAAGTAATCCTGTACGGCCTGTGCATAGTTCTGCTCCTCGATCAGTGCCTTCAGCTTGGCTGGCAACGTCGAGAGGAACTGCAGGCGCTTCAGCAGCGAATGCTTCTCGGAGAGGCGACAGAGCTGCGAGCGTGTGCCTTGGAGAGTGCCCGTAATCTGTTCACTGAATGTGGTAATTGATTGCATCTTATTCATCAGCAGATTCACATCCGTTTCCATCTGTTTGAAGTCATCCTTCATCTTGCGTATCGTGTCCGTGGCGGAGATGAATTTATTGTAATTCTCGTAGACGAGCGTCTGCATGTCAGAGTGCAACGTCTGAGTGTCTTTGACGACGGCGGCCTCTGTGTCCATGATCTGTTTGAGTGAGCATTCCTTTAGCAGCTTCTCCAAATATCGATCGGCATCGAAGCTGGGGCTATCCATATCAAAGGGATTTTCTTTCTCGTCCATTGTAGAGCAGCTTTGTCGTACAAACTTTTTTCTTATTCATCTACAAACAAAAACCATATGTTTCTGTTAAGCGAAAATTTAACATACTGTTAAACATTCATTAACAGCAGCCAATTGGTAATCGATTACACAGTCCCCGTCGTGTTTTATAGCGTGTAAGAAGTGAGTGTCTATTTCTATTTGTTAAGTGAAATAAAAGTGTTAAGAGCATTACAATAAGAGTCAACAATACTAAGATTTGTTTCTCATTGATCTGGTAAGTATATTAACACCTCAATTCTCATATTTGAAAACAGGAATTTTCAAAGCGCGCTAATCATGTTTATTCCAGTGGCTGTGCCAGGGTTGCATTTTTAATAATATATCGTGTAGCCACCATAAAACAGAGCGCCCCATTTGAAAAAACTTTTTCCAAATATTTCTCATTAGAAAATTTTTAAGCCGAATAAATGTAGCCAACTATGTTTATGAAACATAAATGCCGCACTGATTATTTCAATAATTACATATGACGCATTGACTATAGATTAAAGCTGCTTAGCTATATAATTAATATTTGAAATGATAAGCCGAATGCTATTATCTCTTTAATTTTGAGCTGGGCCAGGTTTTTCCCTACATTCTGTAAATATACTCTCAATGGAAAGCATCGTTAAAATTGTAGTGCTCGCTGCTTGGACGCTGGTCGCGTCTATTTGCAACGTTACTGCGGGTAATTTGAGTGCAATTGACAATTAAATGTGCATATATATAAATATTATTTTTATTTGTGTAGATTGCGTAACTGATCCCGAGACAATGTTGTGCATTTTGGATCCAAATCATGGCTAAAAACAAATATGCTTTTATGCAAAATAAGGCCATGATATTTAAATTTCCGGTGTGGAACTTATGTTAAGTTTGTGGATATCATATCGATAATATATCGAGTTGTTGCCATAAAGGTCCTAGAGCGCGCATTCTGAGCGAATTTGAAAATTGCCGATGCGAAAAAAACTTAAAATATAATTTTGTAATGTTAATCAACAAAAGCTGACAGAAAAATATGTTATTTTTATGAGTCAATAGGAAATATATCTGTAACATATTTATAAATCTCTTATATATATGTTTCTATTGACCTGTAGATTAAAATCTGACTCAAGCTCTTCTTATCTGCTTGCCAAAGACAGCATATTGAAATGTTTCTTTATAAATTTTATAGATTCTTGTTTTCTTTCTGTGATTTGCTTAGGCTTAGAGCTCAATTGCATTAACTAATTCATGGAAAGGTCAGAGCTGATCGAATTTGACAAGGATTTAGTCTAAGACCTACGCCAATTGCTAATAGATAAATAAATCAAAAAACCAGCCGCAATAAGCTACTCATTGTGCTCATCGCCTGCAAAGTTTGAGTGTTTTTTTTTTTTTGCTTTAGCTGTGTGGGCTCTAAATCGCATTATGCGCCCACATTTGGACCCTCGCCCACGCGTTGGCAATCTCTGGCTGGCCGGTTCGTGCACCATGTGCGATTGTTCGGCCACTTGTAGCCAATGGACACAGCTGTCCTTATAGTTGCTGTTGTTATTGTTTTTGTTGCGTTGTAGCTCTTGGGCATGTCGAGATGAATGAATAAACATGAAGAAGTTTTCCACTTTTCGCAGCCGACGCAGATATGTCCAAAAGTTAAAGTAAAAGTAAAAGTAAAAGTTTTTTGTGCCGTATCTCATTCGTAACGGCTGCCACATCTGCCACGGCTGCCACAGCTGCTACTGCTGCTGTTGTTGTTATTGTTGTTGCTTTTGGCATTGGCTCATTTCAAATACATTAATATTTTTTGACCTTTGGCAAAAGTTTTTGGCCAAAAATTGTGCAAATCACACAGCCTCGTTTCTTGCTGCAAGCTGAGCCCTTGCATAGCTGCAGGCATAAAATACACACACACACACACACAGCTACACCCACACACACGCATAGCAAATCTCACAAGGTTTACATTCATCAAACAGAAAATTGAATTTACGTAAGCCAAACGAATGTCAAAGAAATAAGTAAAATAACAGCGCCCACCCAAGTCAAGTTAGCTTTTCAGCAGGAGGCGTGGCTGCTGTAGGTAGTTGGAGCAGCGTAAGTGTGTTTGTGTGTAGAACGTGTCAAGGTCAGGTTACACTTACCGCCATTGTCGACTTTTGTCTTCCCGACCAACGCCAAATATTTTCCCTCACAAAAAAGAAGAAAAAAATAAAATACTCGCGCAACAGGAACAACTTGTTCATGTGTGCGCGCGTGTGTGTGTGTGTGTGTGTGTGGGATGAGTGTGTGCGTGTTGTTAAAGTGCGGCAAGTCGTTAAATGAATTTCAGTGCTGCATTGAGTACACTTAGAGAGTAGCGGAGCCAAGTGGATGAGCACTGCGAGCATTTTGAGCTAACGCGAGGGTAGCTCAAGTAGTTGATGAAATGTGAGCAAGTAGCTTATGTGTGAGCTATTTAAAGAAATTGAAATTCTAGAGTTGTTGATGGAAATTTGAGGTAATAATCAAGGTGATAAATTTAGAAGATGTTATAGAAACGGATGCTGAACTAGAAGAGTGTAGAGTGTAAGGTATAGAAATATATGTGTCAGAAGGGTAACAAGAAAAATATATCCATATACATACAAACATACCTCAACAGTCTCTTGAATTTAACTCTCTCTCTCATTCTCATTCATTCTCTCTCATTTACACCAAGTTCAACTGTAAATCATAGAACTTTTATTGGCGACCCTCGTTCCGTTGTTCATTTTAATGGATTATATACAGAAAATTGGACGCTTGTCGAGGATTACAGGCAAGTGGCGCAGTCAAGTGCCCGCTGTCCTCTGTATGTGGACAGCAAATGAAAGCCAAACAAGTTGACGTTCCATGACATAACTGTAAATTACACTGTGCAACAAACACTAACACAAACACACACCCACACAAAGTTAGAATTTCTCTGGTTTAGCAAAGTGCGAACAGTTTTATCAGCTGCGGTAAGAGAAATGCAAAATGCGCTCGGAATCTTTGCTCGTAAATCGTGCAAGCTGAGTGCTTCCGCCGCCAGGCGCTAGGTGGCGCTTTAATGACACTAAACTATGCACGATAGCAGCTGCTGCAGGCGGGCAAACAAGCATCAGCCTGGCGCTGACAATGCAAATGCAGCGCAATTTCGGTAGCTGCCGCCTGCCCCCCTGCCCCCCGCTTGCCAGCCTCCTGCCAGCACTTAAGCAGCATCCTTACACAGCTCAACCGAAAATTGTGTCAGCAAAAGGTGTGGGCTTCAATGGTTTTTATTTTTCTATTTTTTATTTTTGTCTGTCAATTTTTGTGTGTGTTGCCCTTTGGCTGTGCGCGCCGTGTGGGCGTGGCAAAAGACTTTTAAGGTTAGCGGGTCACGTGCTCTTCAGCCAAGACAGAGCTATCTATTTATATACACACACATACACATCTGTATTTGTGTGTGTGTGTGTTGGTAATATTTGTCGCATTCCTTGGCGTAAAATCTGTGTCGCATCTTTTGCAAAGCAGCCAATTGAATTGAAATGAAGTCATGCGGCCGTGACACAGCGTCCCAAATGCTTTGCCATAAATCAGGCATCAAAATTGACATTAATGTTGAACAACCCCACCATGCCCCCAAACGCCAGCCACGACAGGTGGGGGCAACCAGCAGCCAGCAACGTCTTATATTCAATTCACGCTGCCTGCCTGCCTGGCTGTCGAAGTGTCTGTCGCGTCTGTTCGGTCTGTCCAGGCCAAGAGTTTGCGTGTCGCTGTGCATTCGATCACGCATGGAATATTTAAGAGACAATCTCTCTTACCAATGCCACGCCCACTTGCGTATCTAACGCCATCGCGCCACGTAGCAAATGCAAAGCAAATAGCGCGAAATGCCAGCTGACAAGCTGATTGCCTAATCTCTAAAAAAACACAACGAATTTTGCTTCAAGCAATTCTCATCTATAACTCTACACTGCAATGAATAGTTGTGCTAGTTTTTTTAAGTTTATATATTTTTGTTCTATAATATTAAATTAAATTATTATTCTATATATTCGTTTGTTTTGGCTGTTACTATATACTCACTCAATTCATATCTATCAGTCTGTCCTTCCATCTGTCTGTTCGTTCATCTGTGACACCATTTCATCTTCTTGTTCCAAGTATTTCCTCTACGTATTTCCTTTACGTTTTCCTCTACGTAGTTCCTCTACGTGGTTTCACTACGTCTTTAATGCTTAGCTGATCGATGACACACTCTACTTCAGCAGACCTGGACGACTGAAGAAATGCTGCAGCTGCTGCCCTTTATATACGTAGAGCCACTTTTACTCAAGCACTGTCTCTCTCACATGTTGAGCCCAACAGCAATTAGAGCTCGTTGCAGTTGAGCTTCAAGTGAGCAATGGGAACGCTCTCTGCTGCTGTGAGCACTCTAGCTTTGTTTTACCTAAATACAAATATCCAATGAGAGCTGCTACATACACATAGACAACTTTTATGATCGTCTGCACTTCTTCTCTCCTTGCTTTTACTTTTACTCAAGTACTGTCTCTCTCGTTGCAGTCGAGTTTAAGTGACCAATGGGAACGCTCTCTGCTGCTGTGAGCATTCTAGCTTCGTTTTACATACACATAGACAACTTTAGTGATCTTCTGCACTTCTTCTCTCCTTGCTTTTACTTTTACTCAAGTACTGTCTCTCTCGTTACAGTCGAGCTTCCAGTGAGCAATGGGAACGCTCCCTGCTGCTTCAAGCATTCTGTGTGTGTGTGTGTGTTTCTTTTGTAAGCAGAAAGACGCGGAGAACTATTGAAATATCAGCAGCATTCTTACTTGTTTTTTTTATTATTATTTTTTATTTTTATTATTATTATATTTTTATTATTATTATTATTATTATTATTATTATTATTATTATTATTATTATTATTATTATTATTATTTTTATTTTTATGTTTATTATTATTATTATTATTATTATTATTTAATTGACTGCCTTATTTATTTATGCAAGACTTAGCTACAGAGTATTTATTAGTTTAACATTCCCTTTCAGCAGAAGCGGCACTGTCTAAAAAACAAGATAAACTTTATTGTAATATATAACTCTTGGTATGCAAAACAGAATTTGCTTAGCCCCCAAGCGATGCCCGCAGCCAAGCTGGAGTACCAGAAAGTGAAAGAGAGAGAGAGAGATAGAGAAAGAGTATGAGATATGAATAGAGACAGAGTCAGGGATAGAGCTATAAAAATGTCTAAAATGAGAAGCGGATGAGCATTAAAATTGTAAATTGCCTTAAAATTTAATGCGCAGCATAATGAAGCCAAGCTACTTAAGATATTAAACGTTTGCCTTACCTGCGCAGGTAAGTTGCCTGAGTAATTAGGCAGCAGCTGAGCAAAAATAACGAGTTTGATTGATTGTCTAACTAATTTATAACGAAATGAATTACTCAAGCAAACCATGACATCGTTTTCTCACAGTGTGTTGCTAAATATAGATTCGGTCTGATATAGCCATCTATATATAACTATCTGGCACCTGGCGCTGCTGCTTCATTTAGTCTGCGGTTAGCTGTGTATTAGTCGCTCGCTAATTTCAACTGTATCTGCATTTGATTCCAATTTGCATATGGGATTAATGTTTATTCGCCTAAATGGGCAAACACAGGAGAGACAGGAAGAGGAGCAGGAGCAGGAGCAAAGAGTGAGATAGATATAGATAGAGATACACGTGCATGCATACATGATATATGAAGCGTGCATCACATAAATTCAATTAATTACAATCTGCGGCTTTCGCACACAGACACAAAAACCACATAAACTATCAATTAAAATTGCAGTCGAATATTAAATGCACTTTCAATATTTATATGAATATCATATGACAATTTAATTTGAATATTTTCATCAAGTACTTTTTACTTTTTAATGTAAATAATTTTCAATAATTTTATTTCAAGTTAGAAATTCAATTTGGCATATTTTAAAAGAGTTTTCTATGGAAAGGTTAGGGTCTGTATTTTTTTTTTGGTATTTTTTCCCATTAACTTTTGATATTGGGTAGCCCCAGGAATATTTATAAATTTATAAAAATCAAATATAATTAAATTATTTTTCCTTCTGATTCGTTTCTAAACTAATACAAAATCTTCGATAAAGGGAACATATACTACTTATTCCACTGAAGTTTATAGATTAGGTATTAAAATATACTCATACGTCTTTGTTGCTATTTAAGCTGCAGCCATATATAATGTTTACTTTTACAATTTGCCTTTGGCAAATTTATCTACAAAATTAATTTCATTTTAAATATTTGCAAAAAGCAAACACACATTTTGAATGAAATAATAAAGAAATGAAAAAAGTATTACAGAGATTGAAATTGTTTTTTTAAGCCATTATAAAAAATATTAAAATGTTGAAAAAAAAAAAAAAACTGAAAATATATTTTTTAAAAATTAGAAAAAAAATCAATAAGTACATCTATAAGTTTTGTTCAGCAAAAACATAGATAAAATATTATATAAAATATAAAATCTATTATAGTAATTATTTATATATAGAATTATTTTTCATTTCACTTTTCACCCAGTCCTCTTCAGCTGCCAACAGTTTTTACTTTAAATGACCAACTCAATTAGAGTCATGTGAATATTTCAATACAACATTTAACTTCAGCTCAACCTCATCACTGAACAAGCCATATCCCTTGCCAAATCTGTGCATATTTGATATCTTCAAAATCCATTTAAATATATGTACATATGTGTATGCCAGCTTGCGAGGCTCAAAAACAGCTTAGCATGGCTTACAGGCAGAGATAGAGTCTCGAAACCGCAACCAAAAACAACAACTGACAGCAGCAGCAACAACAATAACAATAACAACAACAACAACTGCTGTTAACCACTATTTAGTGTGTTGAATTGGTCAATGAATTGTAGGCTGTTAGCATTCTATATATAGGCCAAGTCCACCAAAACAGTTGGAGCCACGCACAAAAAGCCAAAAGAGGAGATAAAAAACAAGTAAGAGTGCTCTAGTCGAGACTGCTCGACTAGGAGATACCCTGAACCCTCCAAACTGATATTCTAATCATTCTGCACTTCTTTTATGCACACATACATACACATGCCTCCACATGCACGCATAAGCTCGCGCTCTGCTAACTGCGCAGTAAGCAGCGACTGCGCTTGGGCTGCGCTGCAGTGTGGGCAATACTATGAGATTTTATTTGTTGAATAATTTCGTTTGTAGACGTATGATCTTAATGAAACTTTCAGAATGTATTCATAATGTATAAATGTGTGTACATTCCGAAGCACAAGTCTCTAGTATTTGAAATACGTTTTTTACGGATTGGGGGCGAAGGGGGCGTGGTATCCAAAATCTGTAAATGACAAAATGTGTGTATCCATCGAATGTATATACACAACAAATCTGAACACTCTATGTTTAAAAGTGTTCAAATTAGGCTGAAAAAACAATATAAATTTATCGATTATCCTCGATAAAAAAGATATCGAATGAGTTATCGAAAAAATATGATAAACTCGTACTGCGTATGGTATACACGAGTCTACATACAAAATTTCAGCTCTCTAGCTCTTGTAACTTCTGAGATCGACGCACTCATACGGACGGACGGACAGACGGACGGACGGACGGACGGACGGACGGACGGACGGACGGACGGACGGACGGACGGACAGACGGACAGGGCTATATCGACTCAGCTCATCGCCCTGATCAAGAATATATATACTTTATGGGGTCTGCCACGCCTCCTTCTGCCTGTTACATACTTTTTCACAAAACCATTATACCCTGATTTCCCATTTTCAATGGGTTCAGGGTATAAAAAACGCAACACATAAAGGGTTCGTCTCTGGGGCTTTTGTATTTTTGGGCTTCCCTATTCCCCAGTGTCTGAGCATACATTAAATTATCGACTCTCAACGAAAATAAACCATTCAAACTCATACCAGCTGTATGTGTGTCTGTGTGTGTGTGTGTGTGCGTCTGTATTTGGCTTCGTTTTGTGTTTTACATTTTTCATAGCATACTTTGCTGCGCCCAAAAGACACGACTCCATTTTGTCACATTTTATGGCAGCACTCAAAGCTTTGCTACGAAATTTGCATACCAGAGCTAAGTGGAATGCGTGGAAAGGTGATGGGGGAATGTGCTGGAGGGAGGCGCTTCTAATGGCAGCGCTTGCTGTTTGCCCTTTCTGTCTACCTCTCTCTCTCTCTTTTACAATTGCATTTGTTGCACGACTGTTGACCTTTTTTTTTTTGTTTTTCTTTTTTGGGCATTCAGCTTTTAGCTGCTGCTAATGCCATTATGAGCCGCAGCATACACACACACACATTCATATATATAGCTGTGCATTGTCAACAGCTGGAATTTTGGCTGGCTGCTTCGGCTCGACCGCAGAAACGTTGCTGGAAATCAACAGTTTACCTTAATGTGGTGGACGCTACGTGGGCCAGGCTTAAATGGCCAGCAAACCAAGCAAACACACACACGTACACGAACACATGCACAGTGTGAGTTTCGTTTTGGGTATTGCCAGACATATAGACAGTGGCGCATGCACAAGTGCAATTACTCATAGTAAGAGGGGAATGGCATAGAGGGAGCGCAGAGGGACACAGCTGTATAGGTCGTTCTCTCTCTCTCTCTCTCTCTCTCTCTCTCTCTCTCTCTCTCTCTCTCTCTTCTGCCCCTTCTACTGCCTGTTGTTTATTTGCTTATCATGCACTTGGTTTGCCCAAAAATCAAAGCCTTTGTTTACACGTGTATATTTTTGGGTAAAGGCAAAAACTCTGGCAACGCCGCACGATTTGCATCTGCTTTGCTGCGGCTTGTACATTTACTAATTGGCAGCACTGTGCCCAAACAACATTTTTGCTAACTGTTTAATACAAATTGAAAAGAGGAGAGTGAGAGAGTAGAAAAGGAACAGAGCTGGAAAGGAAAAAAACAAAAATGAATGCAAATCAGCATGCAGACAACACACAGCTGGCTGCAGTGTTGCGGCATCCTAGAGACCACAACCGCAGCACAATCAGCATGCATGATTTAACAAGACACACATACACACATACATACACACACGGATGCAAAGACACACCTGTGAAAACAGGTTTTTAGCATATGCAAACTGCATTGGGGCTCCCAAAATGTGCATAAGCAAAAGATGTAGCCGGAGCAGCAGCAGACGATGCATAAGCAGGCAGCCGCTGGGAGCCAACTGGAGCATATTTTGCGCCAATTTTCATGCCGATCGTTGGCTGAGCAAATGCCAAGCCTCGACCTAACCTCAGAGCAATACGTCTTTGATGCCCACCATGAATGGAAATGCAAAACACAAGCAAGCAAACCGAAAGAAAGCTAAACAAAGGCAGCGAGCAACAGACGCTGGCAGTGGCAAAACAATATCAACAACAACAACAGCATCAAAGCCTGCGAACTGAAAGAAAATTAAAAAGTAAACACAAAAGTTCACGTGCTCCGCATGCGACAGCAACAGCAGCAGCAGCGACAGCAGAAGTAAAGACAGAGGCAGTTTCGGCGGTAGTGGCAGAGGCATTGCCAGCGGCAGCGGAGCATTAGTGTGTTCACAGCAGCAGCAGGCGATAGCTAAAGAAAGACATTAAGAAGCTGCGCATTGAGCGCATGTCAGAGAGCGCATGAGTCAGAACAAAAGCAAAAGAGAGTGGCTAGTGTATGAGCGAAAAAGAGGGATAGAAATATATATATAGAGAGAGGGAGAGAAAGCGAGCCTGTGAGCGTGGCCATTGATGTGTGTTTGCAACGGAATTTCTCTCCTGCGATTTGTTTACAGTTAGAAGTGGAGCTGGTATAGTGTGAGGCATTTCAGGCTGCTCACAAAATGCAATATTATTGAGCTTAGATAAATGGAAGAATAATCACAATTAAGTTTAGATAAAGTACAAAATGTAAAAAGTATATATTTTATAAATATGTATATGTTTTACGTAAAATTTAGTTGAATTGACTCAAATTAAATTAATATTTATATGTTCTATGTATGTATTAAAAAGCTTCAACTTACAAACATGTGTAGGTGCACTCCAAGTCACCTTGGTCTATCGTTTCACTCATTCACGCACCAATCAGTAAGGATTTACTTTGCATTGAGAGCAGCTCTCAGGTTTCGCCGCTCTGCTTCTGCTCTACGAGCCACGTGCGTATTATTTATGCGTAGACATTCTGGCGCCGCTAGCTCAGCTCCAACACAACGCAAACACAAAGAGAGCGAGTAATGGCAACGCAAAGGCAATTGCAAAGCCAATTGCAAAGACACAGACTCGGAGAGTGAGCGAGCGAGATGGCGTGATTGGAAAGGAAGCCAAACGTAAACATTTTATGAAGCGCGCGTTCTCTCAGAAATGTGTGAAGATTCGTGGCGAACGGACGTGCGCTGCGCCCGTGGAACGCATCGAGCAACTATTTTATTTTCCACCTGCTACACAAACACACATACAGACACATACACTCGCACACAAATAGACGCACACGTTAAACGTTAAGCAAGCGCGCGCAAAACTGAAAATAAATGTAATCAAAAGCGAAATGAACAACGCGCAACAAAAGTTCCATTCGAGTTTGTGCAATAAAATATTAATCAACCAAAATAAAATACAAGTAAATTAATTTAAGCAATAACAAATTAAAGTTAAGTGAAAAATCAATGCACGACCAAAAGTTGAATAACGAAAACTGACGCACAGATACACACATACACACGAGCACATACAAACAGTAACAGAAACTGGCTGCAGCCACGCACACGTGCGCTTACAAACACCCACACACAAATACACACATACACACTTCCATCGACACACAACCGCACACATACACACGCAAAGGCAGACGAGGCGAAAGCCTAACAAAGTGAAAGTAACGAAATTAGCAACACAATAGAAAAACAAACAGTGAAAACAAGCGCATAAAAAATGCACACGAGCGGGCTAAGAAGAACTGTGTTGAAAGAAAACGACGAGCAGCGTTAGGACGCTCTCAGTAACGGTGAAAGTGTAATCAATTTAATGTCGCATACTTTTGGGCTGAACAGTACAGTAAAAGCCGACAGCTTTATGGCCAGGCGCAAACAAAGTGCGCCCACTGTAATTTTTACAGCTACCGATAGAACAATAACAACAGCCACAACAACAATAGTAACATGCACGCAATAGCAGCAGTTTCCGTTAGTGAGCGAAAAAAATGCTGCATTTAAGAGGCAAAGGCATGCATAAAGAGCAACAACACATGCAGAAAAACTAGTGCAATAATAACGATCCCGTTACTGAGAGCTTTACTCATTGCATGCAGTGAAAAAAAACAAGAAAAACTACAGCAACAGCAACAACAACAGGCGGCAAACAGCAGCCGCATAGTGTAGAAACGTGTGCAAGATAAACACGCAAAACAAAGCGAACTGGGTCAGTGTGCGAAAGACGCGCGGGGATCTAGTGAATGGCGCAAGATTAAATGGCGGCACATGCACGTGCATGTAAAAATGTGCTGAATACTTAATGTGCAAAGACGCAGCAGCTCTAGCAGCAGCAGCAGCTCTGGACTGAGGGGGTAAGTTAACTGCAAGCTCAATTTTAAGTGGGCAGCCATTAAGCTGCATAAACATACACACGTATGCATGTACATACACGCACACATATACATACATACATATGTGTGTGTGTCTGGCACGCAAATCATTGCACACCTCAACAAAATCCGATACGCATTTTTAGCCTTGAAAAATGTGTACGGTAAAATAAACAGCGACGGCGACTTAGCGGCGATTTGACGGCGAAAACTGTGCGGCGTGCACGCGGCAGAGGCAAGCGCTAGACACAAGAGTTGACGAAAGAGAAGAAAGTAGAAAGTATAAGTATAACAACAACTGTTAAAAGAGCAAAGGGTGTAACTGGAGTCAAAAGTAAATGGCCATCGAAATGCCGAATGAAAGAGGGAAAACAAAATAACAAAGCGTACACAGAGAAAATGGCAAACACAAATAACAGTAAAATAAAATATTCTCATGAATGTAGCTAGCTTGCTTGCAGGCGAAGCGGGCGCCGCCAACACGCCCACCGCCACCAACACGCAGTGTTTCAACCCACTGTCCTTGCCCAGCGCCCCCGCCGTCGCCTACTCTTCGGTCCAACTCATTTGACGTTCCGTTTCTATCTGTGTATTCCTGATGTGGGTCATAAATGTAACTCCATTTTTATGACCAACTTGCACACAACGCGCGCAGTCAGAAGAGTGAAAGAGAAGCAGCAGCAGCAGCAGCAGGAAAAAAAAAAAATAAAATAAGTGAAAGAGCTGCCAGCATAACCAAATAGCGATTTCAAAGGGCCAGTCGAAAGAGTCGGAGCGGGAGAGGGGCTATGCCGTTTGAATGTGTGTGTGAGTGAAAAGGCCATTAAATGGCTCGCCGGGCAGCGACAGCGACAGAGACAGCGCAGCTACACGCTTAGATGCCAGAGCTGCGTACATGTATAGATGTGTACGTGTGTGTGTGTGTGTGAACGAGGGTGACTCAAATAACAAGGCAGCTTAAGCCATTAGCATATATGTGTGTATGCATACATGTGTGCGTATACGAGTATATGTATTTCCTCTAATTGACTGATTGGCAAGCGTCTGACTTTTGGGGCAATGGTAGACAATATAATATGCATAATATACAGAAGAAAAAAAACATTAAAGGTAATGCGTATTTGTATAATAAATAGTTAAGCATTTATTCTATTTATACAGCGGACAAACAGAGGAAACCCTTTTCAACTCTTATTATTGCTGCTGCTGCTGTTGATCTGGCAACCCTCTTAAGCAGCTTGCGCTAAGTCTATCTCGCTCACTCTCTCTTTTACAAGCTCAGTTGCTCGCCAAAACTCTCTGCGTTTCATTTGACGTCATTATCCAACTGTTGTTTCGCTTTGCTCGTTTGCCTGCCCTGCTGCTTGCACATTTGCTTTTCTGCACGTTTTTTGTTTTTGTGCTGTCGCTGCTGCCGTTTGACTCTGCGTGCTTAACTGTTATTATATTGCAGAGAACGAACGCATTGAATGACGAGATTTGTGCGCGCTCCTTCTACCTAACACAGTTGCATTTAACATTGTGCGCTGTTGTTGCGCTATTGCTGTTACATTTAACTATGCTCTTCCTTTCGTTCTCTTACCCTCTCTCTGTATCGCTCTCTCTTTCGCACTGTCGCTTGCGCTATATTTGTTTGAGCGCCAATTAGGCAAAAGTTTACGACAGTTTTCTGACATTTCGGTTGTGGCTTGACAGCCACACAAATACACATACACTGGTCTCTGTTCTCGCGCGTGGCTGTGTTGCGTTTAATGCCGTTTGAAAGCATAACCCTGTCTTGCTCCCGCTCACTCCAACTATCATTTGCGGCTGGTGTTGGCGTGACCTTGGTAATGTCTGTGCGTGTGTAGTTGTGTATGCCTGTAAGTGTGTGTGTGTGTGTGTGTGTGCAGCGCATGGAATGCAAATCCATTGAAAGCGACAGGCTGCAGTTCAAGGCTACTTTTACGTTACGCAAGCGTTACTCGCACACAAACACACACACACACATAGAGGCTTGATTTTTTGTTTGTTTGTATGCATATCCTTGAGCGTCGTTCATGTTGCATGTGTTGCGTTGACAATTTCCAGTATAAACACACACATACAGACACAGGTCCACATATACACGGACAGCTGTCACAGACAGCCGCTGCTCGCTTTGCGTCTCTTGTTTTTGGCTTATGCAATAGCCAGGCTTTGGATGTATTTTTTTTCTCTTTTCTATTTTTTTTAATTAGCCAACACACAAAGCAGCCGCAGTCGCATCCGTATCCTATTTTAATGTTATGCAACTGTCTCTGACCTTTGCCACGGTACTTGCACTTGTGTATATATACAATGAGTAGGGGGCTTGTGTGTGTGTGTGTTTGAGTGTATGGATGTCTGTATGTATGCGTGCCATTGTCTCGCATATATGGGGAAACGTTGAGCTGCCTTGACGCTTGGCTTTTGTCTTTGCCTCAATGTCACTGCATATTTGAGTAGGTTTGTTTAATCGAAGCGCGCCCACTGCACACGTGTGCATGTGTGTGTGTGTGTGAGTGTATGGGTGTGGCATGTGTGCCTGCCTGCCATGAATATGACATAAGTCAGCTCGCATTAATGTTCCCGCACACACACACACATTTGCCATGCCCATTGGCAATGGGCCACGCAATAATTTGTTTAGTTGTTCCCTGATAGAAACGTCATCCAACTCCACTCTATATCTCTCCCCCCCTCTATCTCTCTCTCTCTCTCTTTTTCTACCGCTCTATCATATTTCACTTCAATTTGCGACGCATTTCATTGCAATTTGTCAGCTTTTAAAATTGATATCTGAACCAGCAGCAATGCATAGAGAAATGTCAAATGTCAACGTGACAGCTGGGGCAACATGCGAGATGCGAGATGAGAGATGCGAGGAGAGGCAGCAGAAACCAATTTGCATTACAACGATGCAACGTTAGCGAATGAAGTGATGGAGCAGCAGCAGCAGCAGGCGCAGCAGCCGGATCACGACACTGGCAGACAGAGGAGTGCAAAAATTTGCAAACTGCCTGCACTCAGGCCAAAGAGTAGACGGCAAAAACCCAGACGCAAATTAAGGTGAAGTGAAAAACTAAAGTGAAGTCGGCTGCTCATTAGGCATCCAATGGGGCTGCGGCAGCGTTGCCACAGCACCCCCTCTGCCGCACTTAAAAGGGTTTCTGGGGCTCTCCAACTGTTTCGTTTTTAAAGTTGATTTCATTAAAAACTTGCGGCTGCATCAAGGGGCCTTCAATAAATGGCACTAAAAACGGGGCTTCCAATTCGGGATAAAACCAAAACGAATAAAAAAGTGTTCGAAATAGAACAAAAACTGCATGCAGAGCGACTAATTTGGTTGAAGTTCTCGCTGTTGTTTTTGTGTTCGTTGTTATTCTGGCGGGCGCCATTTTGAAAACCCTCGCACGTACCCAGTGACCTCGACCAATTCTTTTGTTATGCGAGAGTTTGGATACAGCTAAAAATAAAACAAGAAATGCTCGCTGCAATTTGCGCATTTTGCGGCGAACAAAACGCTTTAGAAAATGTTGGGAAAAAAAAGGAGATAATAAAATAGGTGGCCCATATATGAGGTGTTATACAATAAGCCAACTGGCTGGCTTATGGCAAAAGTAATTACGCGGTAGCTTGTAGTCGAGCAGCTGGTGCTATTAACAATATCCAATATTCATATAATCCATTGTATAAGTCGTTTACCGTTAACGGTATTCATTTATTTTCGGTCCAAATTACACTGCAAACAACGAAATGTTTATTCACATTTGATGAACTGGCGCACACTAAGGTCACACGCCATATTTATTTGTATTGGAGTTATCGGCGATATTATTGTATTGGGCAATGCCCATAGGCAGGAAAAGTAATTATGGTGCTGATCGTTGATAGAGAGCAATATAAATAAACCATGATTATGCAAGAAATGCAAATAAATGGGCACAAAAAATGGCAAAAGCGCACCAAGAGCTTAAATGGAAATAAATATACATATACATACCTATTGAGAGTAGGAAAATGGAAAACGGAAAACGACAGCAACTAAAAACAATTTGCCGTAATCAAAATGAAATCAGCAAAGCGCAGGCAAATAGAAATAGAAAGAAAGAAATAAAACTAAAGCAGCCGCAGCGACAAATAATGGTGCGAAAATGAGGATACAAAGATAAGCAGAAGTGGGAATACTCTAGGAAAATTAGAGAAAATTAAAATGAGGGGGAATATAAATAGAAGATTGATAATAAAATATATATAAAAAAATATTAAATATTAAAACTAAAATATAAAATAGGAAATATGAAATATGAGATAGGAAAAATGAAATATCAAATATGCAATTTGCAATAGAATAACAAATATGAAATATAAAAGCTTGGAGTTTAAAAATAGAAATAGAATTGTAAAGAATTGATGACTTCTGCTGAATAAGCTTCAAGGTAAACAAAAAATATTCAAACATTTGATAACAAATGGGATTCAATTTATAAAGGACTTCATGCGACAAACCCATTTACATACCTTATAAAAACATTGAAAGAGAAAAGGTAAATTGAACAAGATGATAGTAAATGATATGAAATTTGTAAGGAATTTCACTTCACCAAGTTATTGATTGAAATCAAATACGATTTCTAAAGAATAATGTAACTGAAAGAATAAAAAAAAAGAAAAAAGAAAACAAAGATAACTATTCTTATTAATAATAGCTGAATAGGACAATAGTATATGCCATCATATTTATTAATAACTTTGTGCAACAATAGATCTTTCGATTTAACACTCAATAAACGCGAAGACAATTTTGTATTATCTTACAAATAAGAGTATTTATGGGAGGAAATGCGATAACTGTGAATGCAGTCAATGCGACGGACAAACTCAGCAGCCAGCGCATAGATTACTGAGTCTAAAAAGCACGAGAGGGAAAGAGAGAGAGAGAGTGGGAGAGGGAGTGAGGGCAAAGAAGAGGAGAGTACGATTGTACAGGTATGCAGGAGTTGGGGGTATGGTGGGGTCATTATATATTTGTTGTCGCTGGCAAAATATTTGTGCTTGGCGCTTGATTTATGCGCATTGAGGTACCGAATGGAGCAGTGCCAAGTAAACAATGCTGTAAGGTAAAGAGAAAGAGAGGGCGAGAGAGATGGAGATGTAGAGGAGCAGAGGAACCGGAAACTGTGCTCCATAGGAATATGCAAATGGTGTAAAAAAATGCTACAAATAGAAGCGGATGTTCCACAGCTAGAGATAGACAGAGATAGAGAGACAGTGAATGAGAGGCAGATATAGGGGGACTATAGGTAGATGGGAGATGTAGTTAAAGGTAACTTGTGCTATGACCATACCATTGTTTCAATTGCCACAAACTGTTCCAATTCAAGTTGAATGCTTCCAGGGATGCCAGAGAGCACAGATGAGTTGAGGGCGGTCAAATGACAATTGTTGTCACTGGCAGGCAATGTTTGCATAGCGCGCACAAAGGTTCTAAACAAGAAAAGTTCTGTTACCCATTTTTGGGCACTTTCCGTGCTCTCTTCCTGTTTGGGGTCCGAAATCGGATTGACGTAAAAGAGGTTACCCCAAAAGAATTAACAATACAATTTAAAGCGAGCTATCTCACACAAAAGGATAACATCCGTCAGAGGTGGGCGTGATTGGGGACTATGTCTGTGTGTGTGTGTGTGTGTGTGTGTGTGTGTGTAGGGCAATAGAGAAACGCTCAGACACGTTTTTGAGGCTGTACATTCGCAGGCGGGTTCAAAGGTTGACGCACACACTTGACAATGACAATCGTTTGTTTTGCTGTCAATTGTTGCTGTTGTTGGCTAAGCTAAAACTCATATATAAACACACACACACACAGAGAAAGAGAAAGACATATATATACACTTTCACAGACAATTTAATAAGGACTTAAAGTTGCGAATGGCAACGCAAGAAAACAAAGGCCACGAAAAGAAAAAATGGAAAACTTTTGCCATTTGGCAGTTAAAATGAAAAACGAATATGAGTTTCTGTAGATGTAAAGTGAGCGACTATTAAATACCCTAACTGAAAGGGAAACAACTAAATTCTATTGCAATGTGAAAGTAGAGAACTGAGAATCAGATTTAAAAGAAAAATGTAGACAGGTCGTAGAGCTGGATTATAAATAAAAAAACCTACATATAAAACTGGACTGTGCACATAAAATATATTTCTAAAACTAAGAAAACTTTTATTGATTTCAATAAACAATATAAAGATCCAGAATAAGTTAATTAATATTGATTCGTGTGCAACCTTTGCAACTCTTAGATATTCATAAACTCTATATATACACATATAAACTCGAAGAACTTTCTGAACTTTCCTTTCCATTTATGCCGTCATAGCAAATTGAACCAGCTGCAGGGTATTTAAATAAAAGTGAAAACTTTGCCTCAACGTCCTCAACGTTTGTTCTTGTTGCTGGTGGGGCCAGGGCCACAGCTGCCACGCCCACATTGCGTGCACAAACTCTTTGACATTGTCATAGTCTGTGCCACGTTCTCGCGTCCTCGTCAATCCTACAATCAGCGCCTCCCATCCCCTCCACTGCCTTGCGCGACATCTTGCGGTTGTCTTGAGTCTGCCTTTTCGCCTTGGCGTGCATATTTTGGGACAACCTTTATTAAATTTTTCGCTTGCTTATAATTCAAAATGTAAGCAGACGACTCTCGCTCTCCCTTAGCGAATGTGAGTGAGTGTGTGTGTGTGTGTGTGTGTGGGCGTAGCGTCTTTTGTTCTGCTTGAGCCAGCGTCTCAGTACCCTCCCGCGGCGCAGACGTCGCCGTCATTCGGTTGGCGCATTTAGATTTTAATTTGCGATAGCAAACTTCTTAATAGGATTTCACTGTCGCTGTTTTTCGTTGGTGTCTGGCCCCCAACCCACTACAGCGTAACACCTCACACACACACACACACACATAGACAGACATTAGCAGACATGGAAAATATTTTCCACATTATTCGCATTATGTTGTCAGCACGCATGGCAACTCCTTTTGAGTCCCGCTCTAGCTGCTCGTTCTGGTTCTACGCATTCCTTTCAATTCCCTTGCATTTCTTTTCTATGTTTTTTTGTTTTGTTCCTTTTCTGTTTTCCATCTATTGGTTGGGCATTAGTTAGTTGCCTGGGTGTGGCAAATGGGGTGCGGCTTTTGTCTAAAAATTGTGGCAGCTCTTACGGCTTTTAGGCCTTCTTAATTGTTTGACTTTACTTTTGTGTTGCTATTACTGCTGTTGCTGTTGCTGTTGCTGCTGCTTCTTCTGCTTGTGTTTCTGTTTCTGGTCATTCAAATCCCTATTCACTTTACCGATTTCCCTCGCTCTCGTCAAACGCCCAAATTTCCCAATTGTACGAGGCCCAATTCTCAGTTGAAGCACTCCAGGGACTCTTCGGGTTGTCCTTATGTTTTCTTATTATTTCTTGTGTTTTTTTTTGTGTTCTACCCTTCTGAGATGGACTACTTACTCTTTTGTCATAAGAAGCGTTACGCTATATTATCTGGTACTTCTATTAGTACTACTATTATTTTTAGCTACCAGAATTACTACTACAAATCAATTAGTTCCAAATATCTCTCACCATAACAAATTCTATCTACTACTATTTCTGTATACTACTATTATATACTACTATTTCTGTGTACTGCAATTATCTACTACTATTTCTGTGTACTGCTACTGTTTCTGTATACTGCTATTATCTACAAATATTTCTGTATACTGCCATTATCTACTTCTAATTCGACAACTACTACTAAATACTACTTTCTACTACTATTTCTGTATACTCTGTATACTGCTACTATCTACTACCATTTCTGAATATTGCTCTTATCTACTACTATTTCTACTACTACTACTATTATATACTACTTTTTACTACTATTTCTGTATAACCTATATACTGATACTATCTACTACTATTTCTATATACTGCTATAATCTACTACTATTTCTACTACTACTACTACTATCTACTACTATTTCTGCTAATATTAGGGCTACTATCTATTAGTAACACTCCTACTTATACTATCAACTACTAACTACAACTATTACTATCTACTTCTATAAAAATTACCATATACTACTATGTCTCTTGCCAATATTTACTAATTTTAGTTGCTACCACTATTAACAACTATTACTACAGTTAACTGATATTATTCCATTTCGAAAGAGTATCTCGTATTCGACCAACACACAGAGTGGAATTTTTTACTTTTTTTAATTTATTATGATGTATTTTGCTGACATCGCTAAACAGCATTTGTTTAGGTTATCTAAATGCCAGTTGTTGTTGTTGTTGTTGTTGTTGTTCTTATTGTTAAATTATGTAATAAGCGTAATTGGCTTTGGAATGGCATTAACGCAGACCCCACAAATTGTCAAGGGAGTAGCAAGGCGACAGACCAAGGGGGCGGGTGGTGGATGGGGACGATGAGACATCTAACGTCTGACCAGGCCAGCTCGTAGCGTGTGGGTGTTCATCAGCGATTTTTCTCTTTATTTATTGTGACTTTGATAAGCGGCAGTCGCTGGTCGTAAATAGACATAAATTAGATAATAAGCCAAGGCCAAGCAGCAACAAAAATTTATGTTGTCTAGACCAAATTAACCAGTAATAATAGCTGGGCAAGTCTTTAGCAAAGTTTGATTTAATTGGAAGTCGACAAAGACTCAGCCCACGCACACCCACGCACATATACAAATACATACAGTGAGTGCATAATGTATATTTAAACAAGAACTTTAGCTAATTAACAAACTAACCTATGAACTGTCCAGTATTGGACAGCAGTTAGCCAAGTTGTTGGCCATTAATTTCTAATGACAAGGCAAGACAAAAAGTACAACACATATGGAATGAGCTCACATCGATCTCAACTCTGTTCGACCGTCAATGCAATTAAATTGAAATTGCTATGCACTTAACTGGAGATTTAAGTCGGCCATAAGCCGAGTAGAGCAACAAAGTTGAAGCCGTTTTTATTTTTGGTTCATGCTGCTGGCCTTAAGCATACAACATGTTGTACGACAAAGTCTACACGATAAACGTTTTAGCTGTATGTCGATAAACCGAGCGAAGCTCTTTCTTTTTTGAGTACCCCAAGAAGTGCATATCAGAATTTTATCAACAACTTTTTGCCATCAAGTCTCAGAGTCGTTTTCATATTCATAATCAAGAGTACGGGGTACATGTCCGAAACTTGTTGTTGAGCAGGTGAGCGGGCGGCCAGGTGGGCAGGTGGGCAGGTAGTTAGGTTGAGCTCAGGACGAACAGCTTGGGCCACTTTACATAAATGGATGCAGGAATTGAATGAATGGCCAGTCAACTGTGGACAGCTGTGCCACTTGTCTAATATATGAACGTGCGTGTGTGTGTGTATGTGTGTGTGCGCGTGGCAGCTGCATGGCATATGAAGCATACTTTATGGCTGAGATGAGCTGTTGGCTTGCCAACTACAAGCGCTGCTAATAAAGCGCGCGCAAGTGGCTAAGTGTGTGTGTGTGTGTGAGTGAGTGAGTGTATGAATATATGTGTATGTATGTAATGCCTGCCCTTTGGCTGCTAGCGTCGCCCTAGTTGGATAGAAAAGTATGTCAAGATTTACGCGCATCGTTAAAGCAATAAACAAAGAGAAGAAAAACGAGGTAAAGTTATTTGGCTCCGCGATACCCTGTAAATGTTTATTAGTTTAAATAGAACATGTTATAATTATATTAAATAGTTTTAGCTTGTTTAGTAATCAGTTAGTTTGATAATGGATTGTTAATTTTATTTTTTATAGATCTTAAATATTTATCAGAGTATTTATTATTGGTTTTGTATAGGCTATATATATGAGCACTATTATATATTCAATATATTATGAGCTATACTTTTTAAGTTATGTATAGAGTATTTGGTAGTTGAGCTTTATATATTATTTCCAGAATGACTAGAGATTTAGATTGCCTTTAAGTTGTTTGCTTCCACAGCATAGCTTTATATACATTTTATGTCTTTGTATCTCTCTCTCTCTCTCTCTCTGCTAGAAAATAAACTTAATAACTCTTATCAAGAGCTAAAAAATGCATCAATTTCACCTGGAATATAAGTTCTATTCTCTTGACTTTATTCTTTGGAGTATGCTCCTTGAAGCTGAGTAAGAGACTTGTTCTGAACAAAGTAATTGCTTAAGCGTCCAGAGTTTAAATGCCATAGAATAGTTGAAAGAGTTATAGAAGTGATAAGGCTATAGCGGCTATAAAAATATAGAAGATATAGAAGTAAAACAAAATAGAAAGGGCTACAGAAAGTAGAGAAGCTAAAGAAGCTATAGAAACTAGAGAAGCTGAAGAAGCTAAAGAAACTAGAGAAGATATATAGATTATGTATTATCTATAACAAAAGATGCTATCGAAGCTATATAAACTAGAAAATGTATAGAAACTATAGAAGTCAGAGAGCTATTGCAACTAGAGAAACTATAGTTGATATAGCAGACATAGGCGTAAGAGAAGCTGTGGTAGCTATAAAAGCTATAGAAATTATAAACTGGTCAAGCTAAAACATTCCTATCGCTCAACACTTTTACAGGGTATTCAAAAACGCAACCAACTTGACGCAGTCCATTTATATATGTTGTGTAAGTCTGTATTGTATGTATGTGTGAGTGTGTAGGCAAGTCTATCTTTGTATAAATATGTGTGTGCAGTTCTGCTATGGGTGCGCCGGCTGTAAGAGCACGCAATGCCAGAAGGCTGTGACGTCGCAGGGCACCCACACTTCACGGCTAACAACGCGTCAGTCAAAGTCAACACACACTTCAATTTGATGTTGTTGTTGTTGTTGTTGTTGCTGCTGGCAAGCGCTGTGAGTGAAGGCGGCAAGAAAAGCGCTTTGCTAGGGCTGACGAGAAGCGCAAAAAATTTAACACTGTCACTTTTTGACAACTGAAGCGCGTACACACACACACGCACAAACAGACACTGACACATATACACACACACACACATATACACAGCAATGTCATATGTTAAAAGCGCTGCAATGCCGAACTGTGAGTTTTTCGCACGCCTCGCTTTTGCATATTTACATTTCAACTTTTGTCACACAGACACACACACACACATACAAGCATATATGCAAGCTATGGCCATTTGTGCGCCATTTTGATTTGTTGTCCCGTGTCACAGCAACAGCTCAGCCACATTTCGCCCTCTCTCTCTCTCTCCGTCTCTCTCGCTCTCTCTCTAAATGAGTTGAACAACGGATGGGCAAAATGTTTTATTTAACGTTTCGTTCATTTCAGTCGCTTGTTTTCATTTGATATTTGCGCATTTCCGCATTGCCGACATGTCTGGCATTTCAAGCTAACGCACACACACACACACTTACACACTCACACACACAAAGCACAGCTTCAGTTAGAGCTTCCCATTTGCGAGTTTTCATTTTCCATTTCTACGGCTTTAGCTATTTCGCCCACCCATTGACATGCCACATCCTGCGCTAGGGCACGATTGCTGCATGCCACATTCCACATGCCACATGCCACATGCCGCATGCTGCATGCTGTATGCTGTTGACGTGGCACAAGGCACGCCCTGGGGTAATTAAAAGCGTTTGCAGTTGGCTGCTCCCTCAGTTTATCCATATTGTTGTTGTTCGAGTTGTTTGTTGTTCAAGTTGTTCCCAGCAGTTGTTGTTGTTGTTGTTGCAGCATTTTATATACTCTCACAGTTACAGCATTTAAACTTTTGCAGCGCTTTCATTAGAAACTCTATAAAATGCAGCCACATTCATATTCTATTCACTTAGTTGTTCAAAACTTTGTGCAGAGAAAAAAAAAAACACGTAATTTTTGCTTTTAGCTACGAAATTAAATTAATAATAATAAAAATGCAGCCAACGGCACAAAATATGTCACAAAGAGTATTTAATGTGCGTGTGTGTCTCTATATAAAGTTTTTAGTTTTTTGCTTTACAATTTTTTTGTTTTTTGTTTTTTTTTTTTGTTTCTTCTAGTAAATTTGCTGTGTGTGTTTACACACACCCAGCACACAATGAACTTTGTTGTTTGGCTTGACTTTCTACTATTTTTTTTTTTTTTTTTTTTTGGACAGTGTCAAAAGATTGCATTTTTCGTGCTTTAAACACTTCCACATGCACTTGACACATGCTCTAAACACATTACGTATACGCAACGTCAGCCAATGGCAAGTGCTGCTATTGCTGCTGCGGCAGCTGTGCAATGGCTGGTGCCCAGGACTCGGCGGGTCGACTGGCAGCGCAAAGACGCTGAAAGACAATTGAATTTTAAATTATATATTTATAGAGATATTATTATTGATTTTTTTTATAGCTGCGTTTATTTACCTCCCAAAAGCTGCTGCCATTTTTAAGCTGTTTGTAGTAGGCATAGAAAGCCCAGCCGGGCAGCTGCAAGAGGCCCAAGGCCGCTAAGATGTAGCCAAAGACTGAAAGTAAAAAAAATTGGAAATAAATAAATTTATTAATTAAATAATAAATAAATATTAATAAAATATAAAATAGAAGTATATTTAAAATCAAATAAATATGGAATGGACTTACATCTCATGGCAGATGGATTTGTTTGAAAAAAAAAAAAAAACTAAATCTACAAATATATTCTTATTTTAATATTTCTAATAATTTTATTTAAGTTTTTTTTTTAGATAAACTAAAAATAAAAAACTAAATCTACAAATATATCCTTAATTTAATATTTTTAATAATTTTATATAATTTTTTTTTAGATAAACTTTCATAAAAAAAAAATTAAAACTGATTCCTTTATTTTTTTTAATTAATTTTTTTTTTTTTAGATCGACTGTTAATAAATAATAAAAATAATAAAAAATAATTAAAAAAATATATTCTTTTTTTATTTTATTTTATTTAGATGGAGTTGTTTTTAACTTGTTTTCAATTAAAAAATAAATTTATAAATCTATTATTTATATGTATATTTATTTTGTTGTTTTTTTTTTGTGTGTTTATATGGACTTGCAATAAAAAATAAATCTAAATGCATTATTTATTTATTTATAGTTTATTTTTTGTTTATTTCTAGCTCTCTGCATGTTTGATATTTGTCAATAAAATTTTAAACTAATGTTAAACTAAAAGTATTTATTAATATACGGAATATCATATTGAAATATCTTAATACACAAGGTATTTTAGCTGGGCAGACAATAAATGAGATATTTGATTATACTTGATAGCCTACAGAATGATATATCAAGAGCGAAAACAATTTGCTTTCGATTAGTTTAATGCCTGAATTTATTATTGATATATGCAGCTCAATATCTCAGTGATTGACTACGATTCTCAATCTATTTTAGCCATGCATTAAATATTTAGATGTTAATCTCAATAATAAGCCGAATGATAGGCGATATAATGAGGGTATACCAGCTACAAATCGATACCCAATTAATGACTGCATTTGGGATAGCATTATTTCAAAATTCCTCGAGTGCTCGCTAGAAACTGTTCTAGTTTTGTGCTGTCAGTGGACTGTGAAATGCCTTACCGTTTGCTATAGGTGGATATGGCACGCCTTTGTATGTCAATTGCTCCATGTTGAGCAGCGTATAGAGCAGGACGGCGGCCATCAGGCCGGGCGTAATGTAAGCCCAGCACAAGCGCCAATACCAGCCCGTTTCGATGCCCATCATGAATTTGATATCCGCGCAGAAGCGACGCACGCCTGAAACGAACAGAGAAGTACATGCAGTTAGTGAAGGAGAAGGTGGAGGAGGGGGAGTTGCAAGTAGAGTAGTGAAAGGATATGCTAGAGCTAACACAGTCAACACAAACGTACCATAGAACCAGGCCACGGCCAACAGCTCGCCGATGGCAAGTATTAGAGCGGTAAAGGAGACGCCATAGAAATCGATCAGATTGACTATAAACTGCCCGCCGGGTGTCACATAAACGATGCTCACACCAAAGCCGAGTGCAACGAGAGCGCTAGCAAGGGCCCAGCTGGGGCCGGCACGTTTGCCAAATTGGTCGCGGATGACGCGTAAGATGCAGGAGCCCATGCCGACTGTGCTGCCAATGCCTAGGACGAATAGCATCAGAAAGAAAAGGACCGCGAACATCTTTAGGTAGTTGTGCTTTAAAGCGCACACGGCGCGCCCTTCTCTCGATAGCTTACCTGTGGCACATAGTCAAATTTGGCTATCGCCTCCGGATACGAGATGAAGGCCAGCCCCGTGCCGCCCTTCACCACGCTGCCAATGTCCGTGATGCCCGTCTGTTTGGCCAAATTGCCCAGAATGCCAAACGTAATGCAGCCGGCAATTATCGAGGAGCACGAGTCCATTGTTGTGATGATAACAATGTCACTGCAAAAGGAGATGGGGAGATGGGGAGAGGGGAGATCGTATATAGCTGCTGGCCCGTGTTTGAGTCAAGTCCATTCATGACACCTACTTGTACACATTGCGATGGAAATTGTTATAGGAGGCGTACGTAATCACGGTGCCAAAGCAAATGGCCAGCGAGAAGAAGACCTGGGTAACAGCTGCATACCACACCAGCGGATTGAGCAGCTCCCTCCATTGTGGCTTGAAGAAGTACACAATGCCCGACCAGGCGCCGGGCAGCGTTACGGCACGCAGCAGCAGCACCAGCAGCACCACATACGGAAACACGCCCAGAAAGTAGGCGGCCTTGCCGCTGCTCTTGATGCCACGTATGAGTACGGCGCCAATGATGAGCCAGGCCACAGCCAAGCAGCCGACCAGCTGCCAATTGGGCACGCCCACACCATCATCCAAGTTGGGCAGCTCATGGAGAATTTCACGTCTGTTTAGAGCATTTATAGAGAAACGAGAAGGAGTTGGAAATATTTAGAGTGCAATGGAGATTCTCTTAGATACATAGAGATTTAAATGTTAAATATATATATATTTATAAATTATATTAATTATATACATATATTTATAATTAATCAACTGAGAGTTTTATTCTGTTTCTACAAATGTTTATATTGTTAATATTGTGTATAGGTATATTGATATAGATATACATTGAAAATGGGAAATCAAGGTATAATGGTTTTGTTGAAATGTATGTAACAGGCAGAAGGAGGCGTGGCAGAGCCCACAAAGTATACATATTCTTGATCAGGGCGACGAGCAGAGTCGATTTAGCACTATTACTATGTTTACTTCTTCTAAGTATTCCCTTTACGTGTTTCGAAGTATTTCTTTTAGCATTTTCTCTAAATATATTTGTGCTAAGTATTTCCGTTTTCCTCTACGCAATTCCTCTACGTATTTCCTTTACGTAATTCCTCTACGTATTTCGTCTACGTATTTCCTCTACGTAGTTTCTCCACGTAGTTCCTCTTCACTTTATTGCGCTGACCCCCACCAGGCCTGGACGACTGAAGAAATGCTGCAGCTGCTGCCCTTTATATACGTAGAGCCACTTTTACTCAAGCACTGTCTCTCTCAAGTGTTGGGCCCGACAGCAGGTAGAGCTCGTTGCAGTCGAGCTTCAAGTGAGCAATGGGAACGCTCTCTGCTGCTGTGAGCATTCTAGCTTCGTTTTACTTAAATAAAAATACCAAATGAGTACTGCTGCATACACATAGACAACTTTTATGATCTTCTGCACTTGTTCTCTTCGTGAATGAATATATGAATATGTTCATATATAGATATATGTATAAATAAGAATCCTGAGTAGATACACCATACACTCCACCATATGAACGCAGCTATTAACATATCATAAATCTCTCAAGGGAATTTACTGCATACGCAGCTCTATCTCTCTCTCTCTCTCTGTCTCTCTCTCACTTCACACTCTTTTCACTTACTCAAAATACAGCTGAGCTGGTGACATTTTGCCACTGGCATTCGCTGAGCTGCCATCGTGGCAGTCGCTGCCCCAGCTCTCGCGGCAGCTGCTCCAGGGCAGCTCGGCACTGAACGAGGCCAGCAGGAAGCGCAATGTTAGGGCCATGATGCTCGAATAGTAGGTGATGGAGGCGCCTGTGGCGAGCACCTGGCCGGCAGCCACGCCCTTCAGCAGCGGTGCCAGATCGAAGGCGCGTAGCACGCCGCCGCCACGAAACTGGCCCAGCGAGATCTCCAGGTAGTAAACGGGTCGTCCGATGACCAGCAGTGCTATCAAATAGGGTATGACGAAGGTGCCGCCGCCATTCTGAAAGGCAATGTAGGGAAAGCGCCAAATGTTGCCCAGGCCCACAGACAATGAGATGCAGGAGAAGAGAAATTCCAGGCCATTGCCCCACTCCTCCTTCGGTTTCTGCTGCTCGTCGTCCAACTTAAGCTCAGCCTGCTTCCGGGACATTGTCGACGATAATCTGATCTGTACACTGCACTGCGCACACTTTTAGGTCGCGTTGTCAACTGATTCCACACATCGAAGCCATTCGGCTCAAGTGAACCGCAACCGCTGAGATTGCTCTAGCTGAGTTCAGTTACAATTGCCAGTGCGAGATTTGTGTATTCATGTTTATCTGGTTTCTGCCAGAATCTCGTGTTTATCTTTATCTCAATGTCTCTATTTGTAGTATTTCACTTAATTGGCTCTAATAAAAGATGCCAGGCGAGTAGCGACAAGTGAGGCAAGTGTCGCAGCTTCACAGAGGTGCGAACTGTTGATTAGAGTGCATATGTTTATTGCCAGTTTAAACTGTTGAAAATTCAAGACAACCCAGAGCTGTAATACACATGTAAGCGTATTATTGCGGCGCATTAAATGTGTCTTATGCGATTTTTGTGACTTGACATTCAACTTATTCAATTTGAGTAATAATAATCAAATGCTCAAATTGTTATATAAATGTTGGACATCATGGTGAGTGAAATTTTAGCTAAATGTATTCATGTCAGCCTCATATATGAAGCGAATTATATTATTAAATATTTATTTTTACTTTTATTGAATTTTAGTTAAATGTATTCATGCAAGCCTTATATGTGAAACTGAAAACTTAAGTTATTTGCTTAGTTTTGTTCTCACATTAATTTAAATTATTATTATATATTTTTTATTTTTTTATATATTTTTTATATATATTTATATACATATAAATTGTCTTCCATAAATTAAATATGCATTTTTTATCTTATTAATTTATTTATTTATTTATTTTTTTTTTTACAATTGAAGATTTGACTTTATTGCCTTTTCTACTATCATAAAGATATATTTTTATGATATTCAGTACAATTTCGAATAAATATGAAATAGGAAAAAAGTTGTATTGTTTCCTATGTTTCAAAGGCTCTTTTATAAATCATCTGACTGCTTCTATGGCAAATGGTAGAGGCTTGAAATATTTGTGCGTTTCTATGGCAAACGTCAACTGCTAAGTTTTTCTAGATATAGAGGTAAACTCAACTGCTATGGGAAGAAAAGGATAGAACTTATGCAATCTGGCGTGGTGTTTCATTTCCAGACTTTCTAAAGGTTCAGCTGTCAGCACTAGCATAAATAAATCCTTGAAAATACGACTATATCACAGCAGAGACTTGAGACTACTCCCTAAGTGCTATATACATACCTGCATATACATATATGCCGTCGATTCTCCAAGTAAAGCTTAGAACCTGTGAAAAGTTTTTAAGTATATGGCAGTACAGCCATCATACAGAGCTCACTTTTCTGTCTCGCTCTCTGTCTTCCTCTCTCTCTCCCACTCTTCCTCTCCTTCTCACTATCTTTGTCTGTCTTCATCATCTTCTGTTCAGTATCGTCTCATTTTTACAGCAGGAAGCAAAAGTTGGCAACTCTTTTTGGCCGCCTGACAGCCACGAAAGTTTTTAATCATTTTCAAGAGTTTTCTAATTAACATCCCCAGCGTAAGGCTGGGTGGGCGTGTGCAGCTGCCATTTTGCAGTTGCAGCAACAGTCGGCCAAATTGCCAGGCGGAACGCAACGGAATGGAACGGAACGGAAAGATGGAATTCAAGTGCGCGGAAGATGGTAGCTGCTGCTGAACGTTCATTATGGTGACAGTTTTAAATGGGTTTTTAACAACTTTGGCCAGATTTCGAAGAATTAAATGGCTTTGATAACGCTGATTGCAGACGTTGACTGGAAATTGAGGGTAATGCAAAATTCTTAAACTCTTTTCTCCTCCACTCTGCCTCCCCCGTCATTTTTCCGTTCTGCTTTTTCCATTGAGCGTTTATTAACGCACATAAATTGGCATTAGTTTCTGGCTGGGGAAGTTAATTAAAGTGCTGTGCATTAGAGTGGAGTTCAATGTAGGGCAAGAGGAGGTGGTAGAGGTCGGTAGAGGTGGGTAGAGCTGGGCATTGCTTCACTTTTAATTGCAGGCTGCAGGCGTTGCAACTTTAGCGTGCCACAACACGCAGATTCCAACAGCCAAGCACAAAATGAGGCAAATAAATTTTGGGAAACTTTTGCCGGGGCATGCGAAACGCTAATGGGGCGCATCTGGAGCACGTACTACATATGCCATATATGTATGAGTGGTCGTTTGTGTGTGTGTGTGTGTGTGCATGTGTGTAACAATCGATAATAGCCAGAGCGACTGTAACTTTAACTACAACTGCAACTGCAACTTCAATTGCACAAAACAACAACAGCAACAACAACAATTTGCCTAACAGGCCCATTAACAACAACAAGCACTGGACTTGGAGCTGATCAGTGTACGACTGGTAGATGCTCTGTAAATTTGAATTCGATTTGCTAAGAGTTAACTTTTAACAGTTCTCGTAGTTCCATTATTTACTCTCCTAGCACTTTACAACACTGTACTGTATTAGTAAACTCCTGCCACAGACGTTGCTTAGTCTTAAGAGCTTTTCACTCGACACTTGATATACCTCATAGGGCACACATATGTTTTACAAGGTATATTGGGTATAATGAGCATTGCAATTAGTTTTGCTCTTGCTAAAATGTTGCCATTGTTGTTGTTGTTGTTGTTGTTGTAGTTGTTTCTGTATTTCAGTAACTTGTAACAAGTTTACCTTTAAAATTGATTTCAGCGGACTTTGCAACAACTTCCGTTTCCGCTTGAGCAGCTCGTGTACTTATTAGTCAGCATTGTATAAGTTGTGTGTGTGTGTGTGTGTGTTTGCGAGTGTGTGTGTCTGGCAACTTTTGCCATTTGAGTCATGTGTGTGTTTTGGTGGAAAAACGTGTCGAATTTTTACTTTTGCTGACAGCTTTTAACTACCCCGCTAAGCCCTGACATTTACACACGACCAAATGATGCCACTAAAATTACTCGCATTGTCTCTCACTCTCACTCACTCTCTCTCTCTCACTCTCTCTCTCTCTCTCACTCACTCATACATGGCAATTGAAAGCGCAAAATCATTGAGCGCACATTTAATTTGAAATTAATTTTTAATCAACTTCAATTGAATTAAACTACAACGAGTGGGCGAAATATATATGTATATACATACATTTATCTATATATATGTATGTATATTATAAAAGGCAATATCATGTATCTATGTCGTTGTTGTTGTTGCTTTAAGTGAGTTTTGCGGTTTAGTTGCAGTATGCATAAATAAATTAGTTACATGCAATTTTAGCTGGTAAATGCGTATTGTAAATTATAAATAATGATTTTCGCTGCATGCTGCATGCTGCATGTTGGCCCCAAAAAATAAGAGCAGTTCCGAAATTGTTTTTGCTGCTGCTGCGGCTCCTGCTCCTGCTCCTGCTGCTGCTGCTCTTAGCATTTGTTTTTGCGCGTGCCTCAATTATGGCGGAGCTTGCACCTGCAGCTGCAGCTACTGCCAAATGTCAAGGGAAGTGGCACAAACGAAGACGAAGTCTTTAACCCAGTTTTGGCATTGGCAACTTGTGCAACTTCTGGCTGCAACTTGCTATCCCTTACTCTACTTCTTCCGCTGCCGTTTCTGCTCAGCTCTATTCTATGCACCTTTCAACCATTGTTGGCATTGTCGATTGCAGTTTGGTTGTTTGCCGCACGTAATTGTTGCCGCACTTTGTTGCAGCCAAGACAAAAAAAAAAAAAAAAGGGAAAAAAAAACCAAAAACTTATTAAAATGAAAAGGCAAAAGCAAATCGATTATGCCAAGCTTAGCCTTAGCCTTTGCCATTGCCTTTGCCTTTGCTGTTGTTGTTGTTGTTGTTGTTGTAGCTGCTGCTGCCTTTGGCTAGGTCCGATTACCCGGCAGCCGCTGCTAACAATGCGAAAAACTTTGCTGCTGAAACTTTATCCAACCGAACGTAAAGCAAAAAAAAAAAGTAGCAAAAGATGGGGAAAAAAAAACTAAATAAAAATAAAAAACTTTAAATTGACATCGAATGGCAATACTGAGAAGCTGCAACGCATGCCTCAGCTACGGCAACAACAACAACAACAACAACAACAACAACAACAACAACAACAACAACAACAACAACAACAACAACAACAACAACAACAACAACAACAACAACAACATTACACATTCGCATTCACAACGCCAAAGTAAAAAGTTTTGCGCTCAAACTTTTTTAGCTTTCACTTTTTTCTTTTTTTTTTTTTTTTTTTGGTTTTCGTTTTGTAGGCGCTCTAAAATTACCTAAATATGATAAGCTTGAGGCGTTGTACCCTGCAGCTTGAATGGACAGCATAGACTAGAAGCTGTTTAGATCATATAGAATTTGTAGAAATTTTAGGTTAAAGCTTTTAGTTTCTTTCAATTGAGATTGCTGCTATCTTAAGCTCTAAATGAATGTCGACTCAATAAATAATTGTGACTCTAATTCGTTTTCAACTGCAGCTGCAGTTGCCATAAGTTTTGCCTTAAATTGTTTTTACTTTGGCACGTACCACGCTGCGTATGTGTAACGTAATTCGTTTGCAGCAGCAGCAGCAGCAGCAGCTGCATGTGGCATGTGGCAAGTATGCTGCTGCTGCGCCACTGACAAGCATTTCGTGCTCTTAATGTGAGTTTAACAACTGAATTGTTAGTTGACATTTAAATTTGCAACGAAAATTTGCATTTTTACGCCCCAAAGACTATGTGAGTTTACCTGTGACAGGGCAGCTAACTCTATATGTGTGTGTGTGTGTTTGTTTTATGCAAATAATAAGCATTTGCTGTCTCCATTACTTGCTTAGCACGTCTAATTTTTGGCCAAGTTGAAGTCAGGCCAAGAGCTTGAAGTGCTGGCGCCTTTTCGTGTTGGCTCAGCTGGCATGTGGCATGCGGCATGTGGCATGCCAATTGCCATTTCAACTTTAAGTTCTCTTTAATATCATATGACACTTTTGTTTGCTTTCCTTTGCACTGTGTCCGTTGCCTGTGCCTTCGTCTTCGCCTTCTCCTTCTCCTTTGCCAGGCAATTAAATATGAAAAGTAATTTTCATTGTTTGCCGACAAGTTTTCCTCTGGTTCTACTTGATGTTTTTTTCTTTCTCTAGAGCAGCAAGGTGCAGTGTCGACAATTGTCTCGGAACTGTTGGCAACTTATTTGCCGCCTTATCAACAGGCAATGCCATGACCGGGGCCGGGACCGGGCTCAGCTGAAGTACGAAAGCCAAAAGGCCAATTTGCATGCCGAGCAGCAGCTGGTAGCTGCTGCAGTTGTCAAGATTTTGTGGCACAACTGTGATTTCGCATTTGGCATTCATTGAAACTGTCACGGGTCCGCGACTATGGCTGTGACTCCGACTGTGGGTGCCCGGTGCAGCATGCCATGACTGTGGTGCCAACTGCAACATTTGTTGCAATTTACTTGCCAATCCAGCATTTGTATGCGCACTGACAGCGGGCCATAAGCCACTCGGACCGCAAAAAAAAAAAAAAAAAAAAAGAAATAAAACTAAGTAGAAGTAGAAGCTGAAGCAGAACATGAAAACCCCTTTTCAAAGTCACAAGTGAGATGTTTGGAGCTGGGCAACAATTGTAACAATACCAACTTTTTATGTGCGACAGTTCTTTAGAGAATTGCGACAAACTAACATGCTTCAAATGTGTAAAGTGAAGGGATATTATTATTATATGGATGTGAGCCTTAAAGCAAGGGACCTTCCATTTAAAAAAAAAAAAAAAGGAAATACCATTAAAGTCATTTCATACACACTGAAAACTTTCAAAATGGCACAAAAGTTGAATTTGTCTTTCATAGAAATCCACAAATATATTTAATTCTATTAAATGTGTATAAAATTTAGTTACAGCATAAAAATTAAAAAAAAATATATATATATTAAAATATTAAAAAAAGAGCTTCTCATTTGGCGAAAATATATAATGTTATTTAAGTTAATTTAAATAAATAATATATATATATATAATATTTATTAAAATAAAAGTTTTCTTTGGGAATTTTTTAAAATTTATTTTAATTTTTTTTTATTTATTTATTTTTTTTTTTAAACAAATCCTTTTAAAATTAGTTTAATTTATTAAATTGAACCTCAAGATATTTTATTTGTATAATTTCTTATTTAATTTTTATTTATTTTTTTTTTTTTAATATTTCTATAAAGTATTATTGTATAAAACAATTTCGTATATTTATTATATATTATTGTAATTATGTATATATTAATAATTATGTAATTATTATATTTATATTATTTATTATATATTATTTTATTTATTTAGTACTCTTAAAAAATGTTAAATAATCATGTTAAATATTGCATAAATGGTGATTATTTAATATTTGTCTTATTGTGTTAAATTATGATTTTGCAATATTTTATAAATTATAAAAATGTAAATATTTAAACATAAAAAATAAAAACTTTAGATTTTAGATTAAAAGTATGCTTTAAATAATATTTTATTATTCAACATTTATCTTTGCATTACAAATTATTCTTTTTATAATCTCTAGAGCATTTGTTAGTCAGTCATATTTGCTGTATGCTAAGCTCAAATCTAACAAATGTTTAGCGTAATTGTTCTTGAATCTGTGTTTTTTTTTAGCTGCGGCTCATGCGGCGTATGCGTAATGCTGTGTGAAGTGGCAAAAACTTGACTTTGCGGTTGTTGCTGATGTTGCTGTTGCTCTTGCTGTTGTTGTTGTTGTTGTTGTTGTAGGTTGTATGTGACAGGCGTTAACTGACACTTGGGTGCCACGTTAATGTCGTTTAGCATGCTAAGGCCTTAAATGGCATTTATTTGCAGCAGAGCTGACGCGCTCTGCCATGTCCACACGCCCACACGCCCACTTATCCAAACCACCCACAATGCCGCTAGTGGCAAATGTCGCTCAAGTTTCGGATATTGTCAAAGACGTGGCTGCTGCCCGACCACAGCTAAATACAATGACGTCTAATGGCATTGAAGAGGGTATTTGCTTCTAGCTGGGGGATTGCGATGAGTTGCCTAAAACAAGTGGATTTTTATCAAAAGCCTACACGCTCTCTCACGCTCTCTGTATGTATGTACGTGTGTGTGTGTGTGCGTTGTTAAAAAAGCAACAAATATGACAAACACCACACAGATTATAGAAACGAAAGCCGTCTAATTTCGTGCTGCTTAGCTGCCCAAAAGCCACATTTTGTGGCTAATAACTACTATTAAAGCCATGCCGCTAACAGAGTTCTATGTATGTGTGTGTGTGTGCGTGTGTGTGTGTGTAGATGGATGGATGGGCTTGTTGAGTAGGGTCTGCTATCTAATTACAATTCAGTAGAAGCAACTTTTATTCATTTGTCCAGCGTCACATTTTGTATGCTGCTTCTCTGTTTGCTAATCGTCTGCTATGTCTATCTCGCTCTGTCTAGCGCTCACTCACTCGCTCTCGCTGTCTGTGTGTTGTCAATTTTCTAGCGTGAAAACTGCTGCGGGCGCGTTAGTGCTTTATATATCTACCTAGCTGGGCCGCTTACGCTTTCGCTCTACTCTTTCCAGTTCTTTCTATATATATACCTCTCTCTCTCTCTCTCTAGCACTGTCTATGGCTTCTGTTCGCCTGTTGCTAACCTAATCAAATGAAGTTGTGTCCTGTTTGTTTGTTTATTTTGTCTCAGCTTGTCACGAGCGAGTGTGTGTGTGTGTGTGCAATGGCTGTTAATTTTCTTGCGTGTGTGTGTGTGTGTGTGTGTGTGGTACTACAACAACAACAACAATAGCAACAGCAACGTAGAGCAACAGCACTTGATTTCATGCACAAACAACACGTAACTCAGATTGTCTCTCTCTCTCTCTCTCTCACACACACACACTGTCTGCCTCTCACTTACAGTCAATTTCAATCTGTAATTACTGTTGCTGTCTCTGTCTATGCGTGTTCTGTTTCAAGTGCCAATTGCTTTAATTAAAATTTATTTAAAACGCTTCAGGCATAAGTGGTACAGTCCATTTAAAGCTATCAAAACTGATAGCAATAGATATAGAAAGAGAGATAGATAGAGAGAGAGAGGGAGAGCGTTTGTGTAGGCATGTGCCAAATCTCTAAGCAAATATAAAATAAATACATATGTTATCAATATATGCGATGCTTGTGGTTTCAAATGTCAGCTGCATCGATGCATCATTTAAATGAGACACACACATAACAATTTCTTATATCTCTTATCGCCAGCTACATATATATGTACATATATAAATAACAACAACAAACGGACTACGGACAACACAAATATTTATGACCCCCTCTGCGGTCGTTCGCTCTGGTTACGATTTCAGTCCTTTTTATTGTGCACCTATACATAAAATTGCTTTAGTATATGTATGTGTGTGTGTAAGTGTGTGTCTGTGTGTGTGTGTCGGGTCCAATAACTATGCCAACATGTTTGAGCTTGCTAGCTCTTTGAATTCAAGTCGTAGCACTTGTCGCTCTAAGCCTGGCCAAAGCTGCCTTAAAGTGGCCCAAATCAGAGTTAGAGTTAGCTGAGTAACTGAATTTTTGTGCTTTTACAGTTGAGATTGGGCATTAAATGAATAAGCTTAGAGCTTATTGTTAACTGTTGTGATTAAAAAATGTTAAACATAACAATTTGTATGCAGTAATTGATTAAAAATAAAGTGTTCCATATAAATAAATAAATAAAATGTAACTAAGTGCTGCTTGAATTCGTTTTCGCATAGAAAATCTAAATATTTACTATATATATTATATATTTAAAAAAATTATAATTGTTATTATTTAATTATGCTTTATTTCCATTGCATTTAATTTCCATTTTTACTATTTTTTTCTGGTTCATTAAATGTGTTTATTTTTATTTAATTAAAAGTAAATCTAGTAAATCAAGCGAAATAAATTTTCTATTTATTCATTCTATGTCATTCACAATGTTTTATAGCTGCAATTATGTTTATTTCAGTTATATATTTTATATATTTAAAATTAGTTAAATTAATTTATGCTAGAATATGTTTATAACTCAAGAATTTAACTGTTTGTTCAAGTTTTCTTGCAGAAATATTCTTAGAATTCCCAATCAGTTCTGGCATGGGCCAAGCATAAGCGGGGCGTATTTAGCTGTCGCAGCTGTTCACAGAATATTATTTACATTTATAAAAAGTGAGCCAAAGCCTGTTACTCTCTCTCTCTCTCTCTCTCTCTCACACACACACTCACGCGAATACCAGGTATAGCAAGTGTAGCTCTTAAGCAAATTTTAAAGAGTATTTTCGTGGCTTAATTTAATGATTTTGAATTTGTGATTTGTTATGATGTTGTCTAGTTGATTTGTTTGTCACAAATACATGCATAAATATATATATGTATATGTATGTATGTGTGTTTGTGTGTATATTTATCTATATGTATATCTATTGCCAGAACTTAACAACGCTTCGCAGGCTTAGCGTTTGTTTATTCACACACCCACACCCACACACACACACACGTAAATGAGAAACAAAACCAACGTGGCAACCATAAAGCTGAACCACACACTCACACACCCACACACACATACACTCACATAAATTTTGTACACTCTCATGTTTGCACAATAAAATTTCAACAATATACGCGACAGGGTCTTTGTACTTGAGTAAATTGGATCTCTGCAATGTGTGTGTGTGTGTGTGAGTGTGCGAGTGTGTGTGTGTGTGTGGGGTAGTTAACAAAAATTAAATAAATATTTTGCTTAAAGCAAATTTAAAGCAACACGCCCACAGCTGTAAGCAAAAACGTCTACCACTCCCTCTCTCTCTCACTCCCACTCTCTCACTCGCTCTCGCTCTCCCTGCCTAACTCACTCGTTCTGTTTGCTGTGATCCCTGAGTTGGCCCCTGGACCCCAGCTAAACATTTTAGGTATTCATGTGTAATCCATTTCGAAATTTGCATGTTTAATGTGCTGTGAGGAATTCTCGTTTCGTTTCGTTTCGTTTCGTTTTTTTCCCTGTTTTGTTCTTCTTTGGTGTCGTTTTTTACTTATTTTCCTCTGCTGCTGCTGCTTGATAGATAAATTTAGCTAGCCTGTCCCTGACATTCTCATTGACTTTGCAGTCAGCTTGCATTGTTGTCTGTGTATAATAAAATATTGTTCTTAAACTTTTCCTCAAATTGCATATGCACAGTGACAATAGTGCCTTTTATATCTCTCTCTCTCTCTCTCTCTCTCTCTCTTTTATTATATGTATTTGCTCACAGGTGCGTTCTGCGTGGGGTTTTTGTTTAGCGGATTGGCACGCCAGCTGTGCCCATTAATGAGAATCTGACAACAACTGAAGCTTGCTTACAATGCAAACAGAGCTGTGTTTTTTTTTGGGGGGGGTAGCCATTGTTTGTGTGGGGTGTATATAAATGCGATCAAATTCGTTCGCAAGTGTGATAATTAATTGTGCCTTAACGCCATGAAAGTCGTTTACTTGGCATTGTTGGTCTCATTCTCGCTGGTCGCTGTCGGCCGTGCCGCAGGCAAAAATCAGAGTCACAGCATTACATGGGGCAGTCGTTCGTTTAGGGATATGCATCTGGAGCGAGTTATCATATCGGAGAAGTCGAAATTCCTACGCATTGTCACACGCACCTACACATTCAAGCAAACTGTGCGTGCAACTGAGGCGGAATATTTTCATTTATTTTATTTTAATTTTTTTTTAATTTTCGATTTGATTTGTTCGCAGGGCCCGCAGCGTCTCATCACACAAATCGTGGTCACCGATCAGATTAAGAATGGCAAGGGCGGCTATGCGCGACTGGAGGCGGGCGGACCGAATACCAATTTTGCCAAAATCTACTTTAAAAGTCAGCGCAGCAAGGAATTCAGCTTTATTGTCGATATTTATGGCATTTAATTAATCATACAAATTATTGTCATTCATTATGTTCGTGCTTAAAATAACACTAATTAATTACAGTTTACTGTTGTCTTTCTGTGTGTGTCGGCCTGTGTGTGTGTTTGTATTGATAAGCGTAGCCCGGAAGGGTATACCCTATAAATTTGGGGCTTATGTGATAAGGCTTATCTGTGTGTTATTGCAATTTCGCGATTTACTTTTGTCTCTTTGTATATGCATATATGTATGCATTTAAGAGCGATTTAAGCGGGAGTGCCTGACTAGGAGATATCTATTATATAAAAACCTAGCTCTTCGTTCTGATCAAGCATCATCATCGTGTTATTTGATTTTTCCCAAAACAATTATACCCCGCAGCATTATAGGACATAGGCTACCTTTCTCTGTATAAATAGAAATATATGACTTACAACACTTCACTTCTCTCTCTCTCTCTCTCTCTATTTCTTAATTCCTCTCTCTCTCTCTTTCTAACTCATATACTCGAACTCTCTCGTTCTCTCTTTGTCTCACTCTCTCTGAGCGCTCTATGCGAAAATCTTATCCACACTTCAAAAAACAACTTTTATTTAAAATTCTTATCTATTTCTGTCTCTTTCCAGGAATTTCTACGGCAAATGTGCTTTTGCCCATGTCCCCACACTCGATCGCTGTGTTTGTGGGAATGGTCGGAGATCGTAAGTATTTCATGCTTGAACAAATTTTAAGTATTATTATCATCATATCATATACATATATACAATTTCTTTATATATATATAATACATATCTACAATAGTTAGTTCGTCTCTCTTTAAAGCAGCTTTCCACACAATGTTCATTATTTGCATTGTTCCCCTATTCGCATATAGGGTATTATAAGGTCGCTCTCCATTAGCTGCGCCCCATTTTACTTGCTATCTATTTGTTTATTTACTCGCATGCAATATTTACATTTACACAAATAGTCGGCCAAGAACATTATTTAGTCACATGTTTATGGCATAAACAAGGCAGAAAAGCAGAAAACTGTTGATTCGCTAAAGTTTCTCTTCCTCTTTCCGTCTGAGGGCCAAGGGATGTTGACCATGATACACATCGTTAAATTGTTTTGCGCATTGTATATTGTTTTTTTCTTCTTCTTCTTGTACAGTAATAACTGCATAATTGAATTGAATTTATTGTTAAGCGCAGTTAAATGAGCTGCTATGCGATTTTCATCAACCTAAAATTTAATTGTGTTTAAGTCATTTATCTTTTGATTCATTGAGTCTGTGACGTCAATTGTCTTTTTGTGCTGAAAAGAAAAAGCGAAAGGCATTTGTTTATACAACTTGAATGTGAATTGCTCTAGTTGTTAACTAGAGAAATAATATGTTATTTATTTGAATATTTAAACTTGCTGCGTTGCGCAAATTCTTTTGCTCTCTCGATTTCTGAATTTTAATTTTCTTAAAATTCTATTTATGTGTGTCTAATATTTGTTAATTCGTTTCTCTTATCTACTCTTACTTTCTGCCATTCTCTTTTGTTGTGTTTCTTATTTAACTCTCTTTTCTTCAAGGTCTCCCTTCATGGACCCTAGCAACTCAGCCTTTCTATGCGATTTTCAAATATTAATGTAAAGCAAAAGAATGTTGTACTTGACTTTCAGTTAAGTCAAAGAAATTTGTTCTCATTAGATGAGATTAGAAACTTTAAATGATGTTGAATTAATTCAACAGTTTTACTTATAAATGAAAATGTATTATTTAATAATCAATTCGATTTGATATCAGGTTTAAAAGTCTCGTATTTAAGTCTGTTGAGAGACAAGCAGTCGATGCTTGTCTATTAAACTAAGTTGAAGTTACAAATGTCTGCTGTCAATTAAGCGCAGATGCTGCACTTATTTACAATTCTAAATAATTAAGCTGTACGACTTTTGCCATTTGCTTTAGCTTTAGTTGGAGCAGGGAGTGGGAGTGGCAGAAGGCAGGAGGCAGCTGCTCAATGCTCAATTCCATTTCATTACGCAAAAGACATGCTCTAGTGTGAGAGATGAATATATAGGAGCGTAATTAAGGGGCATTAAATTAAACGATGCAGCCGCAATTTTGGTCGAGCAAATGAGAAAATATTACACACAATGTGAGTGTGTATGTGTGTGTCTGTGTATAAGCTACAGGCTGCATGAGAGCTTCTATGGCATTTGCCAATTGCCACTTAAACTTAACCCATGAGGCACGCCCCCGCCTCAACGTGTTGCCCTTTTTCTGCTGTTGCTGTTCGCAAAGCTCAAACAAATCCAATCAATGTTACAGCCTTATAAGTGTGTGTGTGTGTGTGTGTGTGTGTATGCAAATAAGCGCCGGATGGCATATAAAATTTAATGTATTGCCTCTACTCCCACTCCCACTCTCTCTCTCTCTCTCTCTCTCTCTCTCTCTCTCTCTCTCTCTCTCTCTCTCTCTCTCTCTCTCTTAGACTTTTGCCTTTGGTCTCTTGGCGACTTTTGCTGTTTGTTGCTGTTGTCATTTTGGATTTAGGATCAGCGCCATTGATGCGTGTGCAGGCCATCATTTGTGGTGAATTAAAATTTTATTATGCCCGCACGAAACACGATTGCACATGCATACGCTGCGTATGCTTAATACGCATTAAGCAAACGTTCCACATTTAGTGCTTCAATGAGCATTTAAATGCAAATGCCGTGCCATTTAAAATGTTTGGGGCCGCCATCAGCGTGAATAACCAAAAATGCTTGAGCTTCAGCCAAAGGGTCATTAAATGCCCGTCGACTATTACTAATACCTCTTACTAATGCTCTTGGTCTAACACGGCCAAACGACAATGAAGCGTGAAAGCGCAAATTAACTGCAAAACACATCGAGCACATACATAGCCAGCAACGAGCAAGTCCTAAAGGTGGACAGCGTTAGCGCTAGCTAGCGAGGGCTGCACTCAAAGTTGCGCTATTTGTTGAGAGTAATTGGAGAAGTTAATTTGGGAGTAGTCTAAAGACAAGCTGAAGTCTATCAAAGTTTGTAATAGCTGTGCAAGTTTATAGTTTATAGTTATTTCGCAACAGCCACAAGGGTTGCTCTTAAAGTTGTTATCGGCTTATAAAATGAAATCATCTTTGGCTTGTTGGCAAAGTTCTCATACAGCTTAGGTTAATTCTGCTTTTGATTTGATGACTAATTTCTCTGATAATATATAAAAGGGGATTTTGGTTCATATTCTTCTATCTATTTTCTCTGTTTACATACAGAAAAGGGCTTTCAAATTATTATAAATATTTTTGTTTTATTAACTAACATTTTGGTTCATATTCCTCAATCTAACTTCTGCTTAAAAATAGTAAAAAATATTTTAAGAATTATAGAAATATTTTTATATAAACTATTAAACAATTTGGTTCATATTTCATAATTCTATACATATTTTTTTGTTTATATTCCTCAAGCTAACTTCTATTTAAATTAAAAAAATATATATACATACATATACTTTTAAAATTAAATAAATATTTTTATATTCATTATTATATTAACGTTTGAACAGCAGCAATAGTTTGACTTCCTTTATTCTGCTTCACTTTTCATTTATACTAATCAACACAACAATCAAGATCTGCCCTCGCAGTGTTCTTGCCACACACACGCACACACACACACTCATACATACTCACACCTGTATAGCTGTTACTGACAGCGTTTTTCATGCACTTTTGGCTGGCATTCAAGGATAATGCAGCGAGTGTGCAAGTATTTTATAGTTTCTGCCCCACACATACACACACACACTCGCACACACAGACAATGATGCCGCACATCTTCAAGCGCTGTTTGTGCCACTTTGTGACCCCATCGTTCAATAACAACATTGTGCTTCAATAGCCAAACGTCCCTTTATATCTAGCGATACCCACTTGCTCAGTCAGTCTCTCTCTCTCGCTCCTTCTCCCATTGACCACGCCTCCGCTGTTGGGAGTTTATAAAGCGCCATACATTATGCAGGTTGTTTGTTATCGTTCGATAGAGTGTAAATTATGGCACAAGTTGGCAAGCATCGTTGCAAGTCGGTCGCAACCAAAGCTAACGGGTCACACAAGTATGCATATACATATGTGTGTATGAGTGTGTGTGTGTGTGGGTGTGTGTATCAGCATATATGCTTGCAAAAATCCTAATTGAGCCAGCTAGCAGTTGAGCTCTAAATGGAATTTATGTGGCTGCATATTAATTTCAATTATGCGCATTCTCTCTCTCTCTCTCACTCTCTCTCTCTCACACCAGCTTTACTGTCTTTTTTTCGTGCAAATGTTTTGCTTTTTGTTAAAGTTTATTTTTGTTAAGCAAAATCCTATTAAGTTTAAGGAGCTGAAAAGCGCATTTAAATCTATATATATATATGTATATGTATATAAATTTAGATGTATATATATATATTTTTTGTGCATTTGCTTTGGATGCACGCGTTTTGCTTGTGCAATTGAAAGGAAACTTTTCTATGGCTTTGCCCCGGCGCTGGTTCAGATCTTTCATTGCTGTGTGTGTGTGTGTGTATGTGTGTAAGTGTAATCGAATGCCTTGCCCGCTGCTCGTATCAATGCAGCCTGAAGGGCTTTATGCAGATTTCCATTTGACTTTGTCTCAAATGTGCACACACACACAGACACACACACACAGAGACACAAGATAAGACTTGGTGGAAATCCAGTCTTTCTCTTTTTCTCGTAACCCTCTCTCACTGTCTCGTTCATTTTACAGCCAATTTTGTGCTTCTTAGAACAACCCCTTTGTGTCGCCCTTCCCGCTATTTAACAAGCCTGTCCATTTTCTTTATCCTTGTGCATGCTCCTGACCTCGTTGCGGTTTCCCCTGTGTATGTGTGTGTGATTCCCCTCTCCCACTCTTTAGCTGTTTCTTTTTCATCTTGTCATCGCGTCTTTGTTAAGCGCATAAAGTGTGAAAGTACATGGAAAAGGATTTCAGTTGCTGTCCCGAGAGACTTTTGTTTTTCAATTGCAATTTGCCATATTTGCCACAATTGTTGCAGCTGTTGTTAGCAGTGCAAAAATAAAATAAAAATAACAAATAAAAAACACGCAAACCCACTTCAAAACTGTTCGACTTGGCTGGGGCAACAAATGCAGCTAGCCGTGGCTTGAGTTTGGCTAGAGCTGCAGCTAAAACGCTGCCGGCTGTCTTATCAGTTGCAATTTATACCCTGTTGAATGAGTTGAGTGATGGGGTCGATTGATTTGCGTTGCAAGCTGACAGCTGTTGAAGTCTTGATGGGAATTTATGGTATGTTTTCTGGGTCTTTGCTTGGTAAATAATGGGTATATTGGCATTTATTTCTGTCGGCACATTTTGTGTTTGAAAAATTCAGCAACACTTGCTGAAAATAAAATGAATAGAAAAAGAAAATAGCAATAAAAAAAAAATAATAATAATAAATAAATAAATAAATAAATAAAAAAAAAAACAAAAAAAGTAATAATATTAAATAAATATTAGAAAATTAATAATTATACAACTAAATATAATATAATACATATAAAACAGAAAAAAGAAAATTTAAAAAATGCAAAATTAAAATAAAATGTAAAAAATCAAGTATTAAAAAATTATATATAATTAAAAAAAAATTTTTTAAATGTAAAAATAAAATAAAAAGTGAAAAAAATCCATAGACTGTTTTTTGAATATAAAATATTTATTCAGTTGCCAAAATACAAATTAAATACAAAGACATTTGTGGAACGCAGCGTATTTTATAGAACTGAACTTTACTTTATATTTTTACTCTACTTAACTCTATTTTCCTATAATTAACAGGGTATTCAACAATCAAGTACATTGCTTTCGTTTGGTATATCAAAAATCAAGTAACTCACAGTCAAGTCTCTTCAGTTTGTAAGCTTTATAAAGGGTATTTTGTAGTCAAGCACTTTCAGCTAATGCTCTCTTCTTTTAGCATTTCGAAAATCAAGCTACCTATGTGTGTGTGTGTCCATGTGTGTGCATGTATGCATGCAGACATCCACTGCACATCGTTACTCTGTGAGTGTTTTTTTGGATTTCCCACTCGACTTGAATCATGCTTATCAAGTGTAGCTAACAATGTGCTCTTTCTTTATGTGCAGGTATGTGTGTGTTTGTGTGTGTATGTGTGTGTTTGATTGCCTACAGCTGTTTTTCCGGCCAGCAATTTCTATTTTTCAAGCTGTTGCTGCCATTTCTACAGTATTTTCTGCTACTTTTCTCAGGCATTTGTAACGCGGCGGTGTCTTAATAAATTGCGAATCAGTCGCCCTTAGCTGCCCCCATCGATGGCCCCACTGTGGGGCGCCGTGTGGTGCACACATGAATTGCAAATCATTGTCTATTTAAAATCTAGATCACAGAAAGGCCCTTTGGTCATTAGGTAACTAAGAGACATTCCACAGAGACATTTCATTTCCATTCAACTTTATTTCCATTTCGAATACAACAAGAGAAAACAAAACAAAATACCAAATGTTATATATTATGTTTACTTTTGTTTGAGGCTCTTCTGGTCTTTTGTATAAGTCTTGATATAGAATTTGCCAAACATATACATCATGAGCAATGATTGAAAGCCGAGCAGTATAGTCAATCCCTTGGGGAAGCTACAATTCTGGGCAAAGATCAGCACGTAGGCGGAATAGAAGAAGATCATAACGAACTGTATGAGTTGTGTTATCGTTATATACTTCTTCCACCAGATGTTCGCTTTGACACCCGGATAATGCGCCGAGAGGTAGTAGTAGAAATACATAAAGGCATGCACAAACGTGTTGAACAGGCCGAGACAATTGTAGTGACCGCCGGTGCCATAGAATCGCATAACCAAGTAGCAGCCAATGACCATTATGAGATGGTGATAGACGTGCAGAAATGAGATCTGCTTGTAGCTCTTGCGCAGCACAAAGAATATCGTGTCCAGCAGATCGATGATCTTGTTGATGTAGTAGGCATAGTGTATATAGCGCTCCACGTTTTTGTGCCGATGGCCAAAGGGAAAGGTTTCCATGCAGTGCAGATCACAAATGCCCTCAATGATCAGAAAGTAGAATGTCTGAAATAATAATAAAAAGTCAATGAATTACTACAAGTCCAACTGGAAATGATTCCATATTTACTGACAGTACTAAATATGATGGTGTTGTATGCCACCTGGCCCAGATTGTAGACGCGTAACACATTCGTCAAGTCGTACGGCTCTCGATTTCGCATATAGATCTTACCAACTTTGAGAACAAATATCAAATAACTTGTGACGATCAGAAAGATCGGCCACGGTGAGTCCGTTAGTGGCAACGGATTGGGATCTGTGTAAATACATATATTTGATATTTGATCTATTATCTTTCACTTTTATATATCAATTATTTACTTTACCAGGTGACGGTATATTGAAAATATTGAACATTGTTAAAAAGCACCTTTCGTCTATTAAGCTCGCAATACGATTTGCGAATGAATGCGAATGTCAAATGCAATACATATTTAATTAAATAGTTTTTAAGTTGATTTCGAGCTCTCAGCGCTGTACTGAATAGAACTTGAATAAAACGAAATAGAATTGGAACAGACTACGAATAATTAATAAAAAGCTCTAGAAAAAGCTACAAACAAGTATGCCAACTGGAACAAAAGCTCTACGCGATTGGGGATCATTGATATTTATAAGATACGGTCAAAGCTATAATCGTAATTAGATAATCGCTCTATGTAATATATACGACTAAGTAGTTCATATCAAGCTCGAACTCAAGGTTATATAAAGTGCAATCCATACAAAGTTAGACGCAGACTGCTGATAATTTTCTCTTTGGGTTACATATATAACCCATTCACATAAGTTGCGATATAAGACGATATAATAAAACACAAACTCGTTTTCTGTAAATAATCTTATTTTACTGCAATTTATAATTTAGACCAGAAATAGGCGATACATTTCTATTGAGTTTTCAATGGTTTTGGCTTGATGTAAGAATTGATGTAAAATTTGCCAAACAAAATGATCATGATCGTTGCCTGAGTGAGTTGTACATACTGCAAAAAGATGGGAAACTGGCAGCTCGGATTGAATATTAATACGATCAATGATTGAGCGAGTAATATGACGAATTGGATTAACTGAATTTCGGTAATATACTTCTTCCACCAAAGACTGCCCTTGAGGGCCGGACTCAAGGCGGACATGAAGTAATAGGAATACATAACGGAATGCACAAAGGTATTCAATGTGCCCATCACATGGAACTGGCCAGAGCCACCATAAATACGTAATATCCAGTACGTGCTATAAACCATCAGCACATGATGATACACATGCAGAAACGTGATCTGTTTGTAGCTCTTGCGCAGCACGAAGAACACAGTGTCCAGCAGATCGATTATTTTATTCAAAAAGTACAAATATGCCAAAGTCCGCTCAGTTGCCTTGATGGGGTGATCCAGTGGCAGTACTTCTATGCAACGTATATCGTAAATCGGATTGATGAGGATCATATCGAGTCCCTGCGAAAAACAATTATATTAATAGCCAATCACTTTTTTTTGCAGAATTCTGAACAGATACGAACATAAAGGAACAGTACGACATTGTAGATCACTTGCAACACGTTATAGACTAGCATTACGTTCTTGATATTGTATGGGTTGCGGTTCTGCATAAAGGTTTTACCCAGTTTTAGCACAAATGCTAAATAAGCAACCAGAATAAATGTCACAATCCATCCCGAGTTCATCAATGGAAATGAGCTAGCCATGACAGGATCTATTCAAAACCAAAAAGTCTTTAAATTGTGCACAGAAAATCCAAATTGTACATTGCACCTTTTGCAGGTCTACTGAAAAGTTCGATTATGTCGACGGCCATTTTGCTGCACTGTTTTCCAATGTTCTGTTCTTATGTTGGGGAAAACTTAGTGACTTGATAGCCTCAACTGCGGCTATCAAATAGAAATCGCCACTAAGCAACGGCTACTTAAATGCCATGAAAAAGAAATGAATTTGAATGAGCAGCAATAGATAGTGAGAGTATGTCGACAGTTGAGCACTCTATTCCAGAGTTGAGCACGATTATATATTATAAATCTACAATATCTATTCAGTTATTTGCTAAATACTAAACTCTATATATAATAAATTTCTGTATTATTTTTTTCAATAATAATTATTTGAGACAAGACTTCGCCTATGTGTTGCGTCTTTTGTTACGTAATTGAAATGCTCAGCGCTACAGGGCATAATTGAGATTCAAATAGAAATTGATTCAGTTCAAGCATTAATTGACCTGCTGCGCACATGCTTGAATTGCTAATGCATAAGGATATAAGTACTGATAAATGAGGAAATGTTGTACACTAACATATATTTACTTTGGTATCAAATACAAGTCGTTTCAACACAATCAACATTGATTTTATAAGACTTTATATGTATATATATAGCTCTATATTTTTTTTATAATAAAACCAATTTGAGAAATGACGCAGTTCAGTTTTAATATTTCGTACAGTTCTATTAGAAATGATTTAGCATACAGATGTAGAGCTTAAAAAGATTTTGTACATATGTTTACTTTAAGGAAAGCAATACGATTGCGTATATTTCGCATAGTAATTCAGTTTGTTCTTATATTCTAAAAAAGCTCAAGGTTTTTTTTGTCATAATCAGTTTACTGCACTTTCAATGGCTTGGGCTTAATGTAAGCATGATAATAAAAATTGCTAAACATGATTATGAAGGATCCCGCCGCTGCCAGCTGCATTAGATGCAGTCCAATTGGAAATCCGCAAGTCGGATTAAAGATGAGAACATGTATAGGTTGAAGGAATAGCAAAATAAACTGCGCCAGTTGGAGTCGAGTGATATACTTCTTCCACCAGATGCTGCCCTTAAGCTCGGGATAAAGAGCCGAAATAAAGTAGTACGTGTACATGACGGTATGCACGAGGGAGTTGAAGAGTGCCATCATTGCGTATTGGCCGCCGGTGCCATACATTCTCAGCACCCAATACGTACCATAGACCATAATGACATGGTGGTATAGATGTAGTACAGTAATTTGCTTATAGCTTTTTCGTAATACGAAAAACACGGTATCCACCAGATCGAGCACCTTATTCAAGAAGAATGAGTATGCAACCAAGCGTTCGGTAGGCTTCAGCGGATGGTCAAGCGGCAAGGTTTCCATGCATTTATTGTCATATGACGGATTGATGATAATTCGGTATAACCCCTTTAAGGAAACACTATAGAATTGTTGTCATCCAAATTGTGATATCGAAAATACATACATAAGAGAACATTATTGCATTGTAGATCACTTGAACGATATTATAGATGAGCATTAGGGGTTTCACGTTATACGGCTGACGATTCAGCATATAAATAGGTCCAAGCTTAAGTGTGAATACTAAATATCCCAAGCAAATGAGAGTCGATGGCCATGGCGAGTCCAATAATGGGAATTCCTTTGTTTCAGGATCTGCAGTAGTATTAATATTTAAGATCCGTGTCATATAAACTACACTAGAAGTATTTGTTACCTGCCCGAGGTAACTCAAACTTATCAAGGATCTTCATCGTGATCTCAAATAGTTCTCTTCAATGTACTTCCGATTGGATCAGACACCAATTCAAGACTAATCACATATCAACACTACAAAAATTCGGCATAAAACTTGTTTTCACTTATGCTCAATTATTTGAATTTCGGTTGAAAGAGGAACGAACATAAGAGCTTTTTTCGAGCAAAACACTCGTCCACACTGCCGATGAGTAATATAATTAAAAACTTCACTTCCTATTTACATATATGTAGATTAAATACTGAACTAATTAGAAATGTGAATTGGCTTAAGTTTTATTATATATAATCTAATTTTATATATGGATTGTGCATTCTAATACTATATTGATTGGTATGGATATTTGAGCTAAGTCTTGCATGTAGCCAATACGCTCTGCTCTCTTTATGAAGTCGAAAAATGGATGTACTTTGAACATAAGCAATGAACATGTTCCGAGAACGTAAATACTATTTATTTATTTATATATATATATGTATGCTAGACGGTTTAAAAATAGCAGCAGAAATGAAAAGTAAACCCTGTTCTTGGACTAATACTTGTCGCTAATGCCGTATCGACCTACTAAATATGTACAGGGTATATAAATTCAATAAAGTAGGTTGAAAAACAACTTAAGGTGCAAACAAAAAAACTACTGAAGTAATTTTGTGATTGATTCAAACTTTATTTTGACTTTGGAAGCCTTGATAAAAAAAAAAAAAACAAAACTAACTAATTTTACTCAAGAAGTAAATACAAAACAAAATAAATAGAGGGTAATCGTTTCAAGGCTGAGGCCTGAACTTTTGTTCTGCTGCGTAAAGTCTAGCTATTGAATTAGATTCAAGTTAATTTATGATAATTGTCAATAGGTTTGCAATGCAAGTCCAATTGCTATATATATAATACAACAAAAGAAATACAATATCTATAGAATAAAACTAGAAATAAGCGAGAGATTTTGCGACATTGTTTTTAAAGGTTTATTCAGTTTTTTGCTTTGGTTTAATATATGCGTGATAATAGAAATTGCCAAACAGTAAAATCATCAGGCATGACTGAAATATCTGTTGCCATTGCATAAACAAGGGAAACTGGCAGCTGGGATTAAAGACGAGAACTATAATGCTTTGCACTAAGTATATCATAAACTGTACAATTTGGGCGATAGTTATGTACTTCTTCCACCATAAGTTCATCTTCATTTTAGGTGACAGGCCCGCATTAAAGTAGTAAAAGTACATGAGGAAGTGCACAGCTGTATTGCATATTCCCATTACTGCGTATTGGCCACCGGCGCCGTAGAGTCGTATTACCCAGTACATAAAGTAGACCATCATGGCATGATGATATACGTGGAGCACTGTGATCTGTTTGTAGCTTTTGCGAAGCACAAAGAAGATCGTATCCAGTAGATCGAATATCTTGTTGAGGAAGAATGCATAGGTCATCCAGCGTTCGGTCGCCTTCTTCGGATGGTCTAGACTAAGAGTGTGCATGCAACTTCTGTCGTATACATCATCGATTAATAGATAATAAACAGCCTGTAGAGAAAAGTTAAAATTGTAGAACTTGCAAGAATTCGATGAGATTTTGATATTTGCCATAAGAAAGATCGCTCCATTATAGATCATTTGACAGATGTTATAGATGAGTATTATGTTCCTCAAGTTGTATGGCTTGCGATGCTTCATGAATTCCGGACCGATCTTGTAGGTAAATAGTAAATATGCCGAACAGAGGCATGTCACAGGCCATGGTGAATTGAGCAAATACACTTCAGTTGTCCAGGGATCTATATAGAGGTAGTGATATGATAAGTATATATCCGAGCGTCAAGTCTGCCAGAGTCCTTGCCTGCTCGCCACAACTCGAACATATTGAAGAGACTTGAATTCGATGCGTGCATTTCCGAATGGCAAGCACGACTAAGTAGAAAAGTTCACCAGGTTTTTTTCTTATTAAGTGTCGGTATTGTGTGTATGATAATTAGTTTAGACTCGTCTCTGCATAAATACATTCATTAATTACTGCATCGGTATTTGATTAACGTGAAGAAAACGCTTAATTTTCCCTGACCTTTTCTTTACAGGCAATGGGGCTGCAATGGACTGCAACAGCAGCTGCTGAGCGAACACATGCAGCAATGTTAATGATCAATCCATATTCAAATGGCTGCCTATGCAGCGTTCTCATAAGCGAATTCAGTAAAATTTAAGCGAAGCAAAGAGAGCGGCAAGAGAAATTGCAACGGGCAACTGCAGTTGCTGAGAATTTAATTAAGCGCACAAAAGTGAGCTCCACCAAAAAAACAAAAAATAAGGAGACAGAATATAAGCAAGCCCAAGTCCACGCCCACGCGGCAGTGGCCATAAATCAGCCACTGCTGGTGCGGTAGGCCAAGTGGTGGCAGCCAGGCAACGACCCCAAAAGCAGCGAACAGACGTTTGGGGCGCTTTCCTGCCGCGTACGTGCGGCCAGCAGCTGGCCAATTAGTCGCCGCCTCCGAACAGCCAGCGGTAATAATTTTGGCTCCATTGAACGTCAGCCTGATGACTGCCGCCAAGAGACGTGCAGCAACTGGCAGCAGTAGCAGCAGCAGCAGCAACAGCAGCAGTAGCAGCCATAGCAACCATAGCAGCAACAGCAACATCAACAGCGAGCAACATCATCATCATCATTCGGATGCGGATCAGCAGGCGCACGAGTACCAGCAGCTGTTGCAGCATCAACATCATGGCCATAATCAACACCAGCAGCAACAGCAGCAGCAGCAGCAGCCGCAATACCAGCTGCAGCAACATCATCATGCCCAGCAATACCACCAGAGACAACAGCAGCAGCAGCAGCAGCAGCAACAACATCATCATCAGGCATCCGCATCAGCAGCGGCGACACTGCGCGATTGTTCTGTCAAATTGCCGCTGGACATCCTGTGAGTATTCGCACTGAGCTCTGAGCTCTGAGCTCTGTTGGCTGGGCTATCATTAAGGGTCTGTGCGGGGTATCTCACCTAGATTAGAGCTGGATATGCCCCTTGGGCTAATGCTGATTCAGGCGCTACCTCGACCATGAGACTTGTTAGATAACTTATGTCCTATAAAAAAGCCGAGCTAGAGGGTAGTTCGATTAGCTAAGCTGTAGAATATTTGGAATAGAATTTAGGTAAAATGATGTGCTAAAATAATATTTGTTTTAGACTTTATATATTCTTAAATATATTAAAAAATTTTTAACAGAAAAAATTAATATTCTACATCAACTCTTTTGATCTTTATTCTAATTCGTTTTACAAATATTTTAAGCAAATTTTATTGCTTCATTCAAATTACAGGGTAACTATTAGTCATGAATGCTTACTCTGCTGCCCCTGTTAGAAATAGCAATGTCAAATGTAGAGAAAAAGTCAATGTAAGCACGTCTCATGCTTTCATAAAATTTACATTTGAACGACTCGAATGAAAATTGCATTCATGTTAATGGCTGGACAACAATTTTCGAAGTCAATTTCAACAGCTATACTACTATATGTGTGTATGTATGTATGTGTGTGTATGTATGTACTGTGCTTTTTTGATAAGCATTTGATTGTGGGCCAATTATATTTTGAAATTGCATGCGCATGCATGTTACCAATCTAAGATACCAGATGCATTGACTTCATCTAATCAAATGGGGCTAATGGTAGTAAATGAAAGACTTTGAAGGTTGCTGAGGCGATAGGAGCTTGGGATAGAAGGATAGAATATGGACAGAGTTGAAGTAGACCTAAGGCTTGTAAATCTGAAAAAGCAGATATAAGACAAGTTTATAAAAAGAGTAGTCAGAGTTTCATATTTACTTTTTTTGTAGTTTCCTTGGAAGACTCATTCATCTCTATATATACCATAAGAGCTATTCAGATCTTTAATATTCCATTCACATGAAAGATCATAATATTTAAAAGCGAAGCCTTTTTGTTTAACATTCCGTGCGCAACTCGGAGGCAGCTTAAAACTTGTGGAATTGTTCTTATTTCACAGGCCAAGTTGCCAAGATTATTTATTATTTTTTATTCAGTTTTAATTAAGGCGCCATCGTAAATCATATCTACGTGTAGAATCGAATGGATAAATGTTGAAAGTTGGCAATATTAATTGCACTAGCTGCAATTGCTGAGTGTCGTGTCGTGAGGTCTTTGGCTAAGACTTTAAGCCGCTTGCCAGCGAATTGCCGGGAATGTTTGAGCTCGTTTAAAACAAAGTCAACTTGGCTGGGATTTAAGTTGTTAAAGCTGCCTGCGGGCGCCGGACGCCGGCCAAAGGACAAAGGACGCAACTGGAGTTGCAACTGGGCTGTCAACTCGAATGCGTGACAGCAGCAGCAGGAGTAGCAGGAGTAGCAGGAGTCGCAGGAGCAGGAGGAGCAACCACAACAAGCTGTAGCAGCTGTAGCTATAATAACAGAAGCTACCGGAGCAACAACAATAACAGCAGAGTCAAAGGGAAGCGTTGCGTTTATGCAGATGCCAACTCAAGTGGGTAGTCCAGCCACGCCTACCCGAAAACGAGGCCAGGCGAGCTTCGTGTAGGAAACTTAAAGCATGCCACAGCCGCGAGGCGTCGCGACGTCTGTGTAGAGGTAGAGGGAAAAGGAGAGCGTGTGTGAGAGTGGGAAGTTGAAGTAGACAGAAGAAGTTTGAAAATGTGTGAAGTGACGCCTAGTGGGCAGCACCAACCCACAGAACACGCTTTGTCGTTACTTTTAACGAGGTGTCGCAGGCAAAACTCGGCCAACAGGATGGAACAGCAGCTACCAGCTACCAGCTACCAGCTGCCAACTGCCTGTTGCCATGCCTTCCCCTCAGCCCAGCCCAGCCCAGCCAAAGTCCAAACATCAAAGCCACCTTTAAGGCTGCCTATATATAAATGCACTTAGCCAGCCGTCGACTGGCTGCCAGCGGCGTCGTCTACTGCTGCTGTTGCTGCAGCTGCAAATGAAGTCATCCATTAGACGAGCATGGCGCACGTTACGTATACGCGACGTATGGCAGCGGAGTCATAATGCGAGTCGTGTTTTTACTGCGGTCTAAGCGGAAACGTTTATAATGGAATTCGCCTAAGCGCTGACAAGCGAGCGTTTTGATATAGCAGCAGTAGCAGGAGGAGAAGGAGGAGGAGGAGGAGGGGGAGGAGGAGGACAGCAGCAACGGCATTTGGTGTGAAGTTTCTTACAGGCCGGCGTTAGTTGGCACCTGGCCGATGTCACCTCTTGCTAATTTCTGCAAGCAGTTTTTCGGTTAGCACTTAGTGAGTCATCGGCACTTTGGAGGGCAGAGTGGGTGGGAAGGAGTAAGTGTGTCGCTTGGGCCGGCACTTTAATTACTCAGCGGCAGTTGAGGCGGGAATCTAATTAGCTTAGCGACAAGGCGTCTGCCATTGAAACGGAGCGTCGTCCATTAGATTAATTGTGCCGCAAGGCAATACTTTTACAGTTAGTTTCTAGTGGCACAGCGATCCATTAACACAGATATATATTTCAATTGTAATTGCATATTGGACCTACAATTCGTGTTTAGTCATTGCAAATCGTTGGGACGTAGGGAAGGGGCAGTTAAATGAATAGCTAGAGGCAGGCTAAGAGTACCGTGAATAACGATTAACTAAAAATAAATACAAACAATGGAAAATCAATGTAAACGAACCCTTTGACATTCGATTGTCAATGCCAACGAAGTAACGAGAAAGAGTTGATCTTTATTTGATGATTTGAGCAGTCCATTTCGCAGCACTGTGAATAATTCAAATCCCAATATTATATAGATGAAATCAATTTCGAGTAAATCGCGTCTATATTTAGCTCACAGTTGTTTTGCCCCTACACATGATGATGAAAACCCTTTTTATACCCTGAACCCATTGAAAATGGGAAATCAGGGTATAATGGTTTTGTGAAAAGTATGTAACAGGCAGAAGGAATCATCGCAGACCCCATAAAGTATATATATTCTTGATCAGGGCGATGAGCTGAGTCGATATAGCCCTGTCCGTCTGTCCGTCCGTCCGTCCGTCTGTCCGTCCGTCCGTCCGTCCGTCCGTCCGTCCGTCCGTCCGTCCGTCCGTCCGTCCGTCCGTCCGTCTGTCCGTCCGTCCGTATGAGTGCGTCGATCTCAGAAGTTACAAGAGCTAGAGAGCTGAAATTTTGTATGTAGACTCGTGTATACCATACGCAGTACAAGTTTATCATATTTTTTCGATAACTCATTCGATATCTTTTTTATCGAGGATAATCGATAAATTTGTATTGTTTTTTCAGCCTAATTTGAACACTTTTAGACATAGAGACTTCTGATTTACTGTGTATATGCATTAGGTAGATACACACATTTTGTCATTTACAGATTTTGGATACCATGCCCCCTTCGCCCCAAATTCGTAAAAAACGTGTATCAAGTACTAGAGACTTGTGCTTCGGAATGTACACACATTTATACATTATAAATACATTCTGAAAGTTTCATTAAGATCATACGTCTACAAAAGAAATTATTCAACAAATAAAATCTCATAGTATTGCCCACACTGCAGCGCAGCCAAAGCGCAGTCGCTGCTTACTGCGCAGTTAGCAGAGCGCGAGCTTATGTGTGCATGTGGAGGCATGTGTATGTATGTGTGCATAAAAGAAGTGCAGAATGATTAGAATATCAGTTTGGAGGGTTCAGGGTATCTCCTAGTCGAGCAGTCTCGACTAGAGCCTTCTTACTTGTTTAAATATTAATGCAATTGCTGTTGGGATAAGGGAGCACATGAATTTCGCTACTAAAACCGGGGGAATCTCTGTAAGTCAATCAATATTATAGATTTTTCAGGTGAACAAACAAGAGTTTGGCTCAGTGGAAAAGAGAAATGCAAAGCTTTTTTTCAGTTTAAACAATAGAATCATGGCTAAAATATTTCAAAATTGTTGCCTTTTATATTGGGCGTTAGTTTTGTATTCCTTGAACTAATTGAAATTGGAAATGTAAGCAGTACGGGCAAAGGGCAGAAAGAGATGTGCGATATAGATTTGTTGATTTGCTTGTCCGTCCAACCGTCCGGGCGTCCCTCTGTCCGTCCTTCCAACCATTCATTCCCTTGTCTGTTCTTTCATTCGTCCGTCCGGTTCTCTGCCTGACCAACTCTCCGACCGTTCGTCCCTTTTCCCTTTCCTACGCTTGTCCGTTTGTTCTCTCGTCTATCCATCCGTAACAATTACCCTTACGGCCCTTTTCCCTATAGTTTATTTCTTACGTTTCTATATACTACGATTTTATACTTTCCTTATCAAGTCAAATCTTAAGTACATAAAAGCTATTTATATATCTATTCCTTTTCTTACTAATTTCCGTAATCTCTACTCTATTTTTCCAGTTGGTTGCCCAAGTCCGCGATGCGACCCGTTGGCGCCGATGCTTCGCACTCGGACTGCATTCTGGTCGTCGGCGTTTCCCGTCCAAAGCTGGCCGTTGTCTTTCTAACGGTTATGCTGATCTCACTGTTTCTCACATTTCACGTGCTGTACGACAGCGCCGTGTACAACATACAGGCAGCACAGGCAGTGCACGAACGGCATCGTCTCTCCCTGGCCGCATCAGCATCGGCCGCCGCCTATACCGCATCGAATGCGAATCATCTGCCCGTGTTTGTGAAGCCCGTGGCCAGTTCGAATCAGCTGAGTCATCCCATGGTGTTTCCCTCCAGCCGTGTACACTTCCCCAAGACCAGTCGACGTCTGCCCCAGGTAAGCTCCGAACCGAACGCCGATAATTGCTGCAATTTGCATTTTGCACTTCAATTACAGGCCCTGATAATTGGCGTACGCAAGTGCGGCACTCGAGCCCTGCTCGAGATGCTCTATCTGCATCCGCGCATCCAGAAGGCAGGCGGCGAGGTGCACTTCTTCGACCGCGATGAGAACTATCTGAGGGGCCTCGAATGGTATCGCAAGAAGATGCCCCATTCGTTTCGAGGCCAAATAACCATCGAGAAGAGTCCCAGCTATTTTGTCACGCCGGAGGTGAGTGGAAACATTTTTGCACTCACTTTGATGTGTTTAATTGGCAATTAGGCCCGTCCGCTGCACATGACTGACCCTAATTATTAATTAACTGGCCACGCCACTAACTAGAGTAACTACAAAACATCTATACCTAGATAGATACAAAGATATATATATAGATATATATACATATGTATATTTACTCTCTGGGACCCACAGATTGCATCGACATTTATCAAATTAAAGCGAAACGCAGTCAATATTCAGCTGCCCTCTCTCTCTCTCTTTATCGCTCTCTCTTTCACTCACTTTCTCTGTAGCTTGTCTCTTTGCCAATTTCCGTATTCCACTCTCGTGTCCATGTCCGTGTCCGTATCCAACCAATTTTGGCAGCGGAAATGTTTGCAAATTCATTTGCCAAACGGCGTCATCTAACACACACATCGTGTCCCGCCCACTCTTGAAGGCACCTCTACACGCTGGCCATACGCCCACTAACTGGTTCAGGTGGTTTCGAACTGCAGTCTGTTTTATTATTGTTTCCAATACCCTGCACAGCTGCCAAAATGGGTGTCAAGAGTTAGTTAACCCTTTAAGCTTTTCAAACAAACAAATTCAAGGTGTAAATCGGGAACCATATATATTCTTATAGGTTATATAGTTAGTATTATAGTCGTAACTCTAGTAAACTATATCTATATCTGCTATCTCTCTTCCATCTCTTCTCTCATAACTAACATCGTTCATCTTATGCTTCCCATCTTCGATATTCTGGCTATAATCTATCTTCGATTTTCTATTTCCTATATCCTATCTCAATTTCTATTTATGTGAACCAGACTGGGCTCTAAATAAGTAAAGGGCATACGAAATTCATGAGAACTTTCTTTTCTGTCCAGGATAACTGTTTGCCGCATAGTTTCACGCAGACCAGTCTTAACCTTTTTTTTCTTGGAGCAGCACATTTTTTTTTTTTTATTCTTATTGCTGCCTGTTGCCCGCAGAGTGCCTCTGTTGCTGCTGCTCCTGCTGCTACTCCTGCTCCTCCTGCTGCTCCTGCTCCTGCTGCAGTTGATGCTGATGCAATTTGCTGGTCGAGCCGGATGTTCCATGTGTCAGTGAAATTGAAGCCTTCAGCCGCTGGGCGAGCGGGTTGGAGCTGATAGCCAGGGCAACCGGCGGGTGGTTGGTTGGCATAGGGTCGCCGTTGCTGGGAAACTGGGATTTGGCTGGTGTCATGGCAATGCAATAATTCATTCAGTTTATGCTTTCAATTTGCAGCTGGCTTGCAGTTTACAGTTGGCAGTTTGCAACTGTTCTTGCATATACATATAGCCTCATTCTATGTACCATTCCATTCCGTTCCATTTGTTAAATCTTCATTAATGTCATGATTAATATTTATTGACATACACTCTGGGAGCAAGAGAGACAGGGAGAGAGGCAGATAGAGAGAGTGAAATATAAACTGACTGTTAGCTGTCCTTTGAGAATGATGCGGTGTCCAAGCACGCTTTCTCTCTCTCTCCCTCTCACTCTAACTAATTGTATTTTATTTAAATTTGTGCGCATTTAAAGCTACTCGTCGCATTTGCAGTATAAAATTAGCCACGCGTCCATAAATAATGCAGATCCCAACGGCGTGCTTGCGCTTTCAAACAGCATGGGAGAGAGTGAGAAAGGGAGAGAGGCAGGGATGAGGATGAAGAGTAGTAAGAGGTAGGGCAGGTAGGTAGTCAGCGAGTCGAGTTGGAGTTGTGCAGACATGAAAGCGCTAATATTTACCCGGGCTACTTTATAAATTGCATACAAACAAACACAGACACATACATATGTATATATATTTTTTTTATATATATAAATATTTATTTGTATATGCATATAGTTTATATAGCCAATTGTTCCTTTTGTGTGTTTGTTGGCTGAGTTTCAACAAAAGGCCGATGCGGTCTATTTTTCTGGTTCATCTAGATGAAAGTTTGCTCGTCGCTTGCACTTGTTGCATACTTCATGGACAACAGCCCCCGCCCCCTGCCAACCCACATTGAAATTGATTAACTTTATTTAGCTTGGCTCGTTGGCTATTTAATTAATACCCTGCTGTGCACACATAGCGTTGCATTGATGGGCTATGCTCGATTCGTTAGAGCTGTTGTTGTGAGAACATTATGTGGAATTTAAAATGATTTATTCTACTAGTAATGATGATAGTAAATAATGAAACTAGTATTCCTTCTGTACTACTATTCGAAAATAGTAGTTTGCCTGCTGCAAACTGCTGCTCTTTCTCTATTACTACTACTCTACTCACTCTAGCTATATTAATCTACTACTATTCTACTACTATTTTACTACTATTCTACTACTATTTTACTACTATTCTACTATTCGACTATACTATACTATACTATTATTATTCTACTATACTGTACTACTATTCTACTACTACTATTGCTGTACTACTATTCTACTTGCTGTACTACTATTCTACTTCCAATCGACTACTACTACTACTGCTGTACTACTATTCTACTACTACTACTACTGCTGAACTACTATTCTACTTCTAATCGATTACTACTACTACTGCTGTAATACTATTCTACTACTATTACTGCTGAACTACTATTTTACTACTATTCTACTTCTAATCGACTACTACTACTACTATACTACTAATAATCGTTTACTACTACTGCCTTACTAATATTCCACTACTATTCTAGTAATAGAACTACTATTGTTATTTCTACTGCTATTCTACTACTACTTACTACTCTACTATTATTTTACCACGATTACTCTACTGCCATTCCACAACAACTTATTTTATTTATTAAAATCTCTGTCTGACTATATTCATGATTTTCTATGATTATAACAATAAAATCCCCTGTTCCCCTTGTTCCTTTAAATCTCTGCTAAATTCTAATAATGAATATCTCGATATTCATTAAAGATGTTTTCTATAGATAGGGTATTGGTTAAGTCTATCAATATTGTATATACAATATATTCGTGCATATATCTGAGCGCCTCAATGCCAGCGCTACGGCATCGACGACGTTATGCGCCGGCCATGTTTTCCGTTTAAATTTTATTGTTCTCGGTGCACAGAGTGGAGGCTGTTGGCTGCCTGTAAATTCATTAGTCGCTTAACTGCGCCCCAACATAACTTGGCATTATGCGCGATATATATATATAATATATAGAGTATACATATACATATAAGTATTCAGCTTAAGGTATCAGCAATTGGAGTATAAATATATTTCTTTTTCTCTGGTATTTTACAGGTGCCGGAACGTGTGCGTGCCATGAATGCTAGCATCAAATTGCTTTTGATTGTGCGTGAGCCGGTGACCCGAGCCATCTCGGACTACGCGCAGTTACGTAGCCATGCGGCCACAGCGATATTGCCGCTGGCCGAGAGCAATGCACCCGGCTCTGGCTACGGTGCCAAGATGCCGCCAACGGCCGGAGCCTCGCTCTATGCCAAACTGCAGTCGGCCCATGGCCCCTATGACAATGCGTTGGGCAGCGGTGCTGGCGCCAAGGAAACCAAGCTGAGAACAGCAACTGGAGCTAAAAGACGTGCGGCTGCAACAACAATGAGCACGCCCACAACCACGCCCAGTGCAGCGCAATTGGCGGCAAAGTAAGTGGGGAACGAGAGAGAGAGAGAGAGAGAGAAATATGCTTTATATTGATATTTACTTTACTTTGTATCTCGCTTAGATCCTTTGAGGAGCTGGCCATATTCCCGAACGGCACTGTCAATGAAGCCTATCGTCCACTGAGCATCTCCATGTACCATGTGCACTTGCATCGCTGGCTGGAGGTGTTTCCGCGCGAGCAACTGCTGGTGGTCAATGGTGATCGTTTGATCGAGGATCCGCTCTCTCAACTAAAGCGAATCGAGGCATTTCTAGGTAACTATAATTATCCGCATATGTATATTCCATATATTCTATATACTGTCTCTGATCCTCTGCAGGCATTGAGCATCGCGTGCGCAGCGAACATTTCTATTTCAATGAGACCAAAGGTTTCTATTGCCTGCGCTACGATAATGGCGATCGTTGCCTGCGCGAGACCAAGGGACGCAAGCATCCGCATGTGAATCCGGTGGTGGTGTCGCGTCTACGCAAGTTCTTTGCCGAATACAATCAGCGGTTCTATGAGCTGGTTGGCGAGGATCTTGGCTGGCCGGAGGAGTAACTGAATAGCGAGAAACATGGACTGAAACGAAATGGAAATGGAAATTGAAATGGGAAACACCAAACAACATTTTCCGAACTGCACTTTAATTATAAACCAAAAGAGAAATACAGCAAAAAAAAATATATATATATACATATATACTGTGCGTGCAGTAGCTGGTACACGCAGCAGGGCAGCATCCTTCCCTCTCGCTCTCGCCTGTCTGCCTCCCTGTCTCTCTCTGTCTGGCTGCATGCCAACCAGGCTGACAGTTCAATTATGCGAACTTTAGCGCCCACGAAAATGCTGTATGCGAAAAAAAAGAAGCACCAAACGCAGATTTTCAGCAGCACAAACAGAAAGAGAGAGAGAGAGAGAGACAGGCAAAGAGTGTCAGATGGAGAGAGGGAATGAGACGCAGCAAAGCATGAAAATGCATTGGAAATGGAAAAAATAATATATTAAAGCAATATCTACATGATGTATGGGAACTGTCCAAGGGCGAGACAAAAAGAGAAAGAAAGAAAGAGAGAGAGAGAGAGAGAGAAAGCTGTAGAGAGCTGAAGCGTATGCATGTGTGAGAGCGTGAAAGAGATAGAGCGTGTGTATGGATAAATTTATTTAAGCAACTAAATGTGATTTTATAGAAAATAAGCGTTAAACAAAATGCAAACTAATTTGAAATTAATTAAAAAAAAAAAAAAAAAAAACTAAACAATTTATTTAGAAAAGAAACAAAAAAACTGTCGGCTGAATTAAAAGTGTGCAGAAAAGAAAAAGTTAAACTAATTTAATATATCAATTATACATAGCTAAATCGCAAACATATCGGAGCTACTCAACCTTAAGTAAATCCATATATATATATATATATATATATATATATATAATTAGTCAAACGTAACATATCAAAAAGAGATGAAAAATCAACCATGAACTCAAAACATATCAGCAAAATGCTAAAAATTCTACAAAATAAGACATTGTTTATATACAAAATATTTATAAATATAATCTAATTATATAGTATACTAATTAATATTATATGAATTAGATGCTTAAGTTTATATTCGATTTGTTAATTGTTATGCATATTATTTAGCAACAAATTCCATTTGAGTCAAATTTGTCAACTAGTTTTTTAGCTTTAAAAAAAAAAACATACCTAAACAAGAAGAAAACATACCAAGTCCTTAGACAAATTTAACTAGTTAAATGCACCGCCTGAAAAAATATATATATAGTATATACGTATATACATTTGTATATATTATGCACGAATGTAATAAAATTTTAAGATTTTTTAAAGCAAAATTTTTTAGCAAAAGTTTATTTGTAATTATTTAGACTAAAAAGAGATATATTTGAAAAATACTAAGTAATATATATCAGATATATCTATAGATATATGCATATCATATACATACATTTTCATGTACTTTCGAAACTAATTGTGAAAAATACCAACAAAAAAAAAAAAAAAAAAAAAAACTTAATGCATATCAACTCAATGTGAGCAATTTAAATTAAGCTAAAAAAAAATAGTATCCATGCATATAAATATACATATATGGGTGTATTTGTATTATAACTAATAATAATCATCTACTATAATGACCCAACGTAACGGTTTAATTTTTAAGTTAATTCTATTTTTAGTTAGTTTTGAATACATTTAAGTGCTAGGTTTTAAGGGATCTTCAGCACAGAAAACTCAGCCAATCACACACACAGACAGAGATACACATACAGACACACGCTATAGACTTTTAGAATTGTTCAAAACAATCCAAACACACACACACACTCAAACACACACAATTCAGGTGAGTTGAAAAACACCATAAATAATACTAAATCTATTCTATGAAAAAACAAAAATAATTTCCAATGAAATCAAGTAAGCAATATCAAGTCAAAAAGTATATGTATAACAAATAAAAAGAACAAGACTGAAGGTCCTCCGCAGAATGTTTTCTTAATTACTTACGTTTCAAATAATACCACAAAAAACAAAAATACCAACAACAAATACCAATCAACCATATATACATACATATACATAGGAAGCAGCGAACAACGAACAACGTTTATAATTTGTTATATTTTTATACAACAAAACCAAAAGAAAGAGAAACCGAAACAAAATACCAGTAAAAAAATACCGAAATTTGTTTTTGTGTGCTGAATTTAGTATATACATATATATAAACAACATACATACATACATATATAGTTGATGTATATGATGTTAACCTTTATCCTTTGAACTATGCCAATTAAATACCATAGTACATAAATATCAAATGTTTAACTCAACTCTAAAGCCTCCAATCGACATTGATATATATGTATATCTATATATTGATGTATTATTGTCTACTTAAAAATTTAAATATGTATGTGTATTTACATGAAATGAAACGATAAGAAACAAAGCTAATCTATAATGTACCTTAAAACAAAAGCAAAGAAAACAACTATGTATATTTCTTAAACTTTCCAGCTCTCTTGACTCTTATTCAAATTTTCAATGTATATGACATAAAGAACATACGTTACGATACGAAACATATCAGCAAACCGCAAACGATCATTCAATAAACAAACGATATTATTCAAATTGTGTGACAACTTAACAGAAATCAACATTTTAAAATTACAAAAAGAAATAAATAAAGAATTAAATTTTACGCATGCAATGAATAAATGTATTTAAAAACTTGCAAAACTTGTATGTGAATGGGCAGTTTTGCACACGCTTCCAGGCCAAGGGTTAAGGTATTAGCTGATATTCAAACCATCTGCTAAAAGGTATAAAAAATTAGTCAATACACAAACCGCGAAGACAGCTTCGCAATCGAGGCTTGGAATGGAACAATGGAAAATAATGGAACACCTAGCTTAGCACAATTCGCCTGACAGCTGGTTAATATATTTGCACTGAAATTTAGTCAATACACAAACCAATAGCAAAGTTTGTTTGCGAAAAGCTCGCGCATAGGGAGAAAAAATTATGCGCAATTTAAGTGCAAAGCTTAATGAAACATTCAGTTTTAGCTTGCTTGCGCTGGTGTACGGTTTGTTTATCATTTTTACAGCGGTTGAGGATATTGAACATTAGTTTTTAAATACTATATAATCATCTAAACTGGTTTTAAATTGTTTTCAAAGTGCACTTAATATGTGGAAGTCCAGAGTACCTATTAAACCGCTCGGCTATAAAAGCCAGCTGATCAAGGGGCGGCTTTTCAGTGTGGGCAGTGCGCTTCAGCAGCAGCCGCAGCTGCAGCAGCAGGTGAGTAACAGCTGAGCGCCATAGAGAGTGTGAGTCGAAATGAGCGTGAGCGTGTGCGTGTGTGGGTGGCTGAGTGAGAGAGAGTGCTTGAGTAAGCTTTGAAAACAAACAATCAGACCCGCTTGCAAATTTACTGCAATACAGAACCATTGGGAGGAACTGTTGGAAGCAACGCCAATTCGCAGCGATGAGGAATGGATGAAGGCAAAAGACTATTCAGCCCTGCCGGGACCAAGTGCTTTACGTCTACTATCCTACTTTCTGCCAGGCGGTAAGAGAAATTAAATAAAATGTTTCAAACTTAATTTTCATATTCCTATTTTAGGTAAACTGCACAACACGAACCTCGTGCAAATGAATCGTCGCATGCGTGAGTGGTATGGCGATATATATCGTCTGCCCGGCTTGATGGGAAAAACTGACGTTGTGTTCACCTACAATCCCAAAGACTTTGAGGTTACCTACAGGAATGAAGGCGTGTGGCCTATACGTATAGGTCTAGAGTCTTTTACCTACTATCGTAAAGTGGTTCGACCAGATGTTTTTGGCGGCATTGGAGGACTAGTATCCGAGTGAGTATTATAAAATATAAAACTCTGATACGATATTCATATATTTTCTCTTTCGCACATAGACAAGGCAAATCCTGGGCAGAATTTCGGAATAAGGTGAATCCAGTGCTGATGAAAGTGCAAAATGTCCGACAGAATCTGCCGCAAATCGATCAAATTTCCAAGGAGTTCATAGAGAAGTAGGTAACCTAATGCACGGCTAGATCTTCATTAAATAAATCTCTCTTCTCTTCTAGATTGGAAACTTTACGTGATCCCGCTACGCACACGCTCAACGCTGACTTCCATGAGCAGCTCAAGAGTTGGGCCTTGGAGGCGATTAGTTTTGTGGCTCTAAATACACGCATGGGCTTACTGAGCGATCAACCCGATGCAAATGCCGCACGCTTAGCAGAATATATGACAGAGTTCTTCAACTATAGCTTCAAGTACGATGTACAGCCCTCGGTTTGGCCGTATTACAAGACGCCGGAGTTTAAAAAATTCCTTAAGACCTACGATCACATCACTGAGATTACGACTAACTATATAGAGGCGGCAATCGAGCGATTTAAGCATGAAGAGCAACCGGATAATAAGTGCGTTTTGCAGCAGCTGTTGGCCATCAATAAACAGGTGGCTGTGGTCATGGCCATGGATATGCTAATGGCTGGCATAGATACGGTGCGAATTGAATTTGTTATCGTGCTTAGATATCCCTTGTAATACTGCTTCAATTACAGACCTCTTCAGCCTTTGTGACTGTTCTCTATCATCTCGCCTGTAATCCCGAAAAGCAAGCGCAGCTGCATCGCGAACTGCAGCGGACGTTGCCCAGCTCCGATGATGCTTTGACCTTGGAGAATACCAAGAATCTGCCCTATTTGCGCGCCTGCATCAAGGAGGGCCTCAGGATTACGTCCATAACTCCGGGCAACTTTCGCATAACCACCAGGGATCTGGTGCTATCCGGCTATCGTGTGCCGCGCGGTACGGGCATCCTCATGGGCGTACTGGAGCTCTCCAATAGCGACGAATACTTTGCGAGCAGTGCACAATTTGTGCCCGAGCGTTGGCTCAAATCGGACATTAATGTGGAGACGAAGGTGTGTCCGGAGGCACGTAATCGGAATCCGTTCGTTTATTTACCCTTTGGCTTTGGACCACGCACATGCATAGGCAAGCGCATCGCTGAGCTGGAAATTGAGACGCTGCTGGCTCGGCTGCTGCGGCGCTACAAGGTCAGCTGGCTGGCCGAGACGCCGCTGCAGTATGAAAGCACAATAATCCTATCGCCACATGGGGACATCCGGTTCAAATTCGAGCCGCACTCTGATTAGAGAATTGATGACAAAGCTGTGGTAAGTTCTTGATGTTTACTTTCTGTATAAGGCTAACAATATGGGAAGTAAGTAAAGAAACTATTTAAGAACAAGGATTTAGGGTAGAGGACATTGAGGTATAGGCTAGGCTATATGGAGCTATATTCGCTTAGCGTCGATTGCGTCCGCGATAACGCTGATGAGGATGGTTATATTGCCGTTGTTGCTGCTGCTGTTGCTGCTGCTGCTGCTGCTGTGGTTGCTGCTGTGGTTGCTGTGGTTGCTTGAGTGGGGGCTGCTTGGTTGTGGGCGGCGTGTCCTGTTGCTCGAGGGAATGGGCGAGAGCAATGCACTGCCTGGTTGCCTCCTCCAGATCGGAGCCAGCTGAATGTATTTCGTCCAGCTCAGAGTTGGGAGTCGAATGAGCTGTGTGTGTGTGTGAAAGAGAAGGCAATTATTGGGGTAATTGAATGGCAAATTGATATGGGGAGGGACTACTACTCACTGGGCACCGCATTGATAATGACATTACGCAACACAGACTGGTTGACAAAGTCGGAATTGAAGGTGTCGGGCGAACCTGTAAAAATATTGAATATATATATTACACTATGGAATTGGAGGTGGCGAGTCAAACAAACCAATCGGACTATAGAAAATATCTTCAGAGGAGGTGGCAGGCGTTAGGGTCTCAATGGTGGATTGATCTACACTCTCAGCGGATTGATCTAGATGGGCGGGCAACAAGGTCGGATAATCTGGCATGACGAGCGTTGGGATCTTAGTGGATTGAGCTGGACTGGCAGGTTTTAAGATCTCTGCAGTGGATGGATGTGGATTGTTGACAGGCGTTGGGATCTTTGTGGCTTGAGTCTCTACAGTGGGCTGAGCTGTTAGCTCAGTGGAATCAGCCACATGAGGATCAGCTGAGTGGGAGGTATCGATGTCTTGTTGCTGCTGGGGGCAGACGGTACTTGTGCTGCTGCTATCCGTATCAGAGTTCGTGCTGGAGTTGGAATTCGAGTTCGAATTGGAGTTCGAGTTGGAGTTGGAATTGTAATTGGAGTTCGAGTTGGAGTTGGAACTGGAGTTGATGTTAATGGAATCGGGCACAGGATCAGGTTCATTGGGTTCAGTATCAGTGTGGGAGCTGCTGCTGCTGCTCGTGGACTCAATGTTGGCTATTGTGTTTGAACACATGCACAGAATAACAAAAACAAAAGCAAAATACTAAAGTTTAAAATGTTAACCCAAAAGCCATGATGGGGAATGCCAGAAATTACCTGCAGCTGCCGTATTATTGTAGAGTCGCGTGTTCAGCAAGGCGGCGCTCAAGTGTCCGGGCGAGGACTTCCATTGCTCCTCCTTCAGGGCAGCTAAATGTGAGTAGAAAGATAGGGTATGTCAGGGCAGGGTTTTGGGTTAGGCAAATGAAGAGCTTGTTTCGGGGCATAATTATTATCATTATTATTATTATGTATTTCAGTTTATCGTTTCAACTATCAAAAAAGAAAACTTCAAAAAAAATGCTTAGACTTAAATCGTTAATCGATACTTGCAATTAAACTAGGACTTAGACTTAGGTGTGTCTATATATGCTGAAGGGGGTCTATCTGTTGACTTTGCGTGTGTGTGAGTGTGCGTGTGTATGTATGTGTGCAGGTGTGAGGGTGTGTGGGTGTACTAAACAACAGAGAGCTAGAGAGGAAGTTCAATATCCATTACCAACTTCCATCGGTTCCCTTTCATTGCCCTTGCCATTGCCATTGAGTGTGGCCTGTGGTTCCTTCGGCTTCTGCACATTATTTGCAGTGGTTTTATTAGGTTTGATGTTCTCCTTGTGCTAGAGAGAGAGAGAGGGAGTTACGTATAGCTCTATGAATATATTCTTTATATTTGATCTACCTGATCTGCCTGTTCTTGCTCCTCGGTGCTGCTGATCTGCTCACTGCTGTTGGATTCACTTTCGCTCTCGCTGCTGGTGCCGCTGGTCGTGTTCTCATCCTCGGCATTCGGCACAAAGTCCGAATCATCCTCAGAGTTCTCATTGGCATATTTGGAGAGCATCTCATCAATGGTTAAATTATGATCGGGATTGCAGTCGTCATCACGCGGACGCTTAGCGACGCTTTCATTCTTTTGATTACTCTAGATGGAAAATGGATATTATGAGCTGAACATTTAGAGAATCTTCTCTCTCTCTCTCTCACCTGTTGCGTGTTCGTTGCCACTGCACGTGAATTGAAGAGTCTGCCGCTATTGGCGCGCTGCACACCTGGTCGACAAATGGCACGAGAGACCCATTGGCTGAGCTTTTCAGCGTAGCTGTTGCTGTTCGTTCTGCTCGTCGACTCCTGCTGCCTATTGCGCATTGTCCTCAGGCCATGGACGCGAATGGCGCGCAGCTTGCGGCGACGCGTTTGTATAAAGTATATCATATCCGTTGGCGTCACGGGTCCATTGCCTATCATCAAGGCACCAATTGACAGCCAGATGCGCACCAGGCGCAGCACAATGATCAGCAACAAAAATGGCGCCCAGGGCAAAGGACGTTCCAGCACAGCAGAGCTTGAGTTCTTATCTAGAGAGGGAGACAGGGACAGACAGAGAGAGAGAGGGAGTGGGGGGACAGAGAAGTAGATTAAAGTTTAGTTCATATTTGGTTATAATTGCTTTGTTAACTTTTACCTTGCGGCAAACTCCATTTGGTTGTATCTTCAATCAGTTTTAAGCCACGATCGGCCCTCTCAATAACGAACTGACCCAGTCGAGTGCTGGCAAATCGTTCCACCTGCTCACGCACCTTCTGATAGAAGCTGGGCGGTCGCTGTAGTTCGCTGACTTCATCATCACCGATCACATCGTGCTGCGTATGCTGATCTTTAACCCCCATCGTTGTCTCCTGTGCCATGCTGCGGATGCTGCTTCTGCTCTGCTCTGCTTGCTATGATTAATGACATATTTTGTATAATTTTATATGTATTATAAATTCATTCAATGTGCATTGTCATTTTTACATACGAGTATATATATTTTTGATCTGTATAACTAATCTATATATCTATACATATGTATATGTTTCCATGCCTAGTCTAGATAGCTTTGTCTGTCTCATCTCTCATCCTACTCTACCAATATCCATAGTTCGTAAGGTATTTTCTTGAAATCCTTCTATGCGACATCCTCTAAAGAAATTTTAACTCTCATTACCACATGTGTTCATATATCATATACTAACATATGTACACATACATATATCACTTCATAAACATCTATATTATAACTATTGCTGCTGCTAATCCTATATGATTCAAATCGAGCTGTGACAGCATTTGCGGCGTGATTGGATGCTGACAACCCCAAGAGCGACCTGTACTACCTCTATAAGTAAATAGGTAGGTATAACTGACACCGTCTGACATCGCGTCTCTCAGCTCATGGCCAATGCGCTATATACATATATTGAATATTCATATTCATATTTCTATTCGTATTATCAGCCAGCGGCATCGTGTCGCATCGCACTTTTCATACACTTAAATGCAAATAATGAAAAAGCAAAAAAAAAGAAAGAAATTTATTGCTTTTATTGTGTATTTGTTTTTGTATTTGTTGGCTGTCTGGCAAAACTAATGGGAGCTATCAATAGCTGTAGAGATCTTCAGCTTTCCGGCTCAGTGACTAACAACAAAAATCAAAACAAATTAAGTAATATACGTATATACATAAATATATATTTAGACTTATATGTGTGTTGAAAATTGAACTTTGTTCTAAGGCCGGGAATGCTCTGAATAGTTGGCTCCAGCTTGGTGATAAGTGAAATGTGATTATAGAATACTCTTAACATATAGTAAATACAGTCTAAATATATGGGATACTTTCGAAATATATAGTAAATATGATGAAGATAAAAACAAGCCAATATAGGGATGTGTCCATGAAAATAGTGGTACAATGGAGTGGTAAATACTGGAATACTCTTGTAGTTCAACTATAGCTCTAGATATATAAAGAGATAAGCTTTATAAAATGCGTCACATTTAATGACTAAAAGAGTATACCCTTTCACAGTCTGTATATATTCTAGGGTAGAGCCTACTCATAGCTAAGCTAATCTGTTAATTAGTGTGAATAATAGGTAAATATTAATAGTTCATCAGTGGCTAAAGATTCATTTCTAATCTGCGAAATTTCGCTCGCATTCCCAACGAAACAATTTCTGGCGCATTTCGAGCCTAAATCATTTCCAAACACAAATATTTATTATAAACATTTACATATGCATGGCGTTTAATTTGATATTTATAGCGCTTATTGCATCGTCCAACACGAAAAAAAAGTGCGAAAAAAATTAATGAAAAACGAACAAAAAAAAAAAAAAAAGCAGAAATTAAATAACAAATATAATAAAATTATCAAAATGTATTGGCGGGATCAAAGTGTATCGAAAACTGTATGCAAAAGCAACGACTGCACACGCACATACAAACGCAAAGTCTCTCATACTCACACACACACACACACATCCGTAGTCAAGCATACATAGATCTAGTCATTTAGATGGCAAAACGGGAAAGAGATAGCTGCATGGGATGTAAGGCAACAATGCAGTCAGAGCGAAAGTAGAAATTGCGAAAAGTGCAAAAACTAACTGCGACGTTGACAGAGGGAGACAGACTGAGAGTAGGAGAGAGAGAGTTTGAACTCCAACATTGTGCTCCTCTCGCCCACCTACACACTGAGATAACGGTTGCCGCGGATTAAATGGCGCACGAGAAATAGCCTAGCAAAGCGCACAGCCGATTACAGCATGGACTTACCGGTGTTTCTATTGCTCTTGCACTTGTTAAAGCTTTTACTTCTTTCCAGCAAATTTGTTGGCGTTTCCTTTTGCCGCTCTTTTTTTAAAACATGCGTGACAGCCGATATACTAAGATTATTTTCTTAACAAAAATTGGTATAGATGATTTTGCAAAAGGCACTGAAGCGATCGACTGACAAATGGACCTAACGCACGGCTGCACAACTCCCGTGTGACTGACCAAGGCAGCACTAGCTGAGCGTCGAGCTACCGGGAGCCTAGCTAAACGATCGGCAATTGCCGATTGCCGTTATCAGAAGAGCACAGCGCAACGAAGAGCACAAGCTGCGCTCAGCGCTCAGCAAAGAGCAGCACGAAAGAGAGGCCAATTGCAGCTATTTTAAGCAGCGCTTGCTGGAAGGATATAACTGTAAACTTTGAGTCGCTTGATGTTGGGTACATTTACACTCGGCGGGAATTAGAGCGCGGCTAGAGCATAGCAGCAGAGCAGAGCCCTTGGGCTGAGTGGAATGCACAAAGCAGTGATGCCGTCACAAAGCTCGAGTGGCTGCTTGAAAGAGTACGCACATTTAAGCACAGATTAGACAGGTGTTAGTACAAATAGAATGATTACAGATGCGTATTAAATTGAAATTAAGATAAATTGCCATTGCCATTTGTTACATTCGATAATACATATGTATGTATGTACACACACAGCAAAAAGAGCTATTTATTTGGCTACTTGAAGTGTATGAGCTTTGTCTCATCGTATTGAGCCGCCAATTTATTATCCTGTTTACAGTGGCCGCCCACAATGGACACCCACAAAACGAAAACGAAAACGAAAACAAAAATAACAACTCAGCGAGGCCTACTACGACTACTACAACAGCGCTCAATTGTCTCTGCGCTGAGCGCAACACACAAAATTTCGTGAGCTTTCCGACCTAGTGCGAGCGACAAAAAGCTCTCAGCGAAAATTCAGTTGCGCAAAAACTCTCCACGTTGCCGGACGCAGCAACGGAGCGACTCAGCAACGCGGCAAGCAAAGCGAAGTGAAGAGCGCGCCTTTTGTTGCTCTACATGCGACTTACGCAGCCTAAATAGGGCCCAGTCCAAGCGCCATTCAATTCATCTCGCGTGTGTTCCAAAGCTGCAGGATAAAGGGGCAGCTGCTGCACTAATTGAGTGCTAGAGTGTGTGTGTGTAAAGTGAAGTGTGCAGTGAATGAAGCTGAAAGCAAATCAAAGCTTGTTTTTACAAGTGCAAAAAGAAAGAGAAAACACAGGAGTTGCGGCAGCAGCATCAGGCAACGGCGCCTCCGAAATGTGTCGATGTAACCAGCAACAAACGAATCAACGCGCAGGCAACTGAGGCGCCCATCCATCACGAAACCCTCAAAAATTATAGTTCATTTGTATTGGTGCTGAGTCGCGTGCCTGTGAGCACACACGCACATACACATATATAATACTCACACACGCTTACGCTTGGCCACTAAACATGCGTAAGTAATAAGTAAAATAAAAATACACTCACACACACACACACAGAGACACATGTATGTTTATAAAAAATGGTTTTCCGCTTTTGCCAAAATTGATAGAAAAATGTTGACACCGTGGAGTAGCCTAGTAAAGGTAATGGGTTCATCGCTTGCCCCATGCCACCTATCCCCGCCGCTGCCCCTGCAACAGCTGCTGTTTGTGTATGCGAATATTTAAAGCAGCTTAAAGTGGAGGCAAGCTGTAATGCGTTATCCTTCAGGCACTCGCTTGACTCGCTTCCACACTTGGCCCCGGCTTGCTCTGAGCCAGCTAAGCTCGCAACTTTGAGCCCCACTCGAGAGTGGGGCATGTTTAGCATGCTCTGGCCACAGTCGCAGCCGCGGCTACAGCCAGAGCCAGAGCCAGAGCCAAAGCCAAAGCTAGAGCCGTTACTGTGAGCTATTTTTATGCGCTGTGCGGGCAAAAATTAGTTGGCGCATAAATTTGTGGAACGAGAGGGGCTTCACATTTTGTAAAATAAGCAAAAGTTTGAAAGGGAATAGCGGAAAGAAATGTATGTGGAATGCGCAGAGGAAAAGGAAAATAAATGTAGCACTAAAAAGGAATTGAATAAAACATGCAGATAAGAGATGAGAAAAGTGAGACAGTGGATGATGCAGAGAACGAGCGAGAGAGAGAGAAGGACTGAGGATAGAGGCGAATAGAAAGATAAATGAAGATCTATAGTGAATGAATAATTAATAAGAAGAAAGATCATGAAGAATAGACGAAGCGAGATAAAGGATAGAAAAAGGCAACAGCTACTGACAGAGAAGGTCCGATTGAAAAAAAGATATAAGAAAAGCGAATGGTCAAGAATAACACGGCATTAAAAGAAGCAAAAGGGAACGACGTAGAAATAGAGTGCAAAAGAAGTTGAGAAATTTAGAGAGGGCACGAAATAGAGACAGAGAGAGAGAGATAAATATTAACATTAGGAGCATCAATTTGCATGAGATTGTTGGTTCTTGCTCTAGCTGCATTGATTGCATTGTGTCCTCCCTTTGTTTGCAAATACTTTTCAATCTCTCCTCGCTCTCGTTTTGTTTTCCATGTTTTTCAATGGGTTAGCCGCTCTGGCGATTCCACGCACAGTCACACGGATGTTATTCGTCATGGGGTTATGGCGCCTTAGCATGCCGCAGCACTTCCGCCAAACACACACACACAAACACACACACACACACATTTATAGTATATGCATGTTAGCAGAGCTGCGGCACATGCCACAGTTTACGTGCCGCCTGGCATTTGCTTATGAACATCACTGTGGCTAATATACAATTGCTTGCCACATATTTACAAATACCAGAATCATCCCCTCTCCCCGAGCTCTCTCTCTCTCTCTTTCTCTTTCTCTCTGCTCTAAGTTCTCTTGACTGTCGCGTGTCATTTGTTTCTATATTTTTTTCTCTTTTTAATTATTGCTGCGCGGTCTTTGCCGCTGATAAATTGTGGCATTAGTTGGACGACAACATTTAGCTATCTCTCTCTCTCTCGCTCCCTCTCTCTTTGCCGCTTGAAGCTGTCTCCCAATTAGACGCCCATTTGACTTGTCAGCATCTCAGCTGCTGCGACGTGCGACTGGGCGTGCAGGGGCGTGGCTGTCGCCGCCGCCTGTGGCCTCGAGTTGTCATAAGTCTGCTGCCCCATAGTTGCTGCCCCGCTGTGTGCCACAGCATGCCGCAAGATCAGGCCAATGCAGGCGTCGCCTGATTGAAATTTGCAATCCCATTCGAAAATTGGCTACATGAGATTTTATGTAAACGAATGCGAATGCCAACAGCAGTGGAAATCGGCATTGTGTCTTGCTGCATTTAAAGGCAGGTGGCAGCTGCCACCCAAATAATGTGGCAGCAACATGAAATGCAAGAGAGAGAGAGGGAGAGAGAGAGAGGAGAGAGACGTATTTATTTGTCGCTTCATCTGCCAGCTGTTGTGCTGCTGCAACATGATACTTACCACCTTGCCACATGCCACTCAGCTGTTTTGTGTTTTTGTGCAAAAGTTTTAATTACTTGCCGTGACATTTCAGCTACAAAGAGCAAAGAGTTAATTAGAATCGGAGCCAAGGCCAAAAGCTGTGCCATCCACTTGAGTGCAGTTCTCTCTCTCTCTCTCTCTCTCTCTCTCTATGCCTCACTCCCATTAGGCTCTCTTCACTTTCATCTAATTAAAGCATCCATTTTGATGAGTGACCCGCATTAATTAACGCCAGCCGCCTGCAGTTGATAACAATGCAACGATTATGCTCTCGCATTCATGGGCTGGACTTTTATGGCCCGGGCTTAAGAGCTGCGGCTTGTGGCATGTCATAAATGGCATGATTTGATGGGTGATTAGCGCACACACAGCAGCGCAGCTACACTGGCAGAAATTTCGAATAAAGCTGTGCCAAGTTTTGCTTTTGTTTTTGGCAGCTTATCAAGAGCTTATCATAAAAGTTGCACTCAGTTTGATAAATGTGTGGCAGTGTGTGTGTGTGTGTGTGTGAGTGTGTTAAATGCCGGCTTAGGCGCTAAGCAACATTGTTTATGCAACTTCATTATGCTGATTTATTATGACATGCTTGAATTTCACATCTTTATTTATTAAACTTGCATGATTAGCAAAATGGTTTTGCTGACAGCTTTTTAAGTTTCAACTACTTATATGATAACATTCTATAATCATAAAAACTTTAAGATGCTTTTACAGGGGATGTACAGTTTATTTATGTATAGAAATAACTTTGTTGTTCTGTATGCAACAGCTTTTTATATTATCTTTAAAGACGCCCTTTTATATGTCACAATTTTTATAAAGAACTTTTACAAATATTTTTAAAGTTGTTAAAAATGAATTTTACAATTCAGTTTGTAATTAAAAAGTAAAGATAATCCTATCAAAACTCCGTTTATATGCTTAACATAAAACACTGTTTAAGAACTCCCATAGTTAATTTCTTAAATTAAACAGTGATTTATTTATAATAACTGGCTAATCCATGCCAGCTCAGTGAACAGTGAAAAGAGATTTTCATTTCGAATTCACATTCATAGAAAATCGATTTTCTTATTTAATCGCATTTGATTTGTGTTTTCATACAACTGCAACAGAGCGTTTCAGTTGACTTGCTTTGCTGCCTTGATTGCCTTTGATTAAACTCGTTTTCGATTTGTTTTTTGTGTTCTCCTCGCTGACTGTGTGAATTATTGCCCCTTCGAGCAGAAAAGAATTCACGGAAATTCACAATACGTATACGCCGTATGGCAGCGCATTTCTCTCACCTTCACATTACGTATAAGCCCCACTGCTTCCCCTTACCTTAAGCAGTTGCTCTTTAATTGCCCTTTGCACGCTATTTTTGTTGTTGTTGTTCGTGTCCTCTTTGTATGCTGTGCTGCAGTTGCACGGTGTGATCTCTCTACTTGCCCCCCAGAAAATTGTAAAACAATTTGTGCCCCAATAATTTAGCATAGTCAAGTGAATTGTGAAAAGCAGAGAAAGTCCAATAAATTGAAGCGTCTCGGCAACAGCTGTAGGCAACAAAATGCGGCATGAATTATTCAGAGCCAAAAAAGTGAGGAAGAAGCAGCTAGAGGGAAACTCATTTGTGACGCACTTGACTTGAGCAAGTGGAAATTCACTTTTATCCCAACACACAACAAAATTTGGTTAACTTTTCGCTTTGGCCAAAAAGTTTTGCGGGCTAAAAACAATGTGTAAATTTTCTACACGAAAATATGTATATAGATACACATACATACATATAAATGTATATATGCATGTTTAATCATAAATTCGAATGGATTCATCTGGCCAACAGCTGTGTGAAATGAACTTTCATGATTTGTTTATCTACTGCGAAATTCTGTCGCTTGCATGGCGATATATTTATCTGAACTTTCAACCATTCACAATGAGCTCTCATTAAAAACTCAGCTGCTTCAATCAAATTTTATGTCAAACGAAAACCACAAAAACAGAAAAACCTTCACAGCTCCTGCGGAATCGGAGCTAAAAAAATCTATGGTTCTTGATAAGCGACCAGCAACTAGGTTTGCGTGTTAGCTGAACATGCGAATTAAAACACTAAAAACCCAAAAGCCACTATAATCACAAACAACAACAACTACTACTACTACTACTCGAATAACCATAACAATATTGTGCCTAAAATGGCGTAGGGTATGATTTAAATACTGGCTGGTGGGGCTCTCACTATTATGTGGATAGACAAAAGAGATATGCATTAAAGTGAAATGGAATGATTTATAGTAGAATAAAAGCGTTACTTTAATTGAGCAATTAGTATAAATGTCATATGACAATAGATGAAACTGTTATTCGTAATGTTCTTTGGCTTTGATAAGAATAATAATAATAATGTAATAACTATAATAGTTAGAGATAGATAGATAATGATATAGAACACTTGCTATATAGATAAGAACCGGACCTTCTTGCATTCTAAGTATCCCAAAAACAAATTTTTAAGAACTTACTCAGATTAATTATTAATAGTAGTAAAAAAAAACTGATACATATTGGCAAAAAGTTTATAAAGTTTCTAAAGGACTCAATCTATTTATATTTAATAATATATGCAATAGTTCACTCTACATTACAGGGTATAATGCTTACAGGGCACATGAAGTTTTATGCAAAGTTCCCAAAAAAAAAAAAAAACATCTTCTACATAATTTGCATTACAAATTTACTTTAGTTCAATATTCCCTCTCTCTCTTATTGAAAACACATAGTGCAGGGTATAATACTTTGTATCATTAGCAACAGTAACAATGTTAACTACCATCGCAACGGGCGTTATGCGTGGCTCGTTGCTAGACAGCCGCATGACGCCAACTATGATTCGCAGTTTGGGGCAACAACAATCACAGCCAAGCGGCGACAGATGACGTCATCTGCTGCTGCTGCTGCTGCTGCCGGGCAACACCACGACAAACAACATGAGTAAAGGGCCAGCAAGACGAAATGAACTTTAAGCATAGAAAAAACAACAAAAGGCATATAAACAGCCAGAAGCTAAGCGACAAACCATATACAAAAGGGGAGTGAGGAGGGGGGGGCACAACAGAGCAACAATACACCTGAGTTACAGCCCAACTGACTGACCCTAAAAATAACAACAGCAACAACAAAGAAGAACAAGAATAGTATATATTGAAAATGTCAGCAATGTTTGCCTCAACAGGTGAGCAGCAGGCCGCAGTTAACGAAAATACCAAACAGTTTTCTTTTCACACACACAGACACATAGATATACACTCACACATGCATATAAATGTATACGCTCTAGTATCAGCTGTTAAATAAATGATTATTGACCTCGAGCTTGATTTATTGGCTAAATGCAAGCATTGAGCTACAAATATTACATATACATATATAAATATCATACACCAAATACATATGTATATAGATTGCACATGCCTCCAAGTCATATTCATAATTGATGTACTCTATCTATCTGCTGGCCTGTGTGTGTGTGTGTGTGTGTGTGGCATATTAAGTGTCATTTGTTTCGGTTGCATTTACCTGATTGCTTTGACAATATTTCGATTTCGATATGATCCACTCTTGTAATCAGACGACGAGCGACGCAATAATGCTTGATGTCATTTACGTTAATGCAAGCTGAAATTGCTTTACAACAACAACAACAACCAGCTACAACAACAAACGGGCAACAGCTACGGCATGACCCATACGCATTTCTGTATGCCAATAAAAATGCTAATAACAATTTCATAGATACCCTATAAACATGCAGAGCGTGCTGTGGGGTATTTTAAATACACAAATATCAGTCTATAAATATAAGAGAGTTTAGGTATATTAAGCGAGGGCAGTCTAATAAATTTGCAAATTAATAAAAAATAAATGTAATTATATATTTTTAATATAAGACAGTTTATTATGATAATGAGAAAAACATGAACAATGCCTTGAGCGTAATGAAGATAATATTTCTTTAATTTATAATGCCCCCCAAATATGTTGAAGAAGGAATACAATAAACCATATTATTTATTTATAATGCATATGTATATAATAAACAATAAACCATATTATTTATTTATAATGCATATGTATATAATAAACACTAAACCATATTATTTATTTATAATGCATATGTATATAATAAGCATTATACATAAATAATATGGTTTGTTTAGTACCTTCTTCGATTTAGACAAAATTTTAGACACAAATGAATTAAATAAATTAATAAATCTATCAACAACTACAATTCTTTATAGTTTATAAAACATCTCTAACAGCTCTCTTCTCGATCTACAATACATAAATAATCATCATCAAATTATTTAATGGGTATCTCCTAGTCAATTACTACTTAATCTTCAACTGTTTTTCTTTACCTCAAGTCAGCTAAAATCAAGTACAAAAGCCAATAAAAAGAGGAAGTCATTAAATTGGCAAAAATGCTGCTGCGTATTGACATTATTTGGCTAACGGTCATAAAATGTACCACATGCCACATGCCACACGCCACTCGCCACACGCCACATGCCACACACCACATGCCACACGCCAGTTGCAGCGTTTGACAGTCCTGGCTGGCAACGTTGCGTATGTGTGTTATTCGAGCGGGTCCTTTTGCTTGGCCAGGCGAAACTTTTAATGGGCAACAGAGCTGAATAATGCTTAAAAAGTTTCACGTTGACTGCCTAAAGTAGCCTAATTATAGCCATGTGTTGTAGCTAGACAATGAACGACACTGAGATACCCTGCACTATGTTCTAGTTATATCTAACAGTTAGTTAGTATTTAGTTGGATTCATTTCACCTATTTTCTATTAAATTTCTTTTTCAAATACTTTTCTAGCATTTTCCCCGGACATTGGCTTACACATACCCTGCAAATTGACCGTACTAACCGAACTGGCTAAGAGCAAACGAAGGCTCCTTTTGTGATACGCATTGAGATACAGAAAACTAGCTACCTTTGAATTGTAAATTTTATTTTATTTACTTTTTATTTGTTATATAATTTCCATAATTATCTTGTATGTAAATTTTATTATAATATTCTTTGTTTTAATGTAAAGTTCTTGTTTAATTATAGACGCAAAGCAAACAGAAAATATGCGCGTTTCATTTTGATAACTTTAGATTGCATACTTTTGGGACTGATCAAAAATCGCATATTGGGTAGCTTAAGATCCTCTGTGCCATATCCTGTCCACTTGATTATCAAAGCTTTACAAATTCATATTTAGGCCCTTGACTTATTCCGTATGCTGTGTGGTCAAGTTTTAAATTCATGTTTCATGGAAATACAGAGAACCTTGCGATCCAAAAACATGAAGTGCAGTTGCAAATGTAGTAGAATATGATAATGCTGAGGTGGCTTTACCAAGGCAGAACTTATTTCCAGTTCAGTTGATGCAACACTCGCCCGTTGATTTACATAATTTTATATTCGCATGTTAAATAAACAAAAATATATATGTACATATATGTTTACCTTACCCGTACATACATATATCTTACATATATACACATACAGATTTGCACACCTTTCGTGTTTGTGTAGCTTCTCGAATTGAGCTGCCATGCGCTCAACTTGCATAAATAACATTTCCATTAGGCTTTCGAGCATATTTAATTAATTATTTACACTGGCGTCGTAAATATTCGAGCAGGTGTCACAAAACTAAAAAGTTGCGGCCAATTGTCATCCAATTGATTATTTATAATGCACCGCTGCTGCTCAGCGCCAGTTGTAAATAATTCCCCAAATGCCAGTTGACTACACCGGGGGAGCGTTAAATGAGCGGGCAGCAAGAGTGCAAATAATAATTACTATAAGTATGTGAGCGCTAGAGCACGCCCACACACACACACACACACACTCACCTTGCTTGCCCACTCCTTGCATTAAATTAATTAAAATGTTAAGCAACCAAAAAAAAGCAAATAGGAACTTTGTAATCTCGTGCGCAACTGACTGCTTGATGCTCGCTCATGTGCTGAAAATGAACAAATTTATATTATTATAAAATACATAATTTATGGTATATTACTAAGAGAAAATTTGTGTTCAACTACAGCGAAAGCTTTAGCCTTAAGGCTTTAAATAACTGCTCAGTTTGCCACGCCCAAAATTTCTAGATGTAGTCTACTTAGCCTTCATATTCGCATTTATTTATGCTGTTTTAAATTTCAACTCTCTCTACACAATTCTCATTAACTTAACAGACAAATATACATATATCCATCCATCCATTATTTTAGCTTTCTCATATGCAGCAAACTAATATGCTCCTCTTGCTCGATGAGCGTGTAACTGCAGAGCTCGTCGTTTGTTTGTTTGTAGAAGCGCTTAAATATAATTAAACGTTGTTTTGGCTGCTGCTTATGCACAGAATCTGGCGCTAACGTGACTCCTGCTCTCTGCTGCTCCTCGAGGGCAGCAGACATACATATATAGATATAAGAATACATACATATATCTATAAATATACATTTTGTGCTATATTTGTTATTTTGAATATGCAAAATGCTGTCTTTGATTTTTCACAACAACAAAAAATTCATTCATAACAGCTATTGCCAGCGGGCTCTTAAATGCGAGTGCGGCAGCTGAGCTTAAGCTTTTTCCTTGTTGAGTGCGTAAAGCTAGCTACGCAACACGCACACACTGATAGCCCTTTACACACACACACACACACACACACCTACATATATAACTATATCAGCGCCCTCATTTGCATTTTATGAGCGCCCTCTCCAATTTGTGATGCAGCAGCAGCGCAGCATACGGCATTAATAATGCAAGAGCCAACGCCGCAATAATATCACCAACACGAGCACACTCACACGCTCACACTCAGCTGTACACACACACACACACACACACAAACAGATACAATCGCGCCTCGCTCTTCCTCTCAATGCCAAACAATAAACACATTCACACACACACACACACACCCACACACAGAGAGCGCCTAACTAGTCAACATTGTTGTGTGCTTTCGCTGCGTGCCTATAGATGGCGCTCGCAACTGGCAAGCGCTGAGCTTGTTGTGCGCGGTAGTTCACATAATCCGCTGTGGCAGTCTTTTAGGAGCACTGCTGCCGTGCAGTTCGTGGCGCAACGCGTGGCGCTTCGTGCAGTTCTTCATTTTTTCGCAATAAATCAACTTTTTCTTCGCTGTCTTTGCCCTGCTCAAGTTATGCAAAATTTAATTTTCTCTATTTGTCTGAGGACGGTAGTGCGGGCAGAACATGTGCTTGATCAACACATGCTTAGTTATTCACGGCGCGCCTGATGGAATTGCAGCCCAAGTTGCACAAAAAACAGCAGCAGCAGCAGCAGCAGCAGCCGAGGCATGCAACATTCGCGCTGTGCCACAAGTTAAACAAAATCTTTCCAATTGCAGGTAAAGCAAATAAGTTGCAGCTGTGCGGCATTAGCCGACTGTGGAATGCTCTTGTGTGGGTGTGTGTGTGATTTTTGTGACTTTGATTGCACTTCTCAAACTGTTGAGCAACCTAAGTAAATAATTTAAAGTACAATAAAATATTCCATTATATTTCTTGGCTTCCAAATTCTTAATGTCCATTGAGACTCTGTTACTATAGTTGTTTTTCTAAAAGAAAGTTATAGATTTATCATTTTTTATAAACTGATGTGCCCACTTAACTTTCGGTTGCAGTGTATGAAACAAATGTGCGCGCTGAAAAACTCAAAAGTTGATATATGGCTCCGAAACTTATCATTAGGCCAAAATTTTTCTATAGCACAGAGTTTTACGGCAACTACATAACGCATATACTCTATGCAAATTGGTTTGAGTAGTGTATGCAATTTGCGAGTAAAAAATAATTAGAGTACAGACTCTTTGCTGGTTGGTTTTCATATGTGTGGCCCACTTTTGTATTAAATTATAAATAGCTAATATATCCGTGCCTAGTTGATTAGAGTCTTTCTCATTTTACAGCTGGATATAAATATGTAAATATAACAAGTATGAAAGCTCAACTCGAGTCCGCTCAGTCGAGCAGCAGAGAGCGTTCCCATTGGTCACTTGAAGCTCGACTGTAACGAGAGAGACAGTACTTGAGTAAAAGTAAAAGCAAGGAGAGAAGAAGTGCTTAAGATCATAAAAGTTGTCTATGTGTATGCAGCAGTGCTCATTTGGTATTTATATGCTCACAGCAGCAGAGAGCGTTACCATTGGCCACTTGAAGAGTAAAGCAAGCAGAGAAAAAGTGCAGAAGATCATTAAAGTTGTCTATGTGTATGCAGCAGTACTCATTTGGTATTTTTATTTAAATAAAACGAAGCTAGAATGCTCACAGCAGCAGAGAGCGTTCCCATTGCTCACTTGAAGGTCAACTGCAACGAGCTCTAACTGCTGTCGGGCTCAGCATTCCAGAGAGACAGTGCTTGAGTAAAAGTGGCTCTACGTATATAAAGGGCAGCAGCTGCAGCATTTCTTCAGTCAGTCGTCAGTCGTCCAGGTCTGCTGAAGTAAAGTGTGTGATCGATCAGCCAAGCATTAAAGACGTAGAGGAACTACGTAGAGGAATTACGTAGAGGAAATAAGTCGAGAAAATACTTAGCGGAAATACTTTGAAGAAATACGTAGAAGGAATACTTAAAAAAAATAGAAAGAATATATGTATATACTTTATTTATTTATTTATTTTAAAAAATTAGAAATTAAATTTCTTTCTGACAAATGTGACTCATTTATTTGTTGAATGTTCATGCGTATAAAAATAAAATACATATATAATAAAATGTATAATAAATATATATAATAAAATATAGCCAGTTGCCTCTAGTTTATACGGCACATTTCAACTCTGCTGCATATATAACAATATATAGAATAAACTTTAGAATGAATACTTCCATAAATACTTCCCCTTAATCCACTGCACAGCTCACTCTTTTGCGTCTAACTAATATACCCATTTCAACTCTGCTGCAGCGTATGCAAGTATTTGGGCTGGGTTGCGATTCGACGACTGTGATATAAGCCAGCTGCGGTTATTCGGCAAAGGCAAAAGAACTCTGACCACCTATACTCTCACTCTCTCTCTCTCGCTCTCTCTCTTTCTTTCCTTCTCTAATGGCATCCAAATGATGTCATGCGGCAGCTGTACGGCGTTTAGTCGTATATGATTCGTGCGCCGAAACGCAACGCATTCAAAATTTTGTTAAATCGATTCTAGAGTTGCTACGCACAAGAACTTCACTCACCTTCTCTCTCTCTGTCTCTGTCTCTCTACCACAGCGCGCATCCACTACTTGGAGCGTGAGGAGCAGCGTCCGAGCAGCAGCAGCAGCCGCTTGGGCAACGAGGGCAGCATCGATGCCAGTGTGGCCAGCGCCTCGCCACCGAGTGGAGTTGGTATCTCGCCGCAGGGTTCGCCCCAGCTGCAGCAGCGCCTGGGCAAGCACTTGAGCAAGTCCGCTTCGGAGCTGAACGGACACGATTGCCATCACAGCAACGAGTCGCCGCATTTGTCGCCGAAACGCGCCAAAAGCGCCGCCTCCCCCCAGCAGCTCGTCGGCGGCGGCGGCGGTAGCAGCAGCTGCAGCGGCGTTGGGGGCGTGGCCAGCGGCGTAAGCGTGCTGCAGAAGACGCACGGCTTCTTTAACAACCTGAAACATCGCTGGAGTCGAGCGAAGAGCAAAGATCGCATCGGTCGCAAGTCGCCCAGCGACTTCCTCGAGGAGAGCACCGACTATGCCGCCGACTACAGCTCCGAGAGCAGCTCCGTGACCCAGAGTCCACGACATCGAGCCACCACCATTGGTGGTTCGCCGTTGGCGCGCGACTTTCGTGCCACTGCCAAGATGGCGCAGGTGATTCAACGCTTCGGTGGCTCCATGGAGGGGCGCATAGACGAGCAGCCCGAGAACGGGAATTCGCACAGCACAGCGATAACGGAGCAGCAGCAGCAGCTCGAGGCGCTGCAGGTGAGTCTCAATGCAAAGCTTTTTCTTATTATTTGATTTTTGTTTTCTCTTTTTTTCCATTTTTGATTTGCAAATATTTCAATTGGATTTGTTTTTCTATTTCCACTAAAAACACGGCATTCATTGTCGCCATTCATTTGATGCTTTTTTCTGCAAAACTTGACGCACGCAAAAAAAAAACTGTCGTTGATCGATAAACGATAACAATTGCAAAATTGCCCATCACTAACGACCGCAACTGCAGGCCGACGAGCTGCGTCGCAAACGGGAGACACAATTACGACAATTCGTCTTCTTTCAGCTGCGCGTCCACCTCAAATCCGGCTGCGACCTGGTGGCCATGGACAAGAACGGTAAGCCACTGGCCACGAGTCCCTCTGCCCTCTAGCCAAAGCAAACACACACATAGACACCCACACAGTTACCTGAGTCTAGCTGAGCTACACTCCAACACGCCCTGTCTGTCAGTCACTTATGTTTCCTTTGTGTTTTCATCCGCGCTCGTCAGGACTGAGTGATCCTTATGTGAAATTCAAGGTGGGCGGACGGCTGCTGCACAAATCGCGCACCATCCACCGCGACCTCAATCCCGTGTGGGACGAGGTGTTCATTGTGCCCGTGGAGGACCCATTTCAGCCGATTATTGTGAAGGTAAGCCGAGCTGGACTAACCAAGTGAAGCACTTGAACTGCACCACAGTTGCATAATCTATGAATTTGAAGTAATAAGATAAACAAAGTAAAGCTAGTTGGGTAGGTTTAAAATTTGAAGTCATATGAAAATATTATTCCGTAAGAAAAGGTTTATTTAAGGGATAAAGTAAGAATTGAAAGTGAGTACTAAAAAGACTTCTCTAACAAAATACGTGAGCTTATAAATTGGTAAAATTATATTCAACTATTATTATACTTACCAAAAAATAAACAAGGAATATAAATTGACAAATTATCGTATTCAAGAACTAACTAATAAAGCTACAAGCTTCTAGCAATAACAGCTTACAGGCAATCCAATAGAAACAGCAATAGAAAATGGTAAAAAGTAAATTATTACACAGCAGACAAATCAAAGCACAATTTCCCAGTAGCATCAACAACAACAACAAGCAACAAACTAGGAAAATAATTGCCCGCTTGACGTTCAATTTGGCGAATTGATTCGCATTTGATGCTTTGGAGCAGCAAAATCAGTTAACTGAAAATCAATCAAATGATTCCCCACAGGTCTTCGACTATGATTGGGGACTGCAGGATGATTTTATGGGCTCGGCGAAAATCGATCTCACTCAACTGGAGCTGGGCAAAGCGGAAGATATCAATCTGCAGCTGAGCGACACAACCAACGGTGAGCCGGGCCTCAGCATGGGCGAGATACTCATCAATTTGACGCTGTGGCCGCGCAGCCAGGAGGACAAGGAAATGGTAGGTGGCTGTCACAATAAATGTAATCAACAATTTGTTCAGCGACAAGCAATTTGGCAAAGCCAACAAGTCCCAAGGTGAAAGTCAAGCATAAGATACAATGTATCTTAAAGATAGAGATACTAGACTTTGATTTGATTGAGCTATTGATATGGCTCCTTTCCCCTTTCCTCTGTTAATTACTAACTGAAATGTGACTTATCTAGTCTTTTATTAAACCATACAGTTACATATTCTAGGCTTCTTAATGTTCAATTTTATTTACTTTCCACCTTTCCCTTTCTCCAGTCATTCAATTTCGATAATCGCCTAATATCAAACAAACCGAAAACCTCACACATACAGCTCATACATTGCTCTGTTAACACTATCGCCCCGATTTAGCTACTGCTTGTGGCTCATCCATCAACATTTAGGCCCACTTCCGGCCTTTCACTATTTACATAATCGTCACTTACCTTATTGTTCTGTCATTCTTTGGCAATCGAAACTCTCTTCAGATAGCGTGCTGATTTATGACTCAAACTCTGAACTTTTGCCAAATTGCTCAATTAGCAAACTCAAAGCTCTCTGGATAAGCGACTCAAACCACTCAAAGCACTCGTGTGGCTCTATTTACATGTGGGTGCTATGTACTCAACCACGACCTTCCACACCCTCTCACACATAGTAACTCTGTGCTTTGTTTCGCCTGCTTTGATCGTTGCCATTCGACGTCTCATTACAAGTAAACGTAAACCGCTCAACTTGAGCAACAAACAACAACAAGAGCTAGCAATGACACAGGGAAAATACCCCGAAACTGTTAACTGTGAATAGCAATAAAGCTGGGTGTTGAGGCTAGTCACACCATGTACACAATTGTATACTCTAACATTGTGCGTGCATATGTGTATGTGTATACCTTTCTATGCGATTCTCAAGCATGGCAATTTAGCAAGTTTTCTTTCGATTTTGTGTTGTGTCTTTAATCTGCCCTACTTTTCTATCTCACTTCTTTGTCTTTTCTCTATCTCTATATATTCTGTATATGCTTCCTTGCTCTTTTCTTTGACTCTACACATCTCTCTCCCTCCCATTCTACCTCAGTATTTTTATTCATTAGCCTCATTTCAATTTTCATACTCCTCTTACCCTTGCTTAAATATGTTTTGACCATCTATACACATTACCTTTAGCATCCATTATATGTACTTTTCTCTCATTACTCAGCCAAAGGTTAGGTAACCCATTGGGCATACAAGTTTTTAAAGTTTGTGCTCGAAATTAATTATAGATACTACCCGTGCAATCCGCACTCGTAGGGGGGCAATTAGATTCATGGTACAAAGGTCGCTCGACAGCAATTACAGACAGTCGCTGCTTATCAGCGACTCAGTCGGGCAGGCGAGCTGATAGGGTGTGTTGCAGGGTGTTTGCCTCAGTGTATATGCCCGGCACAAGGTTATCTCAGACTCGTGTGCCGAGAGAGCGTAAAGCCAAAGGCAATTGTTGCTTTAGTCATTGCGCGTTGCTTCGCTTGCGAAGTGGCACCGTGATTTGAGTAGTGCTTGGATTATGGATTGGCCTGGTCCCATTTACCGGGTTGCGCCGCGCATGTTGCTCAAGATGCTGCGGCAGCAGCACAGCGAGTTCCGCGAGCATCTGGAGCTGGGCTGCGAGGAACTAAAGGAGGTCAACTTGAAGCTTTACTCTGTTTGTAATTTTGTGTCTCAATTGAGATTTGTTTTCCGTGTCAACTTACAGCACTTTCAGCGCAACTCCAAATTGGCTGAGTCATCGAAGCGACTTAAATCACAAATCTGGAGTTCCGTGGTGACAATACTGCTGGTCAAGGCCAAAGATCTGCCGCTAGCCGAAGACGGCAGCAAGCTCATTGACATACACTTTAAATTTAGGTAAGTCCATGGAGATGTTATGAGGAAAGTAGAAACTCATTTGGGAATACCCTACTGCAGGCTGGGCAACGAGAAGTACAAGAGCAAAACGTCGTGGACAGAGCGCTGGCTGGAACAATTCGATTTGCATCTCTTCGACGAGGATCAGAACCTGGAGTTGGCCCTGTGGAATCGGAATACCCTCTACGGCAAGGCCAACATCGATCTGAGTGTCTTTCAGCGCGAGACCACGCATGGCATATGGAAGCCTTTGGAGGATTGCTCGGGCGAGGTCTTTCTCATGCTGACGATCAGTGGAACGACGGCTCTGGAGACGATTAGCGATCTGAAGGCCTTCAAGGAGGATCCGCGTGAGACGCAGTTGATCAGAGATCGGTATAGCTTCTGGCGCAGCCTGCAGAATCTGCGCGATGTCGGGCATCTCACAGTCAAAGTATTTGGCGCCACGGGACTGGCAGCCGCTGATATAGGCGGCAAATCGGATCCCTTTTGCGTGCTGGAGCTGGGCAATGCGCGACTGCAAACGCAGACGGAGTACAAGACGCTAACGCCCAACTGGAACAAGATCTTTACCTTGTAGGTCGCCAACTGGAGAAGTTTTCTTGTTTATCGTTTGACTATTCTCTCTCTTTAGCAACATCAAAGACATCACTCAAGTGCTGGAGATCACAGTTTACGACGAGGATCGCGATCATCGCGTCGAGTTCCTGGGCAAACTTGTGATCCCTCTGCTGCGCATCAAGAGCGGCGTCAAACGCTGGTATACGCTGAAGGACAAGAATCTCTGTGTGCGTGCCAAAGGCAACTCCCCACAAATACAGCTCGAGCTGACTGTCGTCTGGAACGAGGTGCGAGCCGTTTGTCGCGCTCTGCAGCCGAAGGAAGAGAAACTCATACAGCAGGAGGCGAAGTTCAAGCGGCAACTCTTCCTGCGCAACGTGAATCGGCTCAAGGCGATCATTATGGATATACTGGAGGCAGCACGCTATGTTCAGTGAGTAGATAAGAGTAGATTGTTGCCCAATAGAGATCTTTAGCTGATCGTCTTCTTTCTCTCTCCTCTTGCAGAAGCTGCTTTGAGTGGGAGTCCCCGGTGCGTTCCAGCATTGCCTTTGTGCTCTGGATCGTTGGCTGTGTCTACGGCGACCTGGAGACTGTGCCGCTCGTGCTGCTGCTCATCATATTGAAGTAGGTGGCACACAATGTCCAATGCATTGGCTAGACTTCTAACTGTATTGTCTTTACAGAAAGTGGCTCATACGCTTGATAACGGGCACCACGGATGCCAATGCGGGTCACTATGATTACGACTACGATGAGGATGACGATGACGACAAGGAGAAGGAGGAGAAGAAGTCAATTAAAGAGCGCCTTCAGGCCATACAGGAGGTCTCACAGACCGTACAAAATACGATCGGATATTTAGCTTCCCTAGGCGAGAGCACCATCAAGTGAGTCGGGTCTATGAAGTAATATCCAATTGCTGATATATTTCTGCTTCGCCAGCACATTTAACTTTTCCGTCCCCGAGTTGACCTGGCTGGCGGTGGTGCTACTGCTGGGCGCCATCCTTGTGCTGCATTTCGTGCCGCTGCGCTGGCTGCTGCTCTTCTGGGGCCTCATGAAGTTCTCCCGACGCATTTTGCGTCCGAACACAATACCAAACAACGAGCTGCTCGACTTTCTGTCTCGTGTGCCCGACAACGAAGAGATTGTAAGCAAATGCAATTACCATATATCTAAATTAGATGAAGTCTTAACTCTCTCTCTATCTCTTTCTGTCTTGCAGAATCAATATAGGGAGCTGCCGCCATCGGCTGCCACAGATCTGGCACGGAATAATCCCAAAAAGAAATTGAAGGGCTCATAGTCTATAACCAGCGCTGATGCGGTAATTGGGCCGCTGCAGCACAGCGCATCTGGTACACAGCATTTGATGCAGCGCTTCCGCGCCAACACCAGCCAACTGAAGCACAAATTTAGCCAGGCTAAGAGCCTTAGTCTAAGCCAGGGCGATTAGCCGTTTAGTCCATTAGCAAGTATTCCATTGATGGCACAAGAATCCAAGACGCAACTTTAACTAAATGCACCAAACGTTTTTATGCTTAACTTAAGTACTTAAACAACAACAAACAAACAAACAAAATAACAAGTAAGAGCTTCAACCGTCGGCTGGCATCGACTGTGCCATACTCGTTCACAGTTTAATAGCTTTCGGAGTAATATTCATTTCTATGGCAGTTTAACTTATCCGATTAGCTTCCACTAGAAGGCATAGACCATTAACACCGACTCTGCTGTATTTTAGCATATATATCCGACTTATTTTAGAAAAGAAAAACTCTTCTAACTTGCCGAACCAGCATTATAAAACTAATATGCTCTCTTTAACTTCATAAAGAAGTATAGAAAAGTACTCTACACTTTCTAAACGAGCATATAAAAACCAATATACCTCCCTTTTCACTTTCTAAACAAGCGTAATATAACTAATATAGCCCATTTTAACGCTGTAAACAAGCATATATATACTACACTATTTTCTAAGCCAGCATATCAAAGCCAATATACACCATTTTTAAACAAACATACCTAACTAAAATAGATGCAAGCTAATATACCCCTTTTATTAATAATGTGAACGAGTATTCAAATTGAATTCAGGCAATTTAATCTCTCTTTCTCTCTCTCTCTCTATCTAAGTTGAAAATCGAATCAAACTATTTACACCACTTTAAATATAAATACACTGAGCGAAACTATTTGTTCTGCAGTGTTGTAAATACACCGAAAAGCATATTGAACTTTACCTAAATACTATATATGCCCCGCGTATATATAGTACATACATATATAGAACCAGTGCGTGTACCTAAAATTATTTTTAAACATCTATGTGTATTTACCAAGAAGAAGACGAAGAACATGAAGAAGATAATAATGATAAAGAAGATGAAGCATAAATCTACCAAAACAAAATGCTAACCGAGCAATTCCTTTGCAATCGTATAAATATTAAATTTAATTATTTATTGTATATTTCAATTTGTGATATTTTTCAAAGAATTGCAACTAGACGTACTATGTGGCTTATCCAAAAAAAAAAAAAAAATATATATATATATAAATTTATATATATACAGATATCTGAATACCTTTACTTCTGAAGTTACCCTACGATATGTATTTATATAATATATACTTTATATACATATATGTATTTGATTGGCCCTTGATTTGATTTAAGGCTTTTTATATGCATACCTAATACATATATACTATATACTATAACTAACTAACCATATGGCTGCAACTATTCAATTAATTATTGTAATTAACTCATCAAGCAACAACTACCTAATTAAATCTATGTGTGTATAGCGCGGATGCCATATGAATTGCAATCCCAAAAAAAAAGAAAAAAAGCAAAAATAAGCAAAAGCAAAAACCAAATCAATTAGATAGTTGAAAACTATTTTATATTCCCGCAACAAGCAACGTTTTTTACATATACAAATCCTAATTAATTAATTAAATTATTAATTAAATAGCACCTAAGTTAAGTTTGTTAATTATTTTTCAAAAATATGACAACCAAATATTATTACAAAAATACAAAATATTTTTGGATTTCGCTCAAAAACTAAACAGAGCAAAAGCTTTTTAATTTTGATTTACGCGCCTCTCAAACTGTTTGTTGGCTGGTTGGGTCACTCTTAAACTGTGAGCTTTTCGCTGAAATTGTTCTTCATGTTCGTTTGTTTTGCTCAAATTTCTGTTTACTTGCAAAAGCTTCAAATTACTTTTCGTTTTATTTATATTTTCAATGAATTAATTAAAAACACATGTTTGGCCACTGGAAGTGTGAAAGCTTTTAACGCGTGCTGGAAACCAATTGTTTGAGCATAAATTAAAACTAACTAGAATCCAATTAGATTGAAGTAGTCATATTCTCATATGCTTATCAGACCACAATTCCACTTGAACTTGGCAGCTATTATGCAATCGGGCAAAAATCAACTTAGATAAACAAATTTCTGTATATAAATACAACTTTAATGTATATTTTTAGCACATATATCAATATAAGAAGGAAGCCTTAAAAGTCGCCAGCACATCGAAAACCCAATTGGGATTTTAACATAATGCGCAATAAATGCAAAACTGGATGTTGTATGGAAGTCCAATAAGAGTTGCCGCCCGCGTGGCAATCTGATTAGTTATTCTCGTTCTTCATGAAGTCATAGACGATGGAGAAGTCCTTGCTGCCCAATCCCTTGGACTTGAGTGTGCGGTAGATCTGATGGGCCAGAGCACCCATTGGAATGGGCGTGTTGGAGGAGGTGGCCACACCCGAAGCCAAACCCAAATCCTTGGTGATCAGGTCCGTGGAGAAGCCACCCTTGTAGGAGTTGTTGGCCGGGGCAGTGGGAGTTACGCCGGGCACCGGATTGTACAGCTCGGAGGCCCAGCAGCGGCCAGTCGACGAGTTGATAATCTCGGCGAAAGTCTTGGGATTCAGGCCCAGGCGAATGGCCAGATTCATGGCCTCGGAGACGCCAATCATGGAAATGGCCAGCATCATGTTGTTGGCCAATTTGGCAGCCTGGCCCATGCCATAGTCACCGCAGTGGGTGATGCGCTTGCCCATGCACTCGAGCACAGATTTGACTGCATTGTACTCCGCCTCAGTGCCGCCCACCATGAACGTCAACGTGGCCTGTTCGGCTCCGGGAACACCGCCAGAGACGGGAGCATCAATGAACCGAGCGCCCTTGGCGCTGATGCGCTTCTGCAGCGACTTGACGAGCGTGGGATCGATCGTGGAAGAGTCAATGAAGATGGTGTTCTTGTTGACGCCATTGGCGGTCATCTCCTCGTACGAGGCATCCACAATGTCATTGTTGGGCAGCATGGTGAACAAGAAGTCCACGTTCTGCGCCAACTCAGCGGTCTTCGAGTAGACGGTGGCGCCCTTGGCCTTGAGGTTATCGCACGCTGGCTTCGAGATATCGAAGACATGGAGCTTGTGGCCCGCCTTGATCAGATTGCTGGCCATGTGACCGCCCATGTTGCCCAGACCGACAAAGCCGATGTTCTTGGAGCCACCCTGGGTGGACATGCCACGGATCAGGGTCTGGCTCCAGGCATTCAACACGGACTGTGACACAATGCGTAGCGACATGATAAAGATTGTCTGTGGAAGATTTTATAGTTATGTAAGAGTTTGCGCTATATCTGTGGCTGTAGTGCCCCCGCCTCCCTTTGCTTTGCAAGAACACACCCACCTGTATTAGGCTCGAGGCGCACAACAAGAAATAGCTGCTAAAAAAGTTCTACACGATCGGACCACTGCCAAAAGCACACTGAGCACACACTCGCACCAACCGGTCGACGTTGGCTGGTCACGTAATGCGGCTTCTTTCCAGTGTTCAGGCTTGTCAACGTTGCGGCAAATGCGGAGCATAATCGACTACTCAAATGGTTTTGGCGTGATGGCAACTCTGCTAGATCAGCTTACTCGCTCTCACTCTCTCGTTCTGCCGCTCTGCCGCTCTCCAACTCTGACTCTCAGCATTTCCAGCTTGTTAGCTTTGACTCTCTCACACTGGAAGTTTATTTTTATTTATTATTCTATTAGCGAAGCACACACGCGCTGCCGACTTATCTAGCGTCTACGCAGACATCGTCTGATGCTTGTGAGCTTGGCATAAAGTGGGCGTGTGTGTGTGTGTGTGTGTTTATATATTGCATATGTATAGACGCGAAAGCTGCGTAGTCAGCGCTGCTCAAACTGTGCGCAGCTTTTATGTCGCTTGGTAGCAGCTGATAGTATTTTTCCCCTTCCTCCAATTCCTCCAATTATAATGTTGTTATTTATACATTGCTGTTGTGATTTTGACTTATCTTGCTGCCCATTTCAACTAGTTCATTTTATCAATTGAACTTGAACCAATTCGCTTTGTTTATCTTTTGTGCGTTGCTCTCGCTATTATTCCATTTCATTCTGTTGTTTTTTCTCTGCTTTCGTCCAATTGCGGCAAATATCGTGCATAACTGTAAACGCACGCGAAATTTCCAAATCTATTTGTACGCCCCACTCACTTTCGTTGCCAATATGCGCCCTTCATGATTTGCCCAATTGTTGGTTGTTTGCAAAACTTAAGCAAAAATATAGTTATAAATAGAAATACGAAATTTCGTATATCATATTTCATATCTTCGTTGATAACTTTCCCACCGAATGGCGGGATCACTTAACTGTTGTCGATGTTGCTGTTGTTATTGTTGTTGTTGTTGTTTTGTCAGTCGTTTTGGCATGCATGAAATTGCAACTGGGTCTGCGTTTCGCAAATTTCGACCATTTTCTGTGCTGCTTATGCAACTTTAACGTCGCCGTCGCAGTCGCAGTTGACGTCGCTGCTGGCGTCGCCATGCTTTCGTTAGTGCAGAGAACCTGATTGCAGCGAGGAGTCTGCCACTGAACCAATCTGGCAATTACTTTGTCATCATTTTACTGATATCTGTGTCAGAGTGTCTGCAGCATAAGTGTGGGCAGTTTAGCGCGGCCTAAGTGCGTTTCGATTGAGGTGTGTTACCGGCTAGAGCAGACAGCAAAAAATCACATAACGAGGACATCTGCCCAACGTTTCAATAATAATAGAAATCACTTTACATAAGAGCTGAGCACTTGTCAAACAGTTGACAACAGCCACAACACCTTCTTATCTAACACATAAAGTGCAATTCAGCGTATGATTAACATGAACAACAACAGCAACATTAGCAACAACAACATTAAACAACGCCAAACAACAACATTCACATTAACATCGACATCAACAGCAAATGACCGAGTGAGAGCGCGTTTTTAAACAATTTACACCAAACAAACAGCAACAATTAAAAAAAATGTTTGCAACAGACAAGCAATGACTAGTTAATACTCTGTAAATTCGTAGACTAACGAAAAGCAATTCAATAATATAAAAAATTTCTTAAAATTTCTTAAGTAAAAGTATTTCACTTTCAAATCAATAATGAATTTATGTTGTTTGCAAGCAAATAAATTAAGTTATATTAGTATTGCAGAAAAAGGAATTTCATCATATCAAGATCTTTGCAGATTTGGAATAAATATAATATAAACATAAATAATAAAATATGTAAGCAAAGCTGTCTGTTATTTCATTATATATGCAGGAATTATATACTTAGAAAATATAAATATATACAAAGACCTCTGCCGATCTTCTATCTAACAGCCAATGCATTGCATCATTTTCAATTATCAGTTCCGCATGCCCCGCACAATTACAGGGTATATACATGTACATTTTACAAAAGCACCTCATTATAGCATAAAGAAACCCATGAGCATGAAGTGCGCCGCCATATGACCATAGCGTCGCAGCGCCTGTGCTCCACATTATAGATCGCATCGGATCGCAACGCATCGCGTATACGCCACGTTGTGCGCTGCTCATTAGGCGAGTCCGAGCGAGTGGCTTGCCATGCTTACTGTTATTGTAACTGTTGTTGTTGCTAATTTCCATGCAACACAAATGTCAAAACAGCTGCTTATGGAGCGGTGCAAACAAAATTTCACTCGCATAGCCAAAGGCAGCGCAACGCATAATGCACTTGAGATTGACAGCGACAAGGAGCTGCCCAGATTGAAGTACAAATTGAATTCATAAATGAGTTCAGCTATGATTAAAGCGCCGTCTCTGTGCATGCCAAGCCCACATTAAACACGAAAACGAGCACGAGCATTGCAGAGATGAGCAAATAGCAGTTTCTTGACCCGATCACGAATTTTTATCGCATCGATGTTAATGAATTTGCGTGACTTTTCACTACGCCTGCGCATGCCGCAATGCTGATCTATACAAATGCCGCATAACGAGCTGGAGCTGGAGCTATTGGCATAGATTGCAATGGAATGGACGGACAGACTAACGAACAGTGATTGTCATTTTGGTTAGCTGTATTTTCATTATTGTTTTTTTTTTTTTTTTTTTTTTTTTTGCAGATTTCGATTTCCGGCTGGCACGTAATTCGAAATTACATTTAAACTCTTTTTTTTTGGCAGTGAAATTTGTTTTAATGCTTCCCATCGGGTTTTAATTAGTCAAGACATTATTAGCTTTCGCTAAGCAAGTGGAGGGCCTGTTGAACAGTTCCCAGCTGGCTGGCAGTTCCATATCCACTTGATTCACACCTGTCCGCACAGCAATTAACATGAAGAGCACTCCAAAAAAAGAAATATATATATGTAGGTATATGGAAAAACTCAAAACGAAAAGAAAAATGAAACGAGAAACAAAAATGAATAATAGAAATAAATTGAAATGCAGTGCAGTCGCTGCACCAACTAGGGAAAGGAAAGTGAAAACACTGATATACAAACACATATATGATACACATATATATTATACATATAATTGTTGTTGTTGTTGCTGTTGCTGGGCCGCGTTCGATTTGTTTTCAATTTCATTTGGATAGTTCGAATGTTGAATGTTTCTAAGACGCCGCATGCATAATTATTTGTTTAACAAATTGCCGTTGCAAGGCCTCCGCTGTATGAAGTATATAGACATATCTGCCTCTCTCTCTCTCTCGCTCATTCTCGCTCTCTCCCTCTCTTTGTCGCTCTCATTTAGTGAAATTGAAAAATGGTTTTGAAAGCGCTTCAATTATTTTCTGCCAACAACATTCCATGCCACAGCAAATTTTTCGTTTTTTGTTGTTTTTTGTTTTTTTTTGCTTAAAGCAAATGTTTTGCCACAATTTTATTTGTTGCTGCTGCTGCTGCTGCTGCTCGACATATTACAAAATTTTAATTGCAGCCCGACTAGAGCAACAGCAAACAAACAAAAATGACCAGAAATGGGCGATTATGATAAATGGAATACCCTCCTAGAGATATGTACATATCGACTATTATACGATTATCAAATCTTGGCAAAGAATCGCTAAAGACTCTGACATCAATATCTCGTTAAGAATCGGCCACAGACATAGACTGCTAAATACCCTGGACATGGAACTTGGCAAACAATTTATGCAGACTATTTTGAAGTGATTTATTTGAGGGGCGAATCTGCATTTGGGGGTAAATTTAAGATTAAAATTAAATAATTAAAATTGTAATGAATAAAATGAAATAAATTCATAAAACAAGTAAAAATTCTTTACACTAAAAAAACAAAAATTAAAATCATTTTATGATTAGATGACAAATATTTAAAAGACATATTTTAAATATTTATTTTTGATGATATATATTTATTAAATATTTCCCCAGATTTTTACTTACACATAAAAAATTGAATAATAATAATAAAATTTAAAAAAATATATATATATATGTATAATTTTATTTTTATTTTTTCCTTATTTTATATTTTTTTTAGCTACCTAGCAATATATATTTATAGCTAACTATATTTCATAATTTCAACTAATTTCTCTTCACTATTTTACCCCCAATAGGCAACAGCTTGCGGCCCAAAACTATAGGAAATAAATGCTCCAAAAGAGCCCAGTCATAAAGCGCCTTTAAAAGGAATACACTTGGCGAAAAACTGGTAGCGAAGCCACAGCATGTGCCAAGCATGCCCCATATTAGAGTGCAACAACAACAACAACAACAACAACAACAACAGCGACAATCCAATGCTACTTGAATAAATGTTTAGCTAACCCAAATCCAAGCTATAAGGAAGGAAACCAAACTAAACCACAAACACATGTGTGTGTGTGTGCCTTGTGTGGTGTCTCTGGGGCGCACTTGTAATCCATTTTATGACCAGATCTCAGGCAGAGTTGACCACAGGCGGCAGCAGCAGGAAGTGTTTTTCAAAGAGTCCCATATACTCCATATATGGCAATCGCAAGGCATTTTGGCACCAAGCCAAAGTTAGATAGAGAGTTGAGGCTGGATGTCGACCAGGGGGGGGGTGTTGCAGGTGCACACACACTCAAAAAAACAGTAACAAAAAGGAAAATGAAATCACACACAAAAAGTTGTTTTAGTTTCGAGAAATGGCTGACGGCATTCGATGCGATGGCTCGATGCGTCGATGCGTCTCCTGGCCAAATCTGGTCTGTTGGCCAGTTGGGATGTTGCATAATAATTGGCCAGTCGACGCGTCGTCAGGCATGTCACTGTTGCATCAGCTGCCGCAGCACACCAATATTATTATGCGGCAAAAACACAAAATTCATTTCAAACTTAATACTCGGATCAAAATTCTATCACAAATTAAATGCGACACATAACTCAATTAGCTGTGGGAAAAGATTTTGCTGTTGCGGCTCAACTGGAGCATTTTGGCTCGCATTTTATGCAAATTTATTTGTTAAAACTTTTCCGCATACGTCTTGGGAAAATGCTGGGGAAAAATAGCAGTAAAATAACTGAGCTAAGCATAAAATATATAAACGAATACTGAAGGTCGCTATTGTTGTTGCTGCCGTTGTTGTTGTTGTTGTTGTCATTGTTGGCATTTGGGCGTGTGAGCGCCATTTGGCACGGCAATAAACACCTGTGAAAAGGTCAACAAATGCATCGCCAATTGACTTCAATTGCTGCTGCTGCCGTTGCTCGTTGAGCTATAAAAACGAAAGTGTTTCGTTCTGCTTCTAGACAATGGACTCAAAGCTGCAGAGCGGAAGTGCCGTTACGCCTCAATGCACGTCGCGTAGTTCAAGTCTATTATCAAACAGGTTGTAGTGCTTCAGTGGGGGGGAAGTCTATGACTAGTAGATACTCTGCAATCAGCCGAGATTTTTATATACAGAAAGAACTTCAACATAAGAGAGAGAGAGAGAGAGAGGGTGAGAGATATAGAGGGAGTCAGAGAGAGAGAGAGAGAGATAGAGAGATATAGAATTAGAGAGAAAGAAACATAGAGTCAGTGAGAGAGATACATAGATAGTTATAGAGTTTAACAGAGAACATTCTGAAAGAGACTAAGAGAGAGAGAGAGAGAGAGAGATAGAGAGAGATAGAGACAGAGAGAGGGAGAGAGAGAGAGAGAGAGTGACCCAGAGAGAGCTTGGAAAAGATGGGAATGCAGATATCTGAGAGTTCATCGTCCTCATCATCTCACCTCTGCCTATGTAACATAGACTGCCTGAAAACTAATAAACTCACATTTCGGCATTTGCAATGCTTTCAGCGTCTCAGAGAGAAGAAGCAAACCCCGTAAATGAAATACATGCATAACGCATTGCTTGCCACATGCCACATGCCGCAGGCCGCAAGCCGCAGCCCGTTGATGGTTTGCGTCTTTGACCAACACAAATTTTGACAAGTTGCAGAAACAGCTTCGAGTCGTTACCTAATGCACACACAATTTGCATAGACTGTAGCGTTAAACACATAAATATAACTCTATATAAGTGTGTGCATATGTATGTGTGCATATATGCTAATTAAGTCATTTTCCACGATCTATAAAAGTCGGGCCAAAACAATTGCAGCCGCTGTGATAGCGGAAATTCAGACAAAACTTTGCTCTGAGAATATTTTAATTGCTTTATTGAAAAATCTTCAGCGAACAGCAAGAGAAGTACAGAAACGGCCTAAGGCCAAAAGTTCTTGACAAGACAAAGCCACATTATAAGCGAAGGCTGTTAAGGGTGCTTAGAAGGTTTTACATTTTGGCAACAGAGTTTAATCGAACTTATATAGTGTGATGTGCATATAATTTCTGGCAATGTCTACGCAAATTTATTTATCATATTCTTTTTACAGACTCTATAACAAATTCCGTTGACTCTTGTTTCGATTGCATTAATATAGCGGAAATATTTTATTAGATTTATGTGGGTTTAGTTTATTAAATTTATTTATGCTGGGAATATTTTTTAAAGTTCTTATAAAGCTTTAGCTGGCAGCAAATAGTTTTTCCTTTTTTGACTAGTTTATTAATTTGCATTATCATAATTTATTAATATTTATTTTTATTGCAAACTATTTTTTTTTATCGTTATAAATTAGCGTAATTTATTTTCATTGTGGTGTATTTTATTTTATTATTGCAAGTTAAAATAACTTTTATTATTTATTTAATATTATTCTAATTTTAGAGAACTTATTTTAGTTGATCATTTCATTTACTAGATTTTTAAATTAATTTTTATATATTTTTTGTTAGCTACTTTTCAAGTTTTCTGCTAATTATACTTACTTTTTTTTTGCATAATTTCAAGATCAAGAAAGAGGCTTGAGTTATAAGCTAACGAAAGCTCTTTGATTAACATGACTTGACAAGAAATGCTGAATAGTTTTAAATAAAAGGAAAAACAACCTCAAACCCAGATTCAGTTTCAGCTTCTTCAAGATCACTTTAATTGCAATTTAATTTTAAGCCAATTCTAATACAATGAAATAACTTTAAATGAAACCAAATTCAAAGCCAACAAGGGCTGCTGCTCGCACAGCACGAACCAAGTACAGAGAGTATAGCAAACAAACAAGAAACCTAATTAAATACAATGGAATTTATGTAACACAGAATTGACTCGCGAGACGACCTTGAGTAGCACATGCCGCCAGCAGCGAAATCCCATTAAAGCTTGATATACGGATCTAAGACGTGGCAATGAGTCAGTATAGCAAGTATATAGAGAAGTATATATTGCCATTATAGCGGCCAATGCTGGCTGGGTCTCAGACCATGATTCATTTCGAGCCAAATGCAATAATCGATTTAGCCGAACGCTGGGCGACAATTGCAAAATTCCGCTAAAAAAAACGCTGCTCAGAGTTACAGAAGTTAGTCTCGCCAACTAAGTTAAGGTGACATTTATAGCTTTGAACTAATTTTCCGGTCGACAACAACAGCAACGAATTCCTGTGGCAGAAGAACACTTGAAGAGCGAGCAAGTTTGTTGCCTAAGTCTTTTGTGCGCTACTACAAGTATGGGGTGTATGGGTGTGTATGTGTGTGTGCGTGCTGGTACAGTTTTTGTGGCCTGGCTAAAAGCTGCAGCTAAAAGCCGCTTTAAGCGTCGCGTCGCGTCGCGTCTCTGCCGCTGCCGACGGCGCAGTCAACGTCGGCGCCACTGGCTGACTGACTGAAAAGCAAACCACAAACCACTCTTACTTACTTTTGGCCACAGACGCTTTTCATTTCTTCAGTCTGTTAACGGCACGCCAGCGATGCAGACGCGTTAGCTCCGGCTAAGAGAAACAAACCAACTACGACAGCCAAGCCAGGCCAACAAGCGCTCACTGTTAACTGTAAATTGTAAAACTAACTGTATTAACTAGTGCACAGTGGTACCAGAGCGGATTGAAAGTGCGTGCGCTTCCTGAACGAGTTGTTTAAGTGTTGTTGCTGCTGCTACTGCATTTTGTTGTGCCATCCAAGTGGGAGATATTTTTTATAGTAAAAATAGCAGCAAGTGAAATTTGTAAACGCGTTCATTGCACTGCAAGCCACGCCCAACTTTGGCCCCAAATACGCGAGTGGCGCCTGATAATTCGGCAAATTAAAATCAAATTTCAAGCATTAACAGAGATAGAAAGAGAGAAAGAGAGAGAGAGGAAGATATATCTAAGCAATAGTGCTGCCCACTTGCAGCAGCTGAAGCTATAAAGGTAAGAGTAGCACCTGCCAAAAAAGGCAAATAGAAATTTATCAGCCAACACACACACACACACACACACACACACACACACATCGAGCGCAATTTGCTGTTTATTTTCATGCTCTAATTATTTGGAAATTTGATTTTTGTTTTCATCTTCATCAAGTGGCATGCAATTTGAGCGAGATAGAAAGATAGAGATAGCAATAGCAATAGAGCTAGCGCCAGAGACGTCTGTCAATAATGTTGAAGCGATTTATTGTGCAGCTCAGCGGATGCTACTCTGCAGTCGACCCATTGACACAAAGAGCCATCTAGATAAAGATCTTAACAAGACCAACTCAACCCAATTTTCACTTAAGTGAAATTTTCGGCTAACAAGAAAAAAAAAACAAAACCTGGTTTATCTATTTACATAGACAGCTAGACAGTTGAGCAGACCAGGGCAAAGCGCATTTGTTGTCGTTGTTGTTGTTGCTGCTTCTGTTTATGACAAATGTTGGCAACGCGCTTTTCGCTTTCAATGGGCCATCATCAACATGGGCAACAATCCATCAAGCCAGTGTCTCTCTCTGTGTGTGTCTCTGTGTGTGTGTGTGTGTGTGTGGCACATGACCATAACGAAACTAATGTGCCGCATTTTGTTGTCAATTTGGCAAAAATCAAAACATGAAAGCGAAACTTGCCTCACACACATTTATATGGAATTTATTTATATATATTTACAATATATATGTATATATAGATATATATTGTTTATCATTTCTGTTTTTCTTTTGTTCGTCTGCGAAATTAAATACTTTCTAATTACAATAAACGCAGGCAATGTCCGTACAACGTTTTTTTTTTTTTTCTTAGCCTTTGGCTGTGGCTAAAATCACGTAGCCGACGCATTGGCCAGCAAAGTCGCGAAAGTGTCAAGAAAACAAAAACAAAAGCAAAAACCAAACGCAACTCACTTTTTCTTTATTGTCATAATATATATATATGTGTCTGCGCTTCATGTTTATTTATTTGGCTCTTAACCATATTTATTGACAGTCGAAAATAAAAAACTGAAAAGTAAAAGAAAAAAAAAAACATAAATGAAACACACATGTGGTATGCCGCTTAAACCCTTCGTGCCCCTCCACGCCCAGCCGGCTGCACGTCGCGTGCCACAATTGTTTTGTTGTGCGAACGAAAGTGAAACGTGCAAGTACTTACACATACACACACACACACACATACATATTTTCGGATTGCCTAAATGGCCAGAAGCTATGCCGTTGCACGTGCCAACCGCCCTGTGCGGTCTCAGCCAGAAACTTCGACAGTCGCCACAAACGGCGGCAATTTGTGGGCCAATTTATTTGAATTGCTTTTAGCTATTTTTTTTTTTTTTTCTTCAGCCTTGTTTATTGAGGCGCATTTTAGTGAGCTCTCAGCAGGTATTACAATACAGGAAAAAAAAACTGACTTTGTCTTAACCAACGGAAGCTATAAAAACTCGTCTTTTCTTTGTTTTATGTGATTTGAAGCATAATAAAGAAAGGTTTTCCATTGGCCATTAGAATTGGCATTTTTAGTGATATTAAATGAATGCTGCAAATCTCTCTTAAGAGATTCATATCTTATGCATATAAATAGCTATTCATATTTTATATAATTTATATAACTAGAAGTCTTGTTGTTGCTTTATGCAAATTGTTTGTGTTTGCTGGAGTAAAACAGAAATGTTTGCGGAAGGAAAGTTGGGCATTTTGATCAGCAACACAGATCTTACAGCTAGAGAAGACTTAAACAGCAAAAAGCTTAAAACTGAATACATATGTCTTTCATATAAAAATCATATATATTTCATTTGATAATGCTATCCCAATTTATAAAACTATAACAAACCAAATTAATGTTAAAATTTTAGGTATTTTAAATTTTAAATATAATAAAAATATTTTATTCTCTATCTATCGCTAGATCTATAGATTTGAGTTTACTATGAATTTCTGAACAATTTTTAAATAAAATAGAATTTCTATAAATTTCTGGAGATTTCTTTTATATATGAATAAATATTTATTATTAGGTGCCATTAAATTTATCTGAAATAATATTAAAAAAAAAAAATTCTATTATAAAAAATATATATTTTTTAGTTAACTATGCAGTTATATATTTTCATATATTTCCTCTCTAATTACGAAAAACATAATAAATATATATTTTAAAATATTTCGCAACCTTGAAGGCTCCCATAACTGCAATCATTATTAGCAGCTGCTCCCACTCTTTAGCATTAAGTTGCCAAAACATTTCGTTAATTGTTATTATAATTACTATGTTGCGCATCTATAACAAGGCTAAGACTGACCATTTGGTGTTTGTTTCAATGACTTCTACCTGGCTTTGCTCACTTCTTTGACAAGCCCAACTAACAAGCTTAGCTATTTATTTGATTTGATTTTTAGCTTTTTTTTTTTTTTGTACATTACCCAACATAGATTAACGTCAACTTAAGACAAACCCTATCCTTCACTCTCTCCTGCTGCTGATTAGTCTCAACTCATCTTTAACAACATTTTCAACAAACACCAAAAGCAATTTCAGCTTCTGCTGAATTTCACATAAACACAAAAGACTTAAGACACAAACTTGTTAGGCAAACAGCCCAAAGCAGAAAATTCAAATTGAAAAATCAACTAAAGAGCTGCGTAAATACAACGACGACTACGATTATTTGTGGTATATGCTAAGAAAATACCGCACAGATCAAAAGACCAAATAAAAGGCTAAAGCAAATATTGTTGTTGTTGTTGTTGTTGTTGTCGCATAAATCGTGAGCTGCGGCTGCGGCTGCTGTTGCTGTTGCAGTTGCAAGTTGCAGCTGCCCCCTGGGTGCATGTGCCAGATCAACGCTTCGACAGTTGATTAGTCAGCCGTGTCAAGCAAGGCGTACAATTTCGTTTCTAGACCAGAGTCTAGAAAAGACAGACAGAGAGAGAGAGATAGAGAAAAACAAGTTAAGGCTAGCCAAAGCTATTTGTTAGCCAGTTTCAGCTGCTGTTAGACATTGATATACATACGTATGTGTGTTTCTATATATATTTGTCATTCGTTGCAATATTTTCTCACAGTCCGAGCAACGTGTCGGTATCTACTCCATATATCGTGCCGCTGAATTGATTGCCAATGTGCATCTATAAAGCAGCATCTATGTATCTAAATGCACTCGTTTATGTAAATTTCAAGCAGCTTATTGCACAAGCTCACTGTGAGAATGTACATATATATACACTAAAGATACATATATATGTATGTGTGTACAGAGTCAACTTTTGCTTTCTTTCGGCTGCCTGCTTCAGTTGACTCAGGGGCCACACTTGGCTGACGCTGTGGCTTTTGTTTTGTCAACTCGTAGTTATTGTGTCTATACTTAGTTAGTTAACTTTTGCAATTGTCACATTGTTTTAGCTCTATAATTAACGTGTTGCGCATCCTTATGCAATGTGCTGCGAAATCAATCAGGTCAGCCGATAAAAGCCAAAAAACAATTTTAACTGTGCCTTTGATTCATTAAGCCTCGGGCATCCGCTTTGACGCTCTTGCGCAATATAAATCATATGTATATAAACGATATATTTATATATATGTATGTGTATGTGTAATTTGTCGATACTTTGGCTTGACCAACAAAATATTTGTTAAGCGTTAAGGCCAAATCAAACGTGATTAAGGCTTGGGCCATTTCCAATTCTTGCTCAATTGAGCATGTCCGGCTGTTCGGCTACTGTGCGACGCTGGGTGCTCACTGTACAGTGGTCACATACTTGCACGCACTTTCACGCGCAAAACACTTTCGCTTTCAAATGCAAAACTCTGAGCATGACTCAGCATTTACAATTTAATCTTAATGAATGTTAATGAATAAAAAAGAAATTTTCTTGAGTTCTTCTATTGCACAGAAAATAAAAGTTGTTTCATAAAGTGAATATAAAATGAAGAGTAATTTTTAATAATAATCTTTCTTTTTTTTATAAGAATTGGTTTACTTATTGAAAATAATAGAGATAGATTTTCTAACTAGATTTCTTAGAACTAAATTAATAGATAATAATTATAAATTATAATGATATTTCTCAATCAGCACAGCTCAGAAAATTCTGCAAAATATTTTAAATACCAGCAGAATTTATAAATAAACATGAATTGCGCAAGAGAATAAATGTCAAACTCGTTCTGAAAAGCTGAGATTTGTGTAAGTTTCCAAAGAGTTTTAAGCATAATAATTAGATCAGCCGGTGCTTTAGCTATAGTTAGTATATTGTACTAATATTATCTATGCAATTACTGAAGAATCAGAAAAGACTTTTGCATAGATCTGCTAAGTACTGAACACAAATATACATATATGTGAAACATAAAGCAATTCTTTTTTAGCCAATCAAGATCAAAAGATCTAACCGATTATCAAGTGAATGCTTGAAAGTGTAGCTTCCTTCTCTTGACAACTTAATTGCAAGTGCTTTAAGTATTTCAGTTGATGATGACATAAACCAAAGTGAAAATGAAAATTATTTAACCGGAATGCGGATATGTACTCTTTGCACTCTTGCAGAGCTCAGACTATTATAGTCCCTCTGTCCGCTGCATGTACTGAAGACACTTAAATATGCAGAGCATATTGAGTGGGCAAGCCGCTCATTAAAATCCGATAAAGATCGGATACGAATTGGTTGCCTCATAAATAAACTAATAATTAAAAAAACAATATTAAAATAAAATGTAATAATGCGCTTTGCATTCCAACACATACATACATAATATCTGAAGAGGAAGAGCGCAACACTTTCTAAATCGCTTACCTAACGAGGGTTGTCATAAATTCTTGAGATTGCGCAAGCCCTTGCTTAACGAGGCGGCATATTTGAATCCATTTGATTTCTGGGCAGGTGCCTGGCCTCGGCTCATTTGGAAAGCAAACAAAAATGAAAGTTTTCTTCTACTTTTCAGTTGAATGTTGTTGTTGTTGTTTTAAGCCCGCAGGTGGCGTGAAATTTACATTTCGTTTAATAATTTGAAGCATTTCACGTTTCGCCCCTTCATGTGCGTCGCGGCATAAAATTTGAGGAATTAGTCTGATGACGCCCAGCAAACCAGAAACCATCAAACCAGATATCGAAATTAAATTTGCTTTTTTTTTTAGGCGCCCAAAATTGGGACTGTCTGCCGGTGGCGAGAAAAAACAAAAAAAAAAAAGATTTTGTTTAATGCATTTGAATTTTCCGGCAGCCAAAAACAAGCTTCAAAGCCGCAGCTTTGGGGCACTGGCCAGGCAATTTCTGTTGTTGTTGTTGTTGTTGCTGTTTGGTCTTTTGAGCGTCAGTCAAAGCCATAAAATGCATTTCATTGTCGCTTTCGTTTTCATTGGAGTTCAATGTCCCCAGGCACGCGGCGCATAAATTTTGCATTGTCGTTGAACGCCTTTGGCCCCAAAACGATGGAATGACGTTTGCGGCGAGGGGCGCTTCATATTTTAGCCATAAATTTGCCTGCACCCAGCACAGGCAATGACAGCCGCGGCTCCATAATTGGCCAGAGATTGCAAATTTCTGTTGAGTCTCTTTGAACTGTGTAATCTGTGTGAGCCCCAAATGTGTAACGGCAAATCTACAGATCTATGTTGTAAGGTTATATTATATGCTTTTCGTAACGCATTCATTCAATTATCTATATGTTTCTCTATAATATATGAGACAGTTAGACAATTAGCTATACGTGTCTCTCATTTAGTTAGTCACACGTGCAGCTCGCAGCTGCCACTTAATGTGCAACAGCCGCAGCAGCAGCAGCAGCAGTCGGAGATTGTTGTGCAAAGCCCTCATTAATCCAGCTCTTTGATTTATGATACACTTTTGCAATTGGGTATTATAGTTTTAGCATGAATATGTTTATTAATATATGTTATTTGACATGCTGAAAAAATCATAGTTATTTGCAAAAAAAAGAGTTTTGGAACTGTTGTTACTTTAACTGTAATGATTTCATTATAATGTGCCTATATATATATACAGGAGTGAATTATCCATAGGTTCAATAAATTCTCATTGAGTGTGCTAGAAAATTGTAAGAGCGGACCTGCTAGAGCACTCTCAAGCTCATCATGCTGTCTATGATCAGAGAATTATAATTATATAAAAGAAACATATACATATAAACATTTTTAAATGTTTTAAAATATAATAAATTTATTCACATTTATATATACAAACGACGCTAAAGTTTCTGCACATTTAAATTGACATCGTTATGGCTTCAAATATAAACAGTTTTTGTTTTATAAATAGCTGAAGCAACAGAGAGTTTAAATATGAATATGTCTAGTTAACGTGAAATTTGCATATTAAATATGCATACACATTGTAAATATGCGAATATGATATGAACATATGATCGCTATATTATATAAAAATACATTTCTAAACAGTTTTCCAGCTCTTACATATATGTACGTATGTAAGGCTAGAAGGCAGTATAATCAAAACAAGATAAGCTACATAGCTTAGACCATAAAATATATAAAACTAAAGAAAACAAAGTTGACCCAAAGTTATATGCATATTCAAATGGTAAACCTGACTAACTTTGTGCCAAACATTTAATCAATATGTTTTTAAGGAATTCTCTATTATGTTATTATTTTCATACGACACTGCCAAGGCTTTCATTCAAGACTATGCAAGAAAACATGCATTCCGATCGTTGTTGCTGAGTTGCTGAAATGGCAAGTTCACTTTTACAACTTAACCCCACAGAGGAAAGCAGATGCAGCAGAGATAAAACATGTTTTTGCCGCTGATTTGCAAAACTTGTTCTTTTATTTGTTGTTAATTGAAAAAGCTTGAGCTCTGTTGTCATTATGCAAAGTAAATTTCTTTTGATAGACAACTGCTTACAAAATCATATAAAAGGTAAAGCTATACTAGAGTAGAGGCAAGCAGTTATAGAATTAAGAACCTTAGAGGAAGTGAAGTTAAAGTTAAATACTTTCTATAAAAAAATAAAAAATAAAAAATAAAATAAAATAATAATAATAATATTTGTTATATAAAAAGTATGAAAGCTCAAGTCGAGTCCGCTCGACTAGCAAATCCCCTGAACAAATTATTGAAGCAGCAGAGAGCGTTACCATTGGCCACTTGAAGAGTAAAAGTAAAAGCAAGCAGAGAACAAGTGCAGAAGATCATTAAAGTTGTCTATGTGTATGCAGCAGTGCTCATTTGGTATTTTTATTTAAGTGAAACGAAGCTAGAATGCTCACAGCAGCAGAGAGCGTTCCCATTGCTCACTTGCAGGTCAACTGCAACGAGCTCTACTTGCCGTCGGGCTCAACATTCCAGAGAGACAGTGCTTGAGTAAAAGTGACCGTATATAAAGGGCAGCAGCTGCAGCATTTCTTCAGTCGTCCAAGCCTGGTGGGCAAGTGAAGTACAGTGTGTGATCGATCAGCTAAGCATTAAAGACGTAGAGGAACTACGTAGAGGAATTACGTAGATGAATTACGTAGAGGAACTACGTAGTGGAATTACGTAGAGGAAATACTTAGAAAAGAGAGGAAATACTTAGCGGAAATACTTGAATGAAATACTTAGAGAAAATGCTTAATAATAGTAATACTAAATAAATAAGAATTATTTCAATATAAATCTCCTCTATCTATATATATGTACATACATAAGAGTAACTATGTTTCGCCTTTCTTCATTCCTTGCATACTTTTGCTAGCTTGACAATATTTTGTTCGCTTGGTAATTGGCTGCGCAGCATTTCAATTAGTTTGTTGGCCGTCAATTTTGGCAATTGGAAATTGGCAACTGTTGACTCATAAATTGTGAGCCAAATCACTGCCTCGAGTAACAACTAACAACTAACAACTGACAGCTGATTCAACAAACATTTTTTTTTGCAGTTTGAATCTATTATTTTTGAGGCTCCATTGCCAAACGTGCAGCCTCCGAGGCGCAATGCGTTCGATGTGCTCTGATAATTGTGTACGCTGCACTTTGTGGGCTTTTTTTTTTTTAGTTTGTAGTTTATAGTTGTGAGCACATAAGTATCTTTATCTTGAGCTGCAGGCGTTGCTACAAGCATCCAACAACCCACACCCAAGTCGCGTCACATTTGGCGTTGAACTCAACAAAGCGTGGCCAGCAACGAGGCGTTGATTTTGCCAGCCAAATGCAATTAAAGTCTTAGCTCGCATTTGAGATTTTTGTATATTTTGTATCTGTGGCTCAGTTATTCGCATCTGTGTGCACATTGTGCTGGGGCTGCATTGCAACATGACAGCGACACAGTGAGACCGCTGTTAACTACTTATTGTACATTAAGCGCTCAGGTCTGTCATTATGTACAAATATTTATTCCACTTCTGCCCAAAGATACTCTAAGAAGGTCTCAGGTGTTGAAGTACTAGCAAGTAATTGAAATACAGAATGAAGGTATTTAGTTTATAGCTTAGAGTGTGGCTTAAGGAAATAATAATCATTTTTGTATTAATTAAATATATTATATGGGAAATACATATTTAAAAAATTAAATAAATAAATAAAAACATTTTTTAAAATAAATAAACATATTTAAAAAAAAATAAAATTAAAAAAAAAATTAAAAAATAAATTTAATTACAAATATTTATTAGTTTTTTAAATATAATTTTTACCTTTCATATAAATTTAAATACTCTAAAAAAATATTATATACATATTTAAATGTAATATAAATTCAAATAAATTAGATTATAAATTACAAATAAATTTATATTCAACTTCTAGAAAAATATTTTAAAATAATATTATAATTTTATGAATTATGAACTAAAAAGAAAATCAACAGAGTTTTCCACAGCATTTCTGTACATAAACAATTCTTGACAGCAGCAGCAATATATTATTTAGGCAATTTAATGCCAGAAAACAGACGATTGCTACATCCATATAAGATCTCGAAATCACATTCTGCCTAGAGTATTCATTTGCTTTATAGCAGCTGCAATGTTTGGGGCCTCATTATATTTTGTAATATCTTCAACACCTTTTTCAACATTATTTGCATATTTCTCTTTGCAGTTTCACAAAAATCCCATTAAGAAACAAAACGAAACTCATTTGGCCACTTGAATTTGCATTGTTGCTCTTTTGCTGCCGCTGTTTATGGTGAGTGCGGTTACTTTTTTATTCACTTTATAATTAGATTTTGTTATTTTGGGCGCGGCTCGGCGTGGGCGTGCCGACGACACTAAGACCCACACCCAGCTAATCATAGCGGCGGCCCGTCGATGAGGCAATGTCAATGCCAGAGCAATTGTTGCAATTACGCACAAATTGAAAGCCGATTGAGCATAGGTATTGAGGCTGGAACAGATTGTAAGCGGCTTAAGTATCTACACATAGATCTATGTAGTCTTTGCCATATACATATGTATGTTGTTTGGTTTTTCGGTTAACAGTTCCGGCTGGGTTGGCTGCCCAACCGCAGCCTCGGGCCTTAAGCTGACCAGCTGCAATTAATTCAAGGCTAACAAAAGCCACATGCTCGTTAAAGAGACGCCCACACAATGTTGTTCAACTTTCTTAGTGATTACCAGATGAAAGGGAATTTCACTTGCAACGTACCGAAAGACAATAACTAAGTTACAACAGATGCCCAACTGAGGGCATTGTTACATTTCACTTTCATTGCACAGCAATGGAAAGATACGGAAATATAGATACACAGATAGAAAGAGACAGAGGTGGAAAGCAACATATATATGTACATATACAGATACAGAGAGACACATTCTATAAATTTCTATAAAGATACGGGTACAAAGATATAGATGAATGAATGCTTATATAAAGATACAGATACAAGTAGACATACAAGCATGAAGATTTAAAGATATAAATACAGAGATATAGATACAGGCATATAAAGATACAAAGGCATTAATAGATACATATATACAGATCCAATGATGCATACATGCATATAAACTTACTCAGATATAAATACAAAAATATGCTACACATAAACTTACTCAGATACAAATACAAAGATCCAAGGATAGGTATTTATGTACATGTACTACATATAAGGTTACTCAGACACAAATACACACATATATAGATCAATACAGAATCCAAGATGTAAACACATAAAACACAAATACTCATATAAAGATGCTATGATATAATAATGAAACAGAGGCAGATACAAAGAAACATGTGGACTGATTCATATACCAAGGCTCATATAGTATGTAGGCAGATTCACATGCAAACTTATACAGCTACAGATACAAAGACACAAAGATAGTATATAAATATAGAGATTTACATAGCTATAACATTGCATACACTAAGTGCATATGGACAATCATTTCAAGTGCAGGCCAATGTCTCTGGCAGACCTGAAGTCAGTCGGGCGTGACAACGGGTTTGGCTAGGTACGGCCCCTAGGTAGGGGGACTACATATATATGTACCTCCCCCCCTTTACAGTCAGCTATTCAAAGTGACCGCAAGTGTGTTTAATTTCTATAATTTACTAGCTCTTTCGCTCTCTGGCTCTCGCTCCCTCTCTCTCGCTCTGTCTCTCTCCAGCGTTAGTTGAACTTTCTTCTTTCACTGTGCCACCTGTAGACCTCCACGAATGGGTCTAGCTGGCTCCTGCTCTGGGTTTGAGTTCCGTTTTGGCGGCTGTTACGATATTTCGCATTTATTTTTTATGGTTTTTTTGTTATTTTTGCAACTTTTGCTTTCGTTTAACCCATTTAATGCGGGTCTGGTCCGGTGTGTTTGTCGGTTGTCTGGTCTGGTCGGGTCGGCACTGGCATCCGTTATAAGCATGTGCATTTTTCATTGCAACGGTAACAATACCAACACACATACACGCCTTTAATGCAGTGGAAAAGTGAAAACGAAAGTGATCAGAGCTGCAGTTATCCAGTTAGCTGATCAGTTGCTCGCATGCTGAACCATCCAGCCAGCTCCAACTTCAACTCCGGTCAGTTGACTTTCGTTTTGGAATCTCCACTTTCTGCATGTGTGTGTGTGTGTGTGTGCACCTTGATAATGATGATGCAATTAAAGGCCAGGCCAGCCCAGCCGCAACGAATTAACATATTATCCATATGCAAAATCAGTCAGCAATAAGGAAATCATTCGACAGTTGAACGATCACCGATCACCGATCACCGATCACTGATCAGCGATCATTGTGCACATTGATCACAGCATTGTTCATGATGACAAATTATAGACACTGTTTATACTAAATGCAATTTCTCGCAATGACCAAACTGTAGCAACTGCTACAATTATGGCAATTGGTTGGCATTTATGGACCGTTAGGCCGACGACAGAGCTGTCGACTTGCTTTGGCCAAGTCCAAGAGCCGGCTGCAGCCGGCAATTATCAATGGCAGTTGTGGCTGCACCAGTCGCGGTTGTGGCTATGGCAACCTTTCACCTGTCCCGGCCTATGAAACAGGTTTCACCTTCCCTCAAATGCAAATCAATAGAATTGCCAATCGCCCACTGACCTTGCTTTGTGCTCGCTGCTCTCTGCACGTGTCGTGACGGTGTTCTTCTAGAGCTACGCTGCAGTCTATTATTACTATTGTGTAAGAAGTTTGCTGCTGTAGCAGTAGTTGATTTAATGAAACAGAAGGTGAAATACTCTCAGTAAATCTCTAGAGACAAATGCTTTACTGAGTGTATTTCCTATAACTTGAATGAGGATTAAGGGAAGAAATGAAAAGAGAGTCTCATTCGTAAAGCAGCTGAGAGTCCTTAAGTAGACTATCTACAGACATTATATACTTGCCTTTATCCCTAGATTTACTTAGCTTTTAAGACCTCTATAGACCCATACTAGCCAAGACACTCTGACTTTATTTATTTTCCACATTACACAAATTTCCCTGCAACTTTCTCAATGCAACTTTTCCTATCTTCTCTTCATTTCCAGGCAGTTTGACTATGAAACGACGCATGCAACTCATTGCCGTTTGGCTGTGCCTTTTGGCCTCAGCTAGCTACGCACAGACGCAGAAGGAGTCCTCGGGCAAATGGTCGCGACAACTGGAATCTGTGGGCACTGCTGACACTGGCGATGCGCTGGACTGGGTTCCACTGGCACAGCCGCTGGATGAAAGCGGCAAAGATCGCTCGGGCAATGGTCGTGTGCTCACCTACTCGCAATCCTTTCCGCCCAGCGGGCGTTTCGGCGAACTGAGCAAGCCATTCGATTATCCGTATCAGTTTCAACGTTTTCCCAATGCAGCACCACTGCGACACCAGGGACCACCACCGCCACTGAAGAGCAGCGCCTCCCAGGAGCCCACCTCGCAGTCGTTCTTCAAGTTCGAGATGCCCTTCCACAACGAGGCCAATCAGCCAAATGCACCGCCCACGCTGCAGACGGGCTATCAGATACAGCATTCCTTTGGCGGCAGCGCACTGCCCGCTCCCTCCTCGCTGTTCAGTCCGCCCTCGCTGTTTGGTCAGCAGCCGCAGCCGTATTCCGACTTCCAGAAACCACTCGCCCAGGCGCTGAGCAAGCCACTGCATCAGCAGAACTTCATACAGGACAATTTCCCACTGAAGTCCCATGCCAAGCCCATACCCACTCAGGCCTCCCTCCAGAGCGTAACGCCACAGGTTTTCCCCGTTGATCCCGAGCCGGAAAATGTATTTGGCTTGAACAAGCCAGCTGCTCCCTCCTCTGCTGCCAACGCCAACAGTCAGCAGCAGCAGCAGCAGCAGGAGGTCCAACTGCTCTATGTGCCCTACGATACGCTCTACAATCAGCAGCGACAGAATCCCAACTCCGCAGGACTCGGCGCGAGCAGTAACTTCGAGGTGAACAAGTTCAATGTGAACGCCGGCCTGCCCGCAGTCAATCCCTATCAGATCAATCAGTTCTACACACAGGATCCGAGTGTGGGCAGCGATTTCTTTAGCTCCGGCACCACGACCCGTCCAAGCACCACCACAACTCAGCCGCAGCACATCTTCCAGAGCTTTGCCCAGCCGCAAGCCCAGGTGCAATCGCAGCCACAGTTCACGACAGCCAAGCCGAAGCCGAAGGCACATCAGCCCCCGTTGGCCATGTTCCTGCTGCGTCCCAATGCACGACCCACTCAGTCGGATGTGGTTGCGGCGCTGCGCAATGCACGCACTATTTCCGTCATAGATGCGCCCACCAAGCAGACGCCGGAGATATTCGTCGGACCCGCCGGCATGCCAATACCCGATGGCTATGTCAAGTTCGATCTCCCGTATCTGTCGCAGTTGGCGCACAGCCGCGATCTGCAGGACGTCTCCTTCTTTGTGGCACCGCTCAGTTATCGCACGCCCAATGGCTTCAATAAGATACTGCTGCCCGAGCCGCATGTGGGCTCCATTGTGATCAATCGCGCCAAGGATACGACTGCCATACAGGAGCTCGTCCAGCCTCAGCCCGTGCGCCCGCAGCGCCCGACCAGCACACGCAATCCCTTCGAGAGCACCACGCAACCACAACGCGGCATAGCCAGTCCAGCGCCGACGCGTGGCAACAAGTTCAGCTACTATTACGTGCAGGACGGCAACCAGCAGCAGCAGCAGGAGGTCAACACGCCTAAACCGGCCAAGCAGGAGCGGCACAAGAAGAAGCGACCCCAGCATGTGGCCGTGGAGCAGCCCGTTTATCGTGCGCCCGCCAAGACACCAAATCCCTTCGATACACTGAATCAAATTGGAGGCGACGACTTCTTCAATACGCTCAGCACCAAGCCCAGCAGCACCTCGACAACTATCTCCACTTCCACTTCTACCTCAACCACCAGCTCAACTACCTCCACCACGGCTACACCACAAACGCTCTTCACGTACAGCTCGAGGCCGCAGGTTGAGTTCCCCAGCTCGAATGGACAGCTATATCCACAATTCGATCCCTCAGCACAGCTGCAGCCGGTGGTGCAAGAGCAGCTGCCACGACTCACCACCCGGCCGCCCACTGCAACCACAGCCGAGGAGGAGCTGCGCATGAAGCAATACTTCCGTCAACAAGATGCCTTCCGTCAGCGTCCACAAACCACCAATCCACCCTTCGAGCAGTCGGTGCAGTACGCCCCATCCTCCCAAGACTACGAGGCGCCGCAGTCCTCAACGACGCAGAGAACCAAGCAGCGCGTTAATATCTATACGCCAGTGACGACCTCGGACGTGGGCTATAATGTGGACCCACAGGCTCAGCCCCCGTTGAATCATCGTCCCAGCTACAATCAGAACGAGGTGAATGTGGAGTACGAGCCGAATCCGTATCATGTGCCGTCCGAGCTGCCACCACTGACACCGGACATACCCGGCTTGGTCAACAATCTGCAGGAGAAAGATAGGCTGCCCGCAAGCACCACACCCCTCAGCGAACCCGAGCCAGAGACCCGGCCCACACGTCGCCCTCTGCTGCGTACGCGCAAGCCGGCCGTCTCGAAGGTAGTGACCACCTCGTCGGTGTCCTACTCCGAGTCGGAGAGCAATGTCAAGGTGCCGACGCATCGCATCAGACGTCCCTACGGCAGTCGAGGCACGGCAGCGGACAATGCTGGTGAGGAGCAGTCCAGCACCCAGACCAGCACACGTCGTCCGGCCACATCGCGTAATCCCTTGCTGCGCAATCCCAATCGCATACGCTATCAGCCCACCACAGAGGAGCGCCAGACACTCAAGACCAAGAAGAAGCACTACAAGGGCTCAAAGAACGGCAAGCCAAGCGAGGACCAAGACTTGGACTATCAGCGCGATGTGCTCAAGCAGAACTATCCCGTATTCAAGGCACCGTCACGTCGCCCCACCAGTCCCACGGCCATACCCAGCTCCTATGATGTGGGCAACACCGAAGGCCCCGCCTCGGAGACCCAGCAGGTGTTCACGGTAACGCCCAGCAACAGCATTGACCAAGACGAGCAGAGTGTCTATGTGCCCAGCCTGCTGGAGCCCATGCAGATTGCCCAGCACTATAATGAGTTCTCCAAGGATAACTATGGACCCGGCTATTTCCCCAACCAGGAAGATCTGAATCCCACCGAGGCCATTGTGCGCAACGAAGTGAGTCCCATCTACACAACTCTGGCCACTACCACACCTTCTACTACCACAACAACAACAACCACAACAAGAACAACAACCGAGGCACCTGTGACGACAACAACACGTCGCTCGCCCTTCATACGTCGCAATTATCCGCGAGTGAGAACTACAACAACAACTGAAACCCCGGTGACCACCACCACCCCAACGACCGAGGAGCGTCCATCCGTAAGTTCTTGAGAATGTTTTGTGATAAATCTATCCTAACATCGTTTATCTCTAGCTGCGCTCTCGCTTGCCGCCGCGTCGTGTGGTCAAGGTGCGCCAACGTCAGCGTCGTCCCACGCATCCTGCCTCCTCGTCGACAGCTGCGCCGGAAGAGGAAGCGGAGCCCGTTACCCAGCGCCAGAATCTGCGCAAGCTGAGCCGCTACAATCAGGAACAGAACGAGCAGAAGCTGGTAAGTGAATGGCTTATGCTTTGGTTATATATCCCCTAACGCATCTACCACAAACTGCAGCAGACAACAACACACACGCCACGTCGTCGTTACAAGCAACCCTTCCAGCTGGAGGGTCAGGAATCGCAATGGTCACCCGCCTCGGAAACGGGCAACAGCAACACCAACAGCAACAGCAACAGCTTCAAGCCGCTCAATCCCAAATACGGCAGCAAGAGCGAGACGCACAACTTTGACAATGAGCCGGAGATTGTGACGGCGGGACCCACAGATCAACCGGAAACCTACGAATTCAACGTAGCTGCCAATCTTGGTGGATCTGGTGGTGCACAGCGCACCACACCGACGCTCAAGGAACCTAATCTCAAGTAAGCTCTGGATGTGCTAGAGAAGATGATAGAAATCCTTACCCCTCTCTCTTCAATTTGCAGACCCGAAAAGTCCTTCGCGGAGCTGTTGGAGGAGGTCATGGGCAAGGCGCCCGAGCAACTGGCCACCGAATCGCCCACAAGCAGCACCATTTCGCGGCTCAACAGACGCGGCAAGTGGAAGAAGTCGCGCATCTCGGGCGGCTCAGACAATGGCGAGAACTTCGAGACGGCCGAGTCTCAGAATCTGGGACCACAGCTCTACAACTCGCTCTATGCCGGCAAAGACCAAAAGGCGGAGCTGGAGCTGAAGGAAGCCATAACAACGACAACGCCCATGACACCGGCCACTGAGGCACTCACCACCAGCAGCCCCGCTGAGCTGGTGACCACCACAGCTGCGGCGCCCACAACGCCCGCGGAGTACGAGGTGACCACCGTCAAGACGCCAGAGGCAACGACCACAGTGGCCACCACGTTGGCGATGAGCGACGAGAGCGCAACGCGTCGCATGGACACGGCTGCCGATGTGGATGATCTGGACACACAGCCGAGCATTTTCTCCGAGGTACGACAGCAGCTGCACGATCTGTTTGCCATCGACGAGAGCGAGGATCAGGCGGTAACTGCAGCGCTGGCAGCTGTGGGCAAGCGTCGTCAGGATTACACCAGCATCAGGCGCACGAAGCCTGTGGAGAGCACCACAGTGGCGGCCACCGAGGCGCCCGCCGATGTGCTGCCCATAACGACGCTGGCAACGCCATCTGGCGGCAAGGAGGACAACTTCCACAAGGATCTGATGCAGCATGTCGTCTATGCGACGTCCACATCCACCAAAGTTACCTCCGAGACAGAGATCTGTTATCGTGGCCGTTGCATACGCTCCGAAGATTTGCCCGCCAATCACAAGCTACACTGAGCGAAATTGAAGCCGGTTGAGAGCTTCGCATGTAAATACGATAGGGCCAAGCGATAAGAGATAGGTGAGGGCAGTACGAATTCGGATATTCGGAACTATATTAACCCTACATCCGCTTGCAATTAGCTTTAAATTACGAATTAAGCGTATATAGAGAGCTACATACATATATATATAAATATACATATATACATATGTCGTATTCTATCTATATTCTAATCGAATCACTTCGAACAATTTAGTAAATATAGTAGTTAAAATATTTAGTTGTTTAGCATAAACTTAATACCACTTAGGCAGCATAAGTTTTGTACAATAAATGATTGAAGAACTAACATAAATAAAGAATCTAAATTGATAATATACTATAAAGGAATAATACTATTGGAGAGGGAGATTATATTTCAGGGTTGGGATACTATTCGATATCTATGGGTGTAGATAAAGAGGACATGTCGAAATATAAACTATATAAATAAAGTAATATTTATATTTTATAGGGGAATATTATACACCAAACACCAATAAACAACAGTAAACGGCCGCAATTTAATCGGACTAATTCATCTAAAATCACAACAATAAGCTAATCATATTTCGGTGATATATGACCCAAGTAAACTACATAATGGGAACGGAGAAACCTCATATACATATATATAAATTTATATATTTCCTAGTAACTGCAACTGGAACTCCAAGAGATAACTTCTAGACGAATGTTTATCTTGTAATCCAATTCTCACATGAACAAAACATTAAAAAAACCTATAAATTGAAACGTAATATCTTATAGATAAGGACTAATTAATGTTTGTGACAGACACGAAATAGACATAGGCAAAGACAAAGGCAAAGGCCTTATACATTAGCTCTGACGTGGGTATTTGCCGAGAGAGATAAAACGTTTGCAGACAGAAATACATAAGTCAGATATTGAATTGAGTAAATGAACTGAAAACATTACAGATAAACATTGAGGAAGTTAAAAACCATAAAATATGAACAAAAGGGGAATGCGATAAGAAAATTGCACAGAAATACTCCAAAGACATAAACTTCAACAGTAAATCACATATCTAGACAGACCTAGAATAGAAATAACTTCATAAATACATTCAATAGACATACATACATATATATTTTGGTTTACATAAAATCCTTTAAATACACATATTTATTAATTTGTTATTATGTTTCATACATAACTAGTTGTTGTAAAAATTCACTATAAGCTAACATAAAATAGCGGTAATCAATTCCATAATATAATACCCTACGATAAGGTACATCAGTTTCTTTGCCAAGACTCACGCCAGAATGTAAATTCGAATAGCATAGGAATCAATTTCAAACTATATATATATTTATATACATATCCATATTTAGGTATCTATTAAAGGCGCGCGTTCCGTTTCATCTGTCCCATTGACAGACACAGAGCGCGTCTGTCTGTGCGAGCTGGGACTGTTCCAGGGCTGCACAGTGAAGCCACCAAACACAATAAAAACTAAATTGCCAACGAAATAGACAAAAGCCGTGAAGTAGAAGACAGTGCGCCATTGCGTGGGATTGGTCTGTGAAAAGAAAAGAAATGATTAGCTAAGATGATTATTCTTCCAGTCAAAGCCTTCTCTAGACTCACCTCATCCGTAACAATGAGCCCCACAATGAGCGGGGCCAAGATGCTCATCACATTCGCGGCACAGTTGGTGATGCCCATCAGAGTGCCAGCAAAGTTGGGCGACAGATCGATGTGGTTGACATGGAAGCCCAGATAGCTGGCCGAATTGGTGGCCACCGCCAGGGTGAGCAGGCCAATGGCCAGCCTGGCATTCGCACTGCCCTGGGTGATGAAGCCCAGGCCCAGCAGTGCCAGCATTGGCAGCCACAGGCCAATCGTGTTGAAGAGCTTGCGCGAGAAGCTCAGTGACATCATGCTGCCATTACGATTCAGCATATCCGACAGCCAGATGAAGAAGCAGGTGAGCAGGATCATGGCAAAGTAGGGCAACGCAGAGAGCGGGCCATTGTGCTTGATGTCCATGCCCAGCACATTCTTCATGAAGGTCGGAATCTGGGTGAGCAGCGTCCAGAAGCCCCAGTTGTTGGCGCAATGAGCCAAGAGTAGCGACAGGAACGGCAGCGAGGTGAAGATGCGGAGCCAGGGCGTGCGCTGGTTTTGATATGCCACGAATTCTTCGCGACCCGCATCCGACGGGCGACGCAGCTGACCAGAGGTCTCAATGTACCGCCGCTCGTTGGGCGTTATTGAGGAGTGCTGCGCCGGAGTGCTGGCGCACAAGTAGATCCAGATCAGAGACCACAGAATGCCGGCACAGCCGGATATGTAGAATATGCTAGGCCAGCCCAGCGACGAGGATGCAATATATCCGCTCACCGACAGCATGATCACCGTACCAAACTGGGAACCCGAATAGCAATAGCCCACAAGCCTCGCACGCTCCTCAGCTGGCGCCCATTTGGATAGGAATGTGTGGGTGGATGGAAAGATGACGCCTTGACAGAGTCCTTGAATGGCGCGCAATACAACGACCAATTTCCAGCCTCCAGTGATTGCACAGAACGGCGTAAGCAGTGCCAGGCAGGAGCAGATGAGCACGCCGAAAAAGAGCATATACTTAGCACCAATTATTGCCGAGAGATAGCCGCCCGGCACCTGCGTCACGACATAACCCCAGAAGAAGCTGCTCAGCAGGTACGATTTGATGCTCTCGTCCCAGGGGAACTCTGGAAATGCTGGATTGGTATGATTGCTGTCCGTCATGGCCACGATGGCCACGGAGAGATTCACACGTAAGGCATATGCCACGGCCAAGCCGAAAAATACTAAAATGCATTGCAGATGACGCACACCAAAACGGGGACCTGTCGAAAATAATAATTGATGACTGTTCTGGAACTGCGTCATATTGTCCAGCGGAGCGTTGCGTTTACCCGTATTTCCAATGGCGTCGTAGCCCGTGTGGCTGCAGCAGTCCGCGCAACCTAATACCATCTTTTCGTTGATTAGTTCTAGTGTCGTTGCTTTGTTGTCTTCGCAATGGCGGTGCTTGAGCGTCTAAACATTTCGCGCAACTGATAAGCCAACGCTGCACTGCAGGAAAATAACACGAAAACTTTTCTGCTAACGCTGCTGCTTACGTTGCGATTTGTTATATTTTTCTACGTTGTTGTGGTCAGTACACACAGCACAGCTGTTGCGCCAGCTGCTTACGTACGATAGTTGCAACTATCGTCAAGCAAACACTGCAACAGGCTGTGTTTATTTTCCAGTACCGATAGAGGGTAACAAAAAGCTATTAGACAACAAACTTATTAATGACCGCCAAATTGAAAAATTATTCAAAAAGAAGAGAACAACGTTTCTGTTTGCTATTTGTTTTGTAACTTGCGTTGCTTGCATGTGTATGCTGCAAATAGCAATGGCTACACACACATGCAGCAACAAGTGTGCTGTGTTTAATGCACATTATGGCATTTAAAAACGTAAAACAAAATAGTTGTGGAAACGCTCTTTCTCAGAATATTATTATTTGTTAAAGCACTCTCGGCTATGTTAGTTTAGCATTAGTTACTATGTTACTGTGTTTCCAGGAAAACCAACGAGTGTGTATTTGAAAATATCAGTAGTTCGCGCCTGTGCGATTACCACAGCTATTGCTAACAAGAGACAACTATCGGACAGCAAACACAGCTGCAGCTCGTTTATGCCAATCGATTGTTTACGCTTATCGATGGGCGCCAGATTCAAAAATTACACAAAATAAAATAAATACAAGCTTTTGTTTGTGTTGATTTATGTAAATTTGGCCCTTTTTATTTGGCCTATATATTTCTTTCTCTTTTTTTTTTCTTTTCGTTTCACTTTTAGGTTTTTTATATGCATATATGTCTTCTTTTCTGCCTTTTTTAGTTGATTTAATTTTTCGTACATCACAAGTTGGTTGTTTGTTTATTACTAATTTAACTAATTGACTAAAGACCTATGTTAGTTAAGGTATATATGATATATAGTTTCACTTTAAAACATAACAATTAATAGAGCAGCGCTTACATTTACCTAACGATAGCAATCTTTGCTATTTACATTGTCAACTAGCATTTGTTATTGTCTTGTTGTTATTGTTTAATTGTTATTGTTTATGTACATTATGGAAGAAATACTGGAAATAATAATAATTTATGCTGCCTACACGCTAAACAATTATCATATGTTATTATGTTATATTAATATCGCTATTGGAAGCACGCGATCGTCATTATGGCAATTTTAAGGTGTTTCTTGACTAAGAACTAACTAATTACTATTGTCTTAAGTTAGGGGCTTAGTTTAGGGAAAACTCAACAACCGGAAACAAATCATGCACCCGTCAAGTTATTTTCCTTAGTGGGGCATGACTTGGTCTTAAGTCCAGGGCTCAGGGTTTGCCATTTGCTATTGGGATTGGTTGCCGAGTTTTATCGCCCGCTAATGGCAGACCCGCCTCGATGCTCTCCTCGTCCACCATGTCCGGTGCATCCCATTTCTGGATGTCCGTGCGGCCAAAGACAACAAAGAGCAGATTGCCAATGAAATAGAAGAAGGCTGCCAAAAAGAACACCGTGCGCCATTCACTCACGTTTTCCTGAAAGACAATCTCAAGGTTAGCTGAATTTGAATACGTTTCGAGAGCTACTTCCACTTACCGGATGCTTGACAATTTGGCCCACGGCGAGTGGTGCCAGGCCACTCATCACATTGGCCGCCGCATTCGTGATGCCCATCAGGGTGCCGGCATAGTTGGGCGACAGGTCAATGTGATTCACCTGGAAGCCCAGGTAGGTGGCCGCACTGATGCCAACCGTCAGCGTCAGCAGCACCACGGCCAGGACGGAATTCTCTTGGGGCACATAGCCCAGGCCGATCAGCGACAGCATGGGTATCCAGTGACCCACCGAGTTGAAGAACTTTCGATTGAAGGACGTCGATATGGACTTGTTGTTCTGCAGCACCTTCGAGACCCACACGAAGAAGAAGCTCAGTATCATCATGACAGTGTAGGGCAGCGAGGAGAGCAGCGAACTAGACTTGATGTCGATGTCATAAATGTTCCTCATGTAGCTGGGAATCTGGGTGAGCAGCGTCCAGAAGCCCCACATGTGCGTGCAGTGCACCACCAGCAGCGACAGGAACGGCATCGACGTGAAGATGCTGCCCCATGGCGTGGGCGCCATCTTTCGTGCATCCTGCATTTTGCCCACCGAGCGCGTCTCCTCGATAAACTTCAGCTCCTCGCGTGTGATGCGCTTGTGCTCCTCCGGCGTGCTGGCCGCAAATATCCACCAGAGCAGCACCCACACAAAGCCACAAATGCCGCCGAAATAGAAGATGCCGGGCCAGCCAGCAAAGGAGTCGGCAATGAATCCGCTCGTGGCCAGCATCATGATCGTGCCGAACTGTGCGCCCGAATAGCAAATCGTGGCCAGCATGCCGCGCTCGTTGGCTGGCGCCCATTTGGCCAGCAGCGAGTGGGTAGCCGGATGCACTGCACCCTGGGTGAGACCCTCCAGCACGCGCACCACGCACAGCGCCTGCCAGCCACCCAGCTTAAGGGAGAGCGGGGTCAGCAGCGTCAGAATGGCGCAGGCCACCAAGCCCATCATCAGCAGCATCTTGGCGCCATAGCGTTGAGCGATATAACCACCAGGCACCTGGGTCACTATGTAGCCCCAAAAGAAGCTGCTCAGCATATAGGATTTCTCCGATTCCGTAAAGCTAAACAACTGCAGGAGGTGGAGAAGAGAGAGTGGGAGTTAGAGCTTTGCTTTGCTTTGCTCAGCCTCGTCTTGTGGCACTTACATCAATCTCCACCAACTCCTCGGAGCTGTCGAGCGTTGCATTGGCCTCCGTTGCATTCGATGGCCCCGACATGGCCACCAGAGCAACGCTCAGATTCACGCGCCATGCGTACGCCAGGGAGAGGCAGAAGAAGCACAGGATGCATTGCACATGCCGCACGCCAATGATTTTATCTGCAAAGAGTAAAGAGATATATGGGTTTATAATATTTGAATAAAGGGATAGAAATTGAAGAGAAGAACTGAAGCGGGCAGCTCTATATATAGAATCTTAGACAAAGAGCTGGAACAATCAAGCTGAATTCAAAATCCAAAATACATTATGGATACTACCTATCGAAAATACCCATAAGTCTTGGCAGAACTATCGAAATTTAGCCTAGAATTTTCATCATAAATAATCCAGAGACTCAGACTGATGTGCTCTGCCTTAATCCAATCCCATTCCAATCTCTCTCTCGATTATTATTATCTTATGTCAACTCAGACAATTTTCTAGAACACAAAACGAGCTAAATAGATTATAGATCAGCTGTGATCGCATGCCCTGTAAATCCCGTATATTGTTTACTTTCGTCATTGTAATTGGAATTAGATTATCAAAACAGTAAACAAAACATGGGAATTATCTGAGTTTCCCATTGTAATTATGCTAAAAACGAACAGAAAACGAATAGAAACCAAATTTAAGGCTTAAGTGCTTTATTCTAGATCTATGACATCATGTAATTTTAAGAATTATTTATGATTAATAAGTGTTGAACAAGATCAAGTTTACTATATTTTGTTTACAACGAAAAATATTATTCATTTATTATTATTAATTGTTTAATACATAAAATTCTAAGTTAAGGCAGAATTACTATTTGAACTTGGTATAGAAAAGGCTCTTTTTGAATAGTTTAATATAGACTGCGAACCTTTTACTAAACTGCATATTAAATCATTTTGTGGTTTAGAGATATTTTAAGCAACCAATAATATATTTTTCTTACAAAAATATTAAATAAATATATTGTAAGTGATATATTTATAAATTAACAGGTTTCCGTATAAAACTTTAGCTCTAAACTAAGCACGAAAAATAAAATTAAAATTAAATCAAAAGAACAAAGCACAAAACAAAATATGAAACCATATTTTGTGAAACTTTTATAATTGAGCTGAAAATTGTTTATAAAGCTGTACAGCTCGTGTTTCGAGACTCTGACTTATAGAGCATTATATCATAGCATATGTGTAGCTCGATTTGGTGGAGAGAAAAACGTGAGTTGGAGCACTCGCGCTCTTATCAATGCCAAAAAGGCGCTCTCTCTCTCTCTCTCTCGCTCTCTCACTCTCTTTACCTCGCTTAGTATGTGGGGCGCGTTTATTTATAAAACACAGTGTGTCAAAATCTTGTTGTGGCCGCAACACACACGCACACCCAGCCACGTACACACACGCACACACACACATATATATTGATACACACATACGCAACGCCCACTCGTGTATGTGTATGTGAATTACTCGCGAGATCTGCGCGCCTCAATGAAGTGCAGCAGCAGCAGCAGCAGCAGATGATGACGGTGCTGTACCCCAGCAGCGCACATTAAAAACCAGCTACACGCGACACATACCAAGAGCAGCAGTCAACAGCACCACCAGCACCACCCTACCTGCCTGCGCCTGAGCCACTTGAGCTACCTGCTAAAACGTTTCGCACGTGACAGGCGGACGGACGGACAGCTGGGCAGATCTCTCTTGCGGCCAGCTGTTGGCCATTAATTTGTGGTTCTACTTGCAGTCGAAACTCGATTTGGGCTTTATTTTTAGCCCTGCCAAACTGGCCCTAAATGGACTTAGATTGAAGCTAGTGTCGCGGCTTCTACGGCTGCCTCTTCATTTCGCCACTTGTGGCAGCTGTTGCAGCAGTAATTTAACAACCTTGCGGCGCGGCCTCAAACGGCGCGTCTATTGAACCGCATTGGCTCAAGGTGATTGTAATATTATTAATTTTAATTCTCTCTTTATTTTTTTTTTTAGAAAATTTTCTATTGCTTTAATTATTAATTAATTAAAATCGCTCAGTAAGTCAGAGTGGTGGAGGTTGAACTTTGAGTTTTGTTAATTTGCAGACGATCTCTCTCTCTCCCTCTCTCTCTCTCTCTCTCTCTCACACTCCCATGCTGTCTCTCGCTTTTTTTTAGCTGAATCATTTTATGTCGCAACTCTGTTTTTTATTTAAATTTATATCTGGCACGTTTTGGCGCTTCGATTTATGTGCTTCTTCTTCACGCTTAGCAACAATTTGTGAGCAGCGCTTTTAATGCTCGCTCAGCTAACTATAAAAGAGTATATTAGAATATTTGCATTGTCGTTATAATTGCCTGCAGCTTGAATTATTTTATTTCTTAATGTGATTTTCATGATGATGATGAGAATTCTTTTTATGAATTTTCAATTTAGGGGCGTCATTTTAGTATATTTGAAAAATTTAAAATACATTTCCCTCTAAAGTCTTTGGTATTATGTTTACAGTTAGTTCAGAGCAAACATTGCCAACTTTGAGAGAGTTTTCAAGCCTGAACGAGTATTAAACACTGAGTTACTCTCGACTGCAACTCAATTGATTTCTTTATTGTCGTGCTCTAAATGTTAATTTATACGCTTTTGTTTAATCGAAAGAAAAGCAAAAAAAAGAAGAAAAAAAGAGAAGTAACTACAAGCAATTAAATGTTTGCTCCATAATTGGCAAAGCAACAAAAACTGACCAAAGAGCATAAATATCATCAATAAACATTTATGAAAGTTGATTTGAAATGATTGATTGCCAATTCTTGATACCCTGGAAAATTCCTAGCTGTGTATATATAGACTGATAAATGGGTTTTTGGCTGTTGTGAAGGGAAACTTTGATGCCCTACACAATTGCTGATACCCTGTAAGTTAATTTTATATATATATGCATTCAAACTAAGAAAAGTTTCTGAAATTGAATCATTTATACCCTATACAATAAATGTATTTATTAAATTAGATCATAAATACCCTGTAAACTAATATAAAGTATATATCCTATTAAATTAGATCCTTGCCAATGAACATATATGATACCCTGTAAATTACTAAACATGTTAGACACATATTACTAAAATGTTCATGTTTGATTGATTTTCGCAAATTGTTTGCAAACTTAGATACCCTGTAAAATACCCAAATATGACATATACATACATCTATATATATGTACATCTAAATATGTTTATATGTCTGTAGCTCATGGCCATTGCTGATAATCGGGCCGAAGGACACTTTAACATTTTGATACCCTACCCAAACACGTCCGCTGCAATTGTGCTGATAACCGATAAGGTCTAAAAGTAACTGTACGGCCATATAACGAGCACGATAAATTGGAGCAATAACAACAAGAAATCTCAAATACACGCACACGCTTAGGTGAAATATTTAGTATATTCTATATATATATATATATACTTTTTTTCATTTATATATATGCCATATAGCATGTCAGTCTATTAGATTAGATAATTGCTGTGGACTCATCGAAGTCGGGCAGGCTCTCTATGCATGACATGGAAAATGCCCCAACAATAATGAATAGTATTTGTTTTTCATGTTTTTTGACTCGTAATGCTGCTCCCCGCACAAAAGCTGTAAATAATGTTAAGTAAACTTGAGTTACATCAGCAAAAAAAAAAAAAAAGAGAGAGAACGAGAAAGAGAGAGAGATTATTTTAAATAATATAAAATAAAATAGAGCTAAAGCTGAATAAAACGTCTGATTTGGCTGCCTCTAGATATGCCCCCTTGTCGTCCCGCCTCTTATTTGCTTTTTTATTGTTTATTTTTATCATTGTCGTTAAGCGTGCTAAAAATTCATTTTGTCAGCCAAGCAGACATTCAAATTCCACATTTATTTTATATGTCAGCTCGATTTGATCTGTTGAAGAAGTTGCGTCTAGAGTTTGGCGTACGCGCAGCGGAGGTCGTCCAGAGAGCACTTTATATATAGTCTATACACACATACATACATACATATAAAGTGCAAATCGCATAGAAATATTTACAATTTTAGACATATTAAAAAAAAAAAAAACGCACTTCAAATGCAATCAGTTTACAATTGATTTGCTTTATAAGGCAGCTACAACATTGTAACTGTATTTACTGTAATTATGATGTTAAGGGTAGGGGGGGTGACACAGAGGTGGGGTCTGGGCTTGAGATCTTTTGGGTTTGGCAGCTGCTTCCGGCAACAAGTTTCAGGCAATTGACAATTGCACTCGGCCCGCTTTACTTTGTCTTATATAAATGCATGCGACACGTGCACGATAAGCGCTAAAGCCTTTGCCGTTATTATTTATTTATATGACTTTTCCAGTTTTAAGTGTTACTATAATTTAGATTTATTTTTGGTAGATTTATTTTGGTACATACCATTGGCGTATTTCCCAGTTTTCACCATATTTAAAGTGGTTGTCATGTGTGCAGCGCGGGTTTTACAGTTGAATGTATGTAAATCTCCTTTTCTCTCTCTCTCTCTCTCTCTCTCTATCTTTCTTTCGCTCTGCAGTCAGTGCTGCAGTCTGTGGAAATTTTCGTATACTGGCTGGGAACGTATCAAACAACGTGCTTTGACGACATTTAGGCTAGTTGAAGCACATGTCTTTGATATTTAAATGAAACGATTTCGTTTTCGTTTCCACGCTTATTTCACGGTTACGAACACGTTTTGCTAGCCAGCTAGCCAGAGATACAAACAGCTGGCGCTGCGTTACAGTTTACAGTAAGCGAGAGAGAAATATAGCAATAGCTAAAGATACTTTTTTTTTTTGTTAAATAAATTCTTCTTCTTCTTTTAGTTTTTATTTTTTGACCCGTTCGAGTGAATTTAACGCGGCCTTTAGTTTGTTCTAGCGTGCGATTGCGACTGCTTGAAATACTTGCCGTAGCGATTCTTTTATAAATATGATGATCGCCGCGCTCGCCGCACTCGAGAGAGAGTTCGCCGCGTCCGAGAGGCGAGTTGCTGTCACTTTGTTACTTTTCGTTGTTGTTGTTGTTGGCGGGCGCACACATGTGTATCGCGTGAATTCCATTACCATTCGCTTGCTCTGGCCGCTCGCTCTTGCTATCAGTGAAATCCGAAGCACACACACACACACACGCAAAGACGAAGCAGTCAGTGCGCGAGTATGTGTGCTGCTTGCTCTCCGCTCTCGAATTTGCCGGCCAATATGTAAACAACAACGAGTTATCAGCAGTGTTGCCAACTTTTGTTGAGCAAAAAAAGCTGTTTTTAGTGGGAAGACACCTAAAAAAAAGCTGAAATTCTGTAAAAAAAATCTGACAAAAAAGCTGATGGTTTTTGCATTGTTTTGATTGATATTTAAACATATTTTTAGCAACCAGTAGTTATGGCAGCTTTTCTACAACCGCCGCAAGCCGTATCTGTAAAATTGTACAATATTTAAGTTTTACCTGACGCTTAAAATTGAGTGAAAAAGAACCATGGCAAGGAAAGCAATACCAAATACAAAAGTGGCCAAGTCCCAACAATTTGTATTTTCCCACATATCTTTATTTTGTACTTATATTTTTCAAATGAGTTGCATACATTATTTTTAATGGCTTTTTAAGCTCTGTTAGAAAAATTTTACGTTTTATTTACATAGAATCAAAAAGTTCGATATTATTGCTCATAATAAGTTATATTGAAAAACATATAAATCTTATTGTAGTTTAGTTAGCTCCCCTGATTATCGCTTGGTTCATTAATTGAAAATTGAATTACCGATCTATTTAGTTTTAATTCAACTACAATGAAAAACAATTCGTTCTACATACGATTACTCGCTACATAATATGATAAATTGGTCAGTAAAGAAAAAAGCGGAAATAAAGCAATTGTTTTTTTAAAAAATCCAGAATTCCCGCTGCCCGCTGTTTTGAAATTTTTCCCGCAGTTAGGTTTTCAAAAAAGCCAGATTTGACGGGAAAAAAGCTGCTTTGGCAACAGTGGTTATCAGTCACACACAAGTCACTTACACTCAGTCTCGCCCGCGCCCTCCCGCTCTATTGCACTCTCTTCGCCTTTCTCGCTCTTTCCTTTACATCGCCTGTGTAATGGCGTTTCGTGCTGTGCACAAATTGTAAATACCAAATTAGTCATATACCACACAATGCTCTCTCGTTGCCACTCTCTCTCTCTCTCCCTCTCGTACGTTCTTTTGTCTGAGTGGAGAGAGCATTGTTTTAAGGACTCTGTTACCATTTCATTTGTTTCGCTCATTTCTTTGTCTGTTGATAAGCTGAAGCCGCGCTCTCGAGGTCAAGCCGCTGATAATCTATGCGCTCACTTGCAAGGAAGCCTCACTCTCTTCTTCTTCTAGCTCTGTTATTCTACTCGTAGTTGAGAAAAACAAACTACTTGTAGCTTTGACAGCTGCTGCCGTCTTTTCTATACACGCACATATACATAAATATATTATTATCGCAATCAGAATTGCTTGTTACCAACTCTTACACAATATATTAATTAAACTAATGGCAGCCATTCCAAATTGACACCAATTGATGCCCTACAGTTTAGTTAATATCAATTATAAGGTACACCTTGTGCGGCAGGGAAATATTTTAAAACAAATTAATTCATGCTTATCAATTGAGACTTTGATTTGGCGAAAATGCTATCACAGCTCGTTTAATACATTGTGATGCCATCAAAGACAACTCAATTTTTATTCATATTGAAAGGTATACATACATATTCATATATGTATATATAAATATTATTAAATTCTTATCAGCGATTTTTTTGAGGTACAAACATATTCCACACGTTTTTTAGGCACGTTTGCAGTGCTTTATCAATTAATGTGGTTTTAAGAGGCAATTTTTCGAGTGATTTTCAGTGATTTTTTGTTTTTTTTTTAGTATTTCCCAACTTGAGTTGGTAGAGCCTAGGCATTTGAGAAATTTCTTATCAGATCTTGGGCATATTAAAAATCAACTCTCAGCTAAGAGTTAGCATGTGTGACTATATTTAGCAAAGCTATAAATCAGCCTAGTTGACTTTTAATTGAGTCAGCTACTTGAGTCTTACCAATCGACTCCTTGACTGACTGACTGACTGAGTCGCTTTGATCAATCAATCTAATCGCTATCGATTGTGTCACACCCACGCACATAAAAGCTGCCCGAAATTCAACAGAAAATCTGTGCAAATGCTTATCAAAATGACAAATGGCAAACAGCGCACTTGACGTCAGGTGAAACGGATGTGGATGCCTTTGGGGGCCTCAGCAGACGGGAGGCAGGCAGCCGCACCTCCTCCACAGCTCCGTCTATAACAATTAAAATGCAGCTTGTTTGCGTTATGTTTTGATATCGATATGGAAATTTTTGCACGCCATCGATACAATTTACATATAAACATAGGTAAACATACGTATAGACCCACACATACATACATACATACATACATATATAATATATGCATTCCCGTCAGTTACATAAGTACGTCTTTGGCTACAGCTAGTGGAATTTTTTCCTACAGCTGCTGCATTAAACTGCGTCGTTGCTTAAGTCTCTGACCCAGTGAAAACCCATTGGGCTAACGGGGCATAATGATTATGGGCAAGAGTATGGATTGCAGAGGCCTTAGCCTGAATGCATATCTATCAAGTATATATAGTCAGAGCGCCATCTAGCCATATCTGTCTTGTTTCTTGCTTTCTGTTCGTATACGTTCCCCTCTGTCTTCCCATTTTTTCGTGCGTTATTTTTGTCTATTTATTTAGCCGTCTATCGCTTTATGCCCCTATCCGCCCGTCTGCTTATACAATTTTCCATTGTCTGTCAATCGACGTGTCTAGACTTTTATTCCTCTATCTCACTGTCTTCATCTATCCACCTGTTTGTTTATCCGCCTCTTAATTTAACCGCCTATCCAACTGGATACCCATCCGCTAATATATCTATTATTTATAAAGTATATCCTTTTACCTATCTATCCAAATATCTTATGAGTGTATCCGCCTGTTGCTCTACTTATCCATTTGTCTATATGTAAGTTCACCTGTGTACTTATTCGTTTATCCGTACATTCCCTGATATGTGTATCAGTTAATCAGTCTATATCTCCTTTTATCCTCGTATGCTTTTTTCCGTTTATCCGCTTGTGTGTATTGTGTTATCCTTAATACACCATATCCATATCTGAATCCATTATAAAGATACCATTGATGCAACAATGTCACACTCATCTCAGGGTATCTCCTCAGTCAGTCATATCCCAAGAAAACCACCTTCTAGACTTAGCATAGATTACTCATACGCCTCGTATGACTAAGCTATAAATGCTTAGTTAAACAAGAGTTTAGGACAAATTCATAATAGAATGGAATTCTGTCGCAGCCAGCATTGACATTGAATTAGCATGCCAAGTTCAAATAGACTAGAGTTATTTTCCATCAGACCAGACCAGATCAGCCCAGCCCAGTACAGCCTAGCACAGCCCAGCCCCCAAAGTCTGTGTGAAGTGTGTCGTCCCGCTTTGTAGTTGACTTTGGTTAACACATTGTAACCATAAAGACCTCAAGGCTTGCCTGGCAAATATTTGCCAACGATATTTCGTGTCGATTTCAATTGTCAATCCAGCTAGAAATACGGATGGATAAATGTATGTATGTATTTATATGGAGATGTATGTTTGTCCAGGTCATCTGGCTGTCATCGAGCCTAATTGAATTGTATGCAATCAATTGATGTAGCTCAATTGACATGAATTAGCATGCGCATGGAAACTTTTCAGCATACATAGTTACTCATCCATATTGAGCAGCAGGTGCTAACCTGGCCCTCAGCCACCCTCAATTAGACTTTATTTGACTTGGGTTTGGCTTTCATTCTGCACTCGTTCAATGAAATTTCAAGCGCTGGCAAACTGTCAAAGACGCGTTTCTATTTTTCCGCAATTGCGATTGCGATTGCAAATGAATTTTCATTTTAATTGCAATGCTCTCTCTCTCTCTCGCTCTCTCTATCTGTCTTTTCTCTGTTGTTTTTGTTGTTTTTGGCGGCGGCGGCGTCCTCTGTGGGACATAGTCAACAACAGCCATGGGTTGCTGCGTGGGCGTCACTGCTTGACAGCTCGCGCGGCACGTAGTTCATTTAAAATAGAACTTTTCATTTTCACAGCTCGTGCAGCCACTTGAATTTTCACATTCAACCACACACACTTAAACTGGGCGGCATAACACTTTTCCTCATTCAATTTGACAAGCTAAATTGGCGACAAAGACATATACTATATATATTTATTTAGTTATATAAGTCGATATATCACGTGAACAGCTAATATCGCGTGCATAGCTCTTCTGGAATGTAACTTAAATATATGCCTATCTATCCTCTAAAATTGCAAAACTTTCAGGCACTATACAAATCTTGAAACTATTTAAGAATGATTCTTAAAAGTAACATTAGTTCATCCTGATCCCCCAAAAAAAAAAAAAAGTATATCATCTGATTTGATTCAATTCCAATCAATTAATTAATATCTCATAAATATATACTCAAATATCCCACATTATATCTATCACAAATTTGTTCGTAGACTTCGTCAAAGAACTTTATCATATCATAAACAAAAATAATTTCATATTTATGATGACGATAACAAAAGATAAGCTGATTAGTTAATTGAATGAGATAAGATCTAAATTTAAACAAAATAATAGAAGTAATAAAAGAAAGTATGTGAGAGTACTTAAGATAGGGATAGATAGGGAAAGTATATTAGAATTGAAAATGTATTATTATATTCAGTTGCCAATAATAAAAAGCAAACTTTAATTAGTAAATAACAAAACATATTTAAATCCTAACTAATTAAAGTTGCCTATTATAGTGTATTTCGACATTCGTCTCACTAATTTCATTTGTCTACAAATTGTTGTTTATTTATTCTCTTAAAATATATACATATATTTTAATATAGCCTCAACTAACAATAAACAATGAAAGCCACTGGCCGAATTGGCCAGACAAAGTGCCAAAAGCAAACAAGCCAAAGAACACAAATAATTACTCGTGATCATTTGACTAAAGAGATTTAAAGGCTAGTTCCGTCCGCTGTGGTGCGGTGCGTATACTTAACGAGGCGAGCGTCTGCAGTGGCATTAAATATGAATAGTAGAACCTGTATGGTTAGTCATTCTGATAAATTCCATAATTAGATGCTTGGCTGCATTCTTATCTGGGAGCTAATTTGCAAATCTTATCATTGCGTATGCGTTGTGTGGACCCGCGTGGAGCTGAGGCCACTGCGGCAGCAAGTGATTTATCACTGCAGCACGGCACCAACACATGGATATAAAGAGACGCCGACCAGAGACAAAAGATCAAGCGGTACAGTAAAACAGATGTGGAATAACATTTATTTGCATATTTATTTAATTTATTTACCGAGCAGAGCACAAATAAAAATTTAATAACGTTGTCACAAGGCAACTTGATTCATGAATAAAAAATAGTGAAACACCGTGACAGTGCATAGATGATGATTAGCACAAAAAACAGTAACTGTTTTAGTTGAATTTTACCTCTTTTAATGAGATGGCTATCGGCAAAAATTGAAAAAATATATATGTATGTATATATTTAATATTAAACAAGCTCTACAATATTGTATTTCGCAAAACAATTTGCGATAACCTTAATGACAATGCCAGGGAGAGCGATGGACAGACAGAGAGACAGTGAGAATGAGATGGAGAGCGACTGCCTGCACAGACAATGGCGCAGGAAGAATATGCAAAAGACATGCTGAGAGCGAACTAAAGAGTGAATGAGTGAGGGAGAGCGAGTCAGACTGAGGTGCCAACGCTAGCTCTGCCGGCAACAAAAGCAGCAACAGCCTTGGCGCCGCACAGTGTTAATTTCTTGACATTTGTATTGCATATACACACTCAATACACACACATACAGGCAGGCATTCGTCCACATTCAATATACAGCCATGGCGCACCCACTCTCGCGCGCTCATTTCACGAACGTGTGTGTGCGCACGCTCGCTCTGCTGCTCTCTCGCTCTCGGCGTGATCTTTGATCACGTTTCTCACACGTTCGGCTCGACATGCAGCCGACGACGACCACGTTCACGTGATGCGCAAGTGTACAATGCCAATCGGCTCTCGGCCGACGCTGACGTTGACGTTGACGCTAACTGTGTTGCCCCGCTACTTTGGTTCGCCTCTCTGCTCTGTGCTGTAGGCACACGAGAGCTTTATTGCTGTTGTTGATTTTTTTTTTCGCGCTCTTTGCGCTCACCATGCAAAATGATTTGCAGAAATTCGATTTTGGAGTGGAGTCCAACGCCTTTGGAATGACGTAAATGTGCAGGCTGGAACCAAAATAAACACGCACACACACAACATGCATACCAAAGAGAATGAGAGAGTAATAGTTAGAGCAAAAGAGAGAGAGTGACACAGGGGCGTCCCCTGTTCGATTACGATTTCACCACTGAAGCTGGCGCTCATAAGCTTTGAGTCATGCTGCATTGTCAGACAATAAACTACTTCAGATGCAGATAAAATGTAATTTTTAGCCCATCGTTGGGCCCTTTGCCCCGCTGCAGCCGCCACCGTCCACACGACGACATCAACTCAAGAACTCAATTTCATGTCAGCTATTGGCGGAGCGTCAACTGATATGGCGAATGGCTTATATTATTTGCACTGTGAAGCTGATAGCATCTGTCGATTCGAGCTGCCTGTTGACTGGAAATCGTATAAATAACTGCGGTAATATTCGAATTTAACGCTCTTCATTATCAGCAAGTTTTGGGATTTTTGTTTTTTGCAGAACAGCTGCTCGTGCAGCACACGCCAACCGCTTCCACGTCTTGCCGTTCCCATTTCCTCCTCGCGGCACGAGGCTACAAATGGAAACTGCCAAAAACCAGTTAATGTTGTTGGCAATTTTTGGGAATCCTTTGGTTTAACGGCTTGTTACATACATACATACATATGTATCTACTGTTGTATACTTAATCAGAATTTATATGCTCTTCTCGCTGTGATTTTTCAACTCGAAATTTACCGTTTTATTATGCGTATATATTTAGAAGTCGTTTCGTCTCATGGTGTATTTCGTAATCTAAAATATTCCAGCGTGTTTCTGTGTACACAAATACAGTTAAATGCTGGTATGAATATACATATGTACGTGTGTATGTGTGCTTGTATATTTCTGTCTTTCTATGTGTGAGGTCCATATCGCGTGCGCTTATTCAAATTCAACCGCTTATCAACAGGTTCGCGTCACACGATCACGACCGCAACTTCCACATTTGCCATGCGGGCCCACAATTTCATAGCCATAAAGTGTGCACAAACATTTGCTATCAAAGGCCGGTCTAGAGCGTCTTAATTGCCCCAAGTCCCCAAATAAGACTGAATAAAAAGAATAAAAAAATTGTCATGTATGCAAATTGAATTTAGTTTTTGCTCAACTTAAATTGACATGCCAGAAATTTGATGGGAAATCGCGTATATTTGTATAATTAAATTACTAGAAACTCTATTGCGCAACCTAGCTAAACCATAATTATTTTATTATTCAATTTAAATCGGTTGAATTTGTTTTCTTTTTTTTTTATATATATTATATTTATACTATTATTGATATATTTACGGAGGTATTACTGTAGTTGACTAAAAATATACAAAAAACAAGTAAGAAAGCTCTAGTCGAGACTGCCCGACTAGGAAATCCCCTGAACCCTTCGGAGAACTGATATTTCAATAATTCTCCGCGTCTTTTTGCTTACAAAAGAAACACACACACACATACATAGGCACATATAGGCACGCATGCATAAACACGCATGGGCTGCAGTTGGGCTTCTCATGGAAACTTAATTGTTTAATAACTTTTTTTGTGGATGAATAAAAAATAAATAAATATCAAAATTACGTTTAAAACGATCAATTGCAGTTCATTTAAATTTTATTGTATACTTTCAGGCGGCACCAGAAATTTATTCACAAACCATACACCAATTTGCATAATTTCAGTTTTTGCTGCATACTTTTGGGCTGTGCATTTTTTGTATTTTTGTTTTATTTTTGATTTATTAAAGCATTTTTGTTCGCTGCAGACTGCAGGTAAGAAAAAAATCTTTTAGAAAAATAGCTCCTATTCAGCTATATCCTTACGCAGGACGAAAGTAATTGATGTTTTAGACTCACGAGGAGTAGCGCCAATGTTTGCCTGCAAAGGATTAGTATGTTATCTAAGAACCAAGGACTTGTAAAATTTCCGTCCCAATGCTTATACCAGAAGAAATCTTGTATAACTTGTACAATAAAAGTACGATCAGTATGTCCTTTGGCTAATTTGTACTCCTTGACATTATGCACTATGTGAGATGTCACACGCCAGGATCTGCAAGGATGCGGCTGAGTTTTGTCGATTTGATCTACCATGAATGTCCTTTGATCCTTAGATGACCCCCAAATGTATTTGGTCCTTCCGATGTCAACGGACGAGTTATCGTTATTCTGTGATAAACTCGATATGCGCGTGCTATATACGGACATTTTAAAAAAAAGTAAGTAAGTAGCTATTGTATCTTCGGAAATCGACGCGTTCAAACATACGGACACACGGGCAGACGGACAGACGGACGGACGGACGGACGGACAGACGGACAGGGCTAAATCAACTTTTCTCGTCACCCTGATCAAGAATATATATACTTTGTGGGGTCTGCCACGCCTCCTTCTGCCTGTTACATACATTTTAACAAAACCATTATACCATAATAAAGACTTAACTTATAATAAAGACTTAATTCTTTTATGTATATACCTTTTTAATTTCCTTTTCATTTAGCCAATCAACAAGTAACTTTAATAGTGTATAACACTAATAAAAATATGCTAAAATAATCTCTATACGATTACAAATAACTTGCAATTGCCTATTAGTTTTTATCTTGTGCTTCCAGCTCTGCTGTTGAGTTCTTTCTCAGCTTGGTTGGTGGATCGTTCCAAGGCTGAACGCTCGTGCGACCAAAGATGACGAAGAGTGCATTGCCCACAAAATAGATGCCGGCGGCCAAGAAGAACACCTGACGCCACTGTTGGACATTGTTCTGAAACAAAAGATTACAAATGTAAAGAAGTCTTTAAGGGAAGCAGAATTTAAATGGATACCCATACATACATTGTCGGTTACAATGCCGCCCACTACGAGCGGAGCAGCCAGACTCATGCAATTGGCGAAGCAATTGCAGATGCCCATGATAATGCCCGCGAAGTTGGGAGACAGATCGATGTGGTTGATCAGGAAGCCCGAATTGCTGGCCGATCCGATGGCCACGGTGAAGGTGAGCAGTATCACAGCTAACGTATCCATGCTGGCCGGAACATAGCCCAAGGCAATGAGCAGACCCATCGGGCCCAGCATTCCAATCGAGTTGAACAACTTTCGATTCCAGGAGAGTGAAACACATTCCACTCGCTGCAATCGCTTGGAGAGCCAAGCGAACACAAAGCTGAGCACAAACATGGTCGCGTAGGGCAATGCAGAGAGGAGGGCGTTTGCCTTGATGTCCTTGCCCAAGACGTTCTTCATGTAGCTGGGTATCTGAGTTAGTAGAGTCCAGAACCCGAAGGCGTAGGCGGATTGCACGGCAATCAAAGCCAGGACAGCCGGTGACTTGAAGAAGCTGAGCCAAGGCGTGATATGATGATGGCTCGGTAGTTCCGCATCTTCAGTTCGCTCGCTCGCATGTCCCAGCTCAATGAGTTCTCTCTCCTCTGGTGTTATCTTCTTGGATTGTGCAGGTGTACTGGCGCCCCAGATATAGTAAACGACCGACCAAAGGCAGCCGGCTGCCCCCGATGCATAGAAGATGCTCGGCCAGCCACCCATGGAGGCCAAGAGGCCACTGGTGGCCAGCATGATAATCGTGCCAAACTGAAAGCCGACATAGGCGAAGTTTCCCATGGTCGCACGCTCATTGGGCGGCACCCAGGCCGAGATCACTGTGTGGCAGGAGGGGAAGAGCAGACCTTGAAAGACGCCTTCAACCAAGCGCAAAGCGCAGAGCACTTGCCAACCGCCCAGCTTCACACAGAGTGGCGTCAGAACAGTCAGCACGGAGCAAATGGATAATCCGGTCAGGATTGTCACCTTGCCACCAAATCGACGAGCCAGCGGCCCAGCTGGCACCTGTGTGGTTACATAGCCCCAAAAGAAGCTGCTCAGCACGAGGGATTTGATTCTCTCCGACCAGTTGTATTCCTATAAAGGGGGAATTCATAAGGGGATAAGTAAAGTCGCCTTCTAGTTGATTTCAATTTCAACTTACGGGAAATTCGGCCATGGCCACAATAGCCACGGATAGATTCACTCGCATTGCAAAGCCCACGGTCAGAGCGGCAAAGAGCAAAAGGATTTGCAAATGTCGTATACCATATCCAGTAGCTGCAAGATCAAAAGATAAACTATTTTATAGCCGTTCCTCAACAGCAGCAGCGTTTGATTTATGCACTACCAAGGCCAAACTTATCTAACGGTTCTACAATGTCTTCACATCGCCATGATTTAGCAAAGTTTTCTCTATTATCTCGAGGCAGAAACTTTATATATATATTTATATGAAATATATGTTGATATTTCAAGTGTGAATTTATTTTTGATAAACACTTTTCAATATAATTTTTATATAAAATTTTAGCTTTAATTTTATTATTTTATTAGTAATTTCCAGTTTTTGTTGTTTTAGCTATCGGCCTTACTCCTGCAATGTCCTTACTTACCTTCATTTTCAAAGCGACGATTCTTCACCATCTTGACTGGATTCCTTTGATATTTCCCTTCACTATCCTTTTATATTCTGTCTCCAGTGCGCTGCATTACCGCACTCCACAAGATCTATTTAGTAACTGGAAGTCCGATGAAGATATTACGACTGCTGCAACAATGCTTGACAGCTACTGTATTTATGCATCTCAAGTAAATAGTCTTGTTTGTAATAGGATTAGATAAGACGCGACGCTTTAAATACATTCAGAGAAACTTTTTTGGACTTTAATAATTGGGTTTAACATATGTAGGAGATCACATGGAAGAGATGACAGAGCAAAAAGTTTATTGGCTTTTGTTTTGGCCTGAAGGAATTGAGGATGGATGGGTGGATAGATGGCATTTCATTTAGTATCCAAATCACTGATCGATCAAACACTTTTATAGCCCTTCTCAGAGCTGTCCTTGCCTATAGATAGATTTGGTTTAATTTATAGTTTTAGATCTACAATCTCCAAGTTATTAAAAATTCGAAAATCAATTTATTTTATTTTATTATTTTGTATTTATTAATTTTAACTTTCTCTCTTAAGCAATTAAGACATGCATTTACAACACAAACTTAAACTAAACACAACACAGCATATGAATAATATGAGTTAGATTACAAACTCAGCTGAGATTCTATCAGCAGCCTTCATGAAGATTACGACTAAGTGAGGTACGATAAGGAGCAACAATTTTGTTATCATTTGGCAGAGTGATCAGATTTTTGTGACTCCAACTGTGGTATGGATTTGTGATCACGTTTAGCAGGTGGATCATTCCAGGGCTGGACATCAGCGCGTCCAAAGAGAACGAACAGACCATTTCCCACCAGATAAAAGCCAGCGGCCACAAAGAAGACAATCCGCCACTGTTCCGCATCGTGCTGAGGAAAGAAAGTAAAGAGAAGAACAGAGCAAAATCAATCCCCATCCAAATGGCATCTAATATATGCAAATGAGACTCACCTTGTCGGTAACAATCACGCCCACCAGGAGCGGCGCACCGAGACTCATGATGCTGGCCAATGCATTGCTGATGCCCATCAGAGTGCCAGCAAAGTTGGGCGACAGATCGATGTGGTTCACCTGGAAGCCCAAGTGGCAGGCCGTGTTGATGCCCACGGTAAGGGTTAGCAGGATGACAGCCAGAGTGTCCTGTTCCTTGGTCACATAGCCCAATGCGACCAGCAGACACATGGGTATATATTGACCAATTGTATTGAAGAACTTCCGGCTGAATGCAAGCGTTATCGACTCCCTCTTCTCCATGCACTTGGCCAACCAGACAAAGGGGAAGCTCAGCAAAAAGTTGGCCACATACGGCAGAGCGGAGAGCAGAGCATTCGATTTGATGTCCTTGCCCAAAACGTTATTCATGTAGCTGGGAATTTGCGTGAGAAGCGTCCAGTAGCCCCAAGCCGAGACGCAATGCACTGCGATCAGGGCCAGAAACGGAGCCGAGGTCAGGAAACTCAGCCAGGGCGTCACCTGCCGATAGCTTGGCAGCTCCGCATTGGCCGTCCTCTCCTTGGCCAGCTCCGATTCAATCAACTGCGCCTCCTCAGCTGTAATATTCTTGGAGTCCTTTGGTGTACTGGCACCCCAAATGTAATAAACGAAGACCCAAACGATGCCACAGCCGCCCGACGCATAGAAGATGCTCGGCCAGCCACCAGCTGAGGATGCGAGTAGTCCACTTGTGATCAGCATGAGAATCGTGCCGAATTGACTTCCCGTATAGGCATATGTGGTCAAAGAGCCTCGCTCCCTTGGCGGCAACCAGTGGGCGATAATCGTATGACAAGAGGGATAGAAGACACCCTGACACAGGCCCTCAATGAAGCGCAGGCCACAAAGCAAGGACCAACCGCCTAGACGGGCGCAGAGTGGCGTCAAGAGATTCATGAGCGAGCAGATGGAAACCCCCGTCAACAGGGTGACCTTGCCGCCAAAGCGACGCGCCAAGGCTCCAGCGGGTATCTGTGTCATCACATAGCCCCAAAAGAAGCTGCTCAGCACCCAGGACTTTGTCTTCTCCGACAGGGGGTATTCCTGAAAGGGAGTACATAATTGATTACAAATTCACTTTAGTTGAGCAAATTGCATACCGGAAAATCAGGATTTACTGTCGTGGCATTGGTCATGGCCACAACAGCCACCGAAAGATTGACTCGCATTGTAAATCCAACCGTCAGACCACAGAAGATCAACAGCATCTGCAAGTGTCGCATGCCATATCCAGAATCTAGGCAGGGAAATCAATATGAGTTAGTGAATGGCAATATAAAATATTTCTTAAAAATAGTATAGTTTCCATTTACTTAGTTCATATTTTATAGATTTTTACAGAAATAAATTTCAGTTCTTAGAAAAGTGAAAAGTTTCTTTAAAGTATTTTTAATTTATTTATTTAAATTTTTAATGGTTAGATATATTATATATTTATATTTTTATATTTTATGTTTTATATTTTTTATTTATTTTTTATTTAATTTTTTTTTTTTTTTTTTACTGGCCAAATATTTCCATTAACTTATTCCATTAATCAGCCGAGCTGCAATGGAATTTTTTTTCGGTAAAATTGAGTTTTATGACAGATTACGCGCAAAGGAAAGTTATCTGCCTTGATAAGCGCTATAAATTAAAAGTGAATTACCCTTTGTTAAATAGAACTTGACTGAACTTTTGCTAAATGACATAACCGATGTGCCAAGAGAGGGAACAAAAGTTTAACATCTTGAAGTAAAGGATATTGAAGGACGTACTCCAAGTTGTTTTCAAATATGCTCAGCTCTTACGTCAAACGATAAACCGAAATAGTTTCTTTTCTTTACCGTAAACTTTTTCGACTGATTTATTTATTTATTTATTTTATTTTTTGTTTTCTTATTAAAGGCATCCTTCCAATAATGAAATACCTTCATCTTCGAAGCGACGATTCTTTGCTATGCCCTTGCTGTTCGCCATTTTGTTTTTGGCTGTATCCTCTGTAGAGCATCACCGCCCAGAACAAAACTTCTATGTAAACTAAGTCTATTCATGGCTCTGCTCTGTATCTTTAAAGAGATTCAGATTCACAGCAGTCTAGGCTGATACAGATTACAGAGGAAGCCGCTGGTTTTTATGCAAATATATATTAACGATCTGATAAGATAATCAGCTGTGAGTAAACGCGCAGCCAGACAAGATATTAAAGTATTTGCCCCATAAATCGGCAACTGAATGAGGCAAACGAACAGCAGACGTTAGCGTGCTCAATATCAATGGCGTACGACATTAGATAATTATGCTGATTTATGGAAAGAGAGAATTCCGATTGTTCGCAATTGATTGACAATATCTGCAATTCGTAAAGCCCACTTTCCGTTTGGGTAACTGGACTTACTCAGATAGCACCTTGACATTGCCAGCTTATGCAGTAAATGTTCATTATCAAGCAATCGGACTTCCTGCCAGTCTAAACGGGAGTGATAGACTGGCTGAAACCTGAACATTGTCCAGGGGTTCTGATTCTAATCATTCTAGACATGCGTGTGGCGGTCTCTTCGAGACATTATCAGTGGATGTGAAGTGTATAAAAGATAGGTTAATTATTTAAATAGATTTTTTTAATATAGTAGATCGATTGAATGGATCTACCGTTACATTTGATAAATACAACACATCTGAATTTATGTTTAATTCTGCACTTATCAAACTACTTAAGCTTAAGCCTAACTATCTGCTGTCTCTCGCTGTGCCTCCACTTGGGCTATGGAGCTGCGCTGCTTCTTCGCTGTGGGATCATTCCAGGGCTGAATCGAGGCACTGCCAAAGATCAGGAAAAGCCCATTGCCAACCAAATAAAAGGCAGCCGTGACAAAGAAAACAATGCGCCATTGACTAGCATCTTGCTGTTGATGCAACGACAGAGTAGAGTTAAAGAGACAGTTATATAAATACATATATATCCACATGGGGATGACCCACCTCATTGGTAACCACAACGCCAACTAAAAGTGGACCCGCTATGCTCATGATATTCGCAATGCCATTGCTGATGCCCATGAGAACGCCGGCGAAGTTGGGAGAGAGATCAATGTGATTAATGACAAAGCCCAGCTGGGAGCCAGAGTTAAGGCCCACGGTCAGGCAGAGCAGGATGACGGCCAGTGTGTCCTGCTCCTGTTGCACATAGCCCAAGGCGACCAGCAGGCACATCGGCACAAATTGCCCAATGGAATTGAAGAACTTGCGACTGAAGCCGAGGGAAATGGAACTCCTCTGCAGTATCTTGGAGAGCCACACAAAGAACCAGCTGAGCAGCAGCATCACCGTGTAGGGCAGCGAGGAGAGCAGCGCATTCGACTTGATGTCCTTGCCCAGGACATTCTTCATGTAGTTGGGAATCTGCGTCAACAGCGTCCAAAAGCCCCAAGTGGAAGCGCAATGTGTGGCTGTGAGCGACAGAAAGGCCGGCGACGTAAAGAAACTCATCCAGGGCGGGGATAAACTCTCCTTGGGCTGCTCCAGTTTGGTTTCCACTTCTCTGGCCTGCGCCAGCTCAATCAATTGATGCTCCTCCTCTGAGATATACTTCGACTGCGCCGGCGAGCTGGAGCCACGCAGCCAATAGCCGGCGACCCAAAGGCAGCCAACGCCACCGGATATATAGAAAATGCTCGCCCAGCCAGCCAGGGAGGCCAATATGCCGCTGGTGGCCAGCATGACAATGGTTCCGAATTGAGCGCCCATGTAGGCATAGGTGCCCAGCGAGGCCCGCTCACTGGGCTGCACCCAGGCCGAGATCAGCGTGTGGTAAGACGGATACAGTACCCCCTGGCAGACGCCCTCGAGCAGACGCACGCCGCAGAGCAGTTGCCAACCGCCCAGCCTCGCACAGATGGGCGTGAACACGTTCAGCACAGAGCAGATGGACAAGCCCGTCACAATCGTTGCCTTTGCCCCGAACTTACGCGCCAAGACGCCCGCTGGCACCTGGGTCAACACATAGCCCCAAAAGAAGCTGCTCAAGACCAGAGACTTTGTGCGCTCCGTCCAATGATATTCCTAGAGGAAGCGAGGGCAATAAATTGAATCGAGTTGGGCTTGCAAGCTGAGGAAATTTCTTACAGGCAGCTCAGTCATGGCCACGATTGCCACGGAGAGATTGACACGCATGGCAAAGCCAACCATGAGACCACAGAAGAGCAGAAATATTTGCATATGACGCTCACCTAGAGCTGAGTCTGGATAAATAGAGAGAGAGAGAGAGAGAGAGAGAGAGAGAGAGAGAGAGAGAGAGAGAGAGATATGTGGAGTATGTTTAATATATATATATCTACTCTGGTAGACTCTATAGAGTAGATGTCTACATAGATATCGATATATCAATCGACTCTATGCTCGCACTCTACTGAAACTCTAGTAGACTCTATAGAGTAGAGTTATATAGAATAGACATTTACATCGGTAGACTTCATGCGCGCATTCCACTGCAAACTCTCAACATGGACGAGCCTCCCTAAGCAATAGACGCGTGTGGATTATCACTATGAAGACTAAGTACATTGTTATCTTTTACGTGTTACGATAAGCAGATTGCTTAGCTATATATATTTAACTGGAAATGAGTCGATCTCGAGAGCTGACGCCATGCGCTTGATAAAAATTAAATATATTACAGTAAATATTTATGTTAAACATGAGCCTAAGCTGCGCTGATTTATGCAGAAACTAACGACTCTTCAACTTAAAGGCCAATGACATTCAAATCACCTTCAAGAGTATATTTAGAGCACTCTTAGATAAAGTGCAAGCACAAATTGATGCTGTCTAAAATCATTTCGATTTTCCATTTATAATCTTTGCCTATTTGAACTCGATTATTGGAGTACGTACCTTCAGCTTCAAAGCGACGATTTTTAGGCATCTTAATATTCCCTGACATTGTATTCGAGCCTTGCGTTCCTTTCGCTCTGAAAACTCTTAACCAACTAGATGATGCACAATATTATACAGCATCTTGAGTCGAATGTTTTGGGTTTATAAATTTGGATTAACCCATTGTCGCCTACAACTGTCAGTGTTGCCTCAGCTGACTGACATATGTAAACTTGACTTTTGATTAGATAGCTAAAAAAGGTGCGAGGTTTACTAGAAAGTGCACACGGGTCTAGAGCTGTAGGAAAATACACCTCAAAGGGAGAAGAAAGCTGTACAAGAGAACGCCAAGGGAATCGACAACCTTACAGACTAAGGCAAGTTTTGATTGGAAGTACATTTTAGTAATTCCTTGCATTAAGAAATATAAACCAAAGAGAATAAAAAATTCATACAAAATAAAATTTAAAATAAAATATAATAAACAATAAAAAAAATTCATAAAAATATATTTATTCAAAATATCCATAAAATAATTTTCTTTTAACACTCCATCATTGTAAACATTGTAGAATGATCATAATATGATTATAATCTTTAATAATTAATCCATTTAAGACACATTCATTTGGTTTCTTAACATTTTATTGTTGTATTTGTTTTCAGTTTCATTATTTGGTCTTTATATACATATGCAACAGGGACTTAGCTATAGACTACGCACTAAACTTAAGACGACAAATTCAAATAGTAGTTATATATCTATACATATATACATATATAGATATATGCAAATAGAAAATGATGCTAGAATACATCAAAACTCGAATTACAATTAAAATTCATCAGCTTCAGTCGAACAAAATGGACTGAAACAGTTAGTGGGTTGGAAATGTTAACTAGATGACTAGCTAGACTCTCTCTCTCTCTCTCTCTCTCTCTCTTTCTCTCTCTCAGATGTTCACTCGCTCTCACTCTCTCTCTCTCAATGAGTCTCTAGTGCTGAGACTCTACTTGGGGCGTAGAGTTGCGACGTGGCTTGGCTGGAGGATCGTTCCAGGGCTGCACACTCGCACGTCCAAAGATGACAAACAAGCCATTGCCCACCAGATATATGGCCGCTGCTATGAAGAAGACAATGCGCCACTGCTCCACATCGTGCTGCAGAAAGAAAAGCAATTAATATAATTTCCACCTTCTCCACTCCCCCCCTCTCTCTCTCTCTCTCTCCCACACTCTCTCTCTCTCTCTCTCTCTCTCTCTCTCTCTCTCTCTCTCTCTCTCTCTCTCTCTCTTTCAACCTACCTCATTGGTCACAATGAAGCCGACAAGTAGAGGTGCTATGATGCTCATAATGTTGCTCACACAGTTCGTGATGCCCATCAGAATGCCCGCGAAATTGGGCGAGAGATCGATGTGATTGATCTGGAAGCCCAGATAGCAGGCGCCATTGAAGCCGACAGTCACGGTGAGCAGAGCGACAGCTAGAGTGCTCTGATCGGCGGAGACGTAGGCGAGGCCGATGAGCGAGCACATCGACACCCACATGCCGAGCGAGTTGAAGAGCTTCCGGCTGACCACGGTCGAGATGCAGTTGCGCTTGTTCAGCTGCATGGCAATGGCCGAGAAGACGAACGACATGCAGAACATGGCGAAGTAGGGCAGGGCCGAGAGCAGCGCATTCGATTTGATGTCCTTGCCGAGAACGTTCTTCATGTAGCTGGGAATTTCGGTGAGCAGCGTCCAGAAGCCCCAGTTGTTGGCGCTGTGCGCCACGATCAGCGCCAGGAAGGCTGGCGACGTGAAGAAACTGAGCCAGGGCGTGTGCAGCTTCTCTTTGGGTTGTTCCGATACGGATTCGCTCGCCTGCGCCAGCTCAATCATCTTGCGCTCCTCCACGGAGATCTTCTTGTAGTGCGCCGGTGAGCTGGCGCCCCAGATGAAGAATAGAATGGCCCAGAGCAAGCCGACGCCGCCGGAAACGTAAAAGATGCTCGGCCAGCCAGCAGAGGAGGAGGCCAGCAGGCCACTCGTGGCCATCATGACGATCGTGCCGAACTGGTTGCCCGCATAGGCGCAGGTGCCCAGGACTGGCCGCTCATTGGGCGGCACCCAGGCGGAGATGAGCGTGTGCACCGATGGAAAGACAACGCCCTGGCACAAGCCCTCAACGACACGCAACGCGCAAACCAATTGCCAGCCGCCCCACCGGGCAAAGATGGGCGTAAGCACATTGAGCACGGAGCAGATGGAGAGACCCACCAGCAACGTGATCTTGCCGCCGAACTTACGAGCCAGCTGACCGGAGGGCACTTGGGTCACCACATAGCCCCAAAAGAAGCTGCTCAAGATCAAGGATTTAATCTTCTCTGGCCATGCATACTCCTGCAAGGGAGCGAAACAAAGCGATATAAATCATATGATTCATATACATATCTATGTATATGGTCCACGTACCGGAAAATCGGGATTAGCGGCAGCGGCATCTGTCATGGCCACCAGGGCCACCGACAGATTGACGCGCTGGGCATAGGCCACCGTCAGTGCGAAGAAGAACAGGAAAGTTTGCCAGTGCCGGACACCCAGACCATATGCTGAAAATAGATTGCGATTAGACGTGATTCAAGACAATTATCAAACGGAATATTGAACTTCAACTTGAGTCACAATAAGCGTGTGTGTGTGTGTGTGTGTGTGCTATGTATATACAAATGTATTTACATACACACACTTGGCGTTAATCAATGAATGATTGACGCCTTCAATATATGCTCTGCTATCAGCCATATTGGCTGTAGGTCGCCTGTAGGTCATTAGCCTGTTTGTGTTCTTTTGCGTAGCACTTGAAAGCACTGGAATTACCCCAAAAAAAGCAAGCCTTCGCCTAACCACACATTGGCACGTGGCTGCCCATACATAATCGTATATCAGATTCTCCACTCTTGCCATCACGCATATCACAAGCAGATTTACGATATAGCTTATCTGCGGGCAAACGAAAAAAAAGGAGAAAATATTCCATTCACACAGAGATGGTTTATCGAGGCGCCTTAGCTGGCGCCTCTTCTGTCGTCACAGCCTCTACTTAGCTCAGTTAAGATAAGTTGCCGCCTCTGATAGATATAACCGCTTTGGGCTACTTTTTTCCAACTGCCTATGACTCTGCTATATGCCAAAAGGGGCTCGTCTAACAGGTGAATTTGCTTATCATAGCGATTACAAGTGTTGAGAGATAAGAAGACCTTGATTGCAGCGCTAGCTAAGTGATTGACATCCGCTTCAGTTAAAGCTCCAACTATTACAGTTATATAATAATTTCTTCACATCAAGTTGCTTGTTTATCTCAACAGCTCCAGATCACATTGCTTTACAGAACCAGTTAGATTTGCTTATAAATATTTTCTGAATCAACTCGAGCTCCATTGAAGCGTAACAGAATTATAATATGTGAACTTGGAGAGCTGTTTAAATATTTGTTTAACTGAATAATTTTCACAAACAATTGAATTTAATTAAATTGCAGCCTCATCAGCTCTACTGCATCAAGTACCTTCTTCTTCTTCCTCAAAGCGACGATTCTTAACCATGATTGAAAGTGAAAACTTGTGTTGATTAGGTAACTTAATCAGTATTGATATTTGTTTGGAATTCCGTTACTTCCTTATTTAGAAAGATGCTTGGTGAAAACTGCTCTGACCGCACGCCACGGAGCCTGTTCAATAACTAACCGATTGATGTCTTCAAGCGCATCTCAACTGTGCAAACAACAAAAATTCAATATTTTCCAACACCATGCGAACGTTCACTTGTTTAACGAGATGAGTGTGTAATCTAATATAGACTCTGTCTATCTACATGTGCGCTCGTAAATTTCATTTTTATAGCTCTAGAACTTTAGCCTGTAGCTAGGCCTAAATCGGCTGTCTATCTACAGCTTCTTGAGTGCACTTAATGACAGTCAATCAGAAATCAAATGCTTTCAACAATATAATTGTCAACCATTGGGCTGATCTATGAAGATCAATTAAAGCTGTTTACTAATAATTGTAGCTAGAAAATAGAAACATAACATAACATTATTTATCTAGTTAATCTGCTACCCAATCAATCATGTTCAATCAAGGCGGTTAATAAACTAATAATTATTAATGCACATTTTCATGCATTTCTACTAAAATATGCAGCTTAAATGCTGAAATAAAATATATAAAACTATATACAGAATATATTAAATTTTATGTACAATATTTACAGCAAAAAGAACTTAAAAATATACAATATTAATATTTAAATATATTTTTAGTATTCAAAAAACTGTATGCACATAAAAATTTGATAAATTATTCAAAGAGCTTAAGCATAAGCATTTCAAAATAATCCGTTAGCTGCCGTGGGTTATTATCAGCTGGCAATGCTCTTTGCAAAAGCTTTCAAGCAAAGCTTTCGCAACGTTTAAGCAGCTAAAAGCTCTCCTGTTATTGCTGGCTACAGTACTGCAGCGCTATGCTGAACCAACCAAAGAGCTTTCTGCATTGACAAAGCTTAAAGTTTTTTGCATTATGTATAAGCTGAGCTGAGCTGAGCTGCCGTTAAAGTTGACTGCTCGCAATTAAATGAATGCAATTGCACTTGCAAATCTAATATCAATTATTTAGTTAGGTTCATATAATTTTTTTTTTTCTCACACATCTGAGGAGCGTGGCACGTTTTCGTGTGAATATCGCATGAAAATGGTTTATGCAGCGTGCCGAGTTCGAGTACCTTTTGCTCTCCTATCAAGGGCTTTAAAACGTTACATATCAATTCGCATTATTGATAACTGATAGCTGGCTAGTGCAAATATTGCGTATACGCCATGGATGGTACGCTCAAGTGACGTTGATAAGCCTGAAGCACTTCTGAGTTAATGCAGCTTTTGTTCAGTGCCTTTGCTATTTGTTCTCTTACAACGAAAGCCATACGACTTTGAAATGTCCATCAGATAGAGCTAATTGATAATGGCAAATAAAATGACAGATAAAGCCAGTCGGATATGAGCTGGCAAATCTGAATTATAGATCATGTTGGCTGTCCAAAAAGCCATAATTAAATGAAAATCACACAATAGCATGTCACCTAGCGAGGGTCTATCATGCACTTTGCGCATGCTCAGACGGGCTTTTTGGGTTTTTTTTCGTTTTTTGTTTTCGGGCCAAACCGCAGAGCGTGTTTTAGCGTATTAGCAGCTGCATTGAAAGCTATGGATGTATCTCTAACTGTTTATTTATCTATCTTTATATCTGTCATTATGTCTATCCCTAGCTCTAGCTATATCTGCTGCTTTAACTATATCTCATTTTGTCGCCTAGACAACTTTGAACTTGTCACTCGATTGTGTGTCAAGTGTGCGTGCGTGTGCGTGTTTACCTGCTGTGCTGTTGTCAGCATAAACATAAACCTAACGCCTTGTGCCGGCGCCTGGCGCCTACCTTGCCAGCGCTGAATAATTTGCAATTCGTACGATTTTCCTTTATTACAATAACAGAATCAAAAGTTGTAATTTATGTACGTACGGAAGGCATGTCAAGTGTTAACGAAATGCAAATGAATTTATATATACACATATATAAATATATATTTTTTTTTGTATATATATTTTACATACAAATTATGAACTTTGAAAGAGCACCTTCCTGTAATTAGCGGTCGATCCCTTTTTTAATTGTTTATTACTCCGCTGTCAGCTGTTTTATTTGCAACTCACTTTAGTCAAACCAGGAACATTCAATCTGTGTGTGTGTGTGAGTGTGTGTGTGCTTTTAGTAAATATGCGCGATTTATGTTTTAGCCATATACGTAGCAAATTGTTCAAAGAAAGTAACTCTAGTTGGCAGCTAGCTAGCTTCAAATCTATCGCTCATTAAAGTTGATCTATACCAAACGGGTAACTAGAGTGACAGCCAAAGAGAGCGAAAGAGAGAGAGAGAGAGAGAGAGAATGAGAGTGAGAGAGCACCTGTCTCTTGAGAATCTTGACAGACTGCTTGTCGGTCGATCGTTTGGGCATGTGTTTGTTTGCCTGCTCATTGTTGAACAGCGGCTAGACAGCGTAGACAAGCTCCGATTGCTCGACAAATTTGCATACAAACTTCTGACGAGCAAACGTTTGCAGTTGTTGTAGCTGTAGCTATTTAATTGTCTACTGTTTGCTGTCAGTTTCCTGTCTAGGGCGATATGATTTCAATCCAGGCCAACTTGTATGTATGTATATCGAGCGTAGCTTTATTTATGCCCATGCCAAGTATATTAACTAATTAGCAGCGGCTAATCCATAATATCCATAATAACATTTATTGTTATATATCATCAGGCAAGTCACGTCTTGCTTTGAGACCAAGCTGTAAACAATTTCACTCTACATTTAACTAGAGAGCTTCAAGCGGCAACAACAAAATTTCACTTCACTTGAGCATGACAACTTGAAGTGAAGCAACAAAAATAGTAAACAATAAACAAAATATTTCTCTAGAAAAATTTTTGCATATCATTCGAGCGTCAATAGATCAAAATGTGGTTTACAAAAAAAAGGGGTTTACTTCAATATTTTTTTTTTCCTATTAAAGGTAAGCTTTTTTTCCATTTATAATTGTATTATTTATACTATTTATTTGCAGCTGAGTGATTTTTAAATTTGAGTAAATTGTTACATTATATGTATATATAGTTATACTATATATGTTTTGGGACAAAAGCGCCCCGCTTCATAAAAAGTTTGAATTATTTATAAGTTTAGCAACGAATTTTTAAACTGGTTTATAGTATTATTTATATAAAGGTGTGCATATATAAATATAATACATAAACAAATATTTCGGCAAAATATTTTGCATTCGAATATTCCACAGTATTTTTAATTTGTTACCTTCTTGGGGTTTTTTATAATAACCATATAAACTTTATATTAAACCTTAGGGCTTTATTCTAATTTTTTTTTTTTTTTTTTGAGCTTTTAAACTCTTTAAATTTCTCTACATGGTTTATATACACTTTCACCTAGATTCTTGTTCTACATTCCACAATTATATTATTTTTTTTATATAACATTTAAACAACTTTTTTTATCTCATTACCTATCTATTTATTTATTTATTTTTATTTTTTTTTTTTTTCATTTCATAATTCATAATTATTTTAAGAAATAGTTTTTCCATTACCTTTTGTCCTATTATCTGCTAATTTTTGTATAGTAAAAAGACTTCCATCTATTCTCTTTCACTTATATTTTTATTCTTCCTTCAATAAATTGTATTTAACAACTTTAAAGTCTTAAATCTCCTCTTCACGCATTCTCATATCTTATTTTCTTTTCCATTTTCCACTTACTTGCGCCACCCTCGGCTTCCGCTTCCTTTTTGTTCTCAGTGTTAGTGCCGTTATCGTTGACCGCCATGGCGCCCTTACTGCCGCAGCAAATGAGCTTCATTTTATATATTACTTAAATATTAATTATATTTTATAGAAGAAATATTTTTTATTTATTTTAGTTATATTTTTCACTTTTTTATTTTATATTCTTGGAATTGTTGTAGCACTTTTTACGACCGTTGCCTGATTTTGTATTTATATATATTATTTTATTTTATTTATTTATATTTTTTGTTTTTTAGAATCAGTTTAATGTGGCGTAACAATCGCCGCTCCGAGTATCGATCGTGCCTAATTCGTTTCTTTGCATTTTAAGTGCACTCAAATGGGAAACACAAATTGATTATTTCTGTCCAATGGATCGATCGTTTTCGCTGATAGATCAGATGCAGTGCGCTATGGGCTATTGGCTAGGACGCGTCGCGTTTGCTGTTTACAGATCGACTGAACGCTGAACCGAAGCTACCAACTCCATTTATATGTGTGGCACTGGCAGTCGCGCTGTCGGCGCTTTCTTTACGCTCGCTCGGCCCACTCGAACACGTTCCCGGCGTAAGCGTCGCTGCCGCGCTGCGCAGTCAACGTCTCAGTCTCGCTCGGTCTCAGTCAATGTGAGCGGCACTTGAGCAGCGTCAAATGGAAAAACTCCCAGCACACTTCTGGCCCGTGGACAGCTGAGCAATGCTTCGATTCGTATCAAATCTTATCAGAATCTTCTTTAGATTAGGTAACGAAATCAAATGACGCGCAGGGACACTGGGTCTGGGCCTGACCCTGGCCCAATATCTGGTATCGTCGATCAGACAATATATCAAGCCATAGATTATGGACACTTTACGCCTGGCCACGATGTCCATTCATGATTTTTGGACAGCGCTGTAAGCAAAGCTATTCTATCTACTCTCTCTCTCTCTCTCTCACTCCCTCATGACTTCCAAATCGAAACAAGCTTATCGAACAAGAGCAACGCACAAATAAAATCTCAAACTTGTTTTGGCAGCTCCCGCTTAAAAGAAAAAAGTAAAAACAAAAACATTTTGTCATTACTCTTGAATCCGTAACAATTGAACGCACATTCCTGGCATGCCGCGCACTTTGCGCACTTCACCTGACTTTCACTCTCTCTTTTCTCGTTTAGAATGGCATCGTTTAGAATGGACAGCAGCAGCTAGTAACAGCAATAAATAGTTTGTTGTACTAATCGGAAATTCTTAGCCAGGTCTAGTTCATGCCTCGCTGAGCCAATGGAATTCGCATTGTTATATCAGCTGCTTGATGTTATATCTACTTTTTTCTCTTCGTAATATATTTTTTTTTTGTGCTGCTGGAATTTGTTTAAAAAAAAATATACACAAAATAATTGAATTTGATTGTCTGAGCGCAGGTGTTAATTGGTTTTCTGTAAATTTCAACTGCATTTCCATGTCATTTGAGCCCAACAAATGGTTGACAATGATAAACAGTCGACTATTTGCATTGTAATATCTTAATAAACCATCAATTTATGCAATTTGCAATTATTATTTATATATAACTTTGTATTTTGGTATTTCTATATACTATTTATACTGTGTGTACATCAATTATTGATATATTGTAGTCGTGCATCTTCTTAGAATTCGTTTTATACTGAAAATGCAAATATAAATTCTAAATTAAACTTGCGTTCTGCTTTGAAGTTGGGCTCCGTGAATCTAGATTGATTATAATCGTGACATCTGATGTATATATATAATGTATAATGTATATACAATGATGTATAATATAGCCCTAACTTTTCTAAGTGATTCCGAAAGAAATGCCCTATAGTTAGATGAAAGACCGGACTCTATCTAAATTTAAACAATAATATATATATATACTCTAAAAGGTCGAGGTCTCTGTGTTCTTCCAAACCCATTGTAGCAGTCAACTCAATTCATTCTCAGGCAATCAATAAAACTTGACTGATTCAAATCTTTTACTACAAATCACTTTCAAGTCCAAAAATGTAATATTGTAAGAGTTTCGTGTAGAAACAGTTGTTGTTAGTGTGCTTAAAGTTCCGGCTGTAAATACATGATTTATGATGACTGAAATACGCAAACAATCATAAATCGTAGACCAATTAAATAAATTCTAATAGTTATATGAACGAAATGTTTGTAAGCAAATGATGAGGCGGTTTTGCTGAGCCCCCCAAAGGCCCCCCCAGCCACGCCACACTGTGTGGCCGTAACTGTATCTCTAGCTGTATCTATAGCTGTACAAGTTGGGGGCACATAACGTATTAATGATATGTACGATTTGTGTTTAGATTCCTTTTATTTAGACAGTTTGCAATGTTTAGGGGCGAAAATAATTGCTGTTTGTAATGCAATTGCAATGCGAAATGCGAAGTGCCCGCCCGTTCATGTTCATGTAGTTAGATAGATATATGTATCAATCTGTATATACACATGTATATAGGTAATCCCGGTCGCAATTATACTATTGACATATTTTCTACAACAACGAAATGAGCACTTGCAATGCAATGCATTTCATTTATTTATTTTACGACGTGTGGCCTGCATTGCTCTAAGCTACCAGCCAAAACCAGCTCATCGTTTTGTTTCAACATTATAACGCATACCCTGTAATTAGAGGGGTCGCTTCGCGTGGATAGCTTAAAGTGAAATTGTCAGTTTGTCGTTGAACCATAATTGGTTCACATTGTGCAGGGTATAAGCCCTGCATAAGACTCCAAGTGCAGTTAAGGTCAACAAACAAATCAGATACCCTGCATTTAGGTACATATGTATACTTATATTTGGCACTGTGAAGTAAAACGTGATTATGATATCATTTAGGAGCAGCTTTATGAATTATCTTAATAATTTTTATTGTTTATATACTCTGTATTTGGAGTGGCTGTGCAGCTTGGGTAGCTTGCTTAAAGAGAAGTAAGAGAACTTTTAATATAGCCAACATTTAAGATAGACTCCCAGGAATTTCTGGGACATATTTATGTGTTCTCTATAACTTATATAAGAAAAATATAATATTTGTATATCTAAACATCTATTACTATAATCTACTTTACAATCATTCCCAGGGTATCTACTATTCGCGCACCCTAATTTAACCAAAACATTGTCAGTTTTCATATGCAAAACGCTTTGCTGTTTGAACTTGACCATAGCCAAAGTTGGCCAATCATATCCAGTTCCTTAATTTTATCATTACGTGAACACAGCGAGTCACATGTAAATTCAAGTTCAAGTTTCCCTGTTTTTAGCCACCCGCTCAATGGAAACCAAATTGGCGAATAGATAACTATAATGTTAGCGGTATCGGTATTATTCGGTGCTGTGAGCACTACGTGGCGCATGCTAATTACCAGCAGTTGAGTCGACATTCGATGACATTGATTGCTCAGTTTATGGTCTAGGCCGCAGCTCTGATTAACTATGCCAAACAGCAATTCGATTTTGCTGATTTTGATTTGAGTCTGCGGTCTTTCAACCGAACACGAGGTATTATACGAACATTAAATAGGGATATTATATTTAATGTATATATGCAAATTTATATATTGTTCATATATATACATAAATTGTTTTGTTTATAAATATATTTAATGGATTAGCCGATATAACTATCGAATATGCGAATGCATTTATATAACTCGATTCAATTGTAGAATTTTACGTTTTTTTAAGAGTAAAATTGGCGGATTCATTAATTAGTAGAGCATAAATTCTTACAGATTTATCGACAACCAGTTCATCTCACAACAATAAGTACAATAGACTAGCTATTATCAGGTACATGTTAGAATGTTTCAAGAGATATTAAAACACACAAAAGAGCTCACAAATGCTACAGATTGACGCGCGAATTACGTCAATTGGCAAGCTAAAGTTTTATCGAAAAAAAAAGTCAAGTAAATATATTTGGGAATCACAAATCACAAAATCGCACAGCTTAAAGTTAACAACGCACAGCTAATACCCTCACAAATTTTGCAGCTAGTTAAATCAAAACTTTCTACTACTAAAACCAGATCTAAGTCTCTGCATTAACTATAATATTCAAACTTCATTCAACTGTCAGGAAAATTCTTATCTCGCACTTTCTTTTCCTCTAAATTGAAAATCCAAAAATGTCGACATACAATTCGTTCCCTTTTTTTATAATGAATTGTAAACCTCAGTTCCAATCTAATCTGCAGAAATGTATAATTCAATTATAAGTCCATCAGGTAACGATTTATTGGCTAAGTCATAAAACACTTCTACCTGTCAGTTATGTTTTGTCTTCACGTTAAATACGTACCAGATATTGAAAACAAACCCAAATAAAACAACAGTAAAAAAAAAAAAAAACAATAACAAACAGCAGGTAGTCCCCAGAACTTTTCAAGATAAGCCATAACGAGCACAGCAACGAGGTGAGTTTAAGACGTAGCCAGAGGCTTGACAATTGCTGTACCTCGCTCGAAAAGTGAAAGGGGTATATAGGTTGCTCTACATGTATTCGTTGAAATGCCTAAGAAAACAGCTAACTTTACTCAAATTCGATTTGTGGGGCATATATAATAATGGAATAATAATAACTTGAAATATTATATAATAATCAAATTCAAGTCAAAGCTTTAAGTCGAAAGTCGAAAATCATCCATCCGCTGTGGAATAAATTAAGAAGTTTAATCTTTAATGTAATGCAAATCTAATTAATTAAAGGCCTATTAAGGTCTATTATTGCTGTACCCAAGCGAGCTAAAAATATGTGAAATATTTACTTAATTATCAATTAGAAGAAAATATAATTATTTTCTATAGTTTAAGTCTGGTATGTGAGCTTCGCTTTGGCTAGAGAGCTAAGGCAATAATGTAGTTAGTGTAATGGCTGTAAGCCAACTTTTCTTTAGTATACTTTATGGCTTTAGCTAAAAGTAATAGAATTAATCATTTACATAATTACAGGAGTTGCACTTGGTTACAATTTATATAAACAATGGGCAACACACAGATATAGATCTATGTCTAAGGTAAGTATATTTTATGGCCCCAATTTTTATCCATATGTATTTAATTAACTATTTTCTACGAGTTTCTCAGACTTCAATTTTATAATCGACCAATCTCTGTTCATATAACAAATGGACATAGTGGAGCGGTTGATAACCTTTACATTGTTGTCTTATAAAAGAAAATTCTTTCGATATATGCGTTATCCGTTTCTTGCCTCTCCAAGCAAAAGACTTAAGCAACGAACTGCTACCTCTCCATATATGTTTGACTAATTCTATGTATTGATTATTGTCTGTTCATTTGTTTATTACCTTAAATATAGATTAAGCTGCAGAACATTAAAAAAAAAAATTATACATATTAAAAAATTTATATACATTTTTATCAAATAAAATAAGCTATTTTATGTCACAGAAAAAACGTTTAGAAATTTCCCGCAGTTGTTATATTAAATTTTCGTATCACATTTTAGATTAATTGTATTATTTGATTAAAAAAGGCCTCCAATCAAAAGCGGCGCTTGCTTTACACTTAACGAACCAATCAGCAAACACTTGATTAACAAAGCTGTGCTATAAATATGTAGCATAATTTTTGGCTCGCATAATAACTATTATAAACAGTACAGAAAAATCGAATAAATTAAAAAAAATAATTATAATAAAAAATATTTAGAAAAATTTTTTAAAATAAAAAATAGCAATAGTTCCTGATGAAAAAAAAAATAAAAAAAAAACAATATAAATGAGTGTATAAATATATACATATATATGTATATAATTTTATATCATTTCACTTGTGAACACATCTCTTCTATAGCTATAAGAGCTATAAGAGTCTAGAGTGCAATGCAAAGTGTAAAATGTGTGTTCGGCACTTCAGTCAGTGGCGCTGTCACCCAATTAGCAAAATGAAAGAACTTAGTGAAAAACTAATTACTATAAAGTATGAAAAGCAAAGAAAAAGAATGCGAAATAGATTTCTATTTATAGCAAGTCCAACGATGCACTTGCTAAACGATTTAGCTGAGCCAATGGCAAAACAAAGCAGATAAAGTCAACGACACTATAATAGTTTGTTGATAAACAAAGGCAAATAATATACATATATAGATATAGACAAAGTCTAGGGCAGTGGGCAAACAATTGTTATCAAAGTGCAAATACTTAGGGATGATAAATCAATTGAATGAAATCAATTACGATCATAGTTTAGATTTTATCAAATGCCGGCTGATTAGATAGAGAGGAAGACAGTGAGAGACACAGAGACAGACAGATATGTAAACTGCAAGTGAGTCGCGTGCCCCCTTAGAAGCAGGTGGCAAGCATATAAATAAATAGCTATTAAATACAATATATAGCACACGTAGCGCTTGATATCAGTTCGAATTGGATTGCTAAATCGAACAGCTGTGGCAAATGTTTTCACAACTGCTCGATCTATCTCTCGCTCTCACTCTCTCTCTCTCTCTTTCCCTACAGCTGACAGTCACAGTCGCCGTCGCCGTCAATTGACCAAATATTTCACCTTAATATACATATAAATCGTCGAATATATATTTTATTGAAATTGTCCGATTAGATTATGACTCAAGAGTCTTGACTTCTTCATGCCTTCCTTGCAGTCCCAACAAAAACAATATGTGAAATTCAATTGTTTTCTATAAATTTAATTTACCTAAGCTCACATTTATGGCCTTATAAATAAAATAAATTACATCCTGCTTATTTGTTAATACTGATAAATACAAATAATTCTTTGTCCGCTCAAAATCAATCCGTGATCTTTGCCGCATAGCGCTCCGGCCAGCTCATGCCGTGCTCCAGCACAGATTGTTTGGCTGGCGTAATGTCAACTGGATCCGACTTCTCCGGGCAACTTTCGGCATCTTTGGGTTTCAGATAATCGTCGGCATCCCAGGGCTGAGCCTCGGCCGTGCCCCAAATCAGAAACACGCAATTGCCCACAAAAAAGATGATGGCCGCAATGCCAAAAACAATTTGCCATTGGCCACGATCGTGCTGCAATCGAATAAAACAGATGATTCAGATGAGATATATGTATGTGCCTGGTATACTTTACAGTTATATCTGCAGCTCACCTTATCCACAACAATGACGCCAGCGATCAGTGGTGTTAGAATGGGTATTACAGTGGCCACCGTATTGCTGAGGCCCATCAGGATGCAAGCATGATTCGGCGACAGATCGATCGTGTTCAGGGAGCTGCCAATGGTGGAGCCACTGTTCACGCCCACGCTGAGTGTCATCAGGGCAATCGCCCAGTTGGCATGATCCTCGTCCAAGAAACCAATCCCAATCAATGCCACGGCCGGTATCCAGAAGGAGAGCGTATTGAAGAGTTTGCGCACCGAGGTGAGCGACAACCACTTGCGCTTGAGCAGAATGTCCGCCACGATCAGATAGACATAGCTGAGCAGCCACATGGCCAGGAAAGGCAGCGAGGAGAACACCGCATTGCTCTGTATATCCATGTCGAGTACGCCGTTCATGTACGACGGAATCTCCGCCTGCAGCGTGCTCAGCCCGTACGTCTCTGAGCAGCGGGCGACCAGCAGAGCCATAAATGGCACCGAGCAGCAAATGGCACGCCATGGTATGGGTATGCTGCGCTCGTGGAAGTGCTCGTTGTGCTGCAGCGACGATTCGATATATTTGCACTCGGCCTCGCTGATGAAGCGCGACTCGGTGGCATTGTTGGCGGCAAAGATGAGCCAGAGTACGCACCAGACTATGCACAATATGCCCGAGACGTAAGAGATGCCCGGCCAGCCCAGGGCGCCATTGGCAATCATGCCGCTGATGAACATGGCCAGCACGGTGCCACAGTCGGAGCCCGTAAAGCTGAAGGCGCCGAGACGATTGCGCTCCTCTGGCGGCGACCACATGGCCAGATGCTCGTTCACACAGGGAAAGATGACGCCCTGGAAGAGGCCCTGCAGTATGCGTAGCGCGCAGAAGGCCTGCCAGTCGCCCCAGGAGATGCACCACGGCGTTATCAGGCTAAACACGGCCGTGCCCATGGCGGCCACAAAGAACACAATCTTCGGCCCGAAGCGACGACAGAGGAAGCTGCCCGGGCACAGCGTCAAAATGTAGCCCCAATAAAAACTGGACAGAATATACGATTTGTGCCGTTCCGTCCAATCGTATTCCTGAAAGGAGACGAGGTCAACTGTGCTGCCGGAGCTGACTGCAGTTGGCATGGCTGGGACTTACCGGAAAATTGGGATTGGTGGAGTCGGCATTGGTCATGGCCACGATGGCCACGCTGACATTCAGCCGTGCTATGTGTATGACTGTGAGGCCCAGGAACAGCAGCAGCGACTGCAAATGTCGCACACCGATGCGCGGTCCCTTGACTGCTGCCTGGCACTGACTACTCATGGCTTGAGCTGTGGCCAGGTACTCCAGGTAATAGTTAGTTGGGTTTACTTGACTTATCTGCGCACCAGTTGTTGGGTGGAACGCTTCTGGAGCTAGTAGCTACGGCAATGTCGACTTTTATATGAAAACGCAGCTGCAGCGCTATCTGCGGCTGACTAGACTAGCCACACAGCGCAATTCATTCATGCACATTCAGCATTGACGCAAAACTTCGAACTTTCATGGCAAGATCAGACAGCTGACGTTCCACCTACCAGGCAATGCAAATAGAATAGCATGTGACGTCTATTGTAGAGTTGTTTATTTGCCAACAGATTTTGGCCAACTGAAGTTCAAGCAGCTGTGGCCAGGCCAGGCCAGCTGTTAATACTCAGCGTGTGAATGAATCCCTTTAAATGTGCTTTATGAATTTAATCAAATTGTCAAGTTAATAATAATGCCCTGATTAGCGGCGATGCTACTGGCTAAATAAATAATACAATTAAACGATATGATTTCAAAATAATAACGAAATATATAATCATAATAATCAATTGCCGTTCAAGTGGCAAGTACACTGCAAAAAAAATCGGATATAAATAGAAAATCTATAAATAGTCCAATTTAGTAGTCCCTATCTACGAGTTGCCTAATTTAAATTGAATTCAAAATAGTTTTTGCCAACTTTCTTCACCACATTTTCCATTTGGCGCCAGCCAAACTTTTGTCGCAGTGCATAAAATGAAAAAAAAAAAACTCTACCTTAGTGAGGAATAACAATGTCAACAATTGCTGAATATTATTTATAACATTTTATTGACTCGCTTTAAATAAAGTAAAGCTAAAGTGAGTTATCAACAGACCTCAAAGTCTTGCGATTGCAGTGGCTAAGCAGGCAAGAAGCAGATGGACGGGACACGTTATTGTTTTAGCCACAACAGTGAGAGATGATTAATGCTTTCGACTATAAATATCATCAATATACTTATATAGAATTTCACAGGCTTTGTCAATATTTAAATAAATATTTCATATGCCAAAAGCGAGTTCAATTACCAAGCCCCAATTAATTTACATTTATAGATTTTATTTCATAGCTTTTGTCTGCTAGACAGTCATAAGGAAGAGCCTCTTGAAACGCTTCACTTCCATATATCATATCTTATCTACATAATTCTTTGGCAGCTAATAGCTTGACAACTCTTGAGTGCTTGTACCAAAGTATTTCAAACCACTTTCGCCTTATCGCCTAAATTCATAAGATACTCAACGGGACTTCCACTCATATTATAAATAATTTAAGACAGAGCTCTAAAGATTAAAGAATTACTAGTACTTCCCGTACAAAGGTGGGTTAACTTTGCTTAAATTACTTAAGTCATATTCTGCTTAGTCCTTAACTGCAGAAAACAATTCCCAATGAATGGCTTGAAATATTTATAAGGTAGCAGCATGCTATAACATTGTAGTTGTATAAAAGATAAGACGCCTTCAGTTAATGGTATTTTAATGAATTAACTGCCTTTGTCTAGTCAAGTATTGCAATGAATGAACTGATTTTAGTTTAAAACAATATGTATAAAAAATGTTTATAAAAAAATAAATAAACAAGTAAGAAAGCTCTAGCCGAGAATTTATATATAGACAAACATAGGCACGCACGCATACAGTACTTGAGTAAAAGTAAAAGCAGGAAGAGAACAAGTGCAGAAGATCATTAAAGTTGTCTCTGAGTATGCAGCAGTACTCATTTGGTATTTTTATTTAAGTAAAACGAAGCTAGAATGCTCACAGCAGCAGAGAGCGTACAAATTGCTCACTTGCTCACTCACCGTCGGGCTGAACATTTGAGAGAGACATTGCTTGAGTAAAAGTAAAAGCAAGGAGCGAAAAAGTGCAGAAGATCATTAAAGTTGTCTATGTGTAGGCAGCAGCTCTCTTTTGGTATGTGTATGTGTAAAACGAAGCTAGAATGCTCGCAGCAGCAGAGAGCGTTCCCATTGCTCACTGGAAGGTCAACTGCAACGAGCGCCACCTGCCGTCGGGCTTCACATTTGAGAGAGAGAGAGAGAGACACTGGTTGAGTAATAGTGGGCATATATAAAGCGCAGCAGACTTATAGTTGTAGTAGTAGAAGTAATGGTTATAGTAGTAGGACTTATAGTAATAGTAGTAGGACTTATAGTTATAGTAGTAAGACTTATAGTTATAGTAGTAGGATTTATTGTTAAAGTAGTAAGACTTATAGTTATAGTAGTAAGACTTATAGTTTTAGTATATTATAAGGCCGTAGTTCGAAAAGATTTAACAAGTCGAGTCCGCTCGACTAGGAAATCCCCTGAAGCAATGCTTGAAGCAGCAGAGACTGTAACGAGCTCTACCTAGCGTCTGGCTCAACATTTAAGAGAGACAGTACTTGAGTAAAAGTAAAAGTAAGCAGAGAAGCAGTGCAGAAGATCATTTAAGTTGTCAATGTGTGTGCAGCAGCTCTCATTTGGTATTTGTGTTTAGGTAAAACGAAGCTCACAGCAGCAGAGAGCGTTCCCATTGCTCACTTGAAAGTCAACTGGAATACTTAGAAGAAATAGACAGAGGAATAGTGCTAAATCGACTCAGCTCGTCGCCCTGATCAAGAATATATATATATACCTTGTGAGGTCTGCCACGCCTCCTTCTGTCTGTTACATACATGTCAGCAAAACCATTATACCCTGATTTCTCATTTTCAATGGGTTCAGTGTATAGGCATGAAATATATCTCTCTATTAATCGAGTTCAAAACATTCCTATAAAACCATAAACACTTTTTATTAAAATTTCTTTTAGAGCGCAATTTTCTGTCAGTGTTTAACGATAACAGTTATTGATAATGCTTAACAGTTTCATTAACATAACGAAATGCTGTTAATAGCAGGGCCACTGTTGAGTATATCTAACATAATTTGTGTACTTTACAGCGTTGTGATGATTAGCTCGGTAAATAATACTTGATTAGCAGCGCTATCAATTAGCTAATGGGCATTTTCGAGTCCGATTTTTCGTGTTGTCTTTCCACAATTTCCAGTCCGCTAAGCGGCTGCGGCTGCAGGAAATCTTCAGCATCCCAGGGCTGCGCGACAGCCGTGCCGAAGAACAGGTAAATGCAATTGCCCACAAAGAAGATCACAGAGGAGATGATGAACACAATTTGCCACTGGCTGCGATCGGTCTGATTGAAAGAGAGAGACTTAGATTAGACAAGGGAAAAGTAGAGGGAATTTGAGGCTTCTTACATTATCGCTGACAACCAGGCCCACCACAAGCGGCGTCACAATGGGCACCACATTAGACAACGTGTTCACAATACCCATCAGGATGCTGGCATGATTGGGCGACAGATCGATGGAGTTGAGGGAGCTGCCAATGGTGGCGCCGCTGTTGAAGCCCACGCTGAGCGTCATCAGGACAATGGCAAAGTTCTTTTGGTCCACATCGAGGAAGCCAATGCCAATCAGTGTTGCCGCCGGCAGCCAAAAGGCGATCGAGTTGAAGGTCTTGCGTATGGCTGTCAGCGTGAGGCATTTGCCCGAGAGCAGTATGTCGGCAAGGATCAGGTACACATACGACATGAACCACATGGCCAGAAAGGGCAGCGCCGAGAAGAGCGCATTGTCCTTGATATCCATTTGCAGCACGCCATTCATGTAGGCGGGAATCTCGGCCTGCAGCGTGCTCAGGCCCCAAGTCTCGGCGCAGCGGGCGACGATCAGTGCCAGGAATGGACCCGATGTGAATATGGCGCGCCAGGGTATAGGAATGACGGTGCTGTGATAGTTCTCTTTGTGCTTCAGCGATGATTCAATATAGTTTCTCTCCGCCTCGCCAATAAAGCGCGACTCGGTGGCATTGTTGGCTGCCAGTACGAACCAAAGAGCGCAGCTGGCAAAGGCCACGCCAGCCGATATATACGAGATGCCCGGCCAGCCCATCGGACCCTTGGCAATCATGCCGCTCACGAACATGGACAGCACATTGCCAGCCTCGATGCCCGTGTGACTCAAGGCGCCCAGACGATTGCGTTCCTCCGGGGGCGACCAGCGTGCCAAATGCTGATGAATGCAGGGAAAGATCAGGCCCTGGGCAAAGCCCATCAGCACACGTATGCCACAGTAGGTGCCCCAGCCGCCCCAGCCGATGAAAAGGGGCGTGACAGCACTACACACGCCCGACGTAAACGTGGCCCAAAACATGACGTTCTTCACGCCAAACAGCTTGCACAAATATCCGCCCAGAAACTGGGTGATAATATAGCCCCAGTAGAAACTGGACAATATATACGATTTCTCTGCCTCCGTCCAGTCGTATTCCTGAAAGAAATACGCAATTATAATAAATAGTTACTGGAACAACTCTATTCGCTACTCACGGGAAAATTGGGATTTGTTGACTCGGCATTGGTCATGGCCACCACAGACACGCCCACATTGAGGCGTCCAATGTAGACGGAGGTGATTGTTATGAATATAAGCAATGCCTGCAGATGTCGTATGCCCAGAGCGGGACCTGAAAACAAAACGAGAATATGATTTATTGGAATGCAGAACTATTTATGCCATATAGCGAATTCGATTTTTGTGCGATTAAAGTCTAAATTATCTAAAAATATCATAAAACACCTTGACATTTATTAGACAGCGTGGCTAGCCACACGACTTGAATATGCGCCAAGTTTATATTTATGGATTATTTCCGATTGCACTTGAGCAGCGTATAAATTTTCTATAATATATATGATCAAAAGTCGAAAAAGCCAAAGTAATTTAACAGCTCGCATAGACTTTTGAAGAGTTTTATTTTTTAAATAAAAAAAAATGTAAATTGAATTTTTTATTCAAATTATGAAACTCTTCAAAAGTCGAAGATAACGAAGATATTTATAATTTATTTATTAAACTTATTCAACTCTAGAAATTTTATATAAAATAAATTTTGTGCTTTGCCTCTTTCTTAAGCTGAATACGCTTCTGTCTCTATATATCCAACTCTTATGTATATTTTTTTTTTCACAGCTTCAACTTACCTTTATTCACCTCAGCTGCCATGGCGTTCGCGTGAGTCCTTGACCGAAATTTATAAAAAAAAAATAATAATGCTGTTGGCTAGCGCTCTTTATTTTTGCCACGTTTAATCCAAACACCTGACCATAGCCGAATAATAATTGAAGCCAATGGTAACTCAGCTCTTGGTACTTTAGTCCGAACTTATCGTAACTGATTATGTTCGCAGTTTTGGTGAACTTATCAGCATTGATTATCCAACGATAAGGTCGGGCACGTGCTACCCAATTACCCAAAAGAACAAAAAATAAAACCGAACTCCAGCGGCGCATAATATATTGAAATGGAAAACCACATTTAAGGCCATAAAATTCCATAGTTGGCAGGTCCATAAAGTTGGCTAACAAGGTGAGATCATAGTGAATAGCTGACCTATGGCAACAGTGGATGTCAGAACTATTATTTAGGAATTGATTGGGAAATAATTGTAGATATATAATATATGATTTGAAGGTATATATTTAATTAAATAAGATATATATTTAATGCAATTAATTTTTTAATTTTTTATTTATAGTAATTTAGTCTTTAGTCTTTGTATTTCTTAATTAATACTATTTTACTAATAAGCTACTGATTTTTTATTTTTTTAAAGTATTATCTACTTCCTATTTCAAGGAATATTTACTTAAACTTACATTTTATGTTCCGCCCAAAAGTATGCTATAATTTTTTCTTCTCAACTTTCTTCGTGTTTGCTTTAGTTAAGCTTGTGCTTATTTTTAAATAATTTTGCAGTATTCCGAGGATTAGTTAATATGTCAATTTACTGGATTATCGAAATTAAATAAAAAATATTTACTTATTTATATGTACTTCACTCACTACAAGTTAATTGCAGCCACATTAAAATCAAATTCAATTATATATATAATTGAAATTGATTGCCTGAGAACATAATTGAAAAAAAAAGATTAGCTAGAAGTACGCCGTCTGTCAGTAAATTCAGATAAGAAATATTAGAAATCATTTGTTGAGTCTCTAAATAAATATATATTTATTAACTAGAGTTTGCTGTTTATCTACGACCCAGCCGTGAGTGGTTCTTAATTGATATTACTTAGTTCTATTAGCGCTGCTATTTCATATTTCTTGCTATCACTAGATGGCCTACGTTGATCGAGTCAGGACTTTGGCTGCCCGTCCCTCCTCCTGGCTGAGCGGTTGCTTTTGATGATTCAAAAAGTCAGCGTCATTCCAGGGCTGGTTCACCATTCGCCCAAAGATAATGTAGAACAGATTACCAATGAAGAATATGATGGCGGATATAATGAATACCAACTGCCATTGGACGCGATCATGCTGAAATATTGAAGATTGATTTAGCAGATCTTGAGCAATATTTTTCCAATTTCCGAAGACTCACCTCATTCTTAACTATTATTCCCACCAGCAGCGGCGTCAGAATGGGCACAACATTGGCGCCAGTGTTGACAATGCCCATCAGGATGCCGGCATGATTGGGCGACAGATCGATGGTGTTGAGCGTACTGCCGATGGTCGAGCCGGCATTGATGCCAACGCTGGCTGTCATCAGAACAATGGCCAAAGTCTTCTGATTGCTGTCCAAGAAGCTCAGGCCAATCAAGCTAATCGCGGGCAACCAGGAGGCCAATGAGCTGTAGGTCTTACGTACACCCGTTATACTGAGAGTGCCACGCGTGAGCAGAATATCCGAAAGAATCAGGTAGACAAAGGCCATGATCCACGAGGCCAAATAGGGCAGCGCCGAGAATAGAGCATTGCTCTTCATCTCCAGCAACAGCACGCCATTCATGTAGGCGGGGATCTCGGCCTGCAGCGTCGAGTAGCCCCACGATTGGGTGCAGCGCACCAGGAAGAGCGCCCAAAAGGGCAGCGAGGTGAGAATCGCCTTCCAGGGCACGGGTATTTCACGCGCTGCCTTTATCTCGTCCTGCTTGCTGCTCGCATCGATGATCGATGATTCAATGTAGTTCAGTTCCGCTTTGCTGATCAGCTTCGACTGCCTGGGCGTATCGGCGCCAAAGATCAGCCATGCAATGCACCAGACCACGCCCACGGCGCACGAGATGTAGAAGATGCCGGGCCAGCCCAGGCTGGAGGCAGCCACCTGTCCGCTGACAAACATGGCCAGCAGTGTGCCGCAGTCCAGACCCATGTTGGCCAAGGCGCCCAGCCGATTGCGCTCCGTGGCCGGGCACCAGTTGGCCAAGTGGGCATGCAGACAGGGAAACATCAGACCCTGAAACAGGCCCATGCAGACACGGATCGCGCAGTAGGCCTGCCAGCCGCCCCAGGGCACAAAGAAGGGCACCAGCAGCACCAGCATAGCCGAGCCGAACGTGGACACGAACATGGTCAGGCGGGCGCCACAGCGTCGACACAGCCAGCCGCCCAGAAACTGCGTCAAAATATAGCCCCAGAAAAAACTGGACAAGATAAACGAACGCTCCATCTCATTCCAATCGTATTCCTAATCGGATGCCTAATTTCAGTTCAATTCGACTTGAATTCTATTCACATGTACTCACAGGAAAATTGGGATTCGTGCTCTCCGCATTGGTCATGGCCACAACAGCAACGCCAGCATTGAACTTGGCTATGTAGTTGACGACGATCGAGGAAAAAAGCAAAAATGTTTGCACATGACGCTGACCCAGCATGGGACCTAGAAGTAGGCAGAGAGGGAGAGAGAGGGGGAGGGAGAGAGAGAGAGGGAGGGAGGGAGAGAGAGAGATTTTATATATATTTAGTATACATAAATCTAAGATTGAGCTTCCATAAATAACTCTTATTTATTGCTAACAAAATTCTAGATTTAATATGTATAAAACTACGATTGATCTTCTATAAGTAACTCATTTTTATTGCTAAACTAAATTTTTAATTTAATATATAAAAATTCTAGATTTAATATATATAAATCTTAGATTAATCTCCCATAAATAACTCATTTTTTTTTGCTAGCAAAATTCTGATTTTAATAAATTCTAGATTTATTATATATAAGTCTAAGATTTATATTGGATAAATAACTCATTTTTGTTGTTAGCCAAATTCTAATTTTAATATATATAAATTCTAGATTTAATATATATACATCTAAGAATGAACTTCCATAAGTAACTCATTTATATTTGTAGCAAAATTCTAATTTTAATATATATAAATTCTAAATTCTGTTAGTCACTTGCTTCACTTAAATATTTTTGCACTTAAACAAGTCTGCGGCATGTGTTTTGCGAATTACAACTTGCGGAAATGTCCAGAACTATTTTAATATATTCACGTTTGTATATAATTAGCCTGCTTTTTATTTAAGGTTTATCAAGAGTCTCGACTCTTCATGGACATTCCAAAATTCATCACAATATTCCAGATTTATTTTTACCCTTGTTCACTTCAGTTATCATCGCTCGACTTTAGTTGGAGAACCGCGCTCGTTCAGCTTCGACAAGCAACTCAAACTCTCAATTGTTTTCTGTTGGCTTTACACCTAAGCAGCTGCATGTTAATGCTTCAGACTTTTGCATTAGTTTGAAATCAGCGTCACACACACACAAACGCACAGTCGGTTACACACGAAATTTTTGATAGTTAGTATCAGTGATTTTTCACATGGTCTGATAGGCCATTGACAGCAAATCAAACAACAATTTATGCATTCACACACACACACACACACACACACTCTCTCTCTCATCTATGTTGCTGTTCAATTTATTAGATAATGCTCACGAGTAGACAGACAAAAGACTCAGTTCATTTGAGCTCCGACTCAAGAGATCTTTGAGTTGTCTGCAATGACTTTTCAATGCCCTATAAAAATATTTAAAGAATACTATTTATAAGTATATAAGATTAATTTACAAAACTCACTTAAATATCATATAATCAATGGAATATATTTTAAATTTCGTGTCTCTAACTTGAACTAAATCAATATGCTCATTTGAATATCGTTAATGAGTAATAACATTCGTTTAACAGCTTTCGCGCACTCTCTCAGTAATTGCATATTAAAATTCTTTATTTAATATATAGCCAGCTGGTTTTTAAATAACAAAAAAACATTTTTATTCTGGCTCCGCGCTCAAATCGATAAGCCCAGCGCTTGGGAATCACAGCTAGTTTTGGTCGTAATCTTATCTCAACCTATAACAATTCCTCACTTACGTTGTTGGCCAACGCTCAGCACTTCACAGCCATGAATGACCGTATCGCGTGGGCTGCTCAAGGCAGCTTAAGCAAATCTCCAGGCTTATCTCAATGGGCCACTTGAGCAGAGAATCATGCGCAGACAGTGTGAAGTAAGTAAACGATTTTCATTTTTATTGAACTAGAACAGAGCTTAGAGCTAGTTGAATTTCTATACATTATGAATATTGCTCAGCGACTTTCCTCCTCCTCCTCCTGCAGACGCAGGATATCCGCCTTGTTGATAAAGTAGTAGCTCGGCTGTCTACCCTTGAGATCCTTTGCTGTGCGCTTGGCACCATTTTGTATAAGGATGCGACTGACACTCTCACAGAAATTGGTGCCCAATGCATAATGCAAGACGGTGCGTTCCAGCTGCGTTCCAGGGAGAGGGAAAGAGAGAAGTAGAAGACAAGTAGAGCTATAAATAAGGGAGTGATTAGTCTTAACAGCCTACTCACATTATCTGTAACTTTGAGTGCCTCTGGGCAAAGCTGTACCAGATGCTGTACCATTTCCTCCGACTCCTTCAGCACGGCTATGTGCAGAGCAGTGCGACCTATGGATAAAATAGATTTTGAGCAATATATATATACCCCTCTCTCTCTCTTCTTATCTCTCTCCCACATACCGTAATAGTTTTTCGTTTTAATCAGCCACTTGACATTGGGCACGGCGGTTAGCTCTTTGAGTCGATCCATATTCTTATCGCGTATCATTTGATGCAGTTCCTCGCGTGTCTCCTCCAGCATGCGTAAATTGCTCAAGAAGTTGAAAAGTGCCTCGTGCTGATGCTCGGTGGCCACATCTAGAATCGATTTGCCATTCTCATCCTCCACATCGAGTATATGATCGTAGCCCTGCAGGGCCAGCTGCTCAAAGGGCTCCACTTCACCTGGAAAATGGCATGGAATGAATTTAGGGAACTCGAGGGGCAATCAGTGTTAATTAACCCACCCAGCACTGCCTGGGCGAGCACATAGCGATCGATTTCAGTGGCGTTATTTGGCTGATTCGCCTGCAGCGCCACATCCCTGGCCGTGCGATACAGCTCATCCCTGTAGGTGATATCGATGCGTGACTCCTCGATCAGAGTGTACAGGGCACCGCGACGATGCGAGCGGGCGCAGGCAAAGTGCAGCATGCTTTGGCCATGCTCGTCACGTTCCTCCAGGTGCTGCACAGCCAGGGCAGCATCCTCGTCGTTCTCCTCCTGGTCCTGGGCCAGCGAACTGGCATCCAGCTCAATGATATCCGCCTGGCTCTTGCTCATCCGACTGCCATTGAGCTTGGATACCGAGTTGGCCCGAGCCGTGGAGCTGCCGCTGATCTTGCTATTGCCCGAGTGGACAACGACCTCGGTGATGGCCTTGCGCTGGCCCATAAATTTCTGCAAGTAGCTGGTTAAGTAGGCAACCGGATCCTTCGGCCGCTTGTTGGCTATCTCGGTCAAGGCCTTGATCAACGGATCGGCGAGAGCTGAAAAACGAAACTTGATCATGGGAGCTGAGCTGATGATGGATGCTTCACTTACTGTCTGCCAGATATTTGCCCTGTTCCGTCTTGAAGATGGGATTGGCCTGAAAGGTGACGGGCTGCGACTGACCTGCGAATGCAGAGAAGCTCTATAAGACATAGCCGTGGATCAGGATAACATCTAAGTACACTTAGTATATAAAATATATATATAAAAACTATTTATATATATACAAAGCGAGAGTCGAGTCAAATAACTACGTTTGTAACTGATAAGTGTGGCAAATCATATCAAAGAACGGTACACATTGCTAATTAGGATCTGGATTAGCGGCGGGGTGTAGCAGGAGCAATAGGTACGTACGTGTATCTCATGAAAACTTTTTGCGTGCGACGTTGCGGCCGAAGCTGAGGATGTGGATTTTTGGTAATTAATTAAATTTGTTTTTGTTTTGGTTTTTTTTGTTTAAGCTCTATGTAAGGTATATCGATCGAGTAGCTGCATATATGTATTCTATATATATATGTATATTACAATTTAAGTAATTTTACTTTGTTGTGCTCGGTTGTATTTACAATACAAATTGAATTTGATTAATGTATGAATTGTGCTTTTCATTAGGTTTGTATCATTGATTGATTAGTTTCGATCGATAATGCTATTCTTTTTGCGCTTGAAGATCTTCACCAGCATGGTGGCAATATGCTTGGAGTTCGTAAGCGACATGTCCTTCTCCAGAGACAAAATGTTGGTGACGGCGGTGCAATAGTCCTGGAACAGGACATACTCCACCACACCCATGCTCTGCATATTGATCAGGCGCACGGTCAGCTTGGACAGGCGATTGGTCACCATGCTCAGGCCACGCACCGAGCACAGGTGACGCAAGTTATCCAGCTCCTTCATCAGATTGGGCAGCTTCACAATGGTGGTCATCTTGAGGCCGGTGCCCAGATAGGCTGGCCGCGATTGGAGATAGCCCAGCAGATAGCTCTCCTTGAAGTGCAGCTGTGTCTCCAGATAGGTGACGGCGCGACCCACCCGGGTGTAGGTGGCGCCCATATCCGCCGGATCCTTGGCACTGCTCGCAGAGATGACGCGCAGATGCTCCTGACAGTTGAGCCACAGCGCCATATTGTGGGCGGAATTGACGTAGACACCACGCCCATACGGCCACAGTGCGCCATTGAAGGCCGTCGACTCGGCTGCCTGCACCAGATCCTTGTCATCGAGCAGGGGTATCATTAGGCCCAGGCTGGCCAGCAGCTTGGCCACCTCCGAGTCCGGCTCCATCAGCTCTGTCAGCGTATAGTAGCTGCCCGATTCCGTTTCGCCAATGGCCTCGGCAAAGCTGGCCGTAAATATGCGGCCCATCATGAGGCGTTCGGCCTGCTCGATCTGGCCGATGGTCAGATTGAGGGGCAGCTCCAGCTGATCCAGATTCCGCGATGCCTCCACAATGCAGCGCGTCACCAGCTGCGACTCGTCGTCGTAGACAAATGCGGCCGTATTCAGACGCTCGCCATTGTCCATGGGAAAGTAGGCGAGTCGCGGATGCGGCTTGAATTCCGCATCGATGCTCAGGCAGTGCATGTCCTTGAGCAGCGGCACCAGAAACTCCTGGAACACCACAAACACATCGAAATCGGGCGCTATAATGCCACAATTGATGTCCTCCTCCAGGTGGCGCAGCTTCGACGTCTTACGCATCGCCGGCCACAGCACATCGAAGAGATTGTGATCCAGACGCGTCTGACGACGCTTTATCTTCTCGTAGACGGGCCGTTTGAGGAACCGACTCAAATAGCTCGTCACGGACAGCTGCAGCGAGGAGGCACTCAAGGGCTTGCGATGCGACAGGGCCGAGGCGGTCGAGGCACTCAACAGCTTTCCAGACTCTGCGATGACGCTGTAGCAACGTTCGAGAGTTCGCGCAATTTCTCCATCCTGGAGCTCACGACGAGCGCTGTGCAGATCATCGGGGACTAGTTCGAGTTGTTGTTGTTGTTGGGCAGCGTTGGGTGTAATTGTTGATGATTATCAGTACAGCACAGCGGGCTAGTTGTAATACCAACACACACACACAGAGACAGAGACAGACAGAGAGACACGGCAACGAACACAGAGCAGCTCAAGAGACTTGTTGTGTGTTGTGTGTGTGTGCTAAAAATAGGCGCATGTGCTCAAACAGGTGCATATGTAGTTCAAGTCGAGAGTGTGATTGATGAGGTCTTCTATGTATGTATGTTAGTGTGTTGGGCATATATTATTTGTGTTTGCGGTTCGGTAATACTATGCAATATGAAAGCATACTTGAAGAGGCTAAGGCTTTAAATAGCAATCTATATATACATATATATATATATATATATATATATGTATTCGATTATATATATATATATTATATATATATATATATATATATATATATATATATATATATATATATATATATATATATATATATATATATATATATATATATATTCTATTAGTGTTTAATCTAAATTGGAAAGCAATTAGCTCATCAAAAATTACAATACAAGGATAGCGCACAACAAAATTGAATATGAAACAAGTAAAAGAGTTTATTATATATTTTTATTTTTTATATAATTTTTTTATTTCTATAGTTTTTCAATACTTTTAATTATTATCGTACTTTTTTGTAATTATTTTTTTCTGTTCCATATATTTATTTATTGTTTTTTTAATATAAAAAAAATATATACAATTTATTTTATTAATTTTTGTTATGTTAGTTTTAAATTATTAATTATTATTATTTTTATTTTTATTTTATTATTTTTTTATTTTATTTATTATTTTTTTTTTTATTATTATTATTATTTTTTTTTTTTGTAAATAAATTTATGTATATGTATTTTATGAACACTTTAATTATTTTTTAGATTTTTTTTCATATTTTTTAAAATATTTTTTTAAATATTTTTTTTTTAATATATTTTTTTTATATTTTAATTTTTTTTTTCAGTTAAAATTTAAATTTATTTAAATATATTGTTTGCTATGGGTTGGTAATTGTTATACTCTTTTTTTTTAAATTTTATGCTACGTCTGGCCCTTACATTTTTTATCTAATTATTTCTCAGTCCCTTTATAAAATAATATAAACTATGAATCGAGGAACGTTTTTCTTTCTTTTGGAAAAAAATGTTGAATACGATTTGGTTAAGCCAATTTAATTGCTTCTGCTATCTTTCGAGAAATTGATGGAAATATGTCAGCTTAAAACAGCATAGCCTCAACAGTCCCATCAATTGCTTGTTTTTAATTCAATTTAAATTTAATTTAATTGACAGATATCAGCATCAATTACATACCGAATATATCGTCTATATTATTGATAATCTCATTGAAAAATTCTCGATTTGCCGCCATTTTGTTGCGTTAGGAACTGTCCGCGGCTAACTGTGAGACCAACTGCGCGTATTAGCCACCAAAAGTTGACTAACTATGCGAGCTATACGAGCTATACGAGGTATGAATACGTGAGTGCGCAACCAGCGTATTTTATGTGTATGTTTGTGTGTGTGTGTGTGTGTCAGCAGGTGTGTAGGTGTGCGTGTGTGTATGACTGAAAATCGATGCTTGGCACGGGCAAAGTCAACGAGCCAGCCAATCAAGTCCGGAAGTTTCGGTTAGTAAACAAAAAAAAAAAACCGTATTAAATTATTTTCACTGCGAGTGCTTTTTTTGATGACTAGTCAAGTGTGTGTAGCTATGCAGGTATGTGTGTGTGTGTGTGTGTTTGTGTATGTTGATTATGCGTGCAACAACAACAACAATGCTAAAGCCAAACAGCAAAGCGAAAACAAACTATGCGCAAAAAGAAAACAAAAAACAAATGGTGGACAAATGAGTGTTTACCTTGATCGCTGAGCAACTGGTTCTCCAGCTCCTCGGCCCCGAATACGGTCAGCAGCTCACTGTAGGTGAGCACATCTTTCGACTTTTCCATATCCACATAGAACTCGGGCGTATGGCCCAGCTGCGTGCGTGTAGAATTTTTAAATACATATGTATACGTAAGCCTTGTGGTTAATCTCTTATTTATAAAACGATATTGATTCAAGTTCGAAGACAAGGCTCTTCAGCTAACTGCGACCTAAATGAATGTCATATAGGCCTTAACTTGACCCATTTTCCGGTACTTAATTTATAGTTTCAAGTCTATGGCTAAGCCTTTTCAATGCCAACAGGAGTAGAAGGATAATGCAGCTGTTGTTCTTTCCAGCTGAATAGCAAATAAGGTGGGAAGGCTATGCGTAGGGAGAATGTTTTTTAAATAATTATTGAAAGGACTTTCATTAAGCCGTGGGACTAAGTAGTAATGAAAGGTGAATCAGGCTTGGCAGATCAATTGATGGAGTAGAGATATTCGCTGTACTAAGGGTAGTCAAATTTGGTTCTTTCTTAATTTTAATATTTTTTGAAAAATTTAATCAGAAGAAATATTTGTTTTAAATCATGAATCAAATTTAATTAGCTAGAAAATGTACTAAAAATTGACATCCAAAAATAATTTTGTTAAAATGCAATTAAACTGGTAAGTTTATGAATTTCTCACAAATTTTCTATACTTGCTTAAAACTTAGAAGGGTATATTAGCTTTATTAGTTGGGAATATATTTATATATATATTTTTTGTGTCCTCTGCATTTTGAGCTTGACCTTCCTCGAGCCTAGATAATTTATTATATATTATGTATATTATTATTATTAATATCCGCTCACGAGGCAATGAGAGGTATATTAGGTACATATTCACAGCAAATTTACAGGGTAACTAACCTAATTGAGGCAACTGCCACAAAAGCTCTACTAACCTAGCATTCATCTATGTATTAACCGCGTAGGGTTATTCTAGCTGCTGGCAATTTTCTTTTATCTACTATTAGGAACTGCATAAATTAAGTAACGTTGCTCTATGTAATGCCTTTAGCTTTTAATTATGCAAGAGTGTTCTATATAACATATACATATATACCTTGTCCAGCGCTTTGGGATTGGCGCCCAGCTGCGTGAGCACATTGTAGAAGTGGCCGTTGTCCTTAATTGTGGCCGCATAGTGCAGCGGCGTGCGTCCGTCATTATCCGTAATTGCCATGGTCTCCGGAAAGCGTGAAGCCAAATAGCGTACAATATCTGAGGGTTGGTTGGGTTTTAGAACAAAACTCTGATACAGGCAGCGTCAAGCAAGCAAGCTTCCCCAACCCCCTCCACTTACCGCTGTGGCCAAAGAGTACGGCAACGTGCAACGGCGTGGCGCCATTTGGTGATATGTCGTCCTTAGCAATGGCAAACTTCCGGCGATCCAGTGCCTGCTGCAGCGCCAACAAACTGCCGTCACGTGCCGCATCGTGCACGCGACGGATTTTCTCCTGCAAAAATCGAAATTAGTGGACAATTGCACATAAAATAAAGCAAAAAGGCAATCGCCAGCCCTAGTACAGACCATGTAGCTGGGCACGTTATTGAGAAAGGCCTGAATTTCCGGCTCCTTGGACTTGAGACCCAACAGCCGTCCGCCCTCGCCATTCAGCACTATCTCGGCCAGCTGCTCCATGTCGCCCGACTCAATGATCTGCTGCAAGCGGCCATCCTGCGAAGAAACCATGAGTTAAACTTTGCTGCAGCCGGCGAGAAGGAGCGACAATAGTTCTGTTGTGCATCAAGTGAAAGCGGGTGAGTCGGTGCCGAAAGGAAATGTCAAGGAAAATCAAAGTATAGGAAATTGAAATTTCGATTGGGGCAAATGATGGAGCGAGAGCGTGATTTAGTTAAAACTTTGATGGGAGTTAGAAAAAAAGGTTTAGCCGCTTATACTTCATCCACTTCATCATAAGCTGCTGATGTTTGAGACTGAACTGTATAATCCTCGGCGGCGCCCTGCACGAAGCCCTCGATGGCCAGCGACGATGTGAGCGAATCGCCGCCATCGTTATCCTGCACCAGTTGCTGCTCGGCATCCTGTACGCCAGCTGGTTTGGCTGCTACCACATCCTGCAGAGAATTTGCGCATTTATTCGGTTGGCTTAAATGGCCTAAACAGCTAAGAATTAGTTAAAGAGTGCGCAACAAGGATACGAAACACAGGACTAAGAACAACTACGACAAAAGTGAAGGGGGTGGGGGTGGATGGAGGTGAGGAGTGGAGTGGTTTGGTGTGAAATGGTGCCTCCTGCTGCTGCTACTCCTGCTGCTCCTGCCAACTGCAACTCCACGTCGTATACGTAATATTGCGCATACGCTGCATTAACTTGATTGCATTGCAGCCAAGCACAGATACGATCTCGAGTCATTAGAATTCTGCTGTGCTGCAAAAACGCCTACGCAAATAATGTGTAGAAAACAAATTGAATGTAATAAACTGCAGAATATGAATAGCTAGTATATAGTGAAAACGAAATTTATATTAGTATATACGTATATGCCTGCAATATCTAACGTTTACAACTGTTCTTGACGTATTGCATGCTCAGTTGCCATTCGAATGGCTGGCTGCCTGACAGCCAGAGAGAAGAACATGCCAAGCGAAAGTGAAATGCCGTAGCACACACGGTGCATCCAAGGCGCACATATACGATTATTATTTATAGATGTATATAGAGCCCGCCCCCCGCCCTCTCTCTATTAGTTTTGTGCAAGAAAATAGGGAAATGCAAGTACATATATCTGCAGGCAAACAGCTGCTGATTTGGTTTCGTTTGTCAAATCGATATGAGGAAAAACAATTTCGCAATGCAGCCATTGATTAGATCTACAAACAAACAGAGAGAGAGAGAGAGAGAGAGAGGGAGAGAAAGTGAAATGGAGTGTGAGCGAGAGACATACACAAATGGAGAATGGAATATAGAATATGGAGAAAGTAAGACGGAAATTGAGTTCGAGTGCAAAACATAAACAAAAACACACGAGTTGCGTTTACTTTATTGCAGAGTTTGATATTATTTTTATGTCTGTTTAATTAAGTTTCAGATTTAGAGTAAGAAATTTAACACACGTTTACAAAATACAATTGATTAGATACGAGATATCGATACGGGATAATAGACGAGCATTTACTAAGCATTTGTATATCGTATATAGACAAGAAATAGATAGATAGATATATATACATATATGTAGTTGTGTTGTTGTTCTTGTTGTTGTTGCGGTTGCGGCTACGTTGCTGTTGCTGTTGTTGTACAGAGTCAAGTTATACATATATATATTTGAGCTAATTTTCATTTTTGTTTTTGTACAGTTCACAATTTGAAAACAAGTAATGAAATGGTAAGAAACGCTTTGAGCAAACGTCACACAAATAACATCGAATCGTTCAAACAATTGCTGACTGCACATGAATTGGCAATTAAAGCAAGCCAATCTGTACCTCATCGTCGTCCTCCTCCACTTCCTCCTCCTCAGCAGCAGTAGCAGCAGCAGTAGCTATAGTTGCCTTCTCTTCTTTAGCCTCCTCTTCGTGTGCTTCTTCTGCAGTTTCTGTTTCTTGTTCCTGCTCCTGCTCCCGCTGCTGCTGCTGCTCTTCCGTTTCCGTTTCAATTTCCATTTCCGCTTCGCTCTCATTCACAATCGCTTCAGTCTTTTCGTTTGCATTTTGCTCACTCTCAGCACCAACAGCATCATCCATAATTCCATTCTCAATCGGTTCTACACTTGTCTCTGCCTCATCGCCATCCATCGCCGGCTCCGCTGCTTCGGCCTCAACTTCAGCTCCTTCAGCGCTTACAGCTCCTGCAATATTCTGTAAAAGTAAACAATTGTCGACTGATTGCTTTCCTTTGTGAACACTTTCTAGAGGGGTTTTTTTTTTTTTTTTATCTACATTGATCAGTCGAGCTGACAAAGCGCTTGATATGCGTGTTCTTTATTTGATTATATTTTTGTTGTGTTTGTGTGAGTGTGTATTTTGTTATTATATACAGAGTTTGGGAATAAATTATTCGTGTGCCTCTTTGCCAATTTATCGCTTTCTTATCATCGCAAATTTTATTTATATATGACTTCTGGGTTAAAACTTGAGAGCTATTGAATTTTATCATCTAATATGTATCGTTATAGAGTGTGCGATACATATACGATAGTTCTTATACTTTCCATTTACACGCAAAGTTCATGGTCTCAGGCAAGGCTGATTTTTCTTGGAGTTTATATACGAAATTATATTTTTAGCTATGATTACATGAGTTTAGTCATAGAATTGATAGAGAACTGGGAGTATTTACAGGGAATGCGAGAGTGAGTGTTTTATACAGTTTCTTGGGTACAGTACCGAAAGCAGCTCTTGGGTTAGTCAATGACAACTAATTAATTCCTTAACTTCAATAAATAATATAAATTTTGCTCGACTGCTGATTAGTTAGATCAATTTTTATACAGTATATGAGGTTGCCATACATAATAGTTAATATACAAAATATTTAAGGGCAACTCTATATTTCTTTTCATTTTCTTAAGCACACTCATCAGAGTCCAAAGTAAATTCCCGAATAGACAAACCTAAAGTTCCTTTCTAGAGGATTACCAAAGAAAATTTTCACCTACAGACTTTATAGGTTAGCAGGATATCAGTGTAAGTATATTTATGCCTATGTGAATACGTTTCTTTAGGTGTGTGTGTGTGTGTGTGTGTTTGGCTGGGGCATAAAAGAAAGCCGCATCCTAGCCGACAATAGCTTACTTTGACAGCAACTAAGAGAAACGATTGCAGCTGCAGCTGTTCGCTCGGCTAATGGACCCAAAAAGAACTACTTAACTACACTGTACAGCAAAAGCGCAGGGTGCAAAGCGTCTAAACAGCAAAAACCAAAAAAAGGATCTCAAGCCTCAGGGGACTTACCTCAGCTTCGCTTTCGGTGTCGCCGGCTGTGTCGTTGTCGTTGCCATTGCCGGTGGCAAAAGCAGCCGGAGTTTCCGGACGACGCTGTGGGACCGGCGATGATGCATTCGCATCGACATCCGCATTGTCATTCGCATCGACATCCGCATTGTCATTCGCATCGGCATCCGCATCGGCATCTGGTGCCGCAACTCCATTCACATCCGCCTCCGCCTTGGATAATTCATCATCCTCAATGGCGCTGGTACTGCGTGGATTTTGTTGCGATTTCAATCAAAATGCAAAAAACTCTCAAAAGCCATGCCCAAAACCAACAGAAAATAAAAGAGGAAACGTAGCAAAAGCCTTTAGCTCTTTCAGCCCCCCCGCAGCCCCCCGCAGCGCATCATAAAGCTGGCCATGCTAAAGGCCAAGTCAATGTCAAAGACGTTTGCCAACAAACCACTTACCCATCGTTCGTGTCCAGTTCGGAGGTGTTCTCAGCACTGTCGTCCAGCGATTTACGACCGTTCTCAATGACCGCCGGCTTGCTGGTCAATTTCTATTGAAGACAAGACCACAAGCTTTTCAATTAGCCAAGCAGCAAAAGCCTCAGCCAAAGCCTCAGCCTTTGCGCTCTCTCTCCCTCACTCTTTTTCATTCTCCACCTCCCTCGGCACTCACCTGCTTGCTGCTGCTGCGACTGGCGTCACCGCCAGCATTACTATCGTTATCATCGCTCAGCGCCTCCCAATCGGTGACGCTATCCGGGGAGATGCGCGGCGCCTCCGGCACATAGACTAGAAAAGCTCGCTCGATTTCGTGTGGCTTATGGCGATAGTATGAAGGGGTCTTCATTTTCTGAGAAATTGAATCGAAACAGTGAAATGGAGAGTTTACTCCCAGTTCGTAATATTGTATAAAGTACTTGGGATAGTAAGTGAGTCAACTATGATTATTATGAATTAGACTTTAATCATCCTCATTGGCATTATTCTAGAAGATTGTTGCACTGATTAATTGAACTAGTTCACTAGTTCATAAGCCTAATAATGAGCTTATTTATCAATTTGTGAACCAATTAATGAACTAGTTCTCCTGCTCATTGACCAAAAATAAGCTAGTTTAATAGTTCATGAACTAAAAAATGAACTAGCTCTTTTATTTGAACTATTCTCGGAAATGTTTGTCCTGTTTTATATATTATTAAATATTAAAAAAAAATGATCAATTGAATCTCAGAACATGATAAACCACTAAATACAACTAGAATGATTCCATTTGTACCCCTGTCAACCTTAGTGTGAATGTATGTCTGTGTGTGTATATGTACGTGTCCGTTACTCACATAATCCAGCGCCTCCTCATCACAGCCGGCCTGTGTGAGCAGCGTATAGCAGCGCATATTATTCTTGGCACTGGCGGCCCAATGCAACGGCGTCTTGCCCGTGATATCGATCTCGTGTGCGCCCTCTGGCCAGAGTCCGACCAGATATTCCAGCATTTTGGTGTGACCCAGGCCAGCGGCCTTGTGTATAACGTTCAGGCCATTGCTATCCTTGGCCGTGACCAGAGCTGGCGGCACCGGTGGCTCCAGCTGCATTTGCAACGATTCCAAATTGTTATCGATCACCGCCTGGTGCAGATCCTTCGTGGCATTCTATAGCAATAGCTGTACCGTTATCGGCGCCCAAGTCAGTTACAAACAAACAAAATAATGGAGCTTACCATGACGTGCGGCACGGCGGCTAAAAATCGCTTGACACGCCCATTGTTGCTAGCCTGCTGACAGAGGCGCTGTCCCTGGCCCGCCCACAAAATGCGCGTCAGCTTGCCAATATCCTTTTCGTGCATCCAGATGCGGATGGTCGATAGCTTCACCGAGAAATCTATTATCCGAAAACAAATAAATGAAAATCCAAGTGCAGTCAAAAATTAATTTAACACCAAAAAATTTGCATAGTACCAGACACGCCCAACACTCCCGTTCCCGCCCCCACATTGCCCTTCGCCTTGTGCTCTTCCGGTTTCGATTTCAGCTCAAGTTTTTTTTTATTATTTTTTTTCGGCTATTCGTGCTTGCATGCAATTTGCAAGTAAAAAACGAAATTAAAAGCCAAGCAAATGCTCAACTTAAAGTCTCAACAACTTTACGAATTTACTTTAGCTTTACTTTTACTTTTTCTTTTCTTTTCTTTTCTGTTCATTTCATTTTGACTTTCAAGTTTTCTCAGGAAATTTTTGTGAGACCTTGAAGGTCGTTGCATTTGCTATGCAAGGCGTGTAGCTCTTGAAATATTGAGCAGTGATTTGGGAAAGTGACAGCTGGCGGAGAGCATTCGGAATACACCCGAACCGATGAAAACACTTAAAAAATATTACTCATACGCACCGTCGTTGTTCCGTTGCTTGCGTCCATTCTGGCCCGCCGCCTGTCCATTCATTGGCATGACTGCAAGGGTATCAGACATGGTTAGATTCGTTATATCGCTGCTTGAAAATATTTCTTATAAATCGAGGTATATATGTATGTATGTATGTTTGCTTGATTTTTGTGTCTGTGCCGGTGCTGTGCTGTGCCTGATTAATTATGAAAGAGCCTTCGGAACGAACTGCCTGCCTACTTGATGAGCTCTATTATTTGCTTCTTGAAGGACTTCTCTCTGCAGCCGTCAGTTGTGCTTCGTATTGCGTGTGCCAGGCAACTAACATGGCTGACCAAAGCAAGGTGTTGAATTTAGGACAGCTCAATGTGTTGTTTCTCATTTTTCTTCGCTTTTTTATTTGTGTGTGTGTTTTTTTCATTTCTACACTTTATTTTTGCTTTTGTTGTGCCTTTTGCCATGGTGGCCAAGGTGGGCAGTAATTACGTCCTGTCGTTCGCCTTTTTTCCTGTGTATTTCTGGGTAAATAAGTTCGCTACATATTTGTGTACTATTTATATGCAGTGTGAGTGCTAGCTGTTTTATTATGGCTCTATCGTTTGCTTCTTTTTTTTTAGCGTTTTCTTATCTTTCAATCGGTCAGCAGTGACTCTCCCCTTCGAGTGAAAGCTCACAGCTCAGCTTGAGTGTAACCTAATTGTGATGTCTGCAGTTTTGGCTATCATGAGTATCAGCTGGAGATTAGATTTACGATAGCTGCTTGTTTGTAATGTTCAATAGTTCCTGCAGGCATCAAAAGGAAGCTCAATGTGTTAATGTGTTAAACTATACCATTTAACTCTTCTTTAACGTGTTTTCTATTTGATTAGTAAGTCCCAGCCTCTCTCTCACTCTTTTGGCCGTCTCCCTCTTTCTGTGATTACATTTTTGTTCTTCGCTCTGTCCTCTCCTGCCTTCTTTATCTCTTCAAGTATCTTCAGGGAAATAGATTGCCGACATATTATTATTTTAACAGTCAAATCATTAGGAATAAATATTCAGTCTGCTTAGGAATATTTATATATATTCTTTATATTATATACATATGATGAATAATATGTTGCTAACGATTTTATATCAAAAGTCTTTCTATCTACCTCTCTATATTGCCCTCTCTTTCTATATTGCTCTGCCTCTCTCTCTCTCTGTCTCTCTCTCTCTCTCTCACACACATTCTTTCTGACTCTGCCTTACATTCTCTCACTATCACTCCCTCTCTCTCTCACTCTCCTCTCTGTATATGGCTCTCTATCTATCTCACTCGCTTCTCCTTATATTGATCTCTCTCTCTCTCCCTCTCTCTTCCTCTCACTCTCTCCATCCTCGCCCTACCTCCTTCCTTCTCTCTCTCTGTCTCTCGCTCTCCAGCTCAAGTTCCACCCGGAAAAGACCTTTGCAATAGCCGTCCTTAACTTTATAGCAGCATTTATATTTAGCCAGTTACCTCAGCTTTTGACAGATTCCTAAGTAGATAGAGCATACCACTTCACAGCCAACTTCTTTGCATAGGATAGGCACGCTAGCAAATTCCTCTATAGCAGTTCATTAGCTACACATGTAAATAGTTGGCAAGAACTGTTCTTTATTGCCTCGTCGCTGATTTATTCGTAAGCGCTGGCTATATATTTAGCAAACACATGTAAATTAGATCCGAGTGTTGCTGTGTTTGTGTGTGGCAATAAAACACAATAGTGAGAAAAAGAAATGCAAAAGGGCAACAATTGCCACGGAAATGGCGCATTAGCGATTGCCACTTAATGTCGTCGCCAGTTGCTGTTCCAACTACAACTCCTGCGGCGCCGACTCCTGCTAGCTAGCTTTACTTGTTGAGCTGACATTGTGGGACTCACGCAATATGCAAATTTTGGCCATGTCTGCGCTTTGTCACGCATGTCGTGCGAGCACCCTATCCCTCTCTCTTTCACTCATTCTCTATGGAATTCCCTTATGTGTTACTTAATTGGCTGGCACACACATCAATCGTAATTGGCTCAATTAACTGTGCACAACTAATGAATACGAATGGCACTCAATATCCCAGTGCTATTCATAACTTCATAATGCACTCACCCTTTGGCGGCGATGAATGGTAATAGAGTCCATGAAATCTGCGTCTACGCTTTGGTGGCATGCCTTCAAACAGTTACCGTTACCGTTACCGTTAACGTCTTGTGCCACAATTATCTGAACAGCAAAACGCTTAAAGTCCACGACTCTGCACATTGCTCCAGTCGCGATTCAAACGACACATGTTTCCTTTTTTCCGCTTTTCCGCTTTTCTTTGATTTTTCGTTTTGCACAATTTATTTATATGAAATTATAGTATTTTATTTCTATTTTAATTCCTTTATTTTTTATTTGATTCTGTTGTCCGTTAGTTCGTCCGTTGGCTTTGCGAGTTCAACGACGTCTGGCGCTTAGTTTTAGCTGTTGGTCAATACGCATTTAGTATGAATGTGTGCGAGTGTGTGTGTGTGTGTGTGTTGCGGTCACTCAACAATTGCCAATGCTCAGCTCAGGCTGTTGTCGTTCATTTGGCCAATTGCAGTGCGCGAATCGCGTGCCATTGCATTAAATATCAATGGCCGGAACACTTGTCTGGGGGCGTATACCATATGTAAACATGCTCAGCCTAGTTTTTACAGCCACCAGATAACTAAGTGTGTCGAGAAGGGTATAGAGAACGTATGACATATAGCAAAAATAAAGGAGGGAAAGAACTGCAATTGCTACATAAAACATTTTGAAAACAATTATTATTTTGAGTATTTACTTTATTTCTATAGAATAATCCAAGTCATTTTAATATTTTCAAGAAACATTATGCTTAATTGAGTTTTGCAAAGAATAATATTATATATACCCTATACAGAATTCAATAAAATTCCAGCTCATATTTTATTTTATTTTGTAAAGTATATAAAACTAATAGGAGTATGAGCAGAAACTACAATAAAATTAAAAAAAAAATAAATAAAAAAAAGAAATACATTTATGTACAGCAGCTGTAATAAAATTTTAAAATTAAAAAAAAAATCATGTATTTGTATAATAATTCTCAAAATAAAATGCTGTTGTCTATATGGGTTTTATAAAATACAAAAAAATAAATAAATAAAAAAATAAATAAATTATAAACGTTAATCACTTTACACTTTCTCCACGAATAATACAAAAACCAAGCACAGGGTAAAGAGCTGTTTAAATATGCTAAGACATATGCGTCTATCTAAGTCGAATCTCTAATGCAAGTGAAACATTTGCTGTATAGCAGCTTGAAAACTGACCAAAAGCATTGCATACTCTTGCCGGCAGCGACGCCTAATGAAGCAACTATCATATGTATGTATGTATGTACGTACATTCAATTGCCGCACCTGCTGGCGACGACAACGAAAACAAACCAATTAGATACAGGTCGATAATTCGATTTCGAAAAAAAAGGAAAACAAAAAAAAAACTGAAATACAACGTTACTATCAAAAGTAGAGCAGGACTTCAAGGTCCTGTGTACGTGGCAGGAGGAGGCAGCTGTCCAAGTGTTTGCCTAACACGTGGCAGCAAATGCTGTGTGAACTTTCAGTTCAGCCAACAACTGCAGCCAATTGCCAAATGGCTTCAATTGAGTATTTTCTGAATGACTAATTGAGCGCCAAGTGTCCAAGTGGACATTGCGTGTGCCAAAAAAAAAAAAATACAAAGAAAATAAAATGAAATTGTAAAAAAATTGGAAAACCAATTGACACAGTTTTCGCTCTTAGAACTGCGTGTTTATGACCAAATTAAGAACTAAAATGTAAAAGCCTTCAAGGCAAAGTCAATTTTCTGAGCATGTGACCCAAATTGAATCGAGTCCCATGGGTGGGCACATCTAGAGGAGCATGAGAGAGATGGGCCGAGAAGCCAACCAAATGTCAATGCCAAATGGCCAGCAATTAGAGCGACTAATTAACCGTTAATAACACTTAAATCTACACTGAAATTTCGTTTTTTTTATACCCTGAACCCATTGAAAATGGGAAATCAGGGTATAATGGTTTTGTTGAAATGTATGTAACAGGCAGAAGGCAGAGGCGTAGCAGACACCACAAGGTATGCATATATATTCTTGATGATTTAGCACAATTTTGCTGTCTATTTCTTCCAAGTATTTCCGCTAAGTAATTCCTCTTTCTTCTAAGTATTTTCTCGACTTATTTCCTCTATGTAATTCCTTTACGTAATTCAACTACGTAGTTCCTCCTCTACGTAGTTCCTCGACGTCTTTAATGCTTAGCTGATCGATCACACACTGTACTTCACTTGCCCAGCAAGCCTGGCAGACTGAAGAAATGCTGCAGCTGCTGTCCTTTATATACGGTCACTTTTACTCAAGCACTGTCTCTCTCAAACACAGCAGGCAGCGCTCGTTGCAATCGAGCTTCAAGTGACCAATTGGAGCGCTCTCTGCTGCTGCGAGCATTCTAGCTTCGTTTTACACATACACATACCAAAAGAGAGCTGCTGCCTACACATAGACAACTCTAATGATCTTCTGCACTGCTTCTCTGCTTACTTTTACTTTTACTCAAGCACTGTCTCTCTTAAATGTTGAACCAGACGCTAGGTAGAGCTCGTTACAGTCTCTGCTGCTTCAAGCATTCCTTCAGGGGATTTCCTAGTCGAGCGGACTCGATTTGTTAAAGCTTTTCGAACTACGGCCTTATAATATACTACAACTATAAGTCTTACTACTATAACTTTAAGTCTTACTACTATAACTATAAGTCTTACTACTATTACAATAAGTCCTACTACTATAACTATAAGTCCTACTACTATTCCTATAAATCCTACTACTATAACCATTACTTCTACTACTACAACTATAAGTCTGCTGCGCTTTATATATGCCCACTATTACTCAAGCAGTGTCTCTCTCAAATTTTGAGACCGACGGCAGGTGGCGTTCATTGCAGTTGACCTTCCAGTGAGCAATGGGAACGCTCTCTGCTGCTGCGAGCATTCTAGCTTCGTTTTACACATACACATACCAAAAGAGAGCTGCTGCCTACACATAGACAACTCTAATGATCTTTTGCTCTTTTTCTCTCCTTGCTTTTACTTTTACTCAAGCACTGCAGTGCACAGTCTCTCTCAAATGTGAAGCCCGACGGCAGGTAGAACTCTTTGCAGTTGACCTTCAAGTGAGCAATGGGAACGCTCTCTGCTGCTTTGAGCACTCTAGCTTCGTTTTACGTAAATAAAAATACCAAATGAGTACTGCTGCATACACATAGACAACCTTAATGATCTTCTGCACTTGTTCTCTGCTTGCTTTTACTTTTACTCTTCAAGTGGCCAATGGTAACGCTCTCTGCTGCTTCAATAATTTGTTCAGGGGATTTGCTAGTCGAGCGGACTCGACTTGAGCTTTTATACTTGTTTTTTTTTTTCTCGATTAATTGCATTTGAAATATGCAAATGCCACGCGCGAACACGATTCGTTTGGCAGCTGGTGCATTGAACTTGCCACAAGCCAAACGCTGGTCAAGTTTACATTGTAAAGGCCACAAAACACTAAACACAAGACAACGAAGACACACTCACACACACGCAGACACAACGTACACAAAGTTTAAGCACTTGAAATTTTTCCTCAGTTTTCCATTTATATTTTCTTTTTTTTTTCGGTTTCGGTTTGCTCGGGGCGCGCTTTAGTTGTCGACTGCGGCATATTCAGCGCTTTGTAGGTGTTTTTATCTAATTTCTAGCGCACGCACACATAGACACACCATCGAGTGTCTGTGTGTGCAGTGCTCGTTGTTGTTGTTGTTGTTGTTATCCCTTTTTGGTATTGAATATTGGTAATGGCTGCGGGTGTTTGCATGCAAACGCCAAAATTGGTAACACAATGGATGAGCTAGACGTGTGTGTGTGTGTGTGGGAGTTGCTTATAGTATTGTGTAGTACTCTCTCTCTCTCTCTCTCTCTCTCTCTCTGCGTGTGTGTGTGTTTGTAATGCGTGTCTACTTTTGTGCGCCTTGTGCAGCGTTTTATCGGCCAGCCCAAAAGTGTGCCACACACAATTTGAAAAGTCATTTTTATTTAAAGGCGATGTCGAACAACAACAAAACATATTTAATTGGATGATTTGTTTTTTTTTGGGGTCACCTGAATAATTATTATTGGAATGTAAAAGGTCAGCCGAGATTTCAAATTCATTTGTATAGTAAACAGAATAATTTATAACTATTATTTATTTATTTATTTATTTATTGTTACCAAAAATTAATTCTAAGTAACAATTTTTTTAAGCCAGAGCGACAGAGGCCTTCAGGCATGTTTATAACTATTTTATTACTAAAATAAATCAGGAAGTGCCAGAAACTGAATCTGAGCTAAAGAAATTGATAAAAAAAAAATATTTATGTTGATATAAATAGATAAATAAGAAGATATTCACTCATTTGTAAATATGAATAAAAATATATATATATTTATTTATTTATTCAGTTAGCATTTCGAACTGATTTCAGTCACATTCACGCACGTTTATTTCAACTAATATTCGTACAATTTGCAGTTAAGTTTTTACATCTAGAGCTCTTAAAATGCTAGGGATTTTGTATTGAGAACGCCAGGGGCGGGTGGGGCAGTCTGAGCAGAACGGCAGAAGCCACAGAAAGAGAGAGAGAAAGCGAGATAGATGTACAATATAAAATGAATTAACTTATATTTATTTGTTGCTTAATTCGTCCGCTGAGACGTGTATAGGATTGGAGAATTCGATGTTGTCCGAGGAAACGTCTATAAGAAATAAAGAAAATTAATGATTATATGGATAGACAAATGAATATGGTAGATATATATAAAGAGAATAGTTGGGTATGCGATAAATTTGTGAGTAAATTAATAAATAAATATATGGATAAATGGATGGATGGGCAAGACAATTATATAGATAGCTGGATAAAGCTGGAAATATGAATAAATGCGTAGATTAATGACTGGAAAGACTGCGGATAAATGTTAAGATATATAAACATTTATAAAGCAAAGGCTATAGGAACTATGGATAAGTATATAGCAGATTAAGAAGTGGAAAACTTTATATGTATATGAAGACAGAAAGAGAGATAGAGAGATAGAGAGGGAGAAACAGAAAGAGACAGAGAGATAGATAGAGAGGTAGATGGACAAGTCGTTAAGTAAATATATTAATAGATCAATAGAGGAAATATTCCGTAATTATCCTGCAACTACTACCTACCCAGATGTTGCCTTTCAAAATCTATAATACTGTTGACAATGCTGTTTAGAAAGTCTTGGGTAATTGTTTCCGTAATGTTGACCGGATCGTAGTAGAGGAAGCTGCGTTTCGTGCGCCTCAGCGCCTCGCGCTTGCTCCGGAATAGCGCCAGGCTGATGTGCGACTGCTGCAGCAGCAACTTATCCGCACCGAACTCCAGGCACTTGCCATCCACGCAGTAACGCCTGCCCACCTGGGAGCAGCGTGTGCCGATGGGAAAGTGGCCGTGGATGCCGTTGACCAGATAATAGCGATACTTGATATGCTCATCCTGGCAGCCCACGCGACAGCTGCGATCCGGTTCGGTGATGCTGGCCGAGATCTGGGAGCCGTGACCGGATAGGCCGCGCACCTTCAGCTTATAGCGAGCGCACGTTTGCTCCGCATATTCCGCTGGGGTTTGCAGTCGTTCGCATGGCTTCACCTTGTGCGTGCATAACTGTATATTGCGCTGGCCCGTGCGGCGTGACCTAACTGCCTGCACGCCCATTGACTCAGTCATGCAATTGGAGTGACAGCCGGACTCGACCTGCCACTCCGACGACAAGTCCGATTCGACAACGAGCGAGGCTGAGGGCGGAGGCGGTGCCGCCTTGCCAAATGGATCCTGCACGTGGTAGTTGTATTTGTAGTCATTCGAGTAGGACGAAGAGGAGGAGGAGGATGAGAGCTTGTGCTTATACGGCTTTGGCTGTGGTACTAAATGATTGTCCTGTCCGTGGAAACTGCGCACAGCTACCTCTGCAGTGGATAGAGAAAAGTTTGAGCAGTTAGAGAAAAGAGCTAAAGAAATTCTCTGCGATTTCTCACCATTTTCATAGCGATTCCTGTAGGGTTCCACGCGCTCTACATTGCGCTTATAGCTTATGTTATTCGTATAGCTCGGCTGCTGTTTGCTCTCCAGTTCCGTGGAATCGCGCTGTGGGCGTGGCGCCCGATAAGCACAGAACGTGTTATCCATTTTGAAGAAATTGTCGGTGGCATTGCTGCACGAGAACTTCTCACAGCGTCCAGCAATGCAGTACGCAATGTGCTCCGGGCCGTGATCCTGAGCACGGCAAGTCGTGCCATCCGGAAAGGTCCAGCGACGCGACTTGGTGCCATTGCTCTTGGTGCGGCAGAAAATCTTACACGAGTCCTCTGCAAGAGAAGCGAAATAGTTTAGCTATAGATATATATATAAAGATATAGATTCTGGTCACACCCACCTATGGAACCAATCAGCTGCAGCCCCTCGCCCGTCAGCTCGCTGTCGGACTTGCGCGCCTTGTTGCACACATTCGTGGCAAAGTCGCCGATGGTGTGCACGGGCACCACGTAGCACTGCTTGGCTATGCACGCCTCGAACTTGCGATCCCAGCCCTCGCAGCGCTTGGGGTAGCTCAGGCAGCTGCGATTGTAGGTGCGCAGGCCGGTGCTGCCCTCACGCAGACGATTCGATGGGCCGTACAGGCAGCTGGAGTCACAGGCACTGGCCTCGCCCCAATCGCTCCAGGTGCTCAGGACATTGGGCAGCTCATTGCCAGTGGCCTTGTACGGCTGCTGCAGCTGCTCCATTCGGCTCGAGGACTCGGCATAGATGGCGCTGTGCTTCTCATAGCTGGGCTTCACCAAGCCGCCGCCGCCGCTGAACTGCTTCATGGAACCGATGGGATATTTGTTGGGACGCGGCTCACAGGAACCACCGCGACACCACTGTCAAAAGAGTTTGAGGATTACGAGAGATTCAAGCAAGTTAAAGCCAAGTTCTTCTGCTTACCATGCCGGGTCCACACTCGGTGCCCTCCAGTGCTGGATGTGAGGTCCAAGTCAGTCGCTCCCGCTGGCAATGCAAGTCGCGACAAATCTCCGACTTGCTCTGGCTGCTCGCATGCACCGAGTTGCGTCCGAACTTGAGCATGCACTGTTGATTGGCATCGAAGCGCTCCCCGGGCAACTTGCCCTTCGCCGAGTGATCCCATTTGCCAATGAAGTGTCCTCTATCGAACAGGCACTCCGCCTGCTTGAGACTAAGGGAAGGATAGAGTAAGCAAAGGAGAGACGAGCTTTGAGGGGCCTTTACTTACGCTAGAAAGTCCTCCAGATAGCCACGGGAGCACTTCGACCAGGTTATCTTGCCGCTGCCCAAAGTGGGTGACATGATGTGCAGACTGGGATCGCAATTGTTCTCCTTGGAGTCGTGACGCATGCCCAAGCTGAAGAAATATATTTAATAAATCAACGAACAATGGAACATTGGAATCAAAGCACTTACTTGTGTCCGATCTCATGGGCGACCACAAAGACGCTCTCGAAGTGCTTGCCCTCGTTGATGGTGCAGGAGGAGGTGGGCGTGCACATGCCGGCGACGGGCGCCAGGCCAACAACCTGGCTGGTCACCTTGCCATTCTTGCCGGTGACATGGAGATCCAGGCCGGTGAGAATGACAGCGTGATCGTAGTGCAGAATATCGGCATCCAGAGGCGGATTCAGATTCCTCTGCCACAGGCAAAAGTTGCTCAGATAGTTGTCAATGTCGCTGGAGCGGAACAGACCCGGCGTATCCTTGGGCAGGATCTCCAGGCGCTTGAGCACAAAGTTGATGCGCCGGCCCAGCGTGTCATGGTGATAGAGCAGCTGGACGCCATTGATCATGGCGAGCACGAAACGCATCAGCTCGTTCTCCGTATTGGTGGGATAGTTCTTGCCCATGTGCCTGTACAGGTCGCTGTCCACAAAGATCGCCGTCTCGATGTACAGTTCGTCGGGCACGTAAGGGCGGCGCGACGGCTCATCAATGTGCCGGCGAAGACGAGGTGTGCTGGACGAGTTACTGGCAATGCCAGTGCCATAATGATGATGATGATGACGCTGGCGATGATGATGATGACGCGGCTGATAGCGCAGTCGCAGCTGTGATTGCAATTTGCGACGCAGCTGTTGGCGTTGCTGCGGCTGTGTTCGCTGTTGCGGTTCGTTGAATTCATCTGCATCGGGCTCGAACTGCAGCTGACTGTCTAACGGTATTGCCCGACTCTCGGCGTTGCTACTGCCGCCGCCGCCGCCGTTGTCGCTCTTATCTAAGCGCGCCTGGTAGAGCACATGGGCTGACGCTCCAAATCGCGCCGGCAGCGGTTGGATGACAAAATTGCTGGCATTCTGCTGAAAAACGCCACGCTGCAAGTTGTTGGCAATTGGAAGTTGTTGAGAGGTTAGATAAGACTGGGTAACAGCTGGCGGAAACAGTGGAAATGAAACGACAACCAGAGTGGTAAATTCGACATGGGAATAATGGAGCTGGCATTGTGGATTACGGATTTTGAAACATTCAAGCATGACAAATACAATCTGGGTGTTCCAATTCCATTTTTACATGACCTTCAAATATATTAAAGTGAAATTTTAATTGTCTCAAGCTGATTTGGCAATGTTTCACATTGTGTGTGTAATGCAATTTGTATTTCATATGTTCCATTTCCAACGTTCCACTATGTAAAATGTGGATTGCGCAGGGAAATATAGGAAATAACTGGACTAGATTAAATATAAGAAGTGAAACCATAAATGTGGAGCCTGGAACAATGGAATTTAGTGGAACACTTTGATTAAATATTTATGCACATAATAAAATGAAAATTGGAGCATGTAACAGTATAATGTAGATAGATAATATGTGCGGAACAGTGGAATATGAAACAGTGTGGCTATTATGAAACAATGCAAGTTGAAACAGTAATAGTTTCTGATTTTTACAAGCCTAAAAATTATTTGAGAACCCAAATTGAGTTGTGGAACAGTGGAATTGAGTGAAACTATAACACTAAATAATATGACAAGTTATATTTTGCTATGATGATATAATATATTCAGCTTAGGCAAACAAGGTTAGCCGGCAATGCGAATGTCTGCTAGATGTAAGCGATGGCCAGACAAGATAAACAATTTTGCTGTCTGTCTGTGGCACGTTCTGCTACTTACCACACTCTCCTCGTCGCACAGATCGAGGGCCGCCCATGGACTGCGATAGAAGCAGCGCTCGAGGCGCTGCAGCAGCTGCGGCGAATGCTCCACAAACTGTGTGCTGTTCGCGTTGCGGCGTATAAAGATGAAATTATCGTCAAACAATTGCGGCGTTTGGCGCAGCTTCAGTTCAGCTTCCACAGTGCCGGCTGGCAAATGCATTTGAATTAATTAAACTATTCGCATAATGAGTGCACCCTGCAGGCGCAACTGGAGCAGCACGAGCTGAGAGAGTGTGTGGGTGTCTCTCTTTGCGTATGTATGTATGTGTGTGTGTGTATGTGTGTGTGTTTGTTTGTGTGGCATTTCAACTTACCTTCGGCCATACTGCGACGCCTACGCGAATGCCTCGACTGTGGCTGTTGCTGCTGTTGTTGCTCCTGGTGCACGTTGCGCCGCTCCAGCTGCACCAATTTGAATTCAGGCACTGAACGAAAAATAAACAAACAGGTAAAATGCAATAACTAAATGCAAAGTGTGCATTCCATGAATCAATAATCATAAATAATGACGAGCAAGAAATGTGCACACAAGTTGCGTCTTCTGTGCAGCCTCTGGGCAGCGTCTCCCATGCCAATTACACTGGACAACAAATTGTTGTACTTAAATATTTATATTTACAATACTAATATTTATGTATTTTAATGTTTATTATTATATATGTATGTACATGCATATGCAAAATTAGGTATAGTTCAAGCTATTGAGAGCTTAGAATGTAGAGAGAGAGGGAGATCATATATTTAGATGATATATTTATCAATCTTGCTCTCTCTTTCTCTCTCTCTCTCTTTCACTCTCATACTATCTCACTCTCTCTCTCTCTCTCTCTCTCTCTCTCTCCCTCTCTCTCCCTCTCTCTCTCTCTCTCTCTCTCTCATTTTACATTACCTCTTCAGATTTTTACACATTTCCCTGTATAGAACCCTAATTCTGTTGTCTAGTGTAATATTTAAAAGTTTGTTCATTGCGCCCGTCAGCATTTGGCATTGATCTTAAGCCCCGTCAAAAAGAAGAAGTCAAAAGCAGCCAGAGAGAACTCCAAAAAGAAGCCAAAACTTTCCACAACTTTAAACTTTGGTATTTATGCCCCATGCCCCTTGGACCGCCCCACCGCCCCGGTTGGCCCACTCGAACTAGGTTAACTGGTCTGATGTCAGCTGTAGCTAATCTTTCCAATCGGTTGCCCTTCCCGCCACAGAAATAGAACTTACCTGCCGTCGTGCCAAAGAGCAGAGTGCGTTCATGGCCCGCCAGCTGCTCGAGCAGCGCGTTCTCGTCCAGCTGCAAAGAGTAAGAGTAGATGGATGTTCGGTGTTTAAGAAATGCTAGCAAATGTGTAACACAGCGCAGCAAAGCGTAAAAAGAGCTGAGCCATTGGCCCAAAAGGGTTGTCTACTACCAGCCAGAAACCAAATACCAAAAAAAAATAAAACACAGAAAATAATAAAAAACACTTTCACTGCACGCAACAATAGAAAATTAGTTTAGGAAAAAACCCATTACGTTTTTTCATTTTCATTTGCATTTTCTTCAACTGCTCCCGAAACTGAAACTTAAATGGGGGAAAATTAAGTAGCTGCTTTAAATGCTCATTGTTATCGCTTATCGATAACAGAGCGTCATTCATATGCTTTCGTAAATTGGCCAACTACAACTTCCATGCAGTAACGGCTTTTGGTTATGGTTATCGATAACAGTTTCTTAACTTAATTTAGATGTTGTTTTTTTTACTGATATTCATTTAAAAGCAAATTTCTTTTTTTAATTTTCTTTCACGGAAAAAATTACTAAAATAGGTCAGCCAACCACACACTCAAAATGCTCATAGTTATCGTTTATCGATAATTGCTAGTCATTCGCCTATCGCATATGCATACTTATCTTAATTTAGAGGCTGTGCGTGTGCCCCTTTTTTTTTGATGCTATTATTTAATTTCATTTGTTGTTACATTTTTGGAAAAGCGCGTCGATGGGCGGCGATGCGTGAAGAGCGCTTCGCTGAGCTCCAATGGCTGTTGCTCGTGTCACGCCCCCACCCCACCTGCAAAGGTGTTGCACAAATTGCTGTGGGCGGTTTGTGTATGGCAAACAGAAACAATATTGTTGAAAGGGGGCGTGGCGGTGGAAGTATTCGATTGGAATGAAATGTGTTTAAGTGGTAATTGAGAGGTTTGAAGATCTACAACAAAACAAAGTAGGAAATATATTTGAACATATATTGGAGTAATTATCGATTAACATTTTGAATATGTAGATTATTATTACTTTATATGTGGCCTATCCTTAGAAGTTATTGTTATCGATCAACGATAACAAATCATTTTACTGCAGTTTTTACATATTTATATGTGCATATCGATAAAAGAAGTAAAAAGATCCTCTTTGCATCTTCGATAGCTATGCGCTTGCACTCACTTGAAAGAGCTGTCATTCAGGCATTCACTCAACCACTCATCCACTCATTAGCTTTGTGTTTGAGTGCATTCAAACAATGTTCAATAAAACGACACTAATTGACGGCAAGGGCAACAGCATAAAAGACCCGACCATCCATGCCGGAAAGCAAAAAAAAAAAAAGAAGAGAAGAACAACAACAAAATAAAGCGTGGAAATGGAAGTGGAAATTGGCTGCAACAACATTTAGAGTCGAGTCGAGTCGAGTCGAGTACTCGAACTCCAGCTACAGCTACAGCTCCAGTTCCAGCTCCAGCCCGAATTGCCATTCGGATTCGCACTCGATGCTGAACGCTGTAATCGCCCGCTGGCTGATTATGTGATGAAATTTTGCGTGACCCATGGATGGCAAAAAAAAAAAATAACAAGTAAAAAAGCACAAATAAAGAGAGGCAAAATTGTAAAATAAACAAGAAAGAAAAATGTACGACAAAGAGCTGAAATTAAGTTACAGAAAATCGACGGCAACTAGGCGAGGGTAAGGCAGGAGCAGAGAAGCATGTGAAGTCGACTTCGTCAAAGACTTGAGGGTTCTTCAACTGCGACGGCGACTAGACAGCGACTCGACTTGGTTATTCGCAACTAATTTTCAGTTGGGTCAATAACTTGGCAAAGAAAAGCTCTTGCCACGCGCTCAGCTATAAAATTTAGCAGCTGACAAAAGTCGCGCCACACTTTTTGTGCTGCGCGCGCCCCCCTCTGAGTGCTGACGCAGAGGATTTTTTGTATTTTATTTTTTGCTGTATTTTGTTGGATGTTTCAGACAAGTCGTGCGATGCATTCCGACAAGAAATGTACGAGGGTGGGGTGAAGAGTATGAGATTAATTATGGGATATCAGCATATAATACTATATAACAGTTGAGATATAACAGCAGCACAGTTGTTTGAATAGAGAACATATAACATATAACACTTTGCATATGTTCCGGCATGTATAACATATAACACTTATATATCACATATTGAATATACCACATATTATTTAGTGTTATATGTTATATATTATGTGTTATATATATTATATATTATATATAACAGTTAAATTACGATAGTAGACCATATAAAACATATGGAATTTCAACATAACTAAGCTAGCCAATAAAATACATTCTTTAGTTGATAAAACACCTCAAACAACCCTCGTCATAGTCAAATTGTCAAATCGTCAGCTGCAAAATAGCGCATTCGACTTGTTAGAGACGGTTGGACGTCTTCTGGGCAATCCCAAATACGAATTTTTCTGTCGCTGACTGAAAATCTCATCGCTGAGAGCGCTCATCAAATCGTGTAATTTGACTTGTTCGACAAAAGTTTACAGTTTTTATTTCTTTTTGTTAAGTGTGTGCAATTTTTATTATGAGACCAGCTGCGAGCGAGCGCAATGAGGAATATGTGACTGACTAGGAAATACCCTCTATGTAATATATTTCTTTATTTATTTAAAAAGATATTGACAAAGCTAAAACTATATTTATTATGGTAATAAGTGGAGCTATGTATAAAATTTATTTTTACAAAATGAATAAGCAGTCATATGAAACTTTATAGGTCTGCCTCTTAAAGTCTTCGAGTTATAAATAAACAAAAATAAATATCAATATAAATGAGTGCATTTAACAATAAAATTATACACAATATTATAGCCATATACCCTACAGTACAACTCAATTTCATACAGTTACATGCTCAGCCTATAAACCTATATACCCTACTCAAACATTTCCGCAAATATTCCCAACTCTGAGCAGAGGTCATTAAACGCTTCACATTTCAACTGCACTTGTTCCAAAAATTGTTACACTGCCACGCCCACCACCACGCTGCCCGGCCCCGGCCATATAGATTGAATATGCAGGCAATTCTTAATGAATCACGCTTCTGTAGACTCTTGAAGCTTTTGCATGGTCAGCACTCGAGGTGACACAGACAAGAATCACCTGATTCGTTAGTGGGTTAAATATGATACGATATGAGGACGAATGACGAACGGCAAGTGACAAATGACATGAATCAATTAGAAATATGCAATTCGAAGCGCAACAATAATTACCTCAATGCCATTGAAGCGAACGCTGCGTCTGCGCCGCAGCTCAATGTGAACGGCGTTGGCGTTGGCGTTGACGGCGGCAGAGGCCAGTGCTGCCCATGTGTCCAGCCATAAAGCTGCTGCCAAGACAATTAGGCACAAACGATAACGATGCCGATGATGATGACGATGACGATAACGATTAATTGGCTGATTAGCCGCAATTGTAGACATAACGACGCGTTTATTCAAGTCGACAACAATTAAGCAGCTTGTAATATACTACTATTTACATTTGATGTTCACAAATTGCATTTGTTGCAAAATTTATGTAGTATTTTTTTTTTTCTCTGTGTTTTGTTATTCTGCTGCGCAAGCTAATTTAAACTGCGTATTTGCGTCATCATTTTTTGTTTATTTGTTGTTTGCCTTTATTTTGTTACATTTTCTGCACTGCAAATAAGAAATATAACATAAATAATAATAATACTTTTTCGTTTTTTTTTTCTTCGCCTAAATTTCGTAGCATTACAGCAGAAGTAGAAGGAGAAGCAAGAGCAGCGGGGCAGAGAGAAAGAAAAGTGAATGCACGCAGCCAGGCTTTTGCGGTAGTTAATTTAACTTTTTTATGCACTAATTAATTGCTAATGCTCGCTGTTGTTGGTGCTGCTGTTTGCTTTACATTACTTTGGTTTTTAGTCTACTTTCGTAAATTGAGCAGTCAAATGCAAGTTTGTTGCTTAAGTCGTTTGTGGCTTTCGATGACGTTAGATTAAATAGAATTTCAATTGGCCGTGCGTTAGCCTATGGCTGTGCTAATATGTTAACGATAGAAGACTAAAAGGGTTATTCCAGAGAATTTCAATTTGGTAACACTTTAGAATAAAGGGCGAAAGGCGCTTGCTGACGCTTGCCAACTTGTCCTTGTTAAGAACACCAGAACAAGGAAATTTGAAGAATTCGGAAGAGTTTCAATTCGGTCACACTAAGAAATAGCGTGTCTTACAATTGCTGACTGCTATGAAAATATATATGTTATAATATATGTTATATATATAATATATGTTAAGGATAACAGGCGAACGAAAGATCACGCTTAACAGAAGCTTGGCCTGTTTGGAACTCTGTTAAGGATAACAGACGCACAAGAGCTCACAGCTTAACAGAATGAAAGCATGTTGTTGCGCATTTCTGTTAAGGATAACAGACGCTAGTCATAGACTGAAATAAACTTGAAGTTTCGGCATACTGAAAATCTTAGATGCCTTGCATTGCCAGCACTCAAATTATTTGCTTAAATCCTTTAGGTGTTAAAATAGATTTCTCAGCTAAGTCACTTGACAGACTTCATTTGCTTTGCACTTCCTGATTGCTATACAGATATGATAACAGATAACATTGGCAAATAATTTGAGTTTTTTTAGTTATTTTAAAGTGTGGCCGCACTTCAGATTGAAAACGCCTCGCACTTCCTGTTTGCTTTACACAGCCGATAATGATAACAAAAGCTAAACGCACTTCAAATTACAAACAGCCACAAAAGGCAATTAAAAATTTCTTTATTTAAATAAATGTTGGATTTATTTTGATAGCTCTTTTTTTTTTATAGATTCATTTAGTTTTATTTGAGCATCAAACACACACGAAAACACAACAGCAGCTGCTCTCAAGCAGAACGTTTGGCGAGCACAATTTATGATTTTTATTACACTTTAACAGACTTTTTGGATAAATCAAAACTGAAACTAAAACACGGCTTTAGTTAGCTCAGCTGGAGGTCAGCTCAATTGATTTTTGATAACTTTTTTCTTCTTCTTCTTCTATTTTTATGGTTGAGCTAAACAAGAATCACAGCGAAGCGCGCACGATCGTCTGCCAAACGGGGAAAAAGATGTTTTCACGGCAGCGAAACATTCGCGAATGACGAAAAACTCACGAGTGCGGAAAACTTTATGCATGCCGCGAACGGCACAGAAATTTATATGCACGCGCTCTCTCTTTCGCTCTCGCTCTCCCTCTCGCTCAGGCGCTCTGAAGTTTTGAAGATGAAGCTATATGCTAATGAGTGGAGCGAACGAACGGAAAGGAACAATAGAGAATGGCACCGTTAAGCAAAGCAGCCGAAAAATTAGCAGCAAAAAAGAATCGTAGCAAGTGCAGAGAACGCCAATTGTTGTTTTTTCACTCTTTTTTTTTGTGGCCAGACGAAAACTTGACACTGATCATCACAGTGGAGTAGAGAAAAAAAAAGAAGAACAAAGTAAGAATTATGCTGCATTTCCGTTGTGCTTGTTGAAGGAAATCTTAAATCAGCAATGCAAATGCAACAAGTGCTAAATTGTAAGCCGAAAGAACCTTTGCAAAATGCCAGCCGATTGAAGTGTTCAGCATTTAATTGATGCAATCACTCACCAGGAACAGAAGAAAAAAATAAAAACAATAACATCACTAAATCAACAACTGACGAAGAAAAACTCTATAGGAGCCTATTAAAATTAACAATGCATTCAAATTCAACGACTATTACAAATAGTAGCTTTTGGGCAGCACTTTCTGTCGACTGACAAAAGCTAAATGCTACAGCGTTGCATTTTATTTGCTGCCCACAGCTGGTCACATTTAAGCGGGGCACGTTTTGCGCCTAGCACAAGCTGGTCACATTATTTTCATTACCTGGCGTGCATTTCAAATCCAAACGGCAGCGGCTTGCGTTCGCATCTTGCGCAGAGCTCGAAAGACTCCAAAAAAGTGAGAGAATTTACATTTTCGAATTAAAGTAGCAATCGTTGAAGTATATACATAAATGTTAGATTAAAATTGTGCAATCGAAAACAGGCTACAAAACAAATAATATCAAAAATTTCAACAATATATTTTTGCGTTCAATAAAAGAAACGAAATCAACGCGCTCAAGTACAAAAAAAACCCCTAAATTAAAGCATTTCGTCAATAAATAAGTAAAAAGAAGAAAACAGCAACAAGATGATGAGCACAGCGCCTAAAATGATCATGGACGAGGTAAGCAATAGTTATTAACATTTTTAATCTGGAATTTTAGCAGGCTGCGTTAAGCAGCGACGCAGCCGCCGCCGCCGCCGCCGCCGCCATTGCAGCGTCGGTGATCAGCGCATAAGAGAGGGATAAAAATGCCGTTTGGCCAAGCATTGCTGTTGTTGTTGCTGGTGCAGCGGTATTTGCTTTTGGCGCTTTTTTCGGTACTTGCTGTCGATAATGTTGCGGTACTCTAGTACCGCTACTTTTACATCCAACTCTTTGAACTTCTCGCTCTTTCACAAAATGGCCGCCCATGCATTGACCTCTGGCAAATTATTTCTATGCTTTGCAGAATGCAACGGAGAAGTACAATCAAGTCCAAGTGAAGAAATTGACAGTGCCTTCAAACGAGGCAAACACAAAGCGCGCCGCATTCGGCGATCTGCAAAATCGTGGACTAAATCGTGGGCTCATTTCCAAAGAAGCGGCACAAAAAGAGTGAGTAACAAATAATTGAATTTTAAAATAATTAGTAAATTTAAAATAAAAATAATGAACAATAAACAATAAATAAATAATAAATAAAAAAAATAATAATAAATAATAAAAATAATAATAAATAATAAAAATAATAATAATAAATAAATAAATAAAAAAAATTAAAATAAAATTAAATGTAATAAAATTCCTTACAGATTGAAAGATGTAAAATTGACCAAGGCGCGTGTGGATACCCACTGGAAGAAGCAGCCGTTGGGCTTAAGCAATGCCAATGCTAATACTAATGTCAATGGCAATGCCAATGCAGCTGCTGCCACTAAGACAGCAGCCGGTCCACTGCTGCGCTCCAACTCGATGCGTACAAATTTGGGTCAGATTGGACGCCAAATCTCTGGCCGTACGGCTGCAACGACAACAGCCACTGCAAAAGTGGCCGCCGACCCGAGCAGCAAGCGTAAGTATCCGGTTATAAAAAAAATTGTAGCCCCAATTCGAGCTCGTCTTCCTGCAGTTGCCAAACAAAAGTCCATTTCCGACGAGAAGGTGAACACGCTGCGGCGCGAGGATAGCAATTTGTCACGCAAATCCCTGACCAAGCTGCGCGCTGCATTGGCCAATCCAACTGCAGCAGTAGCTCCAACAGCAGCAGCAGCAGCAGTAGCAGTTAAGAAGGAGCCACTGGTGCCCCGTGCTCAGCCACGCACGGCGGCCAATGCGCTGGCCCAGAAGAAGGAAGCGGCTGCTGCTGTCGCTGCACAGCCCAAGAAGGAGATTGCAATCCTATCGAAACTGCCATCCAAGCTGCGAGCCGTTCCAGCCGCTGCCCCAAGCCAGATGTCATCCATGTCCTTGTCCACCAAACGCTTGGAGGTGGAGGACATTGATGCCGATGATGGCGAGAATTTGGTTTTGGTCTCGGAATATGTCAACGATATCTATGATTATCTCTATAAGCTGGAGGAGGAGCAGCCCATCTATCCGGATCATTTGGCCAATCAACTGGAAGTTTCGCACAAAATGCGCGCTGTGCTCATCGACTGGATAAACGAAGTGCATTTGCAGTTCCATCTGGCGGCGGAAACTTTCCACTTGGCCGTGGCCATCATCGATCGCTATCTGCAGGTGGTCAAGGATACCAGGCGCAAATATTTACAACTGGTGGGCGTTACAGCTCTATTTATAGCCACCAAATATGAGGAGCTGTTCCCACCGGCCATCGGAGACTTTGTGTTCATTACGGACGATTCGTATACGGGTCAGGAGATCAGGCAAATGGAGATGCAAATACTGAAGGCCATCGATAACAATCTGTCGCGTCCGTTGCCCATACACTTCTTGCGGCGCTTCTCGAAGGCGGCCAGCGCCGAGGATGAGCATCATGCCATGTCCAAATACCTTTTGGAGCTAGCTAGCATGGATTACGAGCTGGCCAGCTATAAGCCCTCTGAGGTGGGTGTTGGCTGAAGCATCTGTATACACGAAATCTATATAAATATCCATTACTTCCATTACAGATTGCTGCAGCTTCGCTCTTCCTTTCGCTGCACTTGCTCAATGGCAATTCGCGTGCGGCCACCGGCTTTAGCGACAGACACTGGACGCCCACATTGGTGCACTATTCCCGTTATTCGGCCGCCTATTTGCGTCCTATTGCACGACAGATTGCGAAATTGGCTCGGGATGCGCCCACCGCCAAGTTGAGGGCCATCTACACCAAGTACCAGGCGAACAAGTTCCAGAAGATCGCCCTGCGTCCGGAGCTGAGCAGCGCGTTGTTGGACTCGATTGTGGGCAAGAAATAGTTGAAATTAGCCAGAAATACACACACACATCCACTCACAAAGGGAGAGTGAGAGAGAAGTAATAGCTCAACCCACACACCCCCAGCCCAGCAGTTGGCGTTAATATTTACTGCAATTCACGTTTAGTTCAATTTTTTGTTTTCTATTTTAAATTTGTGTAATTTCTCTTGCTCGTTCTTTGTGTTTGTATGTGTATGTGAGTGTGCGCGTGTAATTGATTAATAATTGTGCATAATTGAGTATATTTAATCGTAGTTAACTCCCTCAGTTTACCCCTAACCCTCCCCTTCTAAAATCTATATATCTATACATATAGTATAACCGGATCCAGCGTCAGACTCGGCAACATTTTCATTGTTTGGCTAAAAATTTGCTTGAGTTTTGTTCTTCTGGTCGACGTTTTCCTACTCCCCCCTCACCCTTACTACTGCTATATATATGTTATATATATATGTGTATGTTTGTATGTAACTTGTTTTTAACAATGAGCCCTCAGAGAAGACAAGCAAGAAAGAGAAGAATAAGAAGAGATAAACCGGTGAGCAACGGGCGCATTTGCTGGCTAAAGATATCGGCGTTGCCTCTCAAAGTATTTTAAGTTACTTTCCCAAAAAACAAGAAAAAATTTATTTAAAAAAAAAACAAAAACAAAATAGAACCCGGCAACAAATACGCCATTTTTATATGCAGATTATATTATATGTATTTAGCTTAAGCAATTTGGATTTGGAAATTGTGCTCTATGTATTAAATAAAATTTTTAATATAAATATTTAACAAACAAAAATCCATTAAAAGTTCGATTAAAACGCAATTTAAATATATATTCCACACGAAAAAATTACCACCGCCATGTTTTTTCCTTTTAACTATTTTTTCCCCTTTCCAGTAATTTTTGTTCGTCTGCAGAGTCTGTGAGAAAGTTGAAAATTAAAACGTAACAAAGAGGCAAGGAATACAAAAATATGATACGCCGCGACCCCTGTGCGGCCCTTATCAACTGCCAAACATACAGCAAGAAATCAACAAAACTCATACAAAGACTCGCTTACGTCTTGGCATTTCAGTTTTGCAGTCTCTTCTTTGAGATCGCAGGTCAGTAATTTCCCGCCCTTATATTTCGTCTTCAACTTCGTTTGCTGGCTGGAACATGTGTGAGCGCGTGAGTGTATGGGTGTGTGCGTGATTGCTTTCGCTCGCTCTCTCTCTCTTTCTGTCTCTCCGTTGTTCTTGCGCTGGTTTATGGCAATTGCCTGGGCAGCGCATTGGCTCAACGCCGGCAGCGACGTCGGTATTGTCTGCACGCGCACGTGTATGTTAATGTGTTGCGTGCGCGCGTGTGTGTGTAAGTGTGTGAGCGGGTGTCTCTCTGTGTGTGTGTATGCGTATGACCGAGAGCTCAACTGTGAGTGCGATTGGCGACGACTGCGCTGCGCTCGCTGCTGGGGCTTCTGTTCGCCTGTTCGAAATTCAAGTTTGACGGTTTTATAGCGCTCATTAATTTCGACACTTTTACGAGCAAACAAATGCAATAAAAAAGAAGAAAGCGGAGAAGCATTGGAGTGCCGCTTAGACGTTGTCTCTCGCTCTCACTCTCTCTCGTTTGTTCGCTCTTTGACAAATCGCAGCAATTTTTTGTGTGGTACGCCTTCTGAGCCCCTCGGCAGGAGTCGACAGTCCTGGATATGGGCATCTGCAGTCGACTGAGGCTTGCGCCCTTTTCTGCTTGGCTGTTACCCAAATATGCAGAGCGTGAAACGGCGTCTAGTGAACTGTGACCAGACCAGACTCAGTTTATTTGTTATCCTTGTCCAGGTAGTTGCCGCAGAGCAGATCCTGCTGCGCGGCTGCAAGGTCACTGCGAAAGGTTGTGAGACGAAAGAGAGACAAAGGAGAGAAAGAGAACTGCAACAACAGCTGCTGCTGCCCGGCGGATCAGCTGAGACTGTGCACAGCTTAGCTAAAAGGACCTCGTCGTGTTCGGCTGTCTGTCTGGTGTCTGGCTCTGACAGCATTTCAATTAGCCACATTTTTGGGTCATTGTTTACCTAGGACATCCGAAAAGGTGCTGTGAGAATGTCTAGCAAGATATCAGAGTTGGGCTTACTTCAGGTGAGATAAGTTGATTTGCGTTTAGGGAGATTACGAGGAATCTTTATATAAACTATGCATATTTTAACTGAGTAAGACTTAGTTAGGCTTAACTATTTTATGCTTGAAATTAATATAAATCTGTAATAAATATATATTTAGAGAAGTAGTTTCACCCAGAAGCCAGTTTTCCATAATTAATATTGTTTTGAACAGAAGTAGGAAATACTAACCAAAAAGGTTGTATCAAGTTTCCAGGCTTTTTATATTGCCCTCAAGAGAACGAGTTACAATTCATAATATATAGAAGGACAATTGCGGAGAATTCTTTCATAGTTCAGCTATCAAATAAATGATACCATATAAGAGAAATATATGATTTCTACGTCTACAGCTCAAGTCCATATAAGCTCAACCTCAACTATTCCAAACTGCTTAAATTAAAGAAAATACATTTCCAACTAAACATATAGCAGGTCTCTATATATAATAGTGCCATCGTATGGTTAAGTTAATTATAGTATCGTTTTTATTTTCATCGTTTCACAATCATCCACAAACTTTTTCTTTTTCGACTATTCTCGATTACAATATGTCAAATATTGATTATAGATTTTTAAACAGTATTATCATTTTATTGGGGGGGAAGTGTGGCTAATGCTGAAATTCGAAGTGGCATCCGTTCGCTGAGACGCCTCTCGCGTCCGTCCCGCTCTCTCTCCCAAGTGTGTGGCAAAGGACGAGACGCGAGAAGTGCAGCAAAGGAAAACATGAATGCGCAAAGGTTTTTTTTTTTTCATTAAGTTTTATAATTTTTATGTTGTTTGTATTTTCTTATGGTGTATAGAGTGTTGGTTTTATCTTTTCGATGATAATGTTGTTCTTGCTGTTGTTGTTGCTCATCATCGACGCGCAGTTGGGCAGTTTTAAATCAATTATTAACGCGGCTAGCGGCTTAGACAGTAATTTATTTATTAGACTGAAAGGATTTGTTGGTGGTTTCTGCTCCATATCTAGGATATGACTGCACGTTTTGGCTTCCATTGTTGTTGTTGTTGTTGCTTAACCCTGGAAGGTGGACATGAACTTCTGAACAATGTCCTTCAGCTTGGCATCGGCAGCCTCAGAGATTTGTCCCTCCTTGGCAATGCCGTCGAGCAGACCCTGCTCGGAGGTCTTGATGTGCTGCAAGAACTCCTTCTCGAACTTGGTGATCTTTGAGGGATCCATCTTGTCCAAGTGACCGCGCACACCGCAGTAGATGACAGCAACCTAGATGCGGGAGGGGAGAGTATAGTATAGTTATATCACTTATATGAAGAATAGCATTCTATTTATACCTGATCCTCAATGGACATGGGCACATACTGGCCCTGCTTGAGCAGCTCAGTTAGGCGCACACCACGGTTCAGCAGCTGCTGGGTGGCAGCATCCAAATCTGAACCGAACTGGGCGAAGGCAGCGACCTCACGGTACTGGGCCAACTCCAGCTTCATGGAGCCGGCAACCTGTTTCATGGCCTTGGTCTGGGCAGCGGAACCGACACGGGACACAGACAGACCCACGTTGATAGCGGGACGGATACCCTTGTAGAACAACTCGGTTTCCAAGAAGATCTGACCGTCAGTGATCGAAATGACGTTGGTTGGAATGTAGGCGGACACATCACCGGCCTGGGTCTCAATCACGGGCAGAGCAGTCAGTGAACCGCCACCCATAGCGGGGGACATCTTGGCGGCACGCTCCAACAGACGCGAATGCAGATAGAACACATCACCGGGGTAGGCCTCACGACCAGGGGGACGACGCAGCAACAGGGACATCTGACGGTAGGCAACAGCCTGCTTGGACAAATCATCATAGATGATCAGGGCGTGCTTGCCCTTGTCACGGAAGAATTCACCCATGGCGCAGCCAGAGTAGGGAGCCAAATACTGCAGAGGAGCGGCATCAGAGGCGGTGGCAGACACAATGATGGTGTATCCCATGGCGCCGGAGTCAGTCAGACGCTTCACAATCTGGGCGACAGTGGAACGCTTCTGGCCAATGGCAACGTAGATACAGTACAGCTTCTTCGACTCATCCTGGCCGTCGTTGAAACGCTTCTGGTTGATGATGGTATCAATAGCCAGGGCAGTCTTACTGTAAAGTAGAAATATAAATGGATGAGTAACTAGTGATTGGAGTAGAAGGCAGCCACAAGGGATTCACTCACCCAGTCTGTCTGTCGCCGATGATCAACTCACGCTGACCACGACCGATGGGCACCAGGGAATCGACGGCCTTAATGCCAGTCTGCATGGGCTCGCGCACAGACACACGAGGAATGATGCCGGGGGCCTTGATGCCGACACGGAAACGATCCTTGGTGTTGATGGCACCCTTGCCGTCAATGGCATTACCCAGAGCATCGACAACACGGCCGAGCAGCTCATCACCGACGGGGACATCGACAATAGCACCAGTACGCTTGACAATATCGCCCTGCTTGATCAGCTTGTCGTTACCGAAGACGACAACACCGACATTGTCGGGCTCCAAATTGAGGGCCATGCCCTTCAAGCCCGAGGAGAATTCCACCATCTCATCGGCCTGGATGTTGTTCAGACCATACACACGAGCGATACCATCACCAATGCTCAGCACACGGCCAGTCTCTTCCAGATCGGCCTTGGGTGCAACGCCCAGGATTCTCTCCTCCAAAATGTTGGAGATCTCAGCGCTGCGCTGTGTGCTGGCCACATGGAATTTGCGGGCAGCGAGAGTTCCAGCTGGATATGCAGCCTTGCAGGCAACCTGTGGAAGACATGCCGAGCATTAGCTTATCTTATATAAGGAGCAAAAGCACTATTGAAAGAGGGCGGGGATGGGGGCAGCATTGAATAACCACATGAGCAGAACAGCTGCTATCTCGCTCTAACACACAGCAAAGCAGCCATAAGCAGGCCACCGGTCGACCTAACAAATATACACCAATTGAATTACACTTGGAAGATATTCCTAAATTCAGCAAGTTTTTTGTTTTACTTTATATATTTGTATTCTTCTTTGCCAATTGGCTGATTTGCTTGAAAGCACACGCACATAACCTCAAACTCTGCTTGGCCAACACGCAGCAGAAGCGGCAGTGACTGCAGCTGAGCCCCGTTGACAAAAATTATGTAACCGTTTTTAATGAACACACAAATCCTTACAGCAAATATTTCACTTCAATTTCGATTTAAAGAACTTTAAATTAGCAAAATATTGGCACACAGAACACTTAATGTGTTATGTAATTTTTTTTTTGCGTGCGGCATTGCGTAACACAAAACTAAAACTTTGGCCAAAATTAAGTCAAATGTAATTGGCAAATGGAAAAGCAGAGCTTGAGTTAATCAGAGGACTTTAATTAAACATTAGAGTTTGGAGTTGGAATCATTCGCCAATTGGTTTGGGTTATGTATGTTTTATATATTTGCATTTTTGCAACTCTTTTTTCTTTCTTCTTTTACTCGTTTAATTGTTCTTTTTATACCTGTGCGGCCGCCTTGGGCAAGTTGCGTGCGACCGACGATGCCAAACGAGCAGAAATCATCGTTAATTTTTTTTATATTTTTAACTTTTTATAAGCCGCAGAAATTATTTAATTCCTACACCGACTGCTCTCCAGACTCGTAGGTATTTTTCACAAAGATGGTTGCCGTTCGGCTCACGTTCGCTGTACGTCTGTGTGGCCAGAGTCGTACGAAATGTGCCAACGATACTATCGATAAGCGCGAGAGCAACGTTATTGCGCACATCGATAGATTATAATATCAGCTGAGCGCTGCACATAACAGCAGCATGTTGCTCACTAACATAAAATACTCCACCTTCTTAACAGTGCGCAACATGAGATAGCGGTATGTTGGGCGTGGAGAGTTTTCGACTGTTAGTTGGCGGGTTCAGCAGGCGGCGGTTTTGGGCTGGAAAGCGCAAACGAGAGCGCCCAGCATCCTGCGCAACTCTACACACGCACACAATTGAGTGCCCCAGCCGAAGAGGAGGCCTCACTGAATCTCAGTACTAAATTGTAGAGCCATCCACAAGCACTCGCCAGTTCATAGTCGGAGTCTGTGCGGTGTTGTGAACGCGCAACGCGGAGATGAAAATATACACAGAATGAAAAAGAAATGTAAGAAAGGGAAATACAATAAAGTGAATATAAAAATGTAAGCGTGTGGACCGAGTGAACGCAGTCGTGGAAAAAAATAGCTGAAATTTAAATCGTTTAATATGTGCGTGTGCGAGTTTCAACGAATAACGGTCGAATAAAAGTACATGTAAAAAACGCGAATAACTGTAAATAAAAGTGCCGCACTTTAGGCGAACGTCGTTCAATGCGTGGCAGGATTTTAATGTGATTTCGGCCAATTTGCATTTGTATTGGTGCGGAAAAATTACGGTAAAACTTGAATTGCTGTAAAGCGAGCCAGCTGTTTGTGGGGCCAAAAAGCAAACGCAATTAGGCAGACGAAAATTCGAATTGGTCAGCGGGTGGGCCATCTTTGTTCCGTTGTGCCGTCATTCCGTTTGGTTCACGCTGTCAAATCGATGCTAAATGCTGACGATGATTGCCACGTGCTAATGGGTATCATGTTCGCACATGTCCACACTTCCCCTCTCGTCCTGTCGGTATGTCGGCAATATCATCATCATCAGCTCGTTAGCCAAGTGCAGGCGACTGACGGAAAGTAAAAGCGAAAGCGGAAAAGTGAAAGGATTAACGGCACTTGCAGGCGCTAGCCTCTCGCCAAATTATGCAAACAATGCGCTGAAAAGAAACAGCAGCCGTAGCAGTAGCAGCATCAGGAGCAGCAGCATTGGCAGCGACAGTGTTGCCAATTATTAAAAAAAAAAAAGATAATATATAGACAGCCAGACAACAAAGCGTAGCCAAGACAAAGGACAATAGCAATAGTAATAGCAGCATCCAATCTCGAAAAAAGAAAATAAAAGGAAATAGCAATAAAAACGTTACAAAGTGCAGGCGGCCAGAAAGGGAAAGCAAATCCTCAGCAGCGACAGTTAAAAAAAAAAAAAATAATAAGAAAAAAAAAACAACTGGAAGTTTTGTGTTTGTCTTGCAACAACAACAAGGCGAACGTGTGCGAAAAATTTGTCATCAGGCTGGCAGCGCCCGCGTGCGCGTAGAACAAAAGAAAGACCGTAGCAAACGTTCCAAGCTGAAAAAAAATGAAACATACCAATACATAGACGACATACTAACACACACACACACACACACGCACAGAAACAGACGCACTCACGCGCACATTGCGAGGCGCATAAGCTTCGCACTTGACTTGAACATTAAACGTGTACGGCTCCCCCTCCCCCTCCCATCTTTTGTATTGTTACTGTTAGCCAGCCACCCTCTCTCACTCTCTCCCTCTCTCTCTCTCTCTCACTCGCTCGCTTTGCACAGCATGGAAATCATCGCAGCTTACTTTATTCTGTTTCTGGTGAAAATTTCGCCGCACCGGCCGCCGCAGGTTGTCGCGGTTTGCATTGTGCGTCTGTGAGTGAGTGAGGCGAACGCGCTTCGAACAGTTTTGACAGCTGTCAACGTCGCGTCGTGTTGTTGTTGTTGCGGTCGTTGGCTCGCACTATTATTGTTGTGTGTGTGCGTTAGTGAGTGTGTGGCATAGTTTTTTAGCACTTTGCACCAAGGTCAGCCAGCAGGAGCAGCAGCAGCAGCAGCATGCAAATAGCAAAGCGTCTAAGCAAAAACACCAATACTAAAACAAAGCTAACGCCAACGCCAGCAGAACAAGGAGCAGCAGCAATAGTCGGCCGCAGCAGCCGTCGCAGCATAAATAACTAACGTCGCCGATTCGCCTTCGCCTTCGCCGTCGCCGTCGCTGTTGCCGTCGTCACACGCAGCGAAAATGTTTGAGAAATATGTCGCCACATATGTGCGCGTGTGTGAGCAAGTGAAATTAAAATTCCCGCATGCCTAATGAATTCTCGCGCTCTCTCTTTCTGCAAAATGTGCCAAGCAGCAACAGCAGCAACAACAGCAGCGACAACAACAACAAGAACAAAAGCTTTGTGTGTGTCTGTGTCTTGTTATTGTATATGTGTCGCTGAATTCTAAATGATGGACGCCGCATACTAAACAATGGCGTGTTAACCAACAACAACAACAACAGAAGCAGCATTAAGCTGAAAGTGAAACGGAGCGTTGCTGATAAGTACAGCATAAGCTCAAATAGGAAAATAAAAACAACAAACAAGAGAAAAAACAAAAACAAAACGAAAACAAAGGATCAGTTGGCAAAGCAATTGGAAAATCTATTGGAAGTGAGCTGCATGCAAGTAAGCGAATTTTATCTATCTCTCTCTCTCTCTCTCTATCTCTGTCATTCTTTCACGTTTACTCAGAGCCATGTAACTGTTAAATATGGTTAAAGAACTTGTAAGGCGATTAATTTTGCTAGCATTTGTATTGAATGAAAGAGTTGTTGTAGAGTTTGAAGTATCGCAGTAGCAATACCCTGTAATAAATGTATGTTTAAACTCTGTGGTCTTTTATGCCCAAAAATTAAATGATGAGCAATGGATTATTCTTATTAATTTTTCTCAATATTATATTGATATAAGATAAATATATTTGGAAGTTTTTTTTAGAGGTTTAAGACTCTGCGGCTTATATACCCTGTAGCAGTGTGAGATATATATGTATATATAATATAAGTAAATGATATGGCAATTCAATAAAGTTTTTAAAACTTTTATTTATGTATGCAAAAAAAGAACTAAAAAGTTCGAACTGCTGCTGACAGATAAAACTGCTTTTCATATGTAAATTTTGTTTGTGAGGTTTTATTACTAAACGATAGACTTTTTGAGAGGAGAGCCTTCTTTATATCTGTCATCATTTAAGATTGTTTAGCGGCGACAAATTATTCCTGGAATTTACTAAAATTAAGTTATTCTGTATTGATATATTGATTCATCTAGTTCACTATAGAAGCATTTTAAACATATTTCACAATAGATATTCTTGCCAAATTGCGCAAAAGCAAGAAATATTAAATTTTCCAGTCAACTTACAATTTGCTGAGATGGAAAAATAACATTGTTTCAGCAGCAGTTCAATGCATTTAAATGTCAACTATGTGACTGCAAAATTTACATATGTATGTGTGTATATATAAATGTATATGTATGTATGCATAAATATATACAAACATATGTATATCTATATATGTATATACTTTTGCGCTTTATTATCAGTGTATAAATGAACTAGTCAAAAGCCATGCAATATGTAAATACACACACACACACTCATGCTCTAACACATTTATGGAAATTATGAAGCAAATTGATTTTCCAATTGCGGTTGCCAAGAGCACACACACACGCACACACACACACCCAAACACGCCCGCACAACTGTTGAACTGAAGAACTACAACTTTTATAATAAGATCTACAAACATGACAAGAGTTGTACAAATAAGCATTTACATATAAGAATACATACACACATACACACACACACACATACATATAAAATCGCGCATTGCAGTTGAAATCACTTCACCATCATTTCCTTCGAATCGAAGCGTATGCGAAGCGTGGGAGGAGGAGGGGGGAGGGGGTAGAGAGGGTACGGGGCAAAACCAATTAAAATTATTTGCCAGCCAGGCAAAGGGCAAAGGCGCTGCCGAATGGCAAATAAATAAACGTGGCTCTCGCAATGTTGTGAACTGAAATAAAATGAAATGTAATGAAGAAATGTGAATGGTTACGCAGCAATACACACACACACACACATATATACATATATATACTTACACATACATACACATACCCCACTCATCTTCACGCTCTGTTTTGGCAGTGTCAGCCCCCATCGTAAATAATGCGGGACCTTAGAGAAGAGAAGCGCCCATTTTGAAGCTTATGCTTTGACTGTGATTCTGTTGCTCCTCCATCTCCTGCTCCTCTCCTGGCGCTGCTGCTGCTGTTGCTTGGCGTCCTTTTCGTCCATTGCAGCGGCGCATAAAAATGTTAATTTATGTCGGCTGCGCCTCGCCGTTTGCATATATATTTGTATATATATATATATATGTATATATATATTCTTATATATATAAAAGATATATACTTCTTTGTAGATTCTTATTTTGGCTTTTTTCTGATGCTGTTCATTTTGAAAAAAAAGATGTACACATAAAAAGTAAGAAGCAGAGAACCAAAAATAATAAAAGTTGCTAGCATTATGCAGATAAGAACTGTTTGTATACCCTGTAAATTGTGAAGTGGAGCATGCCTTAAATTCCATTTTAAAATGACATTTCTTTTCTTTCCTTTTATCATCTTAAGCATTACAACATATAGTTCACACTCTATATTCAGTATCCCGTTAAGTATGCTACATATATTTGGGAACGTTTTCTCTTCAATCTCTCCCTGATTGATGCTAAAGTTTTATCATTAATTTTCTCCTCAATTGACCAAGAGTTGCACTGATGCTGGGTATCTCTTACATTGCATTGCTCTCAATCGCTGCTGAATTACTTGTCTTTATTCATATTGTTTATTTTTATTTTGTTGCTTTCGTTTCTCTGTTTTGTTTTTTTTGGGGCTCTGCGGCTATTTGGTACGTGACTGTGTCCCTAAATATTACGAGGCAAACAGTTTGGCCAATCCGGCGCTGGCTACAAATTTGAGTAGATATTTTCCATTGAAATAGAGTTTCTTTTTTTTTTTTTTTGCTTCGTATTTCTCTTTATTTATTTATTAACATATTTTTACATTTGTTTTTCTTTTATTATTTTCTTGGGTCTTGGAGTTGGGGATTTCGCGCAATTAACAAGTTGGCGCTTTAAAATGGCATTTGGGCCGAAAAAGGATTCGCGGGCTAAAGGATTCCTGGGGGAAAGATTGTGCGGCATGCGTGCGTGAACATTTAATTAAAGCAACTTATTAAGTATGCAAATTTCCGCAAATGATTAATTTGCATATTTATGAGACTAAAATGAGAGCCATAACAGCAGCAGCAGCAACAACAGCAGCAGCCACAACAACAACAACGAAAAATCTCTGACGGCGGCAACTGTCAATAATAATGAGGCGTTGGGCAAGGGGCGAGACGTTGGTAACGCAGCTAGACCAACTAAGACAAAACTGGCTATAATAACAATTTCAAATTGAAATTATGAATTTAACATATCGCCAAACGGCGCGCATGAGTTTTATGCCTTTTAACTGCAGCTTAAGAACTTTTGCCAATTCCGACGCTAATTAGGTGGAGCCAGGATAGTCGAGAGAGCATGATGGCGCTACTGGGGCTACCACTAGCTGGCCTAACTTATGCATATCACGTAAGCGGCTTAGACAGTCAGAGAATGACAACAGAAAATGTTAATTTGCTGTGACTCTGCCAAAAGGCAGGCCGCTTAATGTGTCAAACGTTAAGCGTACTTACGTTACGTAAAAACTTCCTAGAAACACGCCAGCTAGCTTAAAGGAGTAGACAAAAAGCAGAGAGAAAGACGAAAAAAAAAAATAAATAAATAAGAGGATGCTCTAGTTAATTTTTGATGAGCTACAAATGGCAAACTTCTTGAAAGAATTCAAAGTAAATCTGTTGGGCGGAAGTTAATTGAAGTTAATGTGAAATTATTATGAATTCAATTCGAATTTAATGGGGAATTAAAAACGAATGATAAATGTATATAAATTATAAGAAATTAATATTAAATAGAAGAGATTGCCAATTGCAATAATAAAAGTAATTTAATACAGATGCTGAAGGCAATAATTATATATAGAATAATCGGAATATTGTTAAGAATGAAAATTAAATTTTTAAACTATTTTCAGATTAATATTATGAAAATAATCAAACTGTTTGTAGAATTAGGTCAAGAATGATTTCCTTATGCAAAAAAAAAAAAAAAAAAATAAATAAATAAATAAATAAATAAAAATAAGTAAATAAATAAAAATAAAAATAAAAATAAAAATAATAATAAAAATGAAAATAATTTAATAAATATTTATTTACACTAGAAATTCACATTAGAAAAATATAAATTTTTATGTTAAAATTAAATTAAAATTAAAATTAAATTAAGTCATTTTGGAACAGCTCTCATAATTTCAGTGCATTGCAATGCATACATGAGTAATTCTATCAAACAGTTCTAGCTGATCGACTTTCATTTAACTTGATGCCAAAATATTCAAATACGAATATTCATTTCCTTTTTTTTTGGGGAGTTTTTGTCTAATCCAAATCGAATCTGAATTGAATGTGAAATGTAGTTTAGAATTTAATTGCATTTGTAATAGCATATGATTGGAGCGTGCATCTATGCATTCCTAATGGCAAACAAATCGCGCATAGTTTGCTCGCTCTCTCTCTCTCTCTCTCTCATTCTCTCTCTACCTATCTCTGTCTGCTCTTCACTAATTAATCGTATGGCATTCACGACTGTCAGCCAACAGAAACTAACGCACTTCGTTCGGTCCAATTAAGTGCATTTCTTCATTTTACGTACCTTGCGTTGGGGCGCTCTGGGTTGTCCCCACTGTCCGCTACGTGCTCCAATTAGCATGTCACTGGCAGACAGTGTGGCAACTGGCTGTCTGTCTGCCTGTCTGTCTTTCTCTCTGTCGCCCATTGGGTACACTGTCCTACACAATTTGGCCACATTTGGGCAACGTGTTCGCATTGCGTGTCAATCAATGGAAACATACTATAACACCAATCTATTGATGCTGTTTTCTTCTTCTTGCTTGTTCGCTATTGCCGTTAATTCACGTACTCTCTGACAGACTTGCCACATTTGCACAAATTTTTTCTTGGCAGTTTTTCCATTAAGCTGCTTACCAAGAAAATGCCAAACAGCTTTAAGATTGACAGCGTGCCCTTAAACATCTGCAACTTGGATGTCATAGCTGTCAATTATAAATATATATAAAGAGAAAGAGAGAAGATATTTATATATATTGAAGTAGATGAGCTCCTTAATATTAAATTCCAGTCGTCCAAAAAGATTTTAATTCCTATTAATTTCAATTAGTAATAAAAAAAGGAGTTTTATTTTTATTTTATTTTTATTTTCTGCATATCATTCTATTTTAAACAGAAAGTAGAAAGAAAAAAAATATATAGTTTTGTCTAGTGTATAATAATAATTAAAATATTAATAAAATATTAACAAAAAAATAAATAAATAAAATAAATTAAAATATTAATAAAATATTAACAAAAAAATAAATAAATAAATAAATAAATAAAATAAATTAAAATAAATTAAAATATTAATAAAATATTAACAAAAAATTTTAAATATTTTTTTCTTTATTTTTATCTTTTTATTTTATTTTTATTTTTTTGTATTTTATTTTTATTTTTGCTTAATTTTTATTTTTTGCATATCATTCTATTTTAAACAGAAAGTAGAAAGAAAAAAATATTTATAGCTTTGTCTAGTGTATAATAAAAATTAAAATAAAAATAAATATTAACAAAAAAATAATAATAATAAATAAATAATTAAAAATATTTTTTTATTTAGTATTTTTATCATATAAAAACAAATTAAAGAAATTGCCGCGCAAAGCTTTTATTCTAGCTGTCCCACTTCCTTCGCCCTTCTTCTGCTTCAAAATCTAGTTGCCCTCTGTGTGGTGCGCGTCATTAGCGAGCGTTTACTGTACGTTTTACTACTGAACTCTGTTTGCTGTGCCGCTAATTGAAAGCATCAGAATTGTGTGCGCAAATAAAAGCAAAGACGAATGCTGCCACGTTTCGGTTTTTCTCGCTTCTTCTTCTTCTTGTTCGTCTTCTTCTTCTACTTTTTTGGCATATTTTTGCCACGTTGCTGGCAGATTGCGACATTGTCACGTTGTTGCCACATTTCAACCCGTTGACTGTGCCGCAATTTTTGCCAAAGTCAACAGTTTTTAATTTGCCAAACAAAGCGTATATAATTAATTAAAGTTAAGCTAAAGGCAACGGGGCGGGGAGGAGACGCTGGGCTGGGCGGAGGATACTTGGTGTTGTGTTGAAATTAGAAATTAAAAAGTAGCCATACAAGTACAGTAAAGCCTGGCAGCACTTGAGCAAAGGTCGTTTTGGACGTCGTCGTCATTGCTGTTGTTGTTATTGTTGTTGCCACTGTTGTTGTTGTTGTTTTTGTTGCTCTGCATTCATTTTGTTTTAATATGCAAAGTCAACAGCGTTCTGTGTCAGCCAAAGGGCAAAATCAACACAGCTATAACACGAACAACAACAGAGCGAGAGCAGCTGAGTGAGAGGGAGAGAGAGAGGGAGAGAGTGGAACTGAGTGAGTGAGCTGGAGTGAGCTGGTTCAGCTGCCCAGTGGCCGCATTAGCAGTGAGCCGACCATGTCAACTGGCCGAGCCAACTGAACTGAATCCGTCTAATAGAGCAGCAGACAGACAGCAGCTAGAGTGAGGGAGAGAGCGAGAGAGGAGAAGAGAGCATAAAAAGAGGGAGACAAATGCCAGGCGTTGGCATGCGAGAAATTTGCATAGCCCTCAATTGCTGTCGCCATATGCAAACCTCCCCCCAACGTCCCTCGCCAGACCATTATCTTTGCAAGCTCTGTATGTGCGTAGCTGCAATTGGCATTTAATAGGCGCGCAGCGACACACTTAAGCACACACACACACACACATACATGCACAGGGAGCTCAGTGAGTTGATGACGCAGGCAAATTGCAGCATTGCCTGAGCTATGTGCAGCATGTAACAGGTGTAAAATGCTGCAGCATTGCCAAAGAGACACTAGCAAAGCAACGCAATTAAATGTCGAAGCATTCCGTTTGATTAAGATGTTGCAGCTGCTGCAGCTGCACCACAGACAGTTGCTGATGCGATTTTGCTATTGCTGTAATTGCTATAGACTCTCTCTCTCTCTCTCTCTCTCTCTCTAGGTGGCTTATATTGAAAATGAATGCAGGTGCACAAGACTCAATTAGCACACACATGCCTGGACCCTCTTGCTATGCAAATGTTTGCCCAAAATTAAGTCTAACTTAAATTAAGTCGAATATTTTTAAAATTAATGGGCTGAAAAATGACTGAAGTGATGCGTAAATTGATAAGACGTTCCTGAAATAGTTTTGACTGCAAAGCAGCTCAATTTGAACTAACTAGTTCTTTGAATATGGAACTAGTTCCAAGTGAAAACCATGAAAATAAACTAAAGTTGATGATTTTACAGTTCTAAATGTAGTTCTTAATTTAAAGTTGAACTAGTTCTATATGCTCAACTGAAGTTAAATAAAAGAGTCTCTAGAACTAGTTCATCTTCAATTTAAACTATATTTTTTTGAACTGTTACTAATTTCATAAGTCATATTAACTAAAATCTAAATCAAGATCATTTTCCTTATATCTAATGTAAATTGCAAAAAATCCCAAGTGAACTAGTATTTCCAGGGTTACCTAAAATATAAACAGCTATAACTTGATATTCCAAGCTAATGAAGTGGCTGTAAAATTCAATTAGCTTACTCTTCAAATGAGCTAGATCTATCTTATCCATTCCTAGCTTAACTGCCCAATGAACTAGTTGTCTAACTTACCAAATGAACCAGATTCATGTGCCTTAATTATAAGCACTTTCAACGTTATTTTCAAAGCTAATAAACTAGTTGCATAATGCAATAGTTAATAATAATAATAGAAATAAATTAATGTACTTCGCTCAATTAAACTAGTTCCATAATTTACTTAATATTTGCGTTCAATTGCCAAACCAAATGCAATTAAATATATTATGTTAATTGTAGGGGAAACATTTAATGCGTATTACTTGAGAGATAAGTAGCTCACGGAGCTGCTGTAAATGAACTAGTTTAATATACCGCTGATGAACTGCATGTAAATTATGTGAATCCGGCAGCGTGTAAAAATGTAATTTAACGCAAAATTACTTGTGAGTACTTTGCCAGAGAGTGTGTGCATGTGTGTGTGTGCGTGTGTTGTAGGGCAACTTTCTGTATATATGTGTGCGTGTGTGTGTGTGTGAGTTATTGCCAATTTGCCGTCAATCAATGGCAGACGCTGTTGAAGCCGCATAATGTTTGCCAGCGCATTTATAAGCCACATGGGCAAAAGCTGAGATACAACATGTGTACTCGTTGCATATATGAAATAAATTTATATTAATCTGTATATATACACGGATAAATATATATATATACATATATATATTTACATACGTGCATTAACGTTTAACATGTTTGTATAGCACTTTATGTGCGTGTGTGTGAGCTTTTTAATGGCAGAGACAATATATAAATATGTTTTTAATTGCTTTGTAATTGTTATTGTTGCGGTTCGGTTTGTTGTTGTTACTGTTATTATTATTATTACTATTATTATTGTTGCTGTTGGCATATTGAACCAGCGATTTTGTTGTTTGTTTAATAATTAGTGTATTAAATGCATTTTAGCTAAGCAGAAAACCAAAGCTCATAATTGAATTGTATGCAAACACACACACACGCACACACACATACAGAGATACAGCTGCTGATGAATCGCTGGTAATTTGCTGTGCATACAAAATGAGCTGAGTCGACTATTCACATTTGCATTCACATTCACATTTGCATTCACATTTGCATTTGCATTAGCGCAATTGCATTTGTACAACAATTTTTGGGCTAATGTATAACTTTATTTAGATATCAAGCGCATATATAAATGTGTGTGTATCTCTCTCTCTCTCTCACTCTCTCTTGCTATCGCTATCTCCATCTCTGTCGCTTGATGGCGATTATAATTAAAGAACCGCAGAATGGCATCGTAAAAAAGCGTTGCCTACTTTTGCGGGCACTTAACGCGCCACATTCGAAATTTCAAATGGCCCATTTGGCATTTGTGTGTGTGTGTGTGCGTGTGTGTGACTGTATTTGGTGTGTCTTTTGTTGTGCCATAAAATGCAAAAGCAAAAGCAAAAGCAAAAGCGTAAAGCTGCGTAAAATTGAACTTTGACAGCGAAAGCAATCAAAACACGTGCGCTTAAAAGTTGGTCACGCTTCAGATGCAGATAAGCAGCAAACAAATGACAGACAAGTTGTATAAGAATCGCTCACTCTCTATCTCTCTCTCTCTCTCTCTCTCTCTCTCTCTCTCTCTCTCTCTCTCTGTTTGTTGCTGTTGTTGTTGTTGGTCCAGTGCAATCACAATAAAAACCGCACGCATACGCACAATTTTCATTATAATAAAACAGCGCATAAATATCTAAATGAGCAATAAAAATGTTTTATGTGCAATGCGACGCAGCGCATAAAAGGCGCCACCTAATGTGGCACAAACACACACACACACCTATATAATTGTATATATATGTATTATATATAAATATATATATGTATTCTATATAGTACTAGCTGGCTATGCTCTGTTACCGCTGTGATTGGCAGCCCAAAAGCAAACTTGACCTGAACTGCTCAACTCATACCCTGAGAGCAGCTCATCCTCTTAGCTTCGTCACGCCCACCTTTTTGGGTTTGGCTGTCAGTTGAAATGCGTTTTGTAATTCATATATTTGCATGAAAATGCCAAACGGCCAAAAGTGTCATAAACATTTTCTAAAAAGCCAGCCAGATAGCTTGGGTGCCACAACTTGTGCAAGCCAAGTCAATACACATGTCTAAAAAAAATTCATATTTAAAAAGAACAGACGGCGCACAAATACATATATACATACATATATAGACAGACTCTTCTTTTGGCAGCTATAAAAATGTCGAATATTTTTCTTTTTTTGGCAGCTGCTTGCTTGTTATTAAAATGATATGCAAAAGTGTTAAAGCCATGACTAAAGCGTAGCTCAAGTGCATAAATATGCGAAAACCGCATTAATAAATAATGTATTTATTTAAATTTTATATCAGCAGAAATGTGCGTCAATATAAAGACGAGTAAAGAGTAAATTTATATATAAAAAAAAAATATATATATATATACATATATATGTATATATAAAATATTTTTTTTATGCAGCGGGTAAATTGCAAGAGATGTTGATTAATGCATTTCACAGGTGGCAGCAACCGCAACAGTAACAGCAACAGCAGCAGCAACTGAAGCAGATTACTTAATGACAGCAGCTGCAAAGAGTTGGGCCAACGGGGCGTATGCGTAATGTTAATGCAATTGCACGAACGAGCGTGCGTGCGTGTGTCTGTGTGTGTGTGGGCAAAATGTTAATTTGCGTGATGTGTATTCAAGTGTGAGCGTGTGCGTGTGTGTGTGTGTGTGTGTGTGCAGTGCAATAAGAAACTTGTAAGCCCGCATCTGTGACAAGAGCAACAACAACAACAACAATAACAACAAGGGGAGCAGCAGCAGCGACAATATGAACAACAATCGACAAGGCAAATGTTTATGTCCGGGCAACAAAAAGACAAAAAAAAAAGAGAAGAGGGGAGAAAAGAAAAAAAACAACTGTTTATGTATGCCCTTTGTAAGCGAAGCAGCGCAAGGGGGAGAGTGAGAGAGCGTGGCTTGGGCTTCATTCTGAGTATGACGACTTGGCAGCTGTGTGGCGCCTGCTGCGTGCTGCGCTAAATAAACCCACTGATATATGCTTGATAGCCCCGGCAGCCCACGTTCCTCTGGGCACTGGAACGGGGTCATAGTCATCGGCACTCTGACTTCCTGTCAGCTGCAGCGTCCAAGTTGCTGCTGTCGCTGCTGCTGTTGCTGTTGCCCGGCGGACATGTAAAAATATGGCACACGTTGCGTATACGTCACGCACAACATGCACAAACAAATGAAGGCGATGCCAGCCAAGTGCAAGTGGAACAGGCATTCAATGAACTTTAAATACGCTGACAACAACAAAAAAAAGAAAGCAGCTTAAGCTAGTGTGAGAGCCGCCGTTGATAGAGGTGCAAAGCAGGTGCATATAGCTGATTTGAATATTCAGTTGATATATGTATATATATACATATATTATTGAAATAAAACAAGATTTTTTATTTGGTTAAATATTTGCTGACAATTTTTTACATTTATCAAAAGTCATGAAAGTTCAATATTTGTATTTTAAATATATTTTTTTTTATACAAAAACTATTTCTTCATATTTGTTTAAAAATTGCAGTTAATTATTCAATGTAACTTCTTTGTTTAATTAATCTAAAATTCTGCTGCTGTATGTTTAATATTTTAAATATATAATATTAGCTTTGCTCTACATAAATTTAACTATAGTCATATATTATTTATATTTATATTAATATTAAAAAATAAATTCCATTAAGTGCAATCAACAAAGAGTTTAGTGTTGGTAAATATATATAAAATATAAGTAAAGAAATATAAAAATATACATTAAATAATATAATACACTACAACTTTTGATTTGTTGAATTGATGATGATGATTACAGTTAAGGCATAATTTATCAAAGACTTTTCAAACGTAAACTAGATTTTTTGTTAGTCCAATCTAGATGTTCCTTCTTTTTTATTTATTTTTTTATCTGTAAACCTGTAAAGCTTGCTTTGCCAACAAAAATTCCAAAATGTCTACTTGTCGTATACTTAATATGGCAAATATATTCCATTACCTCTGGCCAGCACAGTTTTTAGCATTGAACGATAGTTACATATATGCTTGCCTCTACAATGATTCCATTTGAAGCATGCTCTATCCAAGTCTCGCACACACACTCATACAAAAAGCATAATGCTAAAGCACACACATACATACATACATATATATAGAGGATGATTCTGCTGCTGCTGCTGCATAGTCGTAGACTGTCCAAAGTTATTTCATGCAATACAAAAGTGAATTGTCAAAGAGGAATGTGAAAAAGAGTGCCAGTGCTGGTGTGTGTGTGTGAGTGTGTGTGTGTGTGTGCTGGACATTCTGGCTGGTCCTTGAGTGTGCCTCTGCCTGCCATTGAGCCATGACGTTAGGCTCATTTATTTATTATTTCTGCTGATTGAAGTGCTATCAATAACCCAATGCAAACAATGCCGAAACGAAGGACAATAGATTGAGTGAAGCAAATGCAAAAGAATGCGGCTCTGGCATTAACAACATCAATTCACCAGTTATCGGTCTATATAAAAGTTAAAGCTGCGCCAGGTTTGGCTTATGCGATATCATATTGCATAAAACACTTTTCTTTTTCGTTTCTTTTTAAAGCTATTTACATAAATCAAAACTTTTTTTCTACACTCTTTTTTTTTGGTGAGGCTGTAAACTTTTTCCCACGTGTGCCATTCATTTACTGAATGTGTGTGTGTGTGTGTGTGTGTGTTTATATATGTATGTGTATTGCATTCTTTTCATACATTTTGTGTATGGACATGATTTAGTGCCAGCGACGCGCCTACCCTATAACAGCTGACCCCCGACTAATGATGTCAATCTGTGTATGTGTGTGTGTGTGCGTGCGTGTGTGTCACTTTAAACTACGCAACCTGCTGCCCGCATATTTTGGCCGAGTTTATTTGACCAACGGCGGGCCCGCATATTCATCATAAAACTCATATATATACAGATGTGTGTGTAAGTGTGTTTGTGTTTGTGTGCGTGTAGCTGCCACACATGCAAAAGCTGCTTGGCTTGCTGGTGCGTGAAACAGTCAAGAGGCTGCAGCTGGCATGGGGCCCATGGAGATTGGGCGCTGGAAATTGAAGGCAACACGGAAAAGCAATCGCACATACAAAATGTGCGCATATTTCATAAACCCTCCCCACCCCTCTACCCCCCTCCAGACTGGTTGAGCCGAAAAAAAAAAAGAGAAACAGATCTCGCCCTCACTCCTTTCTGCGTTGCCAAAACATTTTTTTTTTTTTTTTTATGCGGGGTCAGGTCCGAAAAGGGTCGTTCGCCTCTGTTATGAGGCTGCTTGCCAAAAAATTACATGGCCCATTGGTCAGCAAGAGTAACAATAACAACAACAACAACGGAAGTTGTCCACTCGCATATTCATAAAAAAAAAACACCTTTGATGTATGTAATTTTGTTACCGTTTTCATATTTTGGCCTTTATATACATTATTTGTTGTTGTTGTTGTTGTTGTTGTTGTTGTTGTTGTTGTTGTTGTTGTTGCTGTTGCTCTTTATGCTGTCCCTGGCGTATTTTACTGTGCCACTGTTTTGTTATGCTCTCTAGCTGTCAGTGTGTCAGTGTGTGTGTGTGTGTGTGTGTCTCGCTCTCTCTCTGTGTGTGTGTGACACAGAAAGCAGCTTGCGAGGTGCGAAAATGTGACGTAAGCAACAGCAGCAGCGACCATTAAATTGGGTTAACACCACAAAAAAAAAGAAGCAGAAAAAAATGCCAAAAAAACGTCATAAATAGCTACACGGCGACTGAGAGATATCCTATTAATTGGCTTTTAGAAGAAGTATGCAAGTACGTCAGCTGACATCTAGCTATTGCCTTTGTGCTTAGATACCCTGTAAACTGAGTGAGAGTTTATTCAAGTTGCTGCTCATTTTGCTACCTTAAATGTGATTAAATAATATCAGTTTGATATTAAACAAATGCTGAATGCATGTATACCCTGTATTTATAATTAACTACTTACATATTCATCAATTTATTTGTTTTGGTTTTGTTTTTCTCTATATAATAATCGATATTTGCTTTATTCATACACCGTTGCTTTAAAGCAATTGGGGATTAATGTAAACTGAACTGAACTGAACTTTACTTCATGTTTGCTTAAGGCTACTCAATTTTTATTTTCATTACAATTTATTTTCTTAGTATTTCTAATTAGCTACTTATTCGAGTTGTTTTACAGATGTTGACAAAGTTTTTCTGTTCATTCGTGATAGTAGCCATAAAGATACCCTTTAAATGCGTCGACTTTCAAATGCTATTTGCATAATCTTCTGGTTTGCACTACTTTGTGGTCCAACTACTTAGCAGGATATACATACATACATACATATATAAAAAACATTTGCATTTAGTGCCAAAAGGTGTGTTCGAAGAGAAGTCAACGAGAAATGAGCTAGGAGATACCCTTTGAAAACATATATTCAAGAATATTTATATAATATATAGTATAAATGTTATATAGTTATATATAGAGTTCAGTTTGAATTTCTTAAAAATAAAAAATACATTTAAATAAAAATATTTACTATCTGGCTTCTGCTTTATAATTAATAAATTCGAACTCAATCTGCCTTTCATGTGACATAAAAATAATATGGAAAAAAAAAAACAAACCTATCAAGATTTTACCTTCAAGAGCTGCGCCCTTTATGACGCTGAACAAATGAGAATTATATATATGAAAAAAAAAGAAGAAGCAGAAAAAAAAACAAGAGAAACTTTTGGGGCTGTTAGCACAGAATCAAGAACATATATGCTTTATGGGCTCTTTAACTTTATGATGCCCCGCAATGCGTACTTTTATGGCAACAGGGTATTAAACAAGCCAAAAAGAGAAAAAAAATAAGCAAGAAGAAGATGTAAAAAAAAACCCAAAAAAAATCAGTATATAAGTATATATGGTTTATACGCGAGTATGCTTTACTTTTTGTGCTGGGGTTTCCTTTCCGTTATATTTTTTTGCGTTTTGCCGGCTGCTGCATGGCGCCACAAGGGAAATGAGATTTGCGCCTCTGAGTATGCGTCGTGTCAGTTTCGAAATAAGTACGTGGGAATTTGGACATCCACTGTGGCAGTGGCAGTGGGCGAGGCAGCTGGGCGTGCCAGTCAGTCAACCAGGAAGGCAGGCAGCCAGCCAGGCAGTCAGGCAAGAGGTACCTTTGTGGTCGCAAAGGGACAGCAGCACTCAGACTCGCTCTCTCTCTCTCTCTCTTTCTCTCACACACACAAGCGTACGTATAGAAACCACAAAGTAGTCAAACAAATAAATAAACAAACAAAGCTCAGGCAGCAACTGAATTTTAAACTGAAATTCGCAGCTGTGAACTTGACAGAGAGAGAGAGAAACGGAGAAAGTGATTTGAGAGACGGAGACAGATAGTCTCCATAAATGTGCTCAATCAGTTTTCAGTACTTCTTTAATTGCCAACTAGTTAAAGTACTTGGCCAAGTAGCATTAATAATTACAGTTATACCATCAATAACTAATGTCCGAAAAGTTTGTTCAATTAAGTCGGGCCCGTGTCGCCGGAGTGAGAGAGGCGGGCATATTAATAGGAGGGCATAACTTACTGCGCTCGACCAAGCATACATACATATTTGCTGAGACTTTTTCAAGAGAATATTTGAACATGTACGAAAGCAGCTCAGACTTTGACTCCCTCACTTGGGCAACAGTTGAAAGCAACAATAATTAATGCTGAGCGACATTTTGGCTTTGCTCTTTGGCAATTCAATGGAATCAGGGAGTTTAAAATCCCTGCATGGAATGAAATTTCGCTTTTGGGAAGCGTATATATGTAACTATACTGATGCTATACATATACATACACATATACTTGCTGTAAGTTATATCGTATCAAAATAAAATATATTTTTGTTATACCCTGAATCCATTGAAAATGTATGTAACAGGCAGAAGGAGGCGTGACAGACACCACAATGTATATATATTCTTGATCAGGGTCTGATTATTTCCTCTAAGTATTCCCTCTGCGTATTTCGAAGTATTTCTTCAAAGTATATCCGCTAAGTATTTCCTTGACTTATTTCCTCTACGTAATTCCTTTAATTAATAATACGTAACTCACCTACGTTATTCCTCTACGTAGTTCCTCGACGTCTTTAATGCTTAGCTGATCGATCACACACTGTACTTCACTTGCCCAGCAGATCTGGCAGACTGAAGAACTGCTGCAGCTGCTGCCCTTTATATACGGTCACTTTTACTCAAGCACTGTCTCTCTCAAACACAGCAGGTAACGCTCGTTGCAATCGAGCTTCAAGTGACTAATTGGAGCGCTCTCTGCTGCTGCGAGCATTCTAGCTTCGTTTTACACATACACATACCAAAAGAGAACTGCTGCCTACACATAGACAACTGTAATGATCTTTTGCTCTTTTTCTCTCTTTGCTTTTACTTTTACTCAAGCACTGTCACATCAGGTAGCGCTCGTTGCAGTTGACCTGCTGGTGAGCAATGGGAACGCTCTCTGCTGCTGTGAGTACTCTAGCTTCGTTTTACTTAAATAAAAATACGAAATGAGTAATGCTGCATACACATAAACAACTTTAATGATCTTCTGCACTTGTTCTCTGCTTGCTTTTACTTTTACTCTTCAAGTGGCCAATGCGAACGCTCTCTGCTGCTTCAATAATTTGTTCAGGGCGGACTCGACTTGAGTTTTCATACTTGTTATTGATTAAAATACCTTGAAGCGACCTCTTTTTGGCCCAGTTAGCGGGGCTTGTTAGCCAACTTAACACTTATATATTATATGAAGCCTCAAGTTTCAGCAATAAAACTTTGATGTCCACAGACTCTTAACTCTTTTAAAGTCTTTTATTTTGACAAGTCACACAATATATAAGACAAACAACTTTTTGCCCAAATTCAATTCAGTTCGTTAACATATTTATTTGATTTACACTAACCCAAATGTTTTGCTAACAATTCGTGGTTATTTTTTTTTGCTAAATTGATTTATTTTGAACTTAATATATGAGTGGACTTTTCACAGAGAAATTTTTGCCCATGAGGCACTGAAGCGTAATGCTTTTTGAATAGTTTACGTATTTGATTATAATTGGTTTGGATAGATTCGACAGTTCTAAATAATGATAAAAAACAAAAACAAAAACCAAATAGCTTTCATATTTTCTCGCAGTCAAGTTTAAGGTGTTAAAATATGACTTGACTTTTGGCATGACCTCAGAGTCTGACAACAACCTGATACATTACAGAATTTTCGAGAATTTTATAGATGGCACAGCCATTCGTCATGCAGTTTTGGGTTGCTTTTGCCATCAAAGTAAAAATTTGATAGACACTGTAACCTGAGTTCTTTTGCTATCTGATTTGGAAATGATTCTTTAAAGCTTTTTCGATATTTTCCGGTTGAGCTGTATCACGTTCAGCATCAATTTGTGTGGATTTGTGCTCGATTAAACTCGGTGTCTTAACTGAAAGCAGCAGAGTGTATCAATATTTGTATAACATTGATATCTATATATATCATAATAATGCAATAATAATACTCATACTTGTATTTATTAATAATTTCACATCAAAACGAATAATACTTATTACAATATTATATAAGCTTGGCATAAATGTCTTCACAGTGCCTGCAGCTAAATGCTTAATTGCGCAATTCGTGATAACGGGCTCAAAGCATATAATTAGAAACAACTCGAAAGTGTTTCAAGCATTTCATGGGCATTGTTCAAGAACTGTGAGCTTAATTATTGTAAACTAAACTCAAGAGCAGCAGCAGGCATCACTTGAAGGCATCTTTTTAGAGAGGGCGCAGCACAAGATGAAGTAGAAGAAGAAGCAGCTGAAGCAGAAGCAGAAGTGGCATTAAAAAGCTGCGTGTCCATTTGGGCTATAAGTTTTTCTTTCCTTCACTTTATTTATTTTTGTGTTTTTTTGGCCATTTTCCCGGTTAGCTGACAAAGTCATCAAAATTTCACAGCCACTTGGGAAAGCAGAAAAGCGCAAAATTTTTATTGTTTTTTCATTAGGCGTCGGCGGTGGCGGCTCGGTCAATGTTCACGAATTTCGACCAGGGGCCAAAGAGCATAGAAAACCAGCCTGGCAATTGACGCCTGGGACACACGCAAAGAACGTGGCGAAGAGGTGAGCCAGGAGAGGAGGGGAGGGGAAGGCCGAAGGCGGAGCCACTAGTGGGCGCTGGTGAAAGTTTGGGGCAGCGTGGGCGTGGGGGAGGCGTGGTAAACATGGTCTACAGGGACTCTTTGGCATCGAGGAGACAAGTAAAATGGAAATTGTTGCTGCTGCTGGCATTTGTACGACTTAAGCGCTGAGCTTTATATTAATTTAGAAAAGGAATAAACGAATTTGTAGAGCTGATTGTGCAGATACGCAAATATATTGGTAGAAATTCGTTGGATTATAAATCAAATTGAATTTAAAGATGTTTTGGGTTGAATTAAATGAAAATTTCTAATAACTGCAAAGGATTTTGAAATTAAATTAATTTATCAACTAAATATAAATGAAATTAAATTAAATTAAAATAATTTATCGGCTAAATATATATTTAAATAATTTATTTATATATTTTTATTTTTTATTTTTTTTTTTTTAATAATAATAATTATTTATAAAATAATAATTTAATAATTTATTTATATACATTTTTAAAATTTATTGCATTATATTTTTATATATAAATACCCTGTACATTTCTATTAATTTTATTTTTAATAACTATCTATACCTAATATTACCCCATTTACTAATTTACAGGGTATAACAGGTCATAAGGCAGCTCAAGAATACAACTTAATATTACAGACAATTATAGGTAGGCAAAATTAGCTTACCTTATAGTTAATATACCACATACCAGCATATATACAGGGTATTTACGAGCCAAAAACACGCGCATTGAACAGGCAAATGGATGAGCACGCGAAAAACTTAATGAACTACATGAAAAGCGGACGCGGCTGATTGTTGCTACGTTTCCTCACTTCCCAAGCTGTCTGTCTCGCTCGCTCAGTGTGCGTGTGCGTGTGCGTATGTGTGTGTGTGTGTGTGTGTGTATGCTAACTAAGCGCTGCGCCATTGGGAGTTTGTTGTTGGCGCTCAAGTATGCTTAGAAAATCCTCCAGAGCACGTTTCCGGAAATAAATAAATAAAATCCAAAAAGAGAAGCTCGAGCCAGGCATTGGCTGGCATTGGAGAGCTGGAGTTGGAGCTGATGCTGATGCTGTGTAGCTATAGCTGACCAGGCTGCCTACATTCCATCGAGGGGGAGTGAAAATAAAAATAAAAAAAAAAAGAAAAAGAACAAGAATAACGACAGAAAGGAAGCACAACTAAAATAAAAGGCAAACAAACGAGCTTTGCATAGAAATTGACGTGTCCGAGAGAGGCGAGGGCATGCGAGGGGCGTGGCGGGGGCAGAGCGAGCAACAGGGAGATTTAGAGCCAAGGCAAGGCGCATAAATTCTCTTAAAATTTTAATGATACAAAATTATTTTTTGTTAACTGAAATGAATGAAGCATTCACAAAAATGTTGCTGCCACAAATAAATTCTCTTTGTGTGTGTGTGTGTCTTTGCTACAGCTGCAGTTGATTTGTAATTTGTAATTTAATATTAATTAAAGCGTAGCAGCAGCAACAGCAACAGTCGCAGCTGCTTCTCAAATTTGAGCCCGCATTTCTCATAGTGCATAGTGCTTTTAACTTGGCCAACAGCAGCAGAAGCAGTCGTAGTGGCTGATACGTTGAGGTAGCTGCTGGCCAGCAGTCAACGAACCGGAGTTGAGTAAATAATTTTATTGCAAAGACATTAAAATTTTAAATGCCTCTCACTCACTCGCTTACACTCAGCTCACTCTGTCTCGCTCTCGCTCTATTCAAAGTGTCTGTCGCACCTCTTTGCTTTGCGCCTGTGGATTTTGCGTCGTCAACAGACATGCGGCATTTTCTGTTGCTCGCTCGAGTCTCCCTCGCTCCCTCGCTCCCCCCATTCGACTCTCATGCGCCTCAGGCCTGCTCAAATCCCTGGGCTAGGGCACACAGCTCCTTTCTGTTGTTGTTGTTGTTGTTGTTGTTGTTGACTGCGCCAAAAAACTTTGCCACTGGGAGATGTTGCCTGGCGTCTGCCTTGGCTGGTTGCTGCTGCTGCTGCTGCTGCTCCTGCTGCTTCTTCTTCTTCTTCTTCTGTTTTGTGTTATCGTCCAGCATGTGTGCGTGTGTGTGCGTTTACGTGTGTGTGTGTGTGTGTATTTCTGCATTAACAAAACTCAATTTCAACTTTTCACTCTGTTCATGTGGAAAAGTTGCCAGCAGCCTCAAGTCTGGGGCCAAAAAAAAAAATACAGAAAAAAAAACAGAGAGAAAGGAATACCTAGAGAGACAATCATTATGCCCTGTACCAAATTAGTTTGAAGGTATGCCCAATGGGAGGAAGCCTCATAAAATTTATCAAAGTTCTTCACAAGTTTTTCTTTTTTTTTTTTGCGCGATAAAAAAAAAGGCATAATATTTTATTTGTTTTTATGCCGCCAAAAGTTGTTTTTATTGGCCCTGGCATCAAGAAGCCAAGGCATTTGATTTGATTAAAATATTTATTAAAAATATGTATGCGAATTTTCTAAAAAATATAAAAAAAAAAAATATGCCAGCTTAGCTTATTTTCTAGGGTATTTATGTAGTTGATCAATGGGGCTTTAAAGCTCTTCATTTAGCATTGCTAAAACTGAAATTCAAATACTTATTTGATGTACGCATTAAAAAAAAAAAAAAAAAAAAATAGAAGTAGAGAAAAATTTGTAATGAAAATGTTGAACTCGGTATGCATAAATCAGTTTTATAGTTATGTAAAAATAATCGTAATGCACAATTAAATATGCGCCGGACAAGGCGAAAGTTGGCAGGCGACCAGAGCGTAGAGACTAGTCTCAATGTAATTTATGTTGCCAGCGACAAAGCCAAAACACGGAGCAAGATAAATATAGCAGAGATAGGCAGAGAAATATAGAGTTAGAGTGAGAGGGAGAGAGAGAGAGGGCGAAAGACTTGGCTTTTGGCCGGAAACCGGATGCAGGAAGACGCCATAAAGGCAACATTTTTCATGGCTCGCCTGGCCTCAACTGCAAAACGTGTGCACGCTGCAATGGGGCGTGGCAGCAAATGCCTCTAATTAGATTGAATAAGTGCTTGGTTTCTACATAACCACATATATAAGTATATATGTATATATGTATCTACATACATTTGGGCAGCTCTCATCGATAAATCAATGCTACGACAGCTGGCCGACAGACGCGGCGCTGATTGATGATCCACGAAATTACAAATTACACAAATGTTATGCGAATTGGCCAAGATAAAATCGGTCGGCACTTGCTCACCGAATCACTTAAGCGTAACACCTTATTTGCACTCTCGTCTGTCGACCCTCGCGCTGTTTGGCTAAATGTAATTTGGCCCAATACAAAATTTGATTGATTGTTGTCCATCAACAACGTTGAGGTGCCAACATTCGAGGCCTAAAGCGTCACGCTAAGCCAAATGCAATCTTTTGTGAAGTGATTAAAATTTAAGATGCCAGCAGACAGACAATTTAAATTGATTTTAAGACAGCTTGAAAAAATGATTGCCAATTTATTGATATATATATGAGAATTTTCGTTATCTTTTTAAATTCATCTTTCGCTTGGCTTCTGTGGAAAACTCAAATTTAAATGTATTTTTGCAACTAATCTTAGGCAGCCCCAATTGAATCACTGCTTCAGTGAACAAATTTTAATGTATTTTCCATGGAATTCATGTGATTTTATCGCAGCTAGCCTCCTGCTAATTATTTCAGCTTTTGAATAGTATATTCCTTCTTAATCAATCACAAGGCTATGCCTTTTATTTAGCCAACAAATTCTGATCAATATTTCCACAAGTTTCATAGATGTATCGAGTGTCATAGCATTCAGCTTCTGTCATGCAGCCTAAGAGGATTCAGCTTCGGCCATAATTTCTCTAGAAGATCTAAACTAAGAGCATTTATTTATCAGTGAATCATGAATATGTTTTCTATTTCACGAGCAATGAATTCATATAATTCAGTCGTTGGCATTGATGTACCTTATATAGAGTCTTGTAGCATTCAGCTTTTGTCAGGCAGCTGCCCTAACTCAAGTTACAAGTTTTGTTTTTGTCCCATTCACTAGAAACGAGTTGGCCCACAGTTTCCTAATCATTCACAAGGCTATGCCTTTTATATGGCCAGCAAATTATAATCAATATTTCCACAAGTTTTATGAATGAGCCTTTTATCGAGTCTCGTAGCATTCAGCTTTTGTCATGCAGCTGCCATAACTACATCTATTTATATACTTTATAGACTTTCGGTTTTTATTATAATTCACCCATCATATGCATATTTAAATATAATAAAACATACATTCTTATTATTAATGTGTATAAAATTTCGATACACTGCAATTTGAGCTATGTACTTCTGATCTACAGTAAATCAATATTTAATCACATTATGCACTCGGCCACGATTAACAGTTGTTATCGGTTGCATGGATCAGCCTCTGTAGTCGAATTGATGGGGATCCAGCTCGAAGCGTTTGATGCGCTCCGCATATTGGCCAAAGAAGAAACTCTCGAGCTGTAAGATTTTAAAATTGCGAAATTCCTGCTCGGAATGAAAGCGCGTGTTATAGGCGCAAATGCATTGATTGGGCAATGTCTCGATATATTTGGACAGATTCGGTAGATCCACGTCGCAGGGCATATGCAATATGTTGATATCGGTTAGAGCGATTTGGCACGACATTATCTCTCTCTGTCGCCGAATATGATCCATGGGTAATGTGGCAGCCTCTGAAGCAGTCGTAACAGCTGTGAAGCCATTGGATGACTTGGATGACTTGGATTCCCTTACGGAGTCCGTTGGGGGCAAAGTAATGGATCTGGCCCAGCAGCTGGGCAAACTATTCTGCGGGCGGGCAGAGATTCTGTGTATAAGAAGGAGAGAAAGAGAGAGAACAGCAGATAGGAGAGGTCAAGGAGACGGTCTTACCAATGCAATGAGTGCGCCAGCCATTGTTAGTAATATTTTGAGTGGAAACTGCATTTTCATTAGATATTCATATGTATATGTATTTGTGTGTTTGTGTTTTTGTTTTATGATGTGTAAAATGTTAAGTCGTTGTTTACTAGGACTAAGTTGGATTTATGTTTATTATGGCAAGTCAGAGTTTGTTTAAGCCAAGCCGACGCCAAACGATGGCTCATAAAAAGCGCGCACACTTGCAAATTATGGCCAACATGTGCGCCAGGCGAAAATTGATAACCACTTGCCTGACACTTTACACACACTATCAACACGCACACACACACTAACTCGATATAGCATCAATTACCCACGCCATGTGGTGTGTCAGACAGCAACGCCTGAAGACTCGAAGCGGTAGTTGGCTGGGCATTGAAACAAGCAGGCGTGTGAGTGATTGGGGTAGACTAGACTAGCAGATACCCAGTAAATTTAGTGTAGAGAAAGTTTGCTAAATTAAAATGAAATGTAAGAAGTGAAAGCTTTTGTAGTTTTTGTGAAATTTTAAACATAAATAGACTGATAAATGTTTGCCCCTTTTATCAAAAAGTACAGGGTATACAAATGCGTCAACTGAATCATATTGCTGCCTAGGGAGTGCAATGACAGCAACAGCGGATGCTAGGATATTAGAAAAGCCACACGGCCGAACAGAAGCATGTAAAGTGACAGCCAAGTGCCACACACACACACACACATACACACACACGCACACAATGGTCAGCACTGATAATGACCAACGAACGCTACAGATCGATATGGAGCATTTCAAGTGTGAAAATAATATGACAGGAGTAATCAAGGCGACAACAGGGGTAGCAAACCCTAACCGAAGCTAACAGAATTTGCGCACAGCCATTGATATTGATTTCAGGCGCGGTAAAATGCGTCGTATACGCAACGTGGCAAAATGTGTAACGCCGGCGTCGGCCTGAAAGCCAAGGCAACAGGAAATGGGCAAAATAACTGTGCGGAAATGTTGTGAGCGCATTGCAATGCGTTGGCTGGCTGACTGGCTGGCTAACTGGTTGACTGTGCTGTTAACACATGTCACTGGGCCATAATTGCAAGCCATATATACAATATATATGTATGTGTGTGTATTGGAGCTGAAGCGGTAACTGGAAATAGAAATGGCGTTGGGCGGTGGAGATGTGAATGAGCCACAGACAAGCTGGGGAATGAATGACAATTGTTTTGACACGCCTGACAGCTGGCGGGGGGGCCGAAGCATGGCCAAAACGATCAGAGGCGGCTGTCAAAAGCAGACAACAGCTGCCATTACACACATGCAGAGGGAGAGTGAAAGAGAGAGAGAGTTAAAGCATCGACTATGCACATGCTGATAAAATTCATAGCAACACACACACTCACACACGCACTTAAATTGAATTCTTCATGCTGTTTGACATGAAAAGTTGATGTGAAAATTAGTTTGTTGTGCGTTTTGCATTGAAATGCAACTTAATTAGCAAAACTTTAAGCAGTTTTCAATTATGCAAAAGCAATTGCAAAGCAAGCCCATGGTAGTAAACTCTGCCGCTGCCTTGGCAGTTAATTTCGCATTCAATTTAGCCAACGGCAGCAGCACATGACAAAGCGGAGCTATGCCACTTAAATTGGCAACGTGTAGCAAAGCCAAGCCAAGCCAAGCCAAGTGCGTGCAACGAGCGCTGCTTGATTATGGCTCTTATGGCAAACCTAGCAAATCTCTTTAGTTGACTGCTCTCGAAAAGTTCCAACCATTGATTAATAATCTCACTCTCTCTCTGTCTGTTTCACTCTCATTCTCTCTTTCTCTCTCTGTCTCACTCTACATTTATGCCAACTGCTTTCTGGTTGCTAGGTTCCCCAGCTGGCTTGCCTTGCTGCCTATGCCTAGAGCTGCCTCTGGATAGCACATATATTTAGCCAGCGACAGCAAATTTGTTGCCAGCTGCAAGTGTTGACCCATTCCTGCTGCTCCGGCTCCTGCTGTTGCCCCTTATCCACTGTTCTAGCACTTTTATAGCTGCAACTGACGCTATGCTGCCCGCTTTGTAATACCCTGGCCCAGATGAAGTGTGGTATAGTTTGGTTTAAGTCAAATTACCATCTATTAGACAAGAGCTGCTAATTACATAGCTCCTCGATATCATAAAAGACTGCATCATATATATATAATTCCCGACGTTCTACTCTGCTTCACTGCTACGTGCTCTTTTTGGAATTTCTCGCAGTTTCTGGTCGTTTCGCTATGTCAACTGACCCCCCATAACGACCCAAAATAGCCATCCCACTCCCACTCAACAACAGTCGTGACTACGTTTCGGCAGCCATCTTTGTCTCACTGAGAAACAACACGCAAATTCACTCCAACCATAGCTCCACAACAACTTCCATTCGCTCACCAATACTACTGTAAGCGTAGAGGAGCTGAGCTGTTGACTTCACAGTCTCGCGTCATATTATTGTAGCTATACGACATTTATATGTAAAAGGCAGTCTATGTTTATATTTATATGTCTTATAACTCAGTTGACAGTTCCAGTAGTACTTCTATTTAAGAACCTAGGCTTGGGGCGGAAAACTTTCATTTCCATTACAATTTATATATTTTACTCTCTGAATTGAAAATATTTTTTGAATTTTATGTATTACGTATAATAATAAAATCTCTTATATAAAATCTTCTCCTGATTTATTGTTAAATTTTTGTACTTCTTTTTATTGTTAATAAAAAGAATTTCAATTTGTTTTTCAATTGAATCTCTGTATGCAATGTTTGATTTACCATTTGAATCAATCGTTGCTCTCGTTTTCAAGTTACAATTTCATACTCGCTCTTGTAGTCGTGCATGCCCACATTCTTTGCATATTTATTATGCTTTGTTTTTGTTTATTTTTTATTTTTTTATTGTTCTTGACGTCGTTCGTAGTTGTATTTCATTTTGTTTTGCTTTTTGCACGCAGCGAACCTTTTGTTTATTTGCGCTTCGGCGGATCACAAAAACTATAATAGCAGCAGCAGCGGGTGCGGGGCTGGGTTCGAGTCCGGGTCTGGGTCTCAGGCTAGGACATGCAGCAGGACGCGAATGCGAATGCGAATGCGAACGCGGACTCTGGCACCTCGGCACAAAAGCGAAGCACCGTGTGTGCAGCTAAAGCGCAGCTAACAAAAATGTTTATGTGCTGCTGGCGCTGTGCTGGGAAAAAAAAAAAAATGGTAAAAGAGTTGGTGAGAGGAGTATGGGGAGGGGGAGGGAGCATGGCAAGATTGTAGTATGCACGTATGTGCAGTTATAAATTGCAGCTCAGAGGAAGTCTGAGCGAATCGGCATACGAGATGGCGTCAAAAAGAGAGCACAGTCAAGAATGGAGTGTGTGGGAGAGAGAGAGAGAGAGAAGAGGAAGTCTGCAGGGGGCTGGCTAGTTGCGTTAGCTGTTGTGCGGCAAAGCCACAGGCAGAGCGTGGTTGCTCCAGCTGCAGGTGATGCATCTGTGGTTGTCCAAACACGCTGCTGATGTGTGTGTGTGTGCGTGTGTGACGTGTAAAGGGCGTAAAATAGTCCGTGTAATAGAATTAACAAAACAAAATAAAAGCTAAGCACAATTAAATATTTGCAACAATGTGGTGGCAACAGCTGCTGCACCACAACAATTGTTGCTGTTGCACATAGAAATATTGCCAAAAATTCAACTGACAAACTAAACAATTACAATAGGTGCGAGACAGGTCATCAGTTTAGCTGCCAACTGCAACATATTGTGTCAACATGACAATTTTTGTAATCAAAAGACCATTAGCAAATGTTTTTGTAACTCGCAACAGCCCAAAAAGTACATACATATATATTTGTAATGGCACTTGTTCAACTCTGCAATAAAATTGTTATTCAGGGTATTCGCTAGTCGAGTACTCTCCATTAGATCACTTTGTTTCAGGGCACGGTTAACCGTATTGCAGCTGCGGTTGGCTCCATTTATGTTTATTTGCATTTTGTATTCTGCAATTTGCATTTTCGCAAGGTGGGCGTGGCACACCAGCAAACGCCCTGCTCCGACAGCCATCAATATGAATCGCTTCAATAAATAACGTAAAGCGTAACAATGCGGGAGCCTGAACCCAAAAAAGCGAGCGAAAAAGAAATAACAAATAAAAAATGAAAAAAAAAAAAAAACGTAGGTTTAAGTGCTTTTAATTTGATTTTTATTTACCTGGAAAACACAAAGGAGAAGAGGAAGCAGATGAAGCGCACAGCTGCAAAGCCCTTAACTAAATATATGCATGTTTATATACACAGAGCTCTGTGCAGGGACAATTAAAGAGATCTCTTAAGCAATGGAAATATTTAGGGAAAGGGAATTGAGTTGGATATGCAGGTATTTATGTTGTTATATATGGGTTTATAGTGCTAGAAAGTAAAGAATAATAGGACAAGGTCGTTGCTTTACAAAACAATATGAAAATTAAAAATAAAAAAATACGAAATTAAAAATAAATAAAGAAACATGTAAGAAAGTTCTAGTCGAGACTGCTCGACTAGGAAATCCCCTGAACCCTTCGGAGAACTGATATTTCAATAAATCTTCACGTCTTTCTGCTTACAAAAGAAACACACGCACACACGCAAACACACATGCATAGACACACATAAGCACGCACGCATAAACAGGCACGGGCTCAGCATTTAAGAGAGACAGTACTTGAGTAAAAGTAAAAGCAAGCAGAGAACAAGTGCAGAAGATCATTAAAGTTGTCTATGTGTAGGCAGCAGCTCTCTTTTGGTATGTGTATGTGTAAAACGAAGCTGGAATGCTCGCAGCAGCAGAGAGCGTTCCCATTAGTCACTGGAAGTTCGCCTGCAACGAGCGCTACCTGCTGTGAGAGTGCTTGAGTAAAAGTAAAAGCAAGGAGAGAAAAAGAGCAAAAGATCATTACAGTTGTCTATGTGTAGGCAGCAGTTCTCTTTTGGTATGTGTATGTGTAAAACGAAACTAGAATGCTCGCAGCAGCAGAGAGCGCTCCAATTGGTTGCTGTGTTTGAGAGAGACAGTGCTTGAGTAAAAGTGACCGTATATAAAGCGCAGCAGCTGCAGCATTTCTTCAGTCGTCCAGGCCTGCTGAGGAGAGTCGTACAGCGCAGTGAACTGAATAAATAAAATAAATAAAATAAATAAATAAATAAATAAATAATGTAGCTACTAAAACAAAAAGCTATGCAATTTTTTTTTTAATTTAATAATAATCTTCATTTTAATCAGCTAGAAAAACATGCATATTCTATAGAGTTTACAAACAATTTGAATGCCAACTCAGTCAAAGGGTTAAACTAAAAATTGTATGGAATAAAACCTTTTTTTTTTATTTTGTCCAGCGAGTTGAGAGCTCAAACACTATGAAAATCATCATTAAATTTCCATCAGAGAATCGTTGGCTGGGGAAATTGTTCATGAAATGCTAAACTAAACTTAAGCCTTTAAGACTCTTTGAATAACAATATTTGTGGCTAGCTGAAACTTTCGATCGATTTTAATTTAATTAAAATAAAATCTGAATCACTTGCTGTCAATGCGGCAGCATTAAGTTTTTCACATTTTAAATACGTTTGCGCTTATTAAAATTCAAATATATGCAGGTTTCCCATTGAATGCGAGCAGCGCTAGTTATTAATCGCATTTTATTGAAAATATATGTACATATGTATAAATTGATAGCGAATATTTCATTTATCATAAATCACAGCCCATCATATATATGAGAGCACTAAAATATATATATCCAATTATTTAAAATCAATAGTATTCCGAGTGCCACCTTGCTGAAATTTGTCAAAGTAAACAAAAAGTTTAATTTTAAGCAGCTTAGATTTGAAATTGCAATTAGTTTGCCCAGTGCTAAGCGCTGTGTGGGCTCTTGTCCGTTTGCCATTTGATGCTGTCACATTTAGCTGACAAATGCGCGGGCATAATCTGGTTTTTTATCTGTACACCCTGTAGACATTAGGTGAAGGTGTATAAATCGGTGGGAGTCCTGCTGGCAGCGACCAGATTAGAATTGATATACAGTCAGATCGAGTTCCCTGTTTACTGTGCGTATACTCATTATGGTTATATTATTTATGAATTAATAGTTACATATATTATTTAGTATGGATAATCCAATTGCACTCTACCTATTTCTATAGAGTAAACATTCATTTTAAATTTTGCTAAACTTTTTACTAGTCTTCGCTCAAAAAATTAAGCTATCATTAGCAAGATATGATAATAATATATTATGGCAGAAATACTTGGAATTTATGGTACTCTACTTATAGCTACATTTCATTCAATTTACACCGTCTCTCCCCCTTGACTACTTTTCATAATTTATAGCTATAACTTGCCTTAAATCATAGCCAGAACACTCGACTCTTAATACACCTATAAAAGCCATAATAACAATATATATAATGAGTTGTCAACTGTCAGAGCTTACAGGGTATTGCCCTATCAAGTGCACATAATTCAGGCGAGTCTTTTTTTTTTGGCTAGAGGATAGGATATCGGAGCCCTAATCTGGCAAGCCAAGGCGAAACCGAACCCCATTGTCCGCTATCTGCTGTGCCCGTAAACTCCTTTTCGCATGACGCTGAGGTACTGTCAACAGCTTTGTAATTAGTTGCCTGTTTTTTGTGTGTGTGGGTGTGTGTGTGTTTTTTTTTGGTTCGTTTTTCTTGCTGTGCACTCCATGGTCACCATCGCTCTTCGGTGCTGTCGCTGCTAATGTCAGCGCGAGATTGATGGCGATTCATTTTTTAGTACGCTGCCATGCGAGATGGACAAATGCTGACCATCATTTTTGAGCTGTCTGCTGTCCTCGCAGCCTGGCGTCGCATTGCGTATACATAAGGCTTTAATTAGCCAAGTGCCATTTGGCTCGACTCAACGAATGCTCAACTGTATCCAGAATCCAGAGCGCTCAATGGCAAAATGATAATGAATCGTGCCCAGAGCAAAAGCGTATCGCAAAATTCAAATATTGTCAGCGAGTGCAAATTGTTAAATTGAAATGCGTTTGCGTTTGCTAATTTGCATAACAGCAAAAATTATACTACTCGCTGCTCTCTCTCTCTCTCTCTCTCTCTCTCTCTCTCACTCTCCATCACTCTTTGTCTCTATGTATTCTTCAAATAAGCATTGCAATTGTCATAATATTGACTGAACTTACTTTTGAAATGCATATTGAAATAAATATAACAAAAAAATATTTCTCTTTAGAATTTTTAATTTATTCAATAAATATATACATATGTATATCTTTCAACTATACATACATAAAATGAAAAGAGAGTGTTAGAGAGGTAAATTACTAAATCTTCACACTCGGACAGGCAATGCATATAAAATATGTAATAATAAAATTGTAAATTTTACGAAACTTATGTGAACGACTGCCCAGTGTTCGCCTGATTAGATAAATTTTAATTGAGAAGATAAATTTGCATAGATAAAAAAGTTAAAGTACAGAAATGTTTTAAAACAAAAATCGATTTTTTTTTTAAATTTAATAAAGCTAGCTCATGCTTTAAAAATAACTTAACTTATTTAAGTTTATTTTTAATTATTAATTTTTATTTACATTTTATATATATGCATATGCATATTTTTATTTATTTTTTATTTTTAATTATTTTTTATTTATATTTATTTTTTAGTTTTATTTTTTTTAATTTTATTTATTTTTTTATTTTATTTTTTAATTTTTTTTTTATTTTTATATATACAATATATATTTTTGTTATATATTTTTTTATATTATATATTTTTATTTTTAATTATTTTTGTATTTTTATTATTTTTTTTATAATTTTTTTATTTTCATTTTTTTTAATTTTTATTATTATTTATATTTTTAAACAATGAATATAATGAATAGGTTCAATACATATTATTTAAAAATTTAGTTTAGTGACTTTAAAGTTAGCTTTTTATTTGTCTTTTAGTTTATAATTTAAATAATAAATAAAAAAAAAATAATATAAAATATATAAATAAATATAACAAGAAATCAATTTACCATAATATAATTATTAATAATTAGTCCATTTAATCCATTTTATTTACAATAAATTAACAAATATATTGCTTAACATATAATTTGAAATGTACAAGTATATATTTTATATACATCTATAATACATTCACATATTCAGCCCGGTTTTCATATCAATTATTTTGTGCTTACGCGCTCGCCTGACATCTAAATTGTTTTTGGAAGAGCCAAAATCCTTTGGAATTCTCAACAATAGCAACCTAGCTGGAGCTGGCTGTCAATAACAGGGTATTACAACAACAACAGTTGCCAAGCGAAGCGTTGACAAAAACCCCAAAGAGGTAAAAATTTAACGGAATTGCAAATGCTGTTGACACTTGCACAACGCAAACAATTGTCCGCAATCTGCTGCTCTCTCAACCTCGCTGCAGCTCCCAACTCCCTCTCTTTCTCTCTCTCTCTCTCTCTCTCGCTCTGTGTCAGTCACCTGACTTTGGTGGTGCTTGGCTTTGGGTTTGTATTTGAAATCTGGTTTGGGTGGCGTTTTGGCAATTTTCATGTTTGCATAGTTTTTGGCAACACTTGATTGCCTTTTGGCTTTGGCCGGAACGCAGAGCCAACCTGGCTAAACAAATCCAGCCAGAGAGCTAGACAGAGCGTCCGCTTTTGTTGTTGTTGCTTAACATTCTCATTTTTTGTTTGCTTTTTTTTAAATATCTTTATCTGTCATCTTTTTTTTTTTTTTCATTTGTCGCCTTTGCGTAATCAAAAACAAAAATTTAAATAATTGCAATAAATTTTTTTTTTCCTATATTCTCATTTTGTCATGCTGACAAATTAGATAAGTTAGCCCAGTGTGTGTGTGTGTGCGTGGCACATAAATCATATTTAGCTTTGCGGCGCCAGCGAACATTCAATCAAAGTGCAACAAATCCCTCAAATTTGTTATGCGTCACGTACAACTGTCAAGTCGCAGATGTATGTATATGTGTGTGTATGTGTGTGTGCGTGTTTGCCATTTATATGAGACTTTAAAGTCTAGCAAGCCTAAAAGCCAATACAAACACACATATCTATAGATATTTTAATATTATTTAATGCAAAGTGCGGTCTGACTTGGGTTCTTGTTTATGCTTATGGAAATAATCGTAATAGTAATCGTTATCGGAATTGAAAATCGTATAGCAACCAGCCGAGCCGACCATCTTAGCATTCAACTGGGTTATCAGCTTTACACTCAACTGAATATATTCGGTGGGTATTTCTAGATGCCAGCCACGGCTTATTAAATATTAAATTGATAAGGCAGTGACTGACTGAGTGACAGTTTCTGTTGGGGTTGTGGTTGCCTTTGCCTTTTCCTTCTTTTTTTTCTTTACGGATGCCCCTAACTTATTAAAAATTGGAATGTTGGATATTATGTATTCGCAGCGTTGTTTGTGACGGTTTGCAGGAGGCGTGGCAGAGTAGAATATATTAATGTACGTATACGCTGTAGAGCCTATCAAGTATATTCATTCTATGGATGCACAGCCTATATAATCTGGGCATGTCTTACAACTGTGCATCTCTTCAGCTGAACGTATGTGTGTGTGTGTAGTCGTCTTTTTTAGGGAGTATGTGCTAGTTATGCAATCGATAAATCGATAAATTCTTATAATCGATAACTATATAATCGATAAATTCTTAAAATTCTTAAATAAATCGAACAAAATCGATATAGAGCTCAAGTCATCTAGGTATATTTAATAACTGTTGATTGCTTAACTCATTAAACAAAATATTAAGTATACGCAGATATGGATACGAAGGGTATCTTTTAGTCATGCACTCCTTCGACTAGACGACTCCTTTTGTGCCCATTCTTTTTTTTTGGTATTCGCATTTGTTGCCTATTTCGCTTGTTGTTGTGCCTAAGCGGCTTTTGCTTGGCATTCGCGTGTATAGCACGTGCCACGCCTCCGCCCCCCGTCCATTGCCCAACTGGGATGCTCTCAATACAATGCCGTTGTATGCTAATATTGCGGGCATATTTTTCATGTCGCAATCATTTTGTGTGCCATTTTTTTTTTGTTTCTACTTTATTTTATACTTTGCATTGTTGTACATTGTTGCTGTTGTTGTTGTTGGCATTGCTTAAGCGTTGATTGCAAGCATTTGCATAATTTAAGATTGTTCTGTTCACTGACACTCGACATACTCATACACACACACACACACATACACACGCTTGCAGAGTGTATTTCAACATGGTGTCCCCACTCTGGCGTCGCATTAAAATGAAAATTCCAAGCTCAGTCGACGCTCGTTCAAGATTAACATATTTCTTTGAAGCTCCGGCTAAATTATTAAGGTTATAAATAGCAGTGTTGGTAGCCAGTGTTGTATTATGCCAAGTGCCCATTAAATGAGTGTAATGGTTATATTAAGATATTCTACAGGCAGGCACTAAGAGCAAGAGCATGAGCAAGAAGCATTGTTGATCAACGGCCAAGTCAATTGGAATATGATTTAACAAATTCAAGTAAAAGAGTTAATTTCTTGTGTGTGTGTGTGTTTGTATTACTTATATCTTACATGACATCAGATTCTTACGTTGCTCTGCATTCTATGTAATGCAATTGGTAATTTTCCTTTACTTTCATTTCCTGTCATATAATATTGTATTTAATTTTTGTTTACATTATTTTACGCCTTCTGTTTCATTTGCTTTATTTGTACTTCTCTCATATATGTATATATTTGTCACGTTCTCTCTATCAGTATACTTTCCTCTCTCTCTCTCTCTCTCTCTCTGTTTCAATAGACTTTTAGTGCTCTCTTACTCTCTGGTATAACTCTGTATCTCTTGTTCTTTCATTCTTTGTATATGCCTCTCGCTCTCAGTCTACTTTTGGCCTTTGTATCTCTCTCTCTTTTTCTTCTCTCTCTCCCTCGCTCTCTCACTTTCAGTGCGTCTCTCTCTCTCCTACCCTCCAAGTCTATGTTTGCTGATCTTTTCTTCCAGTATACGCATTTCCTGTCTCTCTCTCTCGCTTTGTCTATCTCTTTCTCTCTCTCTCCCTCACCCTTTCACTTTCAGTGCGTCTCTCTCTCCTTCCCCCTAAGTCTATGTTTGCTGATCTTTTCTTCCAGTGTACGCATTTCCTATCTCTCTCTCTCTCTCTCTCTCTCTCTCTCTCTCTCTATCTTTCTATCCATTTAATATCATCCTCTATTCCATAAAAAATATTCTTTTTGTCATATTTATCCATTCTCTTCTATTTTGTCTCCCTCTCTCATTTTACTCTCGCATTTCTCGCCTCTCTGCTCCTTTAATATTTAGTCTTTCTCTGCTAGCCTTTTCTTCTCATTCTCTCTTTGTACTCCCATGCTTGCCAATCACATTTTATACTTCTACAGGGTATCTGCCACTGCGAGCAATCTCAGATTAAACAACTTTATTTTATTGCAGTCTCTGTTCTTTAGTTTCGTTTCTGCTTTTGCAAATATTGAATGAAAGGAAAAAGAAAAGCGAAATAAAATGAAATAAAAGTTTCTCATTTCCATTTCAATTTCTTATTGCAGTTTCAGCCGGTGGTAGCCGGTGGGGCAGCCTGAGCAAAAACGACCACGACGACGACGACAAATTCACCTGCCTTTTGACAGCGCCAGCGATTGGAGTGAGGAGCCGAGCCGGCAGCATCCAGTGCTGTGGGCATGTCCACAGCCAAAAGACTGGTGCTCTCGCTACGTGGACGTAAAAATTCGCAGGGCAACTCGGCGACATCGTCGACGCGGCTCGTATCCGCTGGCACCTCGCCGGGCCATGAGCTGGACGAAATAGCCGTTGTCTCCGGCACCGGTTCGACTAGCCAACATTTCTCCTATGGCGGCTGCATTGGCAATAACAACGACGCCATCAGCGCCGCGGCTGTGGCCTGTTATTCAACAGGTAAGCTAAACACATACATGAATAGATATATTAGGTGTACAATAAATATATATATAAGACACACACACACGCTCAACCTTCATATCCAACCGCAGCTCCTGTGCACCCACAACAAATGAAATGCTTAAGTACTTTTCGTAATTCATCTTCCAATCCAATGCACAATGCAGTTAAACCACCAATCAGTGAATCATAAATGCCAAAATTGAATTTCTAGACTTGGCCACGCCCAACACACCCCACACCTTGTACAACCTCTGTAAAATCCCACGCTCTCTGCATGCATTCGCATTTGTTGTGTAGATTTTAGTGGCGCATCTCTTAAAGATTTTAAAGATCATATAGTATATATATATATTTAAAAATTGCTTATCTAGTATATTAAGTATTTTATATCTTTAGAAGTTAGAAGGAGTCTGGATTATAGGGTATATTTTTTATTGAAATTAAACTCTTAACTTTCATAGCAAATGGTTTTTTAAACAGAGTTGGAATTGGGATATTTGTATATATATATTTACATATATACTTGCCTCGTTCTCTCCAGATATTACCTTTGTCTGCATTGCAATTTCTTTGAATGACCTGATTTTCAGCTCCTTTATTTGGCATTTAAATTTTTCTGGCTTTGGGTTTGGTTGAAGCGAGAATTGCATTCGACAGTTGCAAACAACTTTTCTTATTTGTTTGTTTGTTTGTTTGCCATTGATTGGCATTTCGATAATGTCAGCCAAAATAGACAAAGCCAGCGTTGAGTCAAAGGTGCGATGCCATTTCGCATTTGCATATTTAATGCAGTTGAATGACTCTCAAATGGCACAACTTTAATGCCATCATCATCATCATCATCATCATTGTCGCTCGCTACGGCTTAAGTTATGGAAAATCGCAATCTCAGTGAAAAGGCAACAGTTTAGACACTCACCTTTCACCTTTTGTTATGTGAACTCATAAAAACAAATGGTAATTTATTAAGCTTTGCATACTTATGCACTGACACCATAAGAACTTTTGCGCAACAACTATAAAGTTTATATATATATAGATACATATATAAATTGGTATTTAGATACTTTACTTTACACTAGTTGGGTTTATATAGAACTGCAGTCTATAAACTTAGTAAAACGAGCAAGAAAAACAGTCAAATGCCTAAAAATAGCTAGATATTTGGCATTTTATTGTCACTTGGAATATAGAGTATAGAAATGCTATAAAACTAGAATTTGAGGCACTCTAAAGCTTATCAAGCTATAGCCTTAAAACTCGAAATCTAGCTAAATTTATTCAAAATCAATATCCAGCATGCGCTCTTCAGAATTTTTAGCAGAAAAACAGCTAAAACTTGATATATACTTTATATATTTAAGTTATTCAAATAGAGCTTGGGCACAGCATTTCCATGAGCTCGCTCACGATTGCAAATGGCCATAAAGAGCAGCAGCTGGCTGGCTGGCTGGCAGGCCAGGTGAGCTGTAGTTGAAGCTGTAGCTGTAACTGTACGTGAGAGGTGCTTAGGCTGCTCTGATTTGACAAAGCGCCTTAGTCGGGTCGCCCATTTAGTGGGTAAGTTGTATTTGTGAAGCCTGTCTGTCACAATTGAGCCACAAGTCTGTTGGCCTGGCTAGCTGGCGCTTTGTGTCTTTTGTGTGCGAAGAAGGCAAAATAAATCAATCAAACGACAAATATGCTTAGACAATTGCCGGGTGCCAGGGCTGCTGGCTATGGCCTACAGCTTGTGTCCTAATTTCATTGCCAGGCTGCCAGTAGTAAACTTGACACACACACACACTCGCACACACACAGATACACACGCACACACGCAGTGCCTGACGTTGTCTTTGGCCTAGCCACAAACGTAGTTCGTTTCCTTTTGCGGTTGGCTTGGCTTGTCACATTTTATAGGCCGCATATGTTGCGACCATTTTTCTTCAGCCAGCCAGTTGTTGTCTTTATTATTGTTGTTGTTGCTGTAGCACGTTCACTTTGGCTTACAGTTAATTTTGAGCGAAATTCAATTTATCATTGTGCGGCCCATAAATCCAAATTTCGTTTTGCCAGACACAAGAATCAGAGCTGCTTCGGCTGCTCCTGCTGCTGGCCGTGCAACCTGGCCTACTAAAGTGGACAAATGAGATTTATGTGAATGATTCTGTTGTCGCATTCCATTTGTTTTCAACATCAGTTAAAAGTGACTGCAATTTGTAAGCCAACAACAACAACAACAGCAGCAGCAACAGCTTCACAAAATGAGGGTCAACGTGACGTATGCGCAATATGTTAAGGACTTCCATTGCAATACATAATGTGCAAGTGCTTATACATATATGTATGTATTTATATGTGAGTGTGTGTAAGTGTATGTATGTGTGTGTGTGTTTTTTTTTCTGTGTGTAAACTGCAAAAGTTTTTCAGGCAGTGCTATTGACATTTATCGCTTGGTGGCTCGAATTTAATGACTGTTAAGTTGTTTATGTCCGAATGCACGCTTTAACGCTTACACTGCAGCATGAAAAGTGTTTGTGCAACAAATGACAGACTATAGGTTATGCTGTAAATGAGTTGAATTGAAGATAAGCTATTGAAGGGATGTAGCAAAGGTACAATTTGACTTTATCTTGACTGATCTTAGACTAACTGTATATCAGATTATATATAGCATATGTACATCTCGGTATCTATCTATTTATATTGATTAATTGCATTATCAGCCAGCTCAGCTAACTAAACTTTGAGTTGATTAAATGACCAATCGAACTAGCAGTTAACTGTCAATCAATCTATATATGGTCTATGAACATATACATATCTATATCTACATTCATTCAATTTCACTTGCGTTTAATGGTCTTTATCCATTTAAATTGACTGGGTTTACATACTCTTCGGCCATTTGAGCTATCGCATACCTCGTCTAGGCTTTGGACCTATTTCACTATTAAGTTATCTGTCAATCAGTCTATATATGGCTTATAGGCATCTCTATTGATTCAGTTTCATTTACGTTTTTATTGCCACCTCCTGCCAGCTAAGCTAACTCATGCTTCCACTCACTTATAGGGTATTTTTGCCATCAAAAGCACAGCTTTGGCCGCAACCACAACAACAGCACCAGAGGCAGCAGCAGCAGCTAAAAATAAAACGAAACTTTTCAACTTTTGGCATATTTTTTTCCTCAATTTTCTCTCTCTCTCTGTCTCTTTCTTCCTTTTACGCTCTGCCAATGAAGTTGACAATTTTTAGCGTGTACGTACATTGCTCTTTCAAGACTATCAAGCGAACTCCAAAAGTATGTGTGTGTGTGTGTGTGTGTGTGTGTGTGTTAGAGTGTGGTCGTTGACAATAGCAATTTGGTCGTGGCTTTGATCAAAGTTTATTTTTTGTTTTTTTTTTTTAGCCAGCTATAGCATAGCTAAATTGAATTTGACTCTTACAAAGAGGCAGCAGCTGAAATGGAACATATTTTAGGCTCTATTTTGTTTCTTTTTTTTTTTTTTTTTGTTATTTTTATTTTTAAGAGCTGCACGTGCGAAATAGGCGTTGAATAATCTAATTTGGTGTGTGCCGTTTTTAGCGTCAGATTTTATTAATAAACGAATGAAAGAATCAGGCGCGAGGTCGTCGCTTCAATGCTCTAGCTAAAGTGAATGAGCTGAAAAATTCCAGTGGGGCATTAAAGTGGAATATTTAAAAATTTATATTATATTTTATATTTTGTTTTTTATATTTTATATTTAATATTTTATATTTTTTAAGTTGTATTTTGTTTTTATATTTTATTTTTCATATATTATATTTCGTATATTTTATTATTTTTTTTAATTATTTTTTTTTTAAAGAAATATTTTAAAATATATTTATTTACAGCTTAGCGCACTTAATCTAAACAAAGAATTTAATTTAAACAGAGAATTAGAATAATTTATCTACATAAGAGCTATATTAATATTAATAATATATATATTTTATATATTTTATATTTTACATTTTATATTTCATATTTTATAACATATATTTTAGATTTTTTATTTTTTATACTCTATATTTTTTATTATATACATTTTTCTTTTGTATTTCTTTTAATATACATTTTTTATGTATATTTTTTTTTTATTTTTTTATGTATATATTTTTTATATATATTTTTTTAAATTTTTTTTTATACATATTTTTATATATATATTTTTTTTTATATATTTATTTTTTTTTATATATTTATTTTTTTTTATATATTTATATTTTTATATATTTTTTGTTTATATATTTTTTATAACTTTTTTTTTTTGTATATATATTTTAAATATTTTTTATTTTATATTTTCAAATTGTAAAATTCGCATACAAAAATGTGTTTAAAATGGAATACAAATTTTTGTTGCATACTTCTTTGGGCAGCAAAAAATGGCTCAGTATATACGTATATAGCTCGCTTCGTGTAGCTTTCTATATGTGTTGCTATATAGCTTTCTCTTATATATATAGTCTCGCCCTTAGATTTATCTATATAGCCATCAGATTTGCTGCTTTAAAGCACATTTCAATGCTTGGCTCAAGCTGCAAGCTGCAAACGCTCGACTCATCATCAAGAATGGCCAAGTGCATGTCTTTGTCTATTATTACATCTCACTCACTCTATGATTTTCTTCACTCTCTTCCTTTCTCTCTCTCGCTCTCTCTCTTTCTCACTCTCTCGCTGTACGCCTGCCTTTGTCTGCCTGTCCGTTCATGCCATAATTGAGCTTAGAGGTCTTATGGCAGCTGCATCATTGATTTGGCTGCCCAATACCCTGGCCCACCTGCTACCCTTCCATGGCTGGACAGCAACGTCAAAGTTTTGTTGAAAGTATATATTTTTTTTTTTTTTTTTTTCGTTTTGTTTTCTTGTTGTTGTTGCTGGCAAACCGTTGCGCTGGTTGTTGTCAGCTTTAGAAGCGAACTTCAGCAGCAGACATAGCTGCTGCGAAAAGTTTTTCCATCTCATTTTAAAGGTGATGTAGCGCCGCTTCATACCCCTCGCTAAATCTCACCAGCTCTGCCTGTCTCTCTATATATAGACTGTCGATGATTTGCGCATGTATAATTAGTTTTATTTACCACCTGGCACACAAATTTTAATTAGAATTTATGCATAGTGCCCCAGCCTAACGGGGCCTGTGTGTATTAGCTGGCCAACTGGCTGGCTGGCTGGCCGAGCACCTCAAGTCTTAATAGCTGTAATCCCATCCGGAATGCCAGCCAGGCGGTTGTCAAGGGTGGGACGGTGGAGTGTAGGGCAGGGGGCTGCAGACAGTTTGATTGCCATGGCTTTGGCTCGACTGCGGTTGTAAGTAATTCGAGCATTTCAATTATAAAAGCAATCTTGACGCTCGATGTTTGTCGAACGCTTGGACAGTCGCTTACATTGTTGGCCATATTAGTTTACCAATTTGATGGCGCCCTGGCGCAGTTAACGGCAATTGCAGCGTGAAATTGAAATCCACGCAAATGCACGTGGCAGCGCCAAAGCAGGCGGTGCTGGTGGTGCAAGTGGTGCTGGTGGGGTCGAGCGGCCAAATAGTTGGCAACGTTTCGGATTGCCACAAAGTTGCATTGGCAATGCGACATGGCTTACGGCTGCGTTTTAATTGTCATTCGTGTTTGTGCCAAACGAGCTGACGACCAGGTTGCGTATACGCCGCGTCTGCCGGCGACAATGTTGCACGTTGTACACAAAACTATGCAACAGAGCGGGAGAGAGGGAGAGGGAGAGGGGGAAAGTGAGAGTGAGTGGGAAGCTGGTATAGAGCAACACAAAGGGGCACTTAAAGTTCACACACACACACACACACACACACACTTTCACACACTGCCTGGCAAGTACTTTGAAAAGGTTTTGCTTTGTCGGCCCCGTAATGCAATTACAAAATGCCAACAGTGAGAGGCACCTGGCGACTGGCCAGGCAGGCGACCAGCCAGTTGACAGGTGTTGGCCAAAGCATGCCTAAGACAGAGCAGGAGAGAGAGAGAGAGCGAGAGAGAGCTACGCAAAGCCGATAGAGCGACGAGTGAAAGCCAACATAGTCATGGATTTTTGCCGCTTTGCTCAAGTGGTTGACTTATCAAGTAAAGTGCAGCATTAAAAAAATTACCAAAGCAGTTTGCCTTTTCTTTTCCCTCCGTTTTTTTATACCCTGAACCCATTGAAAATGGGAAATCAGGGTATAATGGTTTTGTTGAAATGTCTGTAACAGGCAAAAGAGGCGTAACAGACCCCACAAAGTATATACATATATTCTTGATGATTTAGCACTATTTGTCTGTCCATTTCTTCTAAATATTCCTTCTACGTATTTCGAAGTATTTCTTCCAAGTATTCCCGCTATGTATTTCCGTTAAGTATTTCCTCGTTCTTCTAAGTATTTGCTCGACTTATTTTTTTCTACGTAATTCATCCACGTATTCGTCTACGTAGTTCCTCTACGTCTTTAATGCTTAGCTGATCGATCACACGCTCTGCTTCACTTTATTACGCTGACCACCACCAGGCCTGGACGACTGAAGAAATGCTGCAGCTGCTGCCCTTTATATACGTAAAGCCACTTTTACTCAAGCACTGTCTCTCTCTCTCTCTCTCTCTCTCTCAAATGTGAAGCCCGACGGCAGGTAGCGCTCGTTGCAGTTGACATTCAAGTGAGCAATTTGAACGCGCTCTGCTGCTGTGAGCATTCTAATAGCACAGCTACTACTACTACTACTTCTACTACTATAACTATAAGTCTTACTACTATAACTATAAGTCTTACTTCTATAACTATAAGCCCTACTACTATAGCCATTACTTCTACTACTACAACTATAAGTCTTACTACTATCACTACAAGTCTTACTACTATAACTATAAGTCCTACTACTATAACCATTACTTCTTCTACTATAACTATAAGTCTTACTACTATAACTATAGGTCTTACTTCTATAACTATAAGTCCTTGTACTATATCTATAAGTCTTACTACTATAATTATAAGTCCTACTACTATAACCATTACTTCTACTACTACAACTATAAGTCTACTGCGCTTTATATATGCCCACTATTACCCAAGCAGTGTCTCTCTCAAATGTGAAGCCCGACGGCAGGTGGCGTTCATTGCAGTTGACCTTCCAGTGAGCAATGGGAACGTTCTCTGCTGCTGTGAGCATTCAAGCTTCGTTTACACATACACATACCAAAAGAGAGCTGCTGCCTACACATAGACAACTCTAATGATCTTTTGCTCTTTTTTTCTCCTTGCTTTAACTTTTACTCAAGCTCTGCAGTGCATAGTCTCTCTCAAATGTGAAGCCCGACGGCAGGTGGCGCTCGTTGCAGTTGACCTTCCAGTGAGCAATGGGAACGTTCTCTGCTGCTGCGAGCATTCAAGCTTCGTTTACACATACACATACCAAAAGAGAGCTGCTGCCTACACATAGACAACTCTAATGAGCTTTTGCTCTTTTTCTCTCCTTGCTTTTACTTTTACTCAAGTACTGTCTCTCTCGTTGCAGTCGAGCTTCTCTGCTGCTTCAATAATTTGTTCAGGGGATTTGCTAGTCGAGCGGACTCGACTTGAGCTTTCATACTTGTTTCTCTTTACATTTTGTTTTTGATGCCCCGGGCAATGCGTCGGCGGCACTGAGTGTCATCCTTTATGAATGTAGAAAAAGGCCACAAAATGCTGATCGGACTAAGCGTATAAAGATGAGCAACTAGTGCAATGGCATTGCGTCGTGTGGCTCACAGTGAAGTGGTGCAGTCCATTGCGAGAAGTGACCATTGAATGCTAAAGTAACCATGGAGCACAGCGACATTTGCCTAATGTCAGTTATATGAGAGCAGAGGCGATTGAAACTCAATTTGTTTCTTGGTTTTTTCTTTAATGGTTGGCTTCAAATTGTGTGTGAATGAGCAGAAAAGTTGTTGTGGAGGGTATAGTATAATATAATGAGAGAGAAAGAGAGGGAAAGGGAAGAGTTATGGAAGAGAGAGAGGGAAATGGTGGGAAGTGAGTTAGGAAAAAAATCATTCCATGTGAAATGAATTAATAGAGCAAAAAGAACGTTTAGGGCTTCCTATTAATTAAAAAAAAATAATAATAAAAAAATAATAAAAAAAATATAAATAAAAAAAAAATAAATAAAAAAAGTAAATAAGAAATAAATAAATAAAAAAATAATAAAAAAAAATAAAAATAAATAAAAAAAAATTGTTAAATAAAAATTTTAAATAAATATAATATGAGCTGAAAATAAATATTAAAATGCAATTAAACAAGCGTAAACTTCATCTGTAAGACAATTCTGATTGTTTAAGCTAATTAAAGCCAAGAAATTATATAAATCTAATTGTTGTAAAATAAGCCCAAAATATGTTTATTAACTTGATTTATTACAAAAGCAAGCAAGTAACCATGACAAGAGTATGAAAATGTGGGCGGCAAATGCTGTGATGAGCCGTGTCAAAGATGCGAGCAAACTTTTTCAAAGCCGACAATTTACTTAAAACTTGATTTATAAACAAAAACTCCGAAATGTTTAAAGACAAACTTAAGCTTATAATTTAAATATATGTATGTATGAATATGTACGGTCTAATGAGTATTTAAGCACTCGAAATGCAAAATTCGGTGACTAGGGCACCCACACACAGAGGGAGAGAGAGAGAGAGAGAGAGAGAGACGTTGATATACGCACGCAACCACAAATCAAATATTAAGCACATTAAACTTGAAATAGGCTTTCGGGCATTTGGTTGTTGTTGTTGTTGCTGTTGTTGCTTTTACCGTTGCCACAATTACAGCTTCAGTTACGGCGACAGTTTTGGAATATCAATCACATGAGCAATGCCTGCAGAGCATAAACCTATTATTTTTCAACCACAGACAGAGACAGAGACCGAGACAGACAGACAGAGTGTGAAACAGAGATGGCTAAGCTCTGGTCTGTCTGCTGCTGTCGGCTACACATGTTTGGCCTTATCAAGTTTGGTCAACTGGCAGCGATAATTTGCCAGTCGGTGAGTCGGCCTTCTCCCACATATGCTGACCCCGGGATTAGCTGCTAGGTATTAACAGCTAGCCAGACCGCAGACAGGCGAATGGCTTGGACAGCAAAGGACAGCAAATGTAGTCACCAGTGGGTGACTGTGAGAGGGTGCTGCTGCATCAGCATTTAATGGCTGCCACGCCTCTTCTTCTTCTTGCTTCCTTCTGCCTTTTTTCGCTTCTTTTTAAAGAAGCAATTTGGCAAATTTATGTTGTAATTACCCGCGCTCTTTTCTTTGCACCTACATGCAGCGCCTGCCCTCTACCCAGCTCTTCTTCTTCTTCTTCTTTGGGTTTTTTTTTTGGCTGGCCCGCAGCAAATTAAGTTTTGCGCTTTGGCTTGGCCGCGCCGCCTCCTGCCAAATGGCAACTGCCAACTGGCGATGGCAGCTAAGCGGATTACACAACAACAACAACAGCAGCAACAACAACAGCAGAGGCAGCCACAGCAACAATTGCTGTTAAAAAGAAGAAGAAATACAACAAAAAAATGAAAAATATATATTTTAATATTTCTCTTTTATACTTATTTTTCTTATGCTCGCTGACGCAGTGAAAAAGAGTATATTGTGTTTGCCGGAATGTGTCTGTCCGTCTGGCTGTCTGGTTGTCTGTGACTCTGTATTAATAAAAGCAGAGAACTCTTTGAATATATATCCGTATATGTGGCTAGCTCCTAGATGAGCTAATACGAAACTCTGTCAGCTTATACTTAAAAAAAATAAATAAAATAAATATAAAAAAAAAATAAATAAATAAATTAATAAAAAATAAATAAATAAAAAAAAATATAAAAAAAAATAAATAAAAAAATGAACAAATAAAAAAATAAATAAAAAACAAATAAATAAAATAAACTTTTATATAAAAATTCCTTAAACTCTGCCAGATTATACTTAAAAAATAAAAATAAATATAAATAAATAAAAAAAATAAATAAAATAAAATAAACTTTTATATCAAAATTCCTTAAAGTCTGTCAGCTTATACTTAAACAAAAAAAAAAAAATAATAAAAATAATAAATAAAAAAAAAATCTTTTAAAGTTCTCTTTTAATGAATAAGAAGATATTTTTATTATAATTTAATAGCATAAAAAAATATAAGTATAATCAAAATTCCTTAAAATTCATTTTTAATAAACAAAAAACTATTTTTTTATTATAATTTAATAACATAAAAAAATATAAGTATAATCAAAACTCTTTAAAATTCTCTTTTAATAAACAAAAAAATATTTTCTTAATATAATTTAGCATATAAATTCCTAGTATAATCAGTTAAAGATAAAACAGAATTCTATAGGTAATATTTCAAATTCTCATTGACTTCTTGAATATTTGCTAGCACCTCTACTAACTGTCGCCTAAAAGTCTCGTCTCGATGGACGGGAAATATCAAGATTTATCTAGAATAAATAAATTTTACTGAGCTTTGTTTTCAGCTGAAGCGTGCTCACTCCGAAAACATTGATTTCTGAATTAATTGTTGGGGTCTTTGTGTTATGAACAAGTATCATGCAGTCAGAGATTAGAGAGCTCTCGCTATTTCAGCCGTGTGCCAGTTATCTTTGACTTTTGCTTTTTGCTCGCTTTATTATTGTATTTATTTTGTTGGCTGCTGCTGATTGGGCACGTGGCGCTGCGGCAAATTTGCCTTCTTACATAGCGATAAGCGCAATTATAGCGCCAAGAAAATTATAAGAGCAAGCAGCAAGAGTAGCAAAAATAACTGCAGCAGGAGGAGCACCATAGCAGGAATCGGAGCAGGAGCAGGAGTAGGAGCAGGGGCAGTTGCTGCTGCAGCAGCCGCAACATTTTGCAGTTTGCGCACGTTTTTTTTGGGGGGGGGGGGGCAACAAAAAATAGAAACAAGAAAAGCTGAAAAAAAATGAAGCGAGGTAGCAACTTTTTTGCAAACAATTTTGATAGCGCAGCGAGCGAGTGTGGCATGTGGCATGTGGCATGTGGCAGTTGCAGTGGCCAAAGTGCGACGCCTGCAACTTTGTAGCTGTAATCGCATTTGCTTGCCAATAAAAGCTCTCGAGAGCCTTGAACCCGGCGAATGAATAAAGCGAATGGACATATTCGCATATAGTATATATGTATATATGGGAGTGAATAGCTAAAGGTAACTAAAATGAGCAGCTGCACAATGTAGATGAGTTTCCTGAATGAAATATGAATGAATGTCCGACGGTTTGACTGTGTCGCATTGATAGTAGCGTAAAACTCTTACGACCGCAATCAAATAACCAAAACGCGACAGTTGATGCCACATGAGCAGCAGGAGCAGGAGCAGGAGCACGGCCAACAGCAATTGTCATTTAATCACAAGAACTGGACGCACACACAGTGGCTGCTGCATATTTAAACACACATTGAGTTGGTCCAATAAAATAATCAAATTGAAGCGTGTCCAGGGAGAAATCGAGAAGTGAAAATGTTTGCGACAAATTATGAAATGAAAATGACCCAAAATGAAGTTCGTTTTTATTGTGTGCAGACGGACGGCAATTGACAATAAAAAGTTCAAAGTATGTTATTTTCATGATGTTTTCAAAAGAATTTACCACGCACACACACACAGCTATAGAATTGAGCAGCCATAGCAGAAGAGAAAGAGAGAGAGAGAGAGGGAGAGGTAGTGAAAAGAACAGACAGAAGTAAGAGAAAGTAGCAGGCAGTCGTATGAGAACAGAAATTGCTTGACATTAAATTCAATGCGATTAGGTCACATACACACACACACGCACAAGCACAAGTATTGCTATGTGTGCGAGGGTTGCTCGAGCATTTAGTTGGCCTATTACGAATGCATAGCAATTAAAATTTTACTACCTTTGGCTTAATGCTCAATTTGCCGTTTACTTCATTATGCGTTTAATGTTTCTATTAAAAATATTTATAAATTATAAATGACACTCGATTTAGCCTAAATCTTAATTACATTATGCAATTAAGTTGTTGGAGTAACATTAATATATGCATGGCTTAAAGTGTGTTTAATATGTTATTTACAGCAGAAGAGAAATAAGCAGACGCGCTGTTACGTTTAACAGCGAGAGAGAGAAATGTAACAAGCTTGGCGCAATGTTAAGGCTCGTCTTAGTCTGTTACTCTTAATAGCTAAATAAGCTTGCTGTAATGTTAAGCCTCTGGCACTGTTACGTTTAACAGCGAGAGAGAGAGAGAGAGAAATGTAGAAACAAGCTTGACGCAATGTTACTCTTAATAGCTGTAATGTTAAGTCTCTTGCACTGTTAACAGCGTGAGTGAGAGCTTAACCGTAATGAATTTCTGTTAAACTTAACAGCGTAATGATAGCTGGCAGTTGCGCTTAACAGCGTAAGACTTCTCTTACGAGTGCATAGTTTTTCTCTTACCAAACTCTTGTCACAGCCCTCGCACCTTAATGTCAGCTCAATACTGATGTGTATGTGTGTGTCTGTGTGTGTGTGTGTGTGTGCACTTAAATTTGATATCCTTTGTGCTGTGCCGTGCCCTGTGCTGATGCTTGGCTCGAATTGACTGCGACTTGAGGCATTCACATTTACTCAGCTGCTTGCCTGCCAGTTCCACGCCCAGTAGGCGTGCCAGTGTGCTGACTGCTGTATTGGGCTCTTCTTATGTGTGTGTGTGTGTGTATGTTTTTTTTTTTTTTTGGGTGGGAGGCTTTTTGCCGTTTGTCCGGTTTGTCGTTGTGCTGGAGCCATTAATGCAGAAGCATTGGAATCATGTGACCCAAATACGTTGGCCCACAGCTAATGGCATAATGGCGAAAAGCCGGAGTAACAGCCAGCCTCTAACCAACAACAGCTCAAAGCAAACATGCTACCAAAATCAGCAGCGAGACAGTGAAGGGGAGGGGAGTGGAGGGGGGCTGGGCAATTTCTCAACTCGACGGCGGCGGCCACTTTAAAAGTTGCCCACAAAATGAAATTGAAAAGTCAATACAATGTAATTGGTTATTGTTGTTGTTGTTATTGGAAGGCAGCCCTTTTTTTTTTTTTTTTTTTGACTCAATTTATTTGCAATTCTTTTTTGTATTTTAACAATTTAACAGTTTTCCAGGGGGCAAAGGGCAAAGTTTTGCTGCGCGCGGCTAAAAACAAATAGAATTATGCAAACGGCCAGCCGCAAAAGCTGTCCCAGCACACACAAATTATATGTCTATGTAAAGGGCAGCGGGCCATGGCCACGCCCCCCACTTTCAGCCGCGTGCCGCGAATGTGTAATTCATTTGAAAGTTGCGTAGCTGTCGACAGAAATTAATTTAATTTTTTTTTTCATATTTTTTATATCATATTTATATTTTTAGCCAGCGCGAAAGGTCAAGGGTCGTGGCTGGCTATTGTTGTTGTTCCTGTTGTTGTTGTTGTGCATTTTGTCAATTAGCAAACGCCGCAAGCGGCTTAGCGGGCCCAAAGCGATTAATGCATTAATTCCATTTAAGCATCTTGCTTGAGTGTGGCGCCCAGCATCTTTTATGTTTACATGAACTACATACATACATACATACACGATGTGTCGATATGTAGGCCCCTCCCTCTCACTCGCTCTTCCCTTTTATGTATCTGTGTAAAGTTTTAATTATAGTTACAGTTTGTTGTTGGCCCTAGCTCCTGCTGCTGCTCCTGCTGCTGCCACTCCATATCCTTGAGGCATTTTTGTTGTTGTTGTTTTATGGCTGCAGCGTCGGAAATTGCAACTTGAAGCGGTTTTAGCTTAATTTGAGTTCCAGCAGCACACATACGCACACGCACACACACGCATACTGTGCAAACAGCATAGCATGCCAGCTAGGCAGGATGCGTCTCTGCCATGTCCTGCCTTGTCTTGGCATTTTTGGCATTGCCGTAAAACTCTCGGCGAAACAATGAAGCCAAACTGCCTGCTGGCCGTCGCATAGGTTGCTCCTGCTGAACAGCTGCCAAACTTGAAATTATTTGTGGCATGCAAAATAAACTGGCAACAAAGTAGAGTGTGAGAGTGAGAGAGAAGGGATAGAGAGAGATAGACCAGCTACATGTTTGCCTATGCCCGAAAAGGCCTAAAAGCCAAAATGCGCCAGCTGAGAGTGCTCTATTAGAGCATACCCTTTAAGATGGCTAACATGCTAATCAGTTAATAAGCGCATACTTTTAATATGGGTTTGGGTTTTGGGTATAATGAGAGATTAGCCAAAGGGTCTACGTCTGTTGCTCTATACTTCTCTATTCATATATTCCAGGTAATAGAAGTCAGATGATAGATGAAAGAATTTCCATATTTATATTTTGTTTTTAAGAGCTATCAAGACTTTTTATCAACACTTTATCTACTTGCTTTATATATAAAATGTTATATATAGTTTATTAACTCTTATAAACTCTTATCACCTTTATGATCTGCTTTAAGAGATATCTGAAATATATATTTGATATCGATTTCGATAAGAAATTCGCTTAGCACTTCAGCTAGCAGCTTATACAGAGCTATACAAAGAACTAAGAGAGATATTTAATTATAGTCAGCTCATATGTATACATAATTCACTCCTATACATATAGATAATGTCCGATATTAATCGCTATCGATAAATATTTGTATTTACTCATTCATTTTTAAGCTACTCAAACTCTTTGCAACTCTGATACCAACTCAAATGGGTTTGCAGCGATACGCTTAGCTAGCATACATATACATGTCTAGATATATGTGTGTGTGTGCGTGTGACTTGCCACATACTACAGTGCCCACCAGCTGGCAATCTACCCCATTTATTTTTAATCCGAGCAACGTTTGGCCAGCTGCAGCTTAAGCAAATGACGTCAGAGCTGGCTGAGCTAAGCAGAATGTCAGCTACGGCTGCTGCTGTTGTTATTGGCTTGATTGATTGATTGATTGACCATTGAACCGATTGATGCTATTGCCAGCTCATGTGACATATGCAGCAAAAAGTTTGTAGCTTTTGCAATTAGTAAAAATTTGATAAATTTGACAACATTTGCATTGCATATGAAAACACACACACACACATTACGCATACGCAGCGTGTGACCCAGCAAAAGCTAAAGAGCGTATATATGTATAGAAAGCACTTTTATCGCTGACGAAAAATTAAAATCTAAGCCCCAAGAAGTTTTGGGCCCAGCACAAGTTGGCGACATTGGCGGCTTTGTGCTAATCACATCACGTGCGTTGCTTTGTCTTTTACACACACACACACACACACACACACGTATACACTTTTGGTGATGGTGTTTATGCAACTATCTTCGTCCACAAAATGTGTTTTTTTGTTGGTGTGCTTTTTTTTTTTGTGGGGAAAAACAAATGATATGCCATGTGCTTATGGGGCGACTGCTTTGGCGCTTGTGGTATTTGTCGCAATTGCCGTTAACTGTCAGCGCGTGTCCGTGTGTGTGTGTGTGTGTGTGTGTGCCTTGCTCGTTTCATTATCAAAGCCAAGTTTGCCACTAAGCACGTCGTAAACAATAAGTTGGCCCAACACGGTTATTACACTGTGCCCAGCAAACGGCGACGTTTATGTCATATGCATGTGTGTGTGTGTGTGTGTGTGTGTGTTTGAGTTGTGCGCCGGAATGTCTTTATGGCATATATAATTTTTGCTTAAAATTGTTTAATATGCTGCTCGGTCCTGTTGCTCATGTCCTGCCAGAACCCCTTTTATATATGCGTGTGGGTGTGTGTGCGTTGTGTGTGTATTGATATTAGTAAAGCTTATGTTATTAACGCTATAATTTCAATTTGGCCAGTCCCAAATGCAAGTTTTATAAGAAACTTCCGTTGACACTAATTGATAAATGTAAATTTGATTTGGCTGACTTGATATAGGAAGCAAGTGGGGCAAGTGGGGTAGAATATAGATTGACTGATATAAAATAAAGAGTTAAGTAAGGTAAAAAATAAATAATAATATAAATAAATGAATAAATATATAATATAAAAAAAATAAATAATAATATAAATAATGAATAATTAATTAATATAAAAAAATAATATAAAATAAATTTAAAAAAATAATAATATAAATAATGAGTAAATATATAATATAAAATAAATACAAACAATTAATAATAATTAATAAAAATTATTAATTATATATAATATTATATAATATATTAATTATTATCATTATTAATTATATACATATATTATTAATTATATATAGAATAAAAACCTAAAAATTAAATAAAAGATATATAATATATAATATAATGTATAATAATAAAATATATTTAATTATAATTTTTTTTATTAAATTTAACAGAATCATATAAATTAAATTAATAGTAAATAAATAAAATTAAATACTTAAACAGACTTAAAAGGTTATATAACTTTATATATATGTTTTTTGAGCTAAAATCTCAACTATCTCAACTTCCCTTGACATTAAGCAGCATACTAACTAAAAGCTCACTTAAACTATGTTATTAACATACAAACTAACAGCGCTGATCAACAGAATTGAATAGCCAAACAACTTATTTATCTGACAGCATTGACCTTAAGCTGGCTGTATTTAGCAAATAAGCTAAATAAAAATGTTTTATGCTAATAAAAGTTGCATTCATTGCATAAATGGCAAGTTTATCATATGCCATAAAAGTAAAGATATATTTACATATATACATATACGATATGTGTACATTCTTGTCAATCATCAATCAGCTCAACAGCTTGCCCTTGAAAGTATGCTATAAAATTTGCATTGCTGCTTAAGAGTTTCTCTCATAATTGCAAGCTTTTACAAATGTTGCTTAAATGTGCCTCAAGGCATGTCACACTTATCCAAAGAGTCAAGCACATATACATACATACATATACACTTTTATATATGTATGTATGTATGTATTGTGTTTGTCTGCGTGTTGCTCAACTTTTTAATTAGTGTATAGAGTGGCTCTGGCTCTTGACTTATCCAGTTAGCAATTGGCATTTAAACTAACTGCTAAGTGCTTGTCTCTGTTTTAATCAACTTCATTTACTCCTTTCAGTTGCATTCTAATTTAAATTAAACTAATTTGTGAATCTTAAACAAGCGCACGCACACACAACGCAGCACAGTAGAGCTGAGCTGAGCCACAGTACAGTATACAGTTGTATATGCCCTCAACATGCCCTTGCAACATAAAATACACACACACGCACACATACACATGTACACAGTGTATTTTTAACCCAAATCCATTAGAGCAGTTACTCAAGAACGCTTTAGATATTTATGTGCTGTGCACAGTTACAGATACACAGATGGCAGCTAGAGAGACACTCAACAGATGCACAGATGCACTGTGACAGAGGTCATACAGAGAGACAGAGAGAGCGAGAGAGAGGGAGAGGGGGAGAGGGAGAGACATACAGACACACACACAACAGCTCAGCGGCAGGAAACATCAAGTAAATAGCAAACGGCGACTGCACTTGGGGGCAAATAACGCTAGCAAACAAATACGCAAACATTTATAAGACTGCTAAGCTCATAACGAAATGCACTTACACTTGACAACGCACACACGCACACACACACGCACAGCTATACCTCTAGTATACCAAGGCAGCTTTAGCGTGTCAAATGCCTGAGTATCTATATATATACAAATATATACGTATGTGCGTGTGTGTGTGACCCCCAGTGCCCGGAGTCTGTATTTTTGCAGCGAGCTCATCTGACATTCATACGGCTGCCCCATGTGGCAGGCATATGCAGCTGCAGCTGTTTGACTTTGGCTTCGAATAGCGGCTGCAGCTTAAGACTAACCAAAAAAGGAAAAAAAAAAATGTACGTCTGTGTGTGCGTGCGGCTACAAATCGCAGTTGGTCAAATGTAATTAACTGCATATTTCAGGGGAAATTAAGAAATTGCCTGGCCAGACAGACGCGTGTGTGGACCACACGTTTTCCAGCTGTCTGCAACGAGCTGTGGCCCAAGCAGCCAGCGCGTCATGTGGCACCCGCATCACACACACACACACGCACACATATTGCTGCACATGCTCGCGCATATTAAAAGTTTAATGTAAATGTAATGAGCGCCAGCGCATGCAAATGAACAGTTTTTGGCGTTGGCCCTTTTTACTTTCTCGCTTCGCTTTTTTGAATGCCCTAAACCAATTTTCAAACTGAATTCGCTGAGCATATTGATTTTGTGCTAACATTTGTGACCAAAGAAGGGTTAGTGGTAGTTGTGGCAGTACTCTAACTTAGGTAAAAACTGCCTTAAAAATATATAAATATTGAGTTTAATATATTATTGTTATTTATTTAATTGCTGATTTTGTTAGTGTTACTTAGTTTTTTTTTTTTTTTTTTTTTCATTCTGTGCTCAGTCGCACTACTATATATATTATAATAGAACCAATTTTTGATATCAGAGAGCAGCTGAATTTTTCTTGATATTTCAGCATGTTTCTCTGCCCGCAACAGCTAGAAATGAAATGAAGTTTAAGTATGGGAATTTCTTCAGAAAAATCTAATTATTGTAACGTGCGAACCGCTTGAGCTTTTATTTTATTTTTATTTTTATTTATTTATTTATTTATTTATTTTTTATTATTTGTTTTTTTTTAATTAATTTTTTTTTTTATTTATTTATTTTTATTTTTAATTTACCAATCATAGTGATTTTTTTATATATTTTTTTATTCTCTTTTTATTTATTTATTTAGGAAATTTTTTTTAATTTATTTATTTATTTATTGTTTATTTATTTATTTTTTATTTATTTAGTTTTTATTTATTTATTTTTTATTTATTTATTTTTTTATTTATTTATTTTTTACTATTTGTTTATTTTTTTAAATTAATTTATTTTTAAATTTTGTTTTTAAATTTATTTATTTTTTGTATTTCTTTATTTTTTTTATTTTATTATTTTTATTTGTTTATTTTATTTATTTTTTTTTTATTTATTTTTTTTATTTATTTATTTTTATTTATTTATTTTTATTTAATTATTTTATTTATTTATTTTATTTATTTTTTTATTTTTTTATTTATTTATTTATTTTTTTTTTTATTTACCAATCATAGTGCTACTCAAGAGCTATACAAATTCTCTATTTAAAAAAGAAGGTTTTGTGCTTCAAAATGATTATAAAAACCAAACAGTACATACATTAAATCATCTTGTTGAATATATTCTACCCAGCACAAAGCTCTGTTCAATATTTAATTTCTCATAGAGTAGCCCAAAATGCATTTATAGTGAAAAATGTGATGTCCCAATAAATTATTTCGTGCACCTTTCATCTCTTTTATATATTTTCATATATGTAGTGCAACTCCTAGTCGTTGGCCTTCCATTTGCCTTTACTTGATATACATATAGATCTGATTGCGTGCTGCATGTGAATGTGGCACGTGCACGGCACTCACTAACCACTGCTTCAACTACAGTTTGCTACTGCTGCTCCTGCTGCCACTCCTACTCCTGCCGCTCCTCCTCCTCCTGCTGCTGCTGCTACTAATGAGCGCAGTCACTTAAACGCGCTGAATTTGTTGAAAAATTTAATATATGTGTTTAGTGCATTGACTCTGGCCGCGAGAGATGAGATGAGTCATGGAATTTGGTAATGCGCAGCTAACAGCATTGCTACACTTGCCACAACATGTTGCAGCCATGAGTAATTGGAGACTGTTTTGGAGTTGGCTCAAACCTAATTACGAGGTTGCCAGATTGCCAACAGCTTTATTCCTTGAATTTCGCCTAGTTCGATGAATTTTGTGTAGCTAATTGAAGGGAAAGTTGTGTTAGGGCGACGGCACATGTTGCTTTTCATGCTTTCCCTGCTTTAGGCATTGATTCTTTATCAAAGTTAAGCAATCGATGCCATCGAGAAATAATGCGTTCTAAGGTAACATTAAATTGTTAGACGAATAAACAAATTGCTATATACATTACGGAAAGTTTTAATGGGAGACATTTAGTTAGATATATATGTTAAATTAAATTAATTATATGTTTAATTAATAGATGAAGAGAAGTAGGTAAAGTGCTTCAGTGCTTCAGTGCTCAAAAACAGCTGAGGATAAGGTGAATAGTATAATATATAGGAAAATGTGAATACATCTGCAATAAATTCTATTGCACTTTCTTTAAATATTATTTTAATTTTTTAAATATGCAGTTCAGTGACAATTAAATCAGGCATCAATATAACAATATACAAATATATTTAGTTTCGACATTTATTTAAAACTTATCGACTGACTATTATATTGCTCTTTTGACAGCGCTTGATATATGAAATAAAATTGCGGCTGACAATTTAAATATCGAAACTTAAAAAAAATTCGTTGCCAATAGTTTTAGTTCTTTTATTACAGTTGCATGTCTAGGGTGTAAATGTTAAGCCCATTTGGCTATTTAACTTTATGCAGCTCTCGTATTAAATATTTTGTTCAAATTGAATTTTTGTGTGTGTGTGGCAAAAGCAAGAAACAAATGATGGCCATAAGTCTTGTTGGCTGTGGCCAGAAAAGTCCACTTTTGGCCAGGTTATTAAAAGCATTATGAATAAAAAGCCAGCTAAGCTTTAGTACTTTGCCCAATATATGAGAGAGAGTGTCTATCTATGTGTATGTGTGTGTATGTATATGTATTATATTATATATATATATATATATATATGTATAAGTTGGCTGTTACTTTGTGGATCTGTTGCAGCTGCTGCGGGTCTGCGTTTGCTAATTGAATTGGCTGCTGCCTGCCTCTGCCTGCTGCTGTTGGACATTTGTACACCTGTCGCACACACACATATATACACATACATACCTATATATATATATATATATATATATAAATATATAAGTATTTACACGCACGTGCGCACAACAACTATTACACCAGCCGGCATACGCCAGCATGCCACGCCCACTTGTCGCACACCCACAGACACTGACACAGACACTGACACAGACACCCACACACACACACAAATTGAATGCCCGAATCAGCATTCCCCACGGCGCGCGTGCACCTTAATACGCATTCATGCGTACAAAGATGCGTATGAGTGCTGCGATATTTACCAGATATCTGCTCTTATCTGCCTCAATGATGACTATGACAGGGACACCATTTTCAGTTTCATTTTGGGTTCACTCACTACCGTTCTCTACCTCGCTCTCCCTCCCTCGCTCTCTTTGTAGGCGTTTAATTAAATGAAGTCGTTTGCATTAATGTCGTCATTACGCATTTGCCTACAGCACAGCAGCTCGGCCAAGTGTCGAGTGGCAAAAGGAGCTGCGCGCTGTGTTGAGTGCTTGAGACGCTGCTGTCACACAAAATTCATTACACAAATGGAGCGCAGGTGGCGTCTATTGTCCATGTGCCATGACATATGCAGAGGAACGGCTCCAATAGACAAATTTGTATTTATCAGCTCAGCACTCACGAGTTCAGTTCATTCGCATTCGATATGACAATGACAATTTCCAGCTTAATGCTGATTGCAATCATTACGTAATTGCATTTAGACTAAATCTATCTATGGCTCTGAATTACGCTTAACTTAAGATATTGTATCTTTGAAGTGTTTTTGAGTACGAAGTCTCAATGAAATGAGCAGCTGAAGATGTGCTAAGAAATGAGCATGAATATTGTATTTATATTTGTATAGAAGCGAAATGAATTGATTCGAGTGTTTGCGGGATAATGAAGTTTTATATGGTAAATATAATATAAATATTATTCATAATAATCTTGCTGATTTCTCCTTATCTCCAGCTTAGACTGGTTAGATATGTAAACATTTAATCATGATGATAAACGCTGCATAAAATTGTTATTTACAATTTATTTGTTTATATATATAACAATGAGTTTATTAACCTGTAATCTGTTTAACAATTAATTTAAAAAACCGCTTCAAAAATTGATTTAATAATGCATACTCTTAATATATAATTTTATATGTTAATACTAATACTACTCTGCCGTAATCTACTCTCAAAGTAGAAGCTCGTATTACTGTCTATGTCTTCATATAGACATCTAAGTATATCCAATACCAATACTAGCTCAAACGAGCTGCAATGTCTTTGCAAATTTCTTTGCTCCAGCTCTGAGTGCTCAAAGAGAGAGAGAGAGAGAGAAAAAAACAAGTAAGAAATTTCTAGTTGAAACTGCTCGACTAGGAGAACATTTGACACAGACAGTACTTGAGTAAACGTAGAAGCAAGCAGAGAACAAATGCAAAAGATCATTACAGTTGTCTATGTGTAGGCAGCAGTTCTCATTTCGTATTTGTATTTAGGTAAAATAAAGCTAGAATGCTAACAGCAGCAGAGAGCGTTCCCATTAGTCACGAGTGCTACGTGATGTGACAGTGCTTGAGTAAAAGTAAAAGCAAAGAGAGAAAAAGAGCAAAAGATCATTAGAGTTGTCTATGTGTAGGCAGCAGTTCTCTTTTGGTATGTGTATGTGTATGTGTAAAACGAAGCTAGAATGCTCGCAGCTGCAGAGAGCGCTCCAATTGGTCACTTGAAGCTCGCCTGTGTTTGAGAGAGACAGTGCTTGAGTAAAAGTGACCATATATAAAGGGCAGCAGCTGCAGCATTTCTTCAGTCGTCCAGGCCTGCTGGGGAGAGTCGTACAGCGCAGTGAACTGAAGTAGAGTGTGTGATCGATCAGCTAAGCATTAAAGACGTAGAGGAACTACGTAAGGAATTACGTAGGTAAGTTACGTAGCTAAATTACGTAAAGGTAATAAGTAGAGGAAATATTTGGAAGAAAAAGTAAATACTTAGCGGACATATTTGGAATAAATAAGTAGACGAATAGTGCTAAATCGACTCAGCTCGTCACCGTGATTAAGAATATATAGTGTATACTGTCACGCCTCCTTCTGCCTGTTACATTACGTTTCAACAATACCATTATACCCTGCTTGCCCATTTTCAGTGGGTTCAGGGTTCAGGGTATAAAAATGAAACAGAGTAAACGATGTCGACTTTATAAAGTCAGCTTTCGCTCTACTGTCTCATGTAGTTCAGTTCGGTGTCAGTTATGTGTATGTGTGCGTATTTGCTGCCCAGGCAGAACTCAACGTCAATGTGACAGCTCCAATGCGTCTGCCTATCATCAGCAGCTCTCGATCGGGCAGCTTTGTGTCTTGTGGAGGCTCGACTGTTGTCTTTAGCACACGCTGATTGTTTGCCAGCCAGACGCACGCATATTGGGACACAAATCAAATCAAACACGGCTCTAGCACTAGCTGAAGCTGAAGCTGAAGCTGTTGTAGTTGTAGCAATAGCGGGCCATCAAGTGGGCTGTCGACTGGCAGCTGCTACCTGCCAACGGTCAGCCTGGAGACTGCCAGCTACTTGTCTCGATTGGTTTTTCAGTCAACTCTGCTGCTGTTGCTAGGTCAACATGGACTGCAAAATGTTTCGAGCTGGTGACCAGCCAAATGGCCGACTGACGACGACTGGAAAGCCCTGCTCTTAATTACCACAAACTCGAGCCGCCTGCGAGGCATTTTAATTGCCTCGCAAAAAAAAAAAAGAAGAAAAGAAGAAGCAGCGCAATAAAGAACTCAAATTTAGATTTGGCAGCAGCTGACTGCGATGGACAGACGTTGGCCTTAACTTACTTCAAGAGCTGCTTGAACTTAACGCAAATTGAAGTGGGCCCGGCAGTAACTCGAGCTGATTAGCCGCGCAGGCAATGGATAACACCCAAATAGTTGCTCAGCGAAGCAGAAGATACTTTAGGCCATGTGAGCTATAGATACCTTAACAATGGATTGATTGAAGTGCTACTATGGCTCTGCTATTTGTATATTTGTGTAAGTGCAGCTAACACACACACACACACAGTTTCATACCACTTAAACAATAAAAATTGATTCAAGTACTTTATGTAAATCTTGCAGTTATTCAAGTGCTTGATTTGCATGCCAGCTTACAGCAGTGGAGTGTGGACGAGTCTCGGCTGGGGCATTTAATCAGCATGCGTAATATGGCCAATACACTGATTCATAATTCAAGAGCAATTATAGTTATTATCGCAAATATATTCTAATTGCAGACTTAATTGGGGGCTGATGGGTCTGACTTACTTTAAAAATTGTAGCTTGCAGGGCAAACTCTGATTTATGTAGGCGTGAAGATCTGGTTTAACCTCTTGAATCTTGGCTTGTTTGGGATTAGGCAAGAACTTATTATTAGGTGAATATTTTTGCCTTGTCTTTTGGCTTATTTTAGAGCTCATGAACTAGTTCAAGTTCACTCTGAGCATTCGAGCTATTTCTAGCATTCGTTTCACTCTTTAGTTCATAGTCTTGCCTTATTCTCTACTCTACTCGTCTAAAGACTTGGGAATAATTGAATGGAATAATTGCATCTTTATAGAGCTCAAAGCCTATAGCTCTAGTCTGGACTTGAAGACTTTCGCTGAACTTGAGCTATTCCTAATATATTATTCGTATTTCTATATATTGGCTTTAACCACTCGAGCTATTGCCCTTGAGACTCGCTTGATTAGCTTCATTGATCTACATTAAGAGCAAGGTCAGCGACTGCCGGAGAGAAGAAGTGCAGAAGATCATAAAAGTTGTCTATGTGTATGCAGCATTACTCATTTGGTATTTGTATTTAAGTAAAACGAAGCTAGAGTGCTCACAGCAGCAGAGAGCATTCCCATTGCTCACTTGAAGGTCAACTGCAAAGAGCTCTACCTGCCGTCGGTCTCAACATTTGAGAGAGACAGCGCTTGAGTAAAAGTGGCCCTATATAAAGGGCAGCAGCTGCAGCATTTCTTCAGTCTGCCAGGCCTGCTGAAGTAGAGTGTGTGATCGATCAGCTAAGCATTAAGGACGTTGAGGAACTACGTAGAAGAGTTACGTAGACTGCCGTATTTTCTAACAATTCAATACTTGTGCACTTCATACTTGTCATTGAGTATATTTACGTCTCAGCGAAAGGCCCGAGAGCCACAGCAGTAGAATATAAGTGGTATGCCTTGCAGTTGGCCTTGATGACGCATTGTGGAGCGTATCGTTGATAAAGTCAATGTGATACCACACATCCGTATAGAGTGAGGGCGTTGCCTTTGCGCCGCAGCCCAGGCGGTGCGATACGATGCCCACTAATGTATTGTTAGCCATCAGTGGTGCACCCGTATCGCCGGCACATGGACTGTCGTCGGCGCCCACTTCGAATCTGCCTGCGCAGATTGTCTCGGGATGCACAATTCGGAGTATTTTCTCACACGCCTTATGATCCAGTAGCGTTACACATATATGCAGTAAATTACCAGATAACGGACCACCCTGTGAATTGTAGGGCATTGTAGAGCGACTCCCGATGGGTTCTGTGGTTTCTCTTACCCTATAGACGCGACCCCAGCCAAAGACCATATGCTCAACACTATAATTGGGGGCTGATGTGGGCAGTTGTACGATATCGATGCTGGGATTATCGGTTGGCCATGATTTCGTCAGCCTCATAAGCGCAATATTATGTTTGGAATTCTTTGTAAAATTTTGGGATACGGTAATTTTTTGTACTTTTCGCTCGACTGTATTAGCGACACGGATCAGACGATTTGGCGTACCGCCGACAACGACAATAGCTCGCAGCTGGTGCGGTACCATAAAAGTGCTACGAATGATATGTTAGGGATATACTCTATATATGTATATATATGATTGTTTGTATGTGGCTCACCTCATGGTACAGGTAGCAGCGGTTAGGACGTACCGCGGTGCTATTATTGTGCCAACACAGTAATGATTGTCCCCGAATCGAATCTGTGGCGTTCGGGAACGTATGGAGACAACATATTTGGCCGCGGCATATGTCCGATTGTCCAGTATGGGTGAGGTCAGGCGTTTCGTACGCCTCAATACTTTGCTTTCGGCACGCAAATTCGTTTCCAATCGCACAAAGAGCAGCAACAGCAGCAGCAGCCTAAAGAAAACCGAACAATTGCAATTGTGCATTTATGTGTGTTGAGACGTTGCCCGCAACCATGATCTGTCGCATCGAGTGCAGGCGATCGCGGGTGTGTGTATGTGTGGGGTAAACTTGTGCGGGGGACAAAAGGGGTGTAATTTTTCTTTTTTTTTTTTTTCTTTTTTTGAGTTTGACAATAAAAAACAAGTACGTATGCACGAAGAGATGCCCAGAAACCTGACAACAAACAGCTCATACTCCAATCTCTACGATTACGCAGAGTCCGAGGTAGCTATCCGATATATAAAGTATGCAACTCGCTTAATTGGATAGACTCATCTGTTGTAGAAGTCAATCTACGCTTAAAAAAGTAAATGAAATTAAAATCTTGTTATCGATAAGAAAAATAGGATGAGTTATCGTATAGTAAAGGAAAAACTTTGTTCAACTTAGCTTGTCTACATCAAAAATATTACGCTGAGACCCCAATTACAATGGGTTCAGATTATAAGATAGGATGACTTAGAAATTTGACTATTTGACATTTGAAAAGACAAATTAAAATAGTTCTACAAATTCCCCCTGAGAAGTGCAAGAAGTTAAAAGGACAGAAATTTATTTTAGCTTCTGTTCTGAAATAAACAATAGCAAAAAAATATTATACCAATAGATTGCAGAAATAGGAAGTGCTTATAAAATTGAACATTCATTTATATTTACAGTGACTACATAAATTTAAAATACTAACACACACAGTGAAAGCAGGACGATCTCTGGAATGCATTGCCAGTATGCAGCGTTTATTATTTTGTTGATCCAGTCTTTATGATAATAGACATTCGTATAGACCGATGGTAGAGTGGGTGTGGTACAGCCCAAACGATAGGTGGTAATACCATAGACGACATTATTCCGTATCAGCGGAGCACCTTCGTCACCTTGACAGGGGCTCTGATGGATGGCGGGGTCCTCATTCATGCCGCATAGCATTTCCTCTTTGAAGGTTCGTAGCATCGATTTGCAGACGGGCGTATCAAATATGGTCACATTGATTTGCAAAATGAGCGACGATAATGGTCCACCCTAATAGTTAGTATCGAAAATAGATAATCGATAATCGATAATCGATTGCTAGTCTCCGCTCCGCTCACCTTATACATTCGACCCCAGCCCAATAAATAATAGGTTGTATTGAAACTGGGATTCCGATTAGGTATCGATATAATGGCAACGCCTGGATTTGTTGTGGGCCATGCTTCGGTTAATTTCAATAGGGCAATATTGTTCGTGTTTTGGCTGGTGAAATTGATCGGTACGAATATCTCTTTAACTGGCAAATTCACAGATTTGTTGTCGATGAACTTCAGACGGTTTGGTGTGCCGGCTACCACCATGATCGTGCGACTTGGATATTTAAATTTGCTCTTACTAACGAAAAGAGATATATGATGAAGTCAATGTTTAATGTAAACTATGTAATATGGATTATTCAGTATCTACCCACTCCATGACGCAATGTGCAGCTGTCAAGACGAATCTGGGTGCTACTATCGCACCGCCACAATAATGATTATCGCCATAATATTTCTCCGGTATCCTTGAACGTATCGATATCACATATTTGGCCATCGCTAGTGTTTGATTCTTAAAGAAGTCGGGCGTGGATAGCCGTTTAACTCGATTTTCTGATAAAATTGGATCCAAAAGTATTAATAGCAATAGAATCGTCTCTTTCACTGAACAATTTCGGCAGTTCATGTCCAGCTCCAACAGAAAATTTTGAATAAAATTCTTTCGGAATTTATCTGTTGACCACTGTTCCCATCCTTCTGCATTGCAAACTAATACAATTGAGCACTTATTAAGGCAATATTTTCAATATTAATATGATTTGTATTGAATTTATAATACAGTTGGAACAAAAAACAAGTGTCTAATGTCAACTATTTCAAATGTATATTTTGTGAAATATTTGCTTTTTATTATTTAATGTTGTATTTTTCACTACAAAAAATAATATTAAAATAAAACTATGGGAAGCATCATAATCAAGTGAGGAGTGCTCGACTGGGATATAGCCCGAAACACTCAGACAGAGCTGTTGCTCTTAGCATTCTTGTCTAATTGTCTATTGAGCTGGATAGTTATCTTGCATTGGAAATCCAGAGCAAAATCGATATGGATATGGTATAAATTATCGATAAAAGAATAAGGTAGTTATATGGCGTATACTTGATACATGTATGCATTTAAAATATCAAATCTTTAAGCAGACGAGTAGAGAAGAGAGCATAAAGAGAAGGAGAGAGAGACAGAGACAAGTAAATATACCAAATAATATAATGAGAGAGAGAGAGAAGTAAATATACCAACTAATATAAAGGACAAAGAGAGAGAGAGAAGTAAATTTAACAACTAATATAAAGAGAGAGAGCAAGCCAAACACACTTATGACCATATCGATGTAGTTTTTGAGTCTCTGCCTAGCTCTTATCCTTTACCTGTTATATAAATTCGGACCACCAGTATGCCCGTAATGGCCATTTTCGATTGAAATCAATTTGATGGAGCTTTACCCCACTTTACGCAGCTAACTTGTTGCCTATAAACAATGCCAAATGGAGTTTGATTATTTGATGAACGTCGTTTCTATTTTTGATAGCATTTGAAATATGCCGCTCGGCTTGGCCAGTTGTCTATCAAGTGTGTTGGCCAAAACATACTTTAGCTGTAGTTAACGGGCAGCGTTAAGTTCTTTTGTTGATTTTGTTTTTGTTTTTGTTTTTTTCTTTTTCTGTGGCATTTGAAGTTGTTCGAGCGAGCAACCCGGCTCAATGTCAATTCAGTTGACAGCTGTAACGGCTAAGCACTTGACTATTGTAATTTCAAATGTGTCAGAGAGCAGCAGTGGTCGGAAGGTGGGGCAGGAGTAGGGATTGGTGGTGGTGTTGGGGGTGGTGTTGGTGTAGCTGACTGTTGAAGCTTTTATTGCTTGACTTGCCTTTGCTGCAGTCTGAAACTCTTTCAGCTGTGTGTGTGTGCGAGTGTGTGTGTGTGTGTGTGTGTGTGTTAGTATGCGTGAGCGCTCTCAAGTATGTTTTAAGCAAAGTTTGCGCATAAACTTTTTACCAAAAGTATTTGTGGCTCAAATATTTTCATTTGCCTGTGGCAGCTGCACCAAATAATTGTGGCTCTGCCCCACTCCCCCTCTCCCTCTCTCTCTCTCTCTGTGCCACATCGTGACTGGCCGCTTCGCTGATTTGTGGCAAGCAAATTTATTGACAATTCATGGCGCCAGCATCAGCACCACCATCTAGAACCACTCAACAGCCCCACAAAAGCTGTTCCAGCGTTTTCTATTTTTTTCTTTCCTTTTTTTTTATATATACTTTTTGCTGTGTTGAACTTTGGCGCAAGTTTGTCGCAAGTTGCGCTTTCCGTCTGGCTGGGACTGGAGCTGGGGCTCATGACAAACTGCTGGACCATTTAAGTCGTAGATTTTTCATTTTTCATCTTTAGCGGCGCCTCGAACTTGCGCTTGAATCTCTGCGCCCAGCAGCTGGCCAAAAAGACAACAAAGTTTAAATTAATGGCACTCAACTATTAGCAAAAATTAAAAAGCCAAAGGCAGCACAGTGAGAGAGTGAGGGAGAGAGACTGCTGTCTAGAGTGAACAACAACTTGTGCTGGGCGTGGCAGTAACGCCCATTGTTTTTGAGGCCAGAAAGCAGCAGCAAACTGTGCGCCAATTAGCGCTGACAGCGCTTTAAGTCAAGCAACAGGCCAAGCGGCTCAAAGTGTGTGAGAGTGAGAGAGGGAAGGGAGAGAGAGAGAGAGAGAGAGCGCAACAGTGAGTGTGTGCAATAAAACTTTTGTCTACATGACATGGAAATGCACTTGCACTTGCCCAAATATGATTGCAGCTGTAACTGCAACAGCTGCTGGCTGCTCTTAACTTGGTCAACAGGCTATACTTAAAGTGTCAGCAGCTCACACACATTTATAATAAATGTATACACAATTGTGTTAATAAATTAAATTGCACTGATTTGTATTTGAGAAATGTTAGAGTATGTATAAGTGAGTGTGCGTGTGTGTTTGTGTGTTTGTGTGTGTGTGTATGTGTGTGTGTATTCATGGCAGCTAAATTAATTTGAATTCATTGCGCAAGTCGCGTCAGCTGTAAGTGCAAATACATGTCGCTCATACGCCACTTTTGCCGCACAAAATTAATTAAACAATTTTGCATTAAGGACTTTTTTGGGGGGAGGGGGGTCAACTGTTAGTTTAGTTTGCTTGGCGCACGCTAATTGAATTAAAGGCATTCTTTCAAGTGCGCATAATAATTAAAAGCGGTTGACCAATAATCAATTGACAGCACAGCTGGAGACAGGTACAACAGCAACAGCTGACAGTTGACAAAGCAACAACAACAACAACAACAGCAACAACAACAACAGCAATAGTAGTAAAAGTCCAGGCAGCTTCGCATTCGAGTAATAGAAATAAATTGGCGCCGCATGCAGCTTTAGGTTTAGCTTTAGCTTCATGGCTATTGTCGTGACACGGTCAGTCAAGTGGCACTCGTGCTTGTGTGTGTGTGTGTTGCCAGGCAGCTGCTTAAAGCTAATGAAACGCCCGCTTGCGTGTGTGTGTGTGTGTGTGTGTGTATCCCTTTATGTGTTTGGGTATCTAATTTGTATTTTTTGTTATTCTCTCGACTCTTCGTTTCGTTACGTTTCTGTTCGTCTCTGTTTTGCTGCATGCCCCATAAAGGCGCACGTAATTAAATCTAACTTTATTAGCACATTTGTTCAAGTGCTTGAAGGTGTTGCGTTTCCATGCGAAAAACTAAACTAAATGGGACCACAGCAAATACCTGTACAGTCATATATGTCTGTGTGTGTGTGTGAATATAGCAATTGTTGGTATTATTATTATATTCTTCTTATGCGCAAAATGAAGCAAAATTAGCAGAAAGAAGGAAATTTTTTACTACAGTAATTTCAATTAAAATATTATAGAAAATTTTCAGGTAGCAGCAAATATATTTAATGTTATTTCTATATATAAAGAACAAAAATATATAAATCAAAAAATATAAAAAATATAAAATATATATAAATATATTTACAATACATATAAATATTCCATGTATAAAGAAACAAGTAAGAAAGCGAGACTGCTCGACTAGGAAATCCCCTGAACCTTTCGGAGAACTCATATTTCAATAATTATTCGCGTCTTTCTGACGCCCATACACATACATACATAGACACACATAGGCACGCGTGCGTACAGTACTTGAGTAAAAAAGGAGAGAAGAAGTACAGATCATTAAAGTTGTCCATATGTATGCAGCAGTTCTCATTTCGTATTTGTATTTAGGTAAAATAAAGCTAGAATGCTCACAGCAGCAGAGAGCGTTCCCATTAGTCACTTGAAGCTCGCCTGCAAAGAGCGCTAACTGCTGTGACAGTGCTTGAGTAAAAGTAAAAGCAAAGAGAGAAAAAGAGCAAAAGATCATTAGAGTTGTCTATGTGTAAGCAGCAGTTCTCTTTTGGTATGTATGTGTATGTGTAAAACGAAGCTAGAATGCTCACAGCAGCAGAGAGCACTCCAATTGGTCACTTGAAGCTCGCCGGCTTGAGTGCTTGAGTAAAAGTAAAAGCAAAGAGAAAAAGAGCAAAAGATCATTCGAGCTTTCTATGTGTAGGCAGCAGTTCTCTTTTGCTATGTGTATGTGTAAAACGAAGCTAGAATGCTCGCAGCAGCAGAGAGCGCTCCAATTGGTCACTTGAAGCTCGCCTGTGTTTGAGAGAGACAGTGCTTGAGTAAAAGTGACCATATATAAAGGGCAGCAGCTGCAGCATTTCTTCAGTCGTCCAGGCCTGCTGGGGAGAGTCGTACAGCGCAGTGAATTGAAGTAGAGTGTGTGATCGATTAGCTCAGCATTAAAGACGTAGAGGAACTACGTAGAGGTATTGATATTAAAAATATTAAACATAGATAAATATAAATTTCCATTTGCGAAATATTTGTTATTTATTTTAAGTATAAAAATTCATAGATACAAGAAATTAATAAATTAAATTTATAATAAAATAAAATTAAAAGAAATGTGAGCCATTGTTAGATATAATTTATAATATATATAATACAGCTATAGAATATTTAATTCTTGAGAATTTTCAATTTGATTTATCATGTTCAATTATTTTCATTCGGCCAAAGTTTAATTGATATCAAAATGTAGCCTGTTTTACATATTAATTACCACACAAATTCACTCTGATAAATTCTACAATTATTTTACACTTCAATCCACAATTCACAGCATGTTTAAATTTACTAAAAATAAAATAAAAATAAAAACATATAAAATCCCCTCTCGAAACTGAAACTGAAATACATTTAGTTTTAGCTTTATTCGAGTCATGTATTTCTATATATATATATATAAACATAAGTTGTTCGACTCTTGTTGTTGCTGTTAATTGTTGCTGAATGTTGTTGTTAATTGCAGTTGTTGTTAAAGGCCCAACCACCTGTAGCCACCAAACCACCAACCAACCAACCAATCAACCAACCACTACACCACCCACTCTCTATATCTCTCTCTGTCTGTTACTGTGTTAATCCATCTGTGTCTCTCTCTCTCTCTCTCTCTCCATAAATGTGTTTCCCTTCCAAGCACACACAAAAAATAATAAAAAAAAAATATTTATTATGGACAATATGCAATTAATATAACTTTCTGTACACATTTCTCTTGTTTTCCACAAAAAATAATAAAAATATAAACAAATTAAAATTCGCATATATGCTAAAAACAACAACAACAACAACATATATGTATATGCAGCTGAGCAGCCGAACAAGGCCACGCCCACTGGCCGCCTTTGCCGTACTGCGGCCATTGATGGCGGTGACGCAGACGCCGACACGATTGCTGGCTATGACGTCAAAGCCACTAAAGCAAATGATGCCAGAGCTAACGATGATGACGATGACGATAATGATGATGATGTTGATGATGACGATGCTGCGGCAGCTGAACGATGGCGGCCAAGTGTGCTAAATGCAACAAACCAGAGCAAACCAAACCAAACAAATCAAAACAACATAAAATATACAACAACAACAGCAACAACAACAACAACAACCAGAGCAACGAGTCTTGAGAAGGCGCCACGCGCTAGCTTTTTGAATATAATGCAGCCACGGCTATCATTGAACGGCATGCTGAATCCACCATATCCATCGCTGATGCCATCACCGCGTCCTCTGTACCGTGATCATAGCTCCAGGTCCATCAATCCGCTGACTGCCTACGAGCAGCAAATGGCGGAGCTCGATGGCAGTTTCTATGGCAGCAATGCGGGTTATTTGGGCGGCAGTGCCGGTGGTGGCACCACTTGCACCACTCTGACTGCAGGTGGTGCTAATGCTACAGGTGGTGGTGGTGGTGCTGGCGGTTTAGGTGGTGCCAGTGGCACACAAAGTGGTGGTGGTGCTGGTGGTGCTGGTGGTGGTGCCTTTCATACAACTGAACTTTCAATAACACCCACAATGGCAGCCGATGAGCAGTTCATTGATTTGGGTAGCCTGCGTCGCTTCTCAATCGATCGACAGAGCTTTCTGGGTAAGGCTGAAACACGGTCTGCATGTGTGTGCTCTCAAACCCTTAACCTTCCACTAAATATATATACATATATATCTAACTCGCTCTCTCTTTCTCTCTGTCCCTCTGCAGATCTAGGCCCCAAGTTTGGCATGTCCCAGCCGAAATTCGGTCAGAGCGTCTCGCAACAAGGTTTCTTTACGTCGCATGACAGCCTGGCCACACCATGTGCATCCAGAGCATCGAACTCGCATATGGCCAACGTAAGCACTGCCTCCGAAATGGATTTATTGCACAACAACAAGCAACGCCCCAACAACAACAAATCGCGCGGACGTCTGAAAACAATTGGCGGCGATCAGCCACTGCTGGGCACCTGGAATCGATCCACAGGCCGCGGCTCGCAGGATAACACGCTAGGTGGCGCCGGTGCTACTGGCGGTGGTGCCACCAACATGCTCATGGGCCATACACAATATGGCGGCAACTATTGCAATGGCACAGATCGGTAAGTAACGGCAACGGCTCTGCTCTACTCTGCTCTACTCTAAAGTCTGCCTCACTCACATTTACAGCTACCCGCGCTCACGTTCGCAACAGCACCACAATGCCGGACAAGCAACGCACCACCCATACCAGCTGCAGCACTCGGCTTCCACGGTATCGCACCACCCGCATGCGCATGGCCAATCCGCACAGGGCGGGCCCGGTCCACCTCACGGCGGCCATCCACACCATCAGTCACATGGTGGCATTGGTGGTGGTGGCGGCGGTGGTGCTGCTGGCACTGCTGGTGCTGGCCACTCCACCCAGCCGCACCACCAGAAACCGCATCGTACTGCCTCGCAGCGCATTCGCGCCGCCACAGCTGCCCGCAAGCTGCACTTTGTGTTCGATCCGGCGGGGCGGCTCTGCTACTATTGGTCCATGGTGGTGTCCATGGCCTTTTTGTACAACTTTTGGGTGATAATCTACCGCTTCGCCTTTCAGGAGATCAATCGACGCACCATTGCCGTTTGGTTCTGCTTGGACTATCTGTCCGATTTTCTCTATCTCATTGACATATTCTTTCACTTTCGCACCGGCTATCTGGAGGATGGGGTCCTGCAGACGGATGCACTGAAGCTGCGCACTCACTACATGAACTCGACGATCTTTTACATCGATTGCCTGTGCCTGCTGCCGTTGGACTTTTTGTATTTATCGATTGGCTTCAATTCGATACTGCGCAGCTTTCGTCTGGTGAAGATCTATCGATTTTGGGCCTTCATGGATCGCACCGAACGGCACACAAACTATCCGAATCTGTTTAGATCGACGGCCCTAATACACTATCTGCTTGTGATATTCCATTGGAACGGCTGCCTCTACCACATCATACACAAGAACAATGGCTTCGGCTCACGCAACTGGGTCTACCACGACTCCGAATCGGCGGATGTGGTGAAACAGTATCTGCAGAGCTACTACTGGTGCACACTGGCATTGACCACCATCGGGGATCTGCCCAAGCCACGCTCGAAGGGAGAGTACGTCTTTGTGATATTGCAATTGCTATTCGGCCTGATGCTATTCGCCACGGTGCTGGGACATGTGGCAAATATTGTGACATCAGTGAGTGCGGCGCGCAAAGAATTTCAGGGTGAGTGCGATATTAAGGTAGAAATTATTAAGAATTTCAGATATTAATAGAGAAAAGTGAGCTGTTACATTAATCGATTATTATTTTGATATGATACAAAGCGATAAACGATGAGTTGGGTTAAGGGAAAGTTAGATAAATATTTGAAACTAAAATGTATAAAAAAATATATAAACTAAAAGCTTTTTAACTATGCAAAATAACGAAAAAAAAAAAACTGCTTAAAGGAAAGTGTTATCAATCAAAATGAGATGAAACCCTAAACTGCCGTATGTAAATATCATTATGATTATATCCAAGCGAAAATAGTAAAAACGATAAGCAAACAGGCAAACGAAACCAAAGCAGGCTTAAAGAGGCAAACCCAAACAAAGTTCCACTCCAAATGTTTCGTGAAACTAACTAAGCTTTAAATGAAAGACAAAGAAGAATGGAAAAAAAAGTGAGCAACATGTTTTTGGGCTCGAAATAAAAGCAGAAAAAAAATGGAAATAATTGTGAAACTCTGAAGAGTTGCATAAATCACGGGACACAATGTTGAAATGTAATCATTATCCATTGCATGTTGTTGGTTTTGCCTGATATCCTTATCAAGACGATTTTAAGCTGGAATTTATAAAATTGTTGTTGTTGTTTCTCTGCTGTGTTGTGGCTTCAATATTTACGAGCTGTCTGATTAAACTGTTGCTCAGAGCTAGGTCTGTTACGCACGCACACATACAGAGAGAGAGAGATACAGAGATAGAAATACATATACATATACATATGGGAACAATAATCCGCAGCCAAGATGCGGACAGACAGGACAGAGAGAATAAACGAATAACGGTATGGGATACATGAGAATAAAACCTTGGTGGAAGTGGAGTGAGGGGGGGGGGGGGTAGGGGGGAAAAGACGCTTGGATACATTTGACAAAACAGAACAATGAGCAAAGCCCTCGAAAGTATGCAAAACTTTTTGGCTTTGCCATTTCAGCTGCTTAAATTGAGGAAAAATTTTGATGCGAATGTGTGTGTGTGTGTGTATACAATATATATATAAATACATTAATATATATGTATATGGAAATCCTGACTGGCTTACGTTTAGATGTTTGCTCCTTTTTGCTGTTGTTGTTGTTGTTGTTGTTGCGGTAGACAAGATACAGTTGGTGCTCAGGCAGCTTGAACAAGCTCCTTGAGCAGTCGACTCTAGTGAGCTCAGTAGGCCATGCGACCATTAGCTAAATGAACTCGTTTATTTGCTCCATAAATAACTGGGCAAAAATGCAAGTGTCGCCATTGCAACTGTAACTGCGAGACCGAGACTTGACTGTCCTTCCGGCCTGGTCGGCGTCCTGTCGTTTTAATTTCAAAAGAACGCCCAAGTCAAATGGTTGGCAAGCAATTCAAGAAAATGAACAAAACTGCCTGGGATGGGGAGACAGCGGCATGGACTTTCATTAGGCGAACGTCAGCTGAAAATATTAAGGCCACTCAACGAACCGGAGAGGGCAGCAGCAGAGGGAGAGAAAGAGAGGGGGAGAGGTAGAAAGAGTCCTTTTCAGCAGTGGACATTGGCCAGCTGGGGAAGTAAACGCTGTAGCCGTTGCTTAGGGCAAACAAAGCAATTCCTCTAGCTTCATTGATGGGCGTGGCCAGTGTTGTCACCTCCACACACACACACACACACACACACACACATGCTGCCATATGCAGCTTTAACATGTTTACACAACACTTTTTCATATGTGAGCTGTGGCAGCAGGAGGAGGCGGAGGGGCAGGGCAAGGCAAAAAGTCAGCAAGCAAAGCTCAGCGGCTTAATGGACGAAACGTGCTGCTGCATTAATTTCTGGTTTTATGCACTCAAAATAACAATTTTTTTTCTCTTATATTTTTTTTTTCATTCTCATATTTGCATGCAGCAAATCTCAATTTTTATTGCCACACAGAATGCACACAGAAAATTTGTGAATATATGTATGTGTGTATGTTCTGCTATGAATGTTGCTTTCTATCAGCTGAATCTGCAAGCAGATAATCGAGAAATGTCTGCAAATACACGCGATTCTCATAGTCGCCAGAAATATCGGCCATTAGCATCATGCTATCCGCTTCGCTAATCGCTTGACCCATGCTGGTCATAACGATGGCCAGATCGTGTGCATTGAAATAGCCATCCTGGCGACGATCGAACACGGCGAAGGCTTTGCCCAAGTTCTCCTCGCTAAACATGTCGTGCAGCTTGGGCGCCATCATTTTGATAAACGCACCAAAGTCAATGGACAAGTTGTCATCCTCATCTGCCTCGGCCATGAATTCCTGGACCTCGCCTTCTGTGGGCGCATAGCCTACGTCAAACATGATCTGATACAGCTGACGAATATCGATTTTGCCAGTCCGGTTCACATCATGTTTGTCGTAGATCAGACGCAGCTCATCTGTGAGCTCCTTGGATGCAGGCGGTGGAGGCATTCAACTGATACACACACACACGGAAAAATTAGGAATAATAATAATAATAGAAAAAAAAAATATGTAACAATTTCTCAACAACGAAAAACCAACTGACAATCAACTCAGAGTCGCAACTTGAACTCGAGGGCTAATAAAACACTTAGGTGACCGTTGCGCTTCGCTGAGTTGGCAACTTTTCACGTAGTTTTTCTTCCTGGGTTTTCCTTTTCCATTTTTTTTTTCCTTGCCCCATTGCCGCAATAATAATACATCATATAACCATGAACATGCAACGAGAATCATCCATCAATTTGTCAATTCAGCGCTTGCCGCTTCGAGTGCCTCCCGACCACAAGAAGCAAACAACGATGCTGAATGCTTCATGCCTAATGCCAGCTGCCCACAGCCTGATGCCCGCTGATGCGAATCGCTGAGCTGTGTGGCAAGCAAAAAAAAAAAAAAAATAAATAACTAAAATAAAAAACATTCGCAAAAACATGACAAAAATCAAATGCAGCTATATATATTTTTTGGGTGACGTTCAAATGCTCTTCAAGTGCGGCCACGTTGCGTATGTGTAATGTATTTGTTGAATATAACTCATGCGCAGCGCGAACCGCAACGCATCGAATTGTGTCAACAGCAAAGCGTTTAAAGAGTAAAATAAAAAACGAAAAAAAAGAATATAGAAACGATATACCAAGAGCAATTGACATATTGCTGCAAGTGCATTGTAATTTGAATACTCAGCGCAGTTGAAAAATTTAAAAAAAAATACTCTAAACGTTGTGCAACACTCAAAGTTTTTTATTGAATTTAACAAAATAACTGCACTTGCAATCTATGACAGTTTTATATATTGAATTTGACCATTAAATAAATTTAAAGAACGAGAACTAAATGGAATAAATATATTTGGTCCTTCAGCTTACATTTGCAATCTATATTAAATGCTAAAAATTCTTAAAAATGTAGCAAAAAATGTTAGAAAAGTCCTCTGTATTTAAGAGTTGACTCATTCGGAAAAGTACATTATAAAGTAAAAAATATTGCCTACGTTTTACAACACTAAAACGGCCTTTAAACAATCTTAAGCATCAGCATTCATTATAAAGATCTCTCTCTCTCTCTCTCTCACTCTCTCTCTCTTACCCTTCGCAAGCTTACGTTTCTCAACACTAAACTATTTAACTCAACACATAAATCTGTTACCGAAGACCTTTACGCACAGTTTCAAGTTGTTCACAACTTCAGTAACTTTTCACTTTCCTCAATAAAACTTGAAATCCAGCTTTACATAATTTCTTAAGGTTGTCGTCGCATTGAAAATGGCATGAAAAAAAGCAACAACAACAACAAAAGCTGTCTAACTAGGCTGTCATTAATCTTGAAGTTTGCTCAAGTGCTTACAATTCTTAAGATAATTTATATTCATTAAACTTTTACGCTCACTTTTCTGATTCAACTACACATAATCCTTTTTTTTATAATGAGAATGCGCAGCATCCTCTTCTTCTCCGTCTTCTCCGTTTGCTATAATTACGAACCCTATAGCGTGACATTTTTGCGCTGATCTCTGATATCTCAACCTTTCGCTTGGCATTTAGAAACTTATTTAGCTCCCACGCTCCGCATTTCACCTTCTCTTTTATTATTATATTTTTATTTTGTTTTTTGTCTCTTTTTTCTTGAGCTGCTCCCCTTTTCTTCTTTGCATTTCATCTTTTTCTCTCTTGGAGGCAAATATCGCAAATACCTCTAGTCATGGCTTAGGGCGCAACACTTTAGTGATGGCCTTCTGCTACATTAAGCAAACTCCCTCTGGCCAACAACTTAAAAACTTATATATTTACTTAGTAACACGCAGCCAAGCAGCGGGCTCCCTCTCTCTCTGTCTCCTGCTTCTCATCTTAACTCAGTTGCGTTCTCATCTTGGTTTCATCATGGCTTCTGCTTGTGCTCTTCTTGTGTTGCGCATGAAAATTGATTTTCAAATAGTTGGCCTGCCTTTTTTCAAATTTGATTGACGTTATTACATTACATAACATCACATCAACACACACACACACACACACGCAGGGGACTTATACAAGCAGCTGGTTTAAGTTATTCATCCATTTAGCCCCACTTATGGAACGGCTGGCTGCCTGCCCCACTGCCACGCTGCCACACTGCCTGCCTGCCTCCCTGCCTGCCTGCCTCCCTGACTGCCTGGCTGGCTGGCTTGCTTGCAACAACAAGTGGAAAACTGTCATTATATTTGAGTTATTGATGGTTTTTCAAAATCATTTTAGCAACAATGTTGTTTGCCTCACACACACACACACACAAACACGCACGCCTGCACACCCGCAGCACACCCTCACACCTACACAAGTTACATTCACGCTTAGTTAAACGCAATGGCTGCGGCTTGTTAACGCTAAACAGGCGCAAACTTTAAATGCTCTGCGAGTGCTGCTGCTGCTGCCGCTGTTGTTGCTGTTTTTGCTGTCAATGCTTATGGCACAAATGCAGAAAATGCTTTTCGAATATGCCATTCAAAATTATGTTAATTTGTTGCTAGCGCCCGGCCTGCCAGCTCTTATGTAATTATTATTGTAAATAGTTTTTTATGCAAATAATGCGTCAGCAGCGCTGTCAACGCTGGTGATTGATGTTCTGCATACAACACGACTATATGTGTGTGTGTGTGTGTGTGTGGGTGAGAGTGTGCCTAGTTATTCGCTCTGTTGCTGCTGTGGCTGCTTCAGCTGGTCACTTGCTTGCTATGCCTTTAGCTGATGTTGTTTACTGCAATTAAAACAATTTATGCGCTCAATTTACTCATACAAACACACACACACACACAAACTCTCTCTCTCTCTCTCATATATACATATGTATGTATATATGCTCCTGCTGGGCACTGACTCTTTACTTTGAGATTTGTAGTGCTCTACGTGCAGCCATTTTGACTTGAACCCATTTCACCGCTTGCCATCTCACTCTTGCGCTCTTTATTTTTATTAGTTTTCGCTTTTTTTTACGTTTTACTTGCAGCAATTGTTGTTGTTGTTGCTGTTGCCTTTGCTCTCGCACAATGAGCGCGTGTCTAAAAATAGAAATGAGCGACGTACGCACGAGTTAAAGAGAGGGACGCACCAATTCGCATTCGCATTTCGCTCTTTCGCCTTTTGCCTTTGCTTTTTGCCTTTGCTTTGCCGTTGCCTTTGCCTTTGCCTTTGCCTTTGCCTTTGCCTTTGCCGTTGCCTTTGCCTCAGTCTTCAGTCAAGGCAGCGTCCATTATCCACTTTAACTTGGCCGCTTTGCCTGTATTAGTGAGTGTGTGTGGTTGTGTGTGTGTGTGCGAATTTCGTTGGTTTCAGCTGCTAGTTGTTGTTGTTGTTCGTTTCGCTGTTTGCTCTCGCTTGCCACAGCGCAATAACAACAACAACTAAAGCGACAGCAATGCTTCGTCGCCCGTCTAGCATGTGTATGTATGCGTGCGTGTGTATGTATGCGTGCGTGTGTGTGTGTTTGTGTGAGTCTTTCTAGCTGTGTGTGTTTATGTTTGCTGCTGCTGCTGCTTATGCCCTACAGCTGTAACCGTGAGTGCGCTTCTATGTGTAACTATGTGTGTGTGTGTATATATATATATTTGTGTGTGTGTGTATTCCAATCAATATTGTAGACGCAGTCGCCGCTGTTGGCCGCTTTTGCCCATTAAGCTGCATGTACGCCAACTTACCGTCGTATTTTTAGAACATGGCTGTTTTCTTGTTGCTGCCGCCGTCGTCGTTGTTGTTGTTGTTGTTGTTGTTGTAGGTTTGCTGATGCTGCTACTACTGGCATTGTGTGGCATGCATGTAGCTGCTCTTTAAGGGCAAAATATTCCATTATCCTTGAAAAGCGAATTTGCCAAGGATATGGCGAATGTTCTGACTGCAACTGAAGCTGGCATGCGCATTGTTATTGTTATTGTTATTGCATCGCTGGCTAACGGAGCGCATTTATATTTGTTTGCCGCCCGAACAAATCTACAAGAGCATCATCAAGCATTAAACATACTTACACACATAACATACAGTGAACAGCCAACAGCGTACAACAACATTTAGCATTCAACATTCCACATTCAACATTCAACATCATCAGGCACTTCATCAAGTTCGCGTGCCCCAGCGGTAACCGCATATGCATAATTAATGATACAAATTGGTTTTTCTGCAAAACTTCAGACGAGTGCACATAAGAAAATCCAACCAACCGGGTTTTTTTTTTACAACGGATGCTCTAAGTGCTTAAGCAAGCTTTTTCAACTATATTCAATTATATCAGCTTTTAAGACATTCCTCTGCGTCTCACTCAATCTCTCCCTCTCACTCTCCCACTCTCCCTCTCTCTCTCCCACTCTCTCTCTACGTTAAACGTTTAATATTTAATGCATTTGCAAATAGCTTTGAGGTAAACGCATATTTGAAATTTAAATGAATGTACATATGAATATAGATTTTTTTCTAAATTTACAGCTAGAATGAGTTTCAAATTTTGCGCTTAATAAAGTTGTTTTGAGGGAATTTTGCAAAATATTTACTATTTTTTCATACTGAAAATCGGAGTTTATGCTAATGTATATAAAAATGCCCAGAGGTAAAAAAAAATATATATATTTATTTAAAAAAGGATAATTGGAGTTTACAAACTAAGTTTTGTATTGATGCAATATTTAGAAAAGTTATGAAAAACATATCCAAAATATGTATGTATATAAATATATTTCCCTCTTTCCCATCTTCAACGCTCTTTACGCTCTTATAGAAGAGATACATTTTTAATGCATAAATAATACTTATTCAAATTGCTAATATTACTCGTGAATATTTCATATATAAACATATTGCTCGCCCATAAATCAAATTGAAGTCTGTGAACTTACAAACTTCTTCAGTTGTGAGCCGATAATTTCGTTGAGCTCATGAAATTGATGCATTGTTCGGCTGAAACTACTTCTGAATCATTTCCCATAACATATCAGCGCAATATTAAGCTCCTTTTTTTTCTTGCCAACATCAACTTCCACTTATTTTTGAATGCAGTTCCGTTAAGAACTTTTAGCTTTTTTTTTCATAGCCCGGGCCCGAAGAGCTCTTTGTTTTTAGCTCAGCGTGCAGGCGCTTGCACATCAGCGTCGCTCTTAAGTGGTTTCTAGTTAGTTTGCAATTTTCACTTGGCCAGTTACCCACAATGTTCACACACTCACGCCCACATTTATATATGATATATATATGTGTGTGTGTGTGTGTGTGTGTGTGTATTCAGAGACCAAACACCATATAACCCTGGCTATCAGCATGGTTCATGTGCTTTTTTTTTTGTCTTGGGCTTATGAAAAGGCAGGAAGAGCAAGTTTTTGTCACGCATATTTACTGTTTGTATAAACTCATGGCAGGGCACGCCCACACGCCTCCCCCCGAGCTGCTGCTGGTGCTGATGCATCCTGCAGCAGAAACTTGACTGCAGTTTGTTTGCCACAGACAATGGCCTGAACTTTTGCACCCCAGATTTTTATATTGTTGCGCCACAAAAGGCAAAAACTCACACATGCCAAGTTTTTTTTTTTTTCATTTTTTTCATTTTTTTCGTTATATATTTTCTTCTGCCTTTTCTGTTTTCTGCACTTGCTTTGTTTTCTTTGGCAACACGCACTTAATCCCAAGCCCAGCGACAATTGTCTTGATTGCCAGACTGTCGGACGACTTGTAGCTCAGTGGTCACAATTTTTGCTGGCCATTGAGCTCTTAAAACTCTAAATGCAATTATGGTTATAGATTAGTGCTTAAGGTGTCCAGGCGCCACAAAAATGTGTGTGTGTTGATGCAACAAGAACAGGAGCAACAGCAACAGCAGCAGCAGCAGCAGCAGCAATGGCAGCAACATATCAAAATGCGCCTGTGGCAACTGTGGCCAAGCAGAGCATAAAATGAAAAATAAATATGAGAAGAAGAAAAGAAAAAAAAAAGAAGAAAATAATAACGACAACGGCAAATCTGAAGAAAAATGTGTGCGGCCAAGATGTGAAGCCAAATGCAGTTTACAAAAAAAAAAAAACCCCAACAACCCCGCACCACTGAAGCCCCTTGGCTAGCCACGCCCCAACGCTGTGGCTTACTTCGGGGCAAAATGGCAAATTAAATTTTGTGTCGGCAAAATGCAACGGAATGGAAAACTGCGTTGAAAGCAGAATAAAATGCAGCTAAGGATAAAAACTGGGCAGCAACAGCAGCTGAAGCAGCTGAAGCCACAGAGAGCAGAAATTAAATCTCAAATAATTGCAACATAAACAACCGAACCACAGTTATTGAGCCGAGAACAAGCCAGACAATGGATATATATGTATATGTAGTATACACATACATATGTACATACATATATGCATCTATAGAAAGTCTTTATTACTTTTTTTTTTTTTTGGGGAATTTCGATTTGAATAAAATGCTGGCCTGGACTATGCAATTAATATTTAGATTGATTTTCAATTGTTGAAAAAGAATTCACAAAGCGTAACGTGACATGCACAAACAGAGCTAACACACACACACACACACACATACACACATACATATATACACGCCCTATTCAAAGACCCTCACGTCGCTGGTTTCATTGCCGGAATGTTAGCGGTGTCATGCAGTCAAGCAGAACCGCAATAAAAATCGCTGTAATTTTGCATACTGTCGCCCTTCTGCTGCTACACACAGCTATATATGTATGTATGTGTGTGTGTGTGTGTTTGCTATCGGCGTATATCCGTTGTATGTAATGGTTATATGTGTGCGTGTGTTTCTGCCAAGACGCTGTCGCGTTGCCATGCAATAATCCTTGCTTGCATTTCGTTGCCAATGAGTAAAGTTTTTTATGTTTTCCGTAGAGGCAGGAGGGAAGTATGATAATCGATACCTCGATACCCCGATACAGCTGAGAGCATCCCTTACGCAATACCAGCAACAACAACAACAACACAAATAGAGAACCCACAAAGTAACACGCTTCATGGCGAAGCATGCAAAGTATTTCAAACAGCAAACGGATAAGCCCAACAGCATGCAATGTCGTCAATGCGAGCAATGTGAGCTATAAAGCATTGAGCAAACTGTAAATAAAGACTGAGCATAAAGATAGAGTAATTGGGGAGAAAGTGAGCAAGAGAAATGGATTAGATTGAGCTAAGACTTAAAGAGACTTAAATTTAATCCAAGTCTAAGCAGGCCTAAATGCAATTGCTCTTGGATAACTCTAATTGAAAATCTAATGAAATATAATGCAAACAAATTTGTATATTATAATATAAAACATTCATTAGTTTATATGTCTATAGATATGTTACAATATGTTTAGCAAACGTTGTGTTTCTCGTGTTATGATCTCGTCTGTCCTATCTATTCCATCAATCTTAGTTAACAAGTTTATATACAAGTTTATAGTTTATACGATTCAGCTTAGCAGAGATCGCATGATTAGTAAACAACTAGCTTTTCATTAAAGCAACTTTATTTCTTTTCAACAATATTTCGAAATCTTTCTCTTTACAATAATTTCAAACTCCATATATGAGACTTTCTTCACCACAAACAGTTATAGTCCTATATTTCTATATTTAATTTGCAATCACTTGAACCGTTTCGTAGGCATTCGGCTTGAGGCAGAGGCGTGTAGTCGTATTTTTGGCTGGCACCACTTCGCACACAGCATACGCCCATTGCGCGCAATTGCGAACCACCAGGCGATGATTTGAACCACTGAGCATCAGGCAATCGCCGATAGTTGGCTTGGGTTCGCCTGTGGCCCAGGGTAGATAACGCGCCTGCTCACCCGTGCTCTGCCAATAGTAGATGCTCGTGCTGCCCAGCTTAGAGCCCGAGGTCCACAGCTCCAGGTTGTAGTTCATGGTTTTATTTAGCCAACCACTGACCAGCTGAAATTCCTTCTCACTGCTCAGGCTAAGCACTCCGGCGCCCTTGGTGCGACAATTGCGTTCGGCCTCGTACCAGTTGTACCAGTTGCTCACACTTAGCAAGCACTTCTCCCCCACCAGGGTGAAGTTTTTGGGACAGTTATTGACGCCAGCTGATTGGCTGCTGGCCACGTGCAGCTGAGTACAGGCAAGTGCCACAATGGCAATAATGAGTTGATGCCACAACATATTGCAAAGATTTTCGAATTCGTTACTAACTAACTGGTTGCTGGATTTGCTGCTTATATACTGCATGCGGTACTGCTTATCATTTTGAAATAATGCTTATCTATTGTCTATTGGAACCCCAGAAGACTTACTAGGAATCAACTGATAAAACAAATTGAATAGTTGGCGATAGGAGGAAGTTTAATAATTACAATGGACAGCTTTTTGCTTGTGGGTTGCCTAGCTGACAGAATGTGACTGAAAGATACCCTGCACATACCCTAGACCAACTACAGATCTGATTAAATTGTTTTCTATATATAGATGTACATATAATTGATGATTAGCAATAAAAAACCATCACTCAATAGAACTTTAAATCTAAATTGTTTAACCATCTAGCTTAATTGACTTGGTAGACTTTTATAATCTAACATTTATTCTATGTTGTATATATGTATATCAAAAAATTCTAAAATAACAATACAAAGCCATTTCTGAGCGGAACTTGTAAGCCTCATATCAAACGAACTTTATTGAATTGAGCAGAAGTTGAGCTGCTTCTTCTTAGTTTCCGTCATTTAACTCTGCTCTCGCCAAAAGTATTCGTGTTTCTCTTTTTTCTCTGACGCCCCAGATTGGATGAGTCACCAGCCCAGAGTAAATGTACTTATCTCACAGACCAATAGAATTCACTAGCGTTGCCATGACTGTTGCTGGATGTCCAAAATTCCAACTGCGTCTCTTGCTGCTGACTTATAAGACCAGGTACCCTGGAGCGACAATAGCGATCCGCTTGAAAGCTAACGCCCCACTTGTGACCTGGTCGAGTGAAGTTCTTCCTGCACTCACCAGCAGCAGCATCGGCGAGTCTTCCCGAACCCAGTTGAGCCAGCGACCGACTGACCAGAGCAAAGGCCAATAGCTGCGGCCACAACATGTTCTCTATTACTCATTAAACAGACGACGGGGAAAGACCTTTTATATATTGCTGAAGGTTCTAATAAAGCTAACAATAGCGATAAGAATACGAATAGAATCGATAATGCATATCAATTAATAATTGATAGCTTAACTGTTTAAATTCCAATGATAACAATAAGTAAACAAATAACAGTTCATAGTTTCGTGAAAATATGAAATACGACTGGGAACTTAGGGAAGAATCGACTGATTCTTATAATCTCCATAGCTCTATATCTCTATATCTGTATCTAGCTCTCTCTCTCTCTCTCTCTATTTTGCTGTCTCTCTTTCTTTAAAAACATATATTGTCATTGAGCGTACGTCCCACAAAAAAATATATGTTTTCTCTTTTAAGTCATATGAATATACGACTCATATGAATATACGATTCAATGTAGTATAGATCCAAGATATTAAACAAACAAAAGGTTGTTTTTCTTTTTTTTTTTTTTTTTTTTGCAAATTTATTGCTATTCCTTCATTTCGTAACAATTTCGAGCCTTCTTTTCATCCATATATGAGACTTTCTTCACCACAAACAGTTATAGTCCTATATTTCTATATTTAATTTCCAATCACTTGAACCGTTTCGTAGGCATTCGGCTTGAGGCAGAGGCGTGTAGTCGTATTTTTGGCTGGAACCAGTTCGCAGACAGAAACAGCCCATTCGGCACAATTGCGAACCACCAGGCGATAATTGGTGACGGACGTGGAGCTTCTAGTGCCAGTGAGCATCAGACAGTCGCCGCTAGTTGGCTTGGGCTGGCCCGTGGCCCAGGGTAGATAACGCGCCTGCTCACCCGTGCTCTGCCAGTAGTAGATGCTCGTGCTGCCCAGCTTAGAGCCCGAGGTCCAGAGCTCCAGGGTATAGTTCATGGTTTTATTTAGCCAATTGCTGATCAACTGCAATTCCTTCTCGCTGCTCAGGCTAAGCACGCCGGCGCCCTTGGTGCGGCAATTGCGTTCGGCCTCGTACCAGTTGTTGACGTTGCTCACGCCAAGCAGACACTTCTCGCCCACCAGGGTGAAGTTTTTGGGACAGTTATTGACGCCAGCTGATTGGCTGTTGGCCACGTGCAGCTGGGTGCAGGCAAGTGCCACAATGGCGAAAATAATGAGTTGATGCCACAACATATTGCAAAGTCTTTTGTATTCGTTATTAACTAACTGGTTGATGGATTTGCTGCTTATATACTGCTAGTGTATGCTTATCATTTGCATTATTTCATTTGGCGATATGATAAGCAGGTTTCACTTTTGATTGACCCATGTCTTATTCGTAAGACTTTGTTATAAATAATTGCTTATCTATTGGCTATTGGGATTCCAAGAAGACTTGGCAGGAATCAGCTGATAAAACAAATTGAATAGTTGCCGATAGGAGAAAGTTTAATAATTTTAATGGGCAGCTATTTGCTTGAGGGAGATAACTGTTTATATTTAGCTAATAGTCTGCTGGCCTGACTCATAGCTGATAGAATGTCTTTGATTTCAATGCTGTGAAGTTATTCAAGCAATTTTCGAATTGAATGTAATTTTCCGATTGCAATAATGTTGCTAACGAAAGTTTTGTTGTTGCTGCTGGAAAGTTTCAAGCTGTTCAGATGGACGGACTTGGGCTGACTGATTGGGCGACAAGGTATTGAGCTGGACAAATGATGCTATGATAAATGAATGTGGGCCAAGTGGCCTTCAGTTGCATTATAGATGAGCTGCAAAATTAGTTGAAGTTGAAGTTGAGGCTGGGATGGGAGTTGGGAGTTGGGCGTTGGGTTTCGCTTGGCATTTGTGCCTGCTGGGCCGACAAGCAATTTTATTTATTTGTTTTCAATCTGTTTGCTTGTTTGCCAGTTGGTTTGCTAATGTTTACACGAGCAAACAAAACTGGGTACTGCTCCCAGCCAGCCATGACGAAAGCTCTCAGTCGTTGTCTGTCAGTGTGCCAGCCAACAACAACAACAACAGCTACAACAACAACAACAACAATATCTACAACCAACCGCAGTTGTCAATCGACAAATTGTGTCAATATTTGTTGCCTGTGACGTTGAGCCAAGTAGAGATTTAATTTCCTCTCATCGAGCACCGCTTGGTTATCCACTCAAATATATATACACACACACACACACACGCATATCCATTCACACAGCGCCTGAGAGCAAAACAAAGAATTCCGGAACTGCACTTAGCTGTCGCAAACGTACGTAAGTTTCGATAATTCACTCTGTAAACGTTGCTCAGACTGTGGTGCATTTGTGGTGAACAACAGTTATAGAATCTTCTCTTTTGGTTTGCTTTTTCTTTTATTTCCTACTTTCGCTAATATTCACTAACATTTACAAATTCCCAAGAGCAGAAAACATTTCCTAATAGCCATAACTAATTACAGACTAATATTACGCATACGCCAGGTGTTGCCAATTGAATTTCTTTTCATGTTGAAACTTTTGGCTAATCAGCTAAAGCACAAAAGGCCACATACACTGAGAAAAAATGCCATGGCAAAGTCTGCAGAAAAAATATTTTAAAATAAGTAAGAAAGCTCTAGTCGAGACTGCTCGACTAGGCAAGCTCCTGAACAAATTATTGAATTGGTCACTTGAAGCTCGACTGTAACGAGAGAGACAGTACTTGAGTAAACGCAAAAGCAATGAGAGAAGTGCAGAAGATCATTAAAGTTGTCTATATGTATGCAGCAGAACTCATTTGGTAGTTGTATTTAGGTGTATCGAAGCTAGAATGCTCACAGCAGCAGAGAGTGTTCCCATTGGCCACTTGAAGAGTAAAAGTAAAAGCAAGCAGAGAAGAAGTGCAGCAGATCATTAAAGTTGTCTATATGTATGCAGCAGTACTCATTTGGTAGTTGTATTTAGGTGTATCGAAGCTAGAATGCTCACAGCAGCAGAGAGCGTTCCCATTACTCACTTGCAGGTCAACTGCAACGAGCTCTTCCTGCCGTCGGGCTCAACATTAGGCAGCAGCTGCAGCATTTCTTCAGTCTTGCAAGCCTGCTGGAGGTCAGCGCAATAGAGTGAAGTAGCGTGTGTGAATTATCAGCATTAATGGCGGATAGGAGCTACGTAGAGGAATTACGTAAAGGAAATACGTAAGGGAATTACGTAAAGGAAAACGTAAAGGAAGTAAGTAGAGGAAATACTTAGAAGAAAGAGCAAATACTTAGCAGAAATACTTGGAAGCAATACTTAGAGAAAATACTTAGAAGAAATACTTCGAAATACGTAGAGGGAATACTTAGAAGAAATTGACAGAGGAATAGTGATAAATCGACTCAACTCGTCACCCATATTAAGAATATATGTATATACTTAGCTTATTAAATAAATGTGACAAAAATCTAAAAAAAAAAGTGTTATAAATATTAATTCATAAAAATAATAAATAAATAAATAAATAATAAAAATAATAATAATTGTAAAAATCTTAACTCAACTTCAATGAAAGCTCACATTAAAAATTTCCCAATTTAAGTACAAATTGAAGCACACTTTTTTCGCTCAGTGTTGGCGCCTAATGAAATTTATGCAGAACAAAACGCTGATTTGGTCGGAAGCCGTAGCGATTAGTGGCGGATGAGGTGGCTGGCTGTTGGCTTTGGTGGCTGTGGTGGCGATTGGGCGTAGCCCTTGGTCGCCCCAGCAGCCCCACACCCAAAACAGCCGCTGGTCATTCGACATTTGTATGCGGCAACCGTTTCGATTTGCGTGTAATCCAAAGCACAAACAAGCGTGCATATATTATAAGCTACTTTATCTAGATACACCCATACACACACACATACATATGTATATGTAACGAGATATAGATAGATATGGATATGGATATGGTGAAAGTATGTGCTACATGTATCGAGTACTATTGCTATTTGCAGCCAAACTGGACGGAGTTAAGACGTACATGCGCATGCGGCGTGTTCCGAATCATCTGCAGGTGAAGGTCATCAAATGGTTCGATTACCTGTGGCTCACGCAAAAGTGCTCAGACGAGGAGCGCGCCGTATCCTGTCTTCCTGATAAATTAAAGGTAAATAATCTGCCGCAGGTACAGTTTTGTCTCCCCCCTGCTCCCTCCCCCTGCTCCCTCCCCCTGCTCCTGCTCCTGCTCCTGCTCCAGCAGGAGTCTGCTGCTAGTTCTCTGTGAAAGCAGCTGCTGTGGCAACACGAATTGTCCATTTGGTGTGGCATGTTGCCGGGCTTTCCTTTTACTTTCATTCTTCTTTTCTTTCCTTTCCTTTTGTTTGTTTCTGTTGTCCGTCCTTTAATGCTCTGTGTAACAGAGCCGAACTCCCTCTCCCCCTCTCTCTCTCCCTCTCTCTCTCTCTTTATACTCTTGCTGTATCTGTTTCTGTTTCTGTTTCTGTTTTGCAGGCTGAAATAGCAATTAACGTCCATTTAGATACACTTAAGCGGGTTGAGATTTTTCAAAATACCGAAGCGGGTTTCCTTTGCGAATTGGTGCTGCGACTGCGACCCGTACTCTTCTCTCCGGGCGATTATATTTGCCGCAAAGGTAACTGACCAACTTATATACATATATATAAATAAAACTGAATAACTCTTTCATTCTCTCTCTCTTTGCTTTGCAGGCGAGGTGGGCAAGGAGATGTACATTGTGAATCGTGGACGATTACAGGTTGTCGCTGACAATGGCAAGACGGTGATGGCCTCGTTAAAGGCAGGTTCCTATTTCGGCGAAATTAGTATACTGAATATGGGCACCGCAGGTAAAGAACTTGGTAAATATCCCGTTTTAGTGCGACAGGCGGAACAATAGCAACAAATCAAACAAACAAATCAAATGAAATTAACGTAACTACAACAACAGCAACAAATACATTGAACATCTACAGCAATTAACCATAAAACACACACACAACCAGTTTTTAATCAATAATTCCTAATATACATGTTTCTTAGCTAAGTGTTTTTTGCTCGTCTATATATATATTCAATATACATATATATAACTCTATATGTATACTTACCGATGATATAAAAAACAAAGTCCCCTTTATGATATTCCTATGCACAATTCACTTTAAAGTGAGTCAACGCTCTTCAAGCGTTTCATTTAGTCGCACCACCAACTTGTCTTGTATTAACCCACGCACACTCACGCTCACACTCACACTCATACTCACATTCTCATCATATCCATTTTATCATTGTCTTCATTATTTCGCACATTAATTAATTAGTTTTACCCTCTTTGGCATCAAATTCAATGGAGCGCAACATCCGACAAAAAAAATAATAATAATAATTTAAATTCCAGTAAATATTTTGAAATTATTTTTAATTTATTTTATATATATTTATTTTCAATTGTTTTTACACACACTAACAGCGAGGGTCTTTAGCATTTGGGTATTGGTTCTGTTAGAGATTAAAAATAAATAAATAAAAATATTTTTCTTTCATTTTTTTTCGTTAGTGATAAGCTATATATAATTACCTTATTTTTAGTAACTATAAATTAGAAGTATTTTAGATATCTCTACTTGTCAGCTTAGACAATTAGACGATTAGACATTCAATAGCATATATTGTATATGTAAGCCTATTGCTCTACGATCTTCAAAGATAATCTACCATATACTAATTTATATACTAAAGAGCTACTACCAAATATACTACGATCCACTACAATATACTACGAAATTTACTGCGTTCTCTCTATTGCTCTACGATCTTCAAAGACAATTTACCATCCACTAATTTAAATACTAAAGAGCTACTACCAAATATACTACCATCCACTACAATATACTACGAAATTTACTGCGTTCTCTCTATTGCTCTACCATCTTCAAAGACAATCTACCATCCACTAATTTATATACTAACGATCTACTACTAAATATACTACTATCCAATACATTATACTACTAAATTTACTGCGGTCTACTACTATTTTCTACTATAGTTACTACAAAATACTATCAAATTAACGACAATCTAATACCAAATTCGACTGCTACTATATACTACTATATATGCTACTATTTTTAATACTACTCCTCTATCTACTACCATTTCATTGAATGACATATTCAGCTGTCCAAAATGTTTTTCAATCAAATCTTGACCCTACTCAAGAGGGTTTCACTTAAAGCATATGACTAATCAAATGTCAAGCAAATCTTATCAAGCTAACAGGTGCGCCAGGTGTGCCAAATTAGGTGTTTGTATACAGTTTCGTGTTGCCCAGAGCAGCTACAAAGTCAAAGCTCTAGGCACGCACAGCTTAGCCTTTGAACTCTAAGAGCCATAGACAATGGGTATCCAGGGGGCATTGAGTATATAATAGACAGCTTAACTACCTCTGAGCTCTTTCCCATTCAGCTCGGTTAGTGTATTTAAACTTCGTCTAGCTGTAGTCATAGTTAAATTACATTTTAACATTGTTTTATTTCACTTATTTTTATTCTCTGTTTGCAGTAATGCAAAACAATTTTTGTTTCCATCACATATTTTTACAGTTTTGTGCCGAAAAATTGTTTTCATAGCCCGCTCCTAAAAGTATGCAATGCGCTTTTATAGCACACACACATACACACGCATACACACACACAAACAACTTATTGTTGTCTCTTTTAAATGCCCAGCTGGCCGCACACAAAATTAATGAATGGCAAATGCAATTATTACACCTGCATGCACCACATTTTATTGAGCTGCATACACAATATATGTATGTATTGCATATAAATAAATATGTGTATTGAAAAATTAAACAATTGCCATAGACTACAATAAAATCGGCTTAAATCAGCAATAATAATTACGCAATTTATTGTCGATGTCAAAGTAAATTTTGATTTCATTTGCAAACCAAAACCAGAATTCAAGTGGGCGCACTTTAAAACCATGTCACAGTTGGCTAAAAGTGAACGCAAGTCGACCGTAAATTGCAGCGATAAGTCACGTGCTGGAAATTGCAAATATACATATGTATATACATAATAATATATGTCAATATATATGTTTATATAGAGCTCATTTAATTAACAACAATGCACAAAATTAATCTTAGCGCATGCATAACATGTGCCTATACGAGTCTCTCCCTCTCTCTCTCTCTCTCTCTCTCTCTCTCTATGTGTCTATGTGTGCGTGTGGCAGGCATTGCATACTTGACTTGCAGCTGCCTAATTCGATTTGCAGCAGCAGCAGCAACTGAGCAACTTAATTCTATTTGATAAAAGCCTGACAAAAGTTGAGTAAAACTTTTTGGTTCGTCTGGCTCAATTAGTTGCCGACTCCTGCTCGACAGACAATTGGCTAAGTTGCTGTCAAGCTGTTGTCACCTGCTGTTGTTGCTGCCGTTGCGAAACTTGAATCGAATCGTTTAGTTTACCTGCATGAACAGACTTGAGCGCCTTCATCAAACCAACTCACACACACAATCTACACAATCCAATTAGTACTTCCCATCTCTCTCTCTCTCTCTCTCTCTCTCTCTCTCTCACTCAGTCTCTATGTCTCGTAGCTGTGATCGAAATATTGTCTATTAAATTTATTTTTCTACTCAGCCCAACCACTGTCTCCATGCCTCTCTTAACTGTATCTGTGTGAGTCGTTGTTGTATTGCTTTGCCTGGCCGTAATTTAAACGTTTTGAATTGTGTTTTGACAGTGTTTTAAATTAAGTATACGCCATGTTGTTGCCACAATTAAACATGCACCACACACAAACAACCAAACACAACCACACACCCATACACACGCACACCAATACACACACACACACACACATTTATACTCAAATACTTTTCAAATTGCACGCCAACTTTTTCTATTCAATTACACAAAACAGTTAACAACATTTGCTACAACTTCACTACAGCTTTAAGGTATTCCGAATTTATTTTATGCATTCTGCATATAGTTTACGTAAAATAGTTACGCCGTGGGCTTTTTGAAGCAGCTTCAAATTACGGGATTTCGATAAAGTTTACTAAAGTTGTAAATTTCGGTAGTGTGGCAACGCCCAAACACCCTAAAATTCTTTCGTGTCAAAATTATAAGTTTGTTAGGTAGATGCTGTCAAAAATAGAGAAGTTAATAATATCAAGTTGATGCTTTGCTATAAATTCTGTCAGACAAGGTGGCAACGCTGCGAATTCTAAAAATGTTTAACAGGTTCTTGATCATGAACTTTCGTGTAAACTGGCCATTATACTTCACTGAATTTGGCGTTGCTTTCTATTAAAAAAAAAAACTAGGTGGCAACGCTGTCTTTTATATTATAATGCGTATAATTGATATTTACCTGGCATAAAAGAGTGGCCTTTGTTTAACGTTTAGCTTAGCTAACGAATAAATTAGGTTTGGCGTTGCCATATGTGCCCAAAATAAGGTGGCAACCCTATATATAACAAAATTGTGCATATAATGCTATCAGAATGCTCATAGAAGTTAGTGCTATAAATTTAACATTTCGCTACATATTATTTTCGACAACTTGGCAACGCCACACATAGTAGATATATATCAGATGCTATATTAAGCATAAATTTTTAAGAAAACTTGATACTTATTTGTTTGGCATTGCCACATGCTAAATATATATAAATTACAACCAGGTGGCAACGCTCTGCAGTGCAAACATTCAGCTTAAACTTTAAACTTTACCTAATAGAACTTGACAATAATTTAATACAGATATTAACTTGAACTCTTAAGAGTCTAAAGAGTCCCAAAAGTAAAAGGGCAAATGTAAATATTCAGCGCAAATACATAGTTACGTATTCAGATTGAAATTGTTGCTGATAGAGCAACTCAGGAACTGAGCAGCTCGCTGACTCGCTGCTTCAAATTGTATGCCATAAAAAATGCAAAGCACAAATTTAGCTGTTGAGCTGAGTAAACTGTTGCTGTTATGGCTGCTAGCTGCTTGATTGTAGCAAATGGTGGCCCGAACCAAGAGACAGACACATACATAACTTATCTATATGTAGCTGTAGCTGTATATATGTATGTGTGTAGCACTTGTGCATCCAATAAATGCCCTCTCTGTGTGCAACTGTCAACCCAATTGCCCAACTTCCAATTTCCAATTGCAACAAACTGTCTTTCTATCCGAATCCAATTCAACTGTGCAGCTTGCAACCAATTGCCTGCATACCTTTCTGGTTGGCATGCAATTTTAATGTGTGCATATATACGTGTGTGTGTGTGTGTGTGTGTTTCTTTGTTTGTGTGTGCACTCAACAATAAGAACAACAGTGAACAACAGCAACAACAAGAACAACAACAACAACAACAACAAAACGTAAAATACCTTTGGCAAGTTATTGATATTAAACTTTATATGTCCCCCCCTCCTCGCCCACTCTTCGATTGCTTTGTCGCGCACAAACGTGCAACTTTGCCACATTTGCCATACTTAATGCAACTTGGCACATTGCGGCACTTTGCTGCCCTGCAACAGGCAACAGACGCACCGCCAGCGTCCGCTCTGTGGGCTACAGCGATCTGTTCGTGCTCAGCAAAAAGGACATGTGGGACGTGCTCAAGGAATATCCGGCGGCTCGCGTTCGTCTCGAATCGATAGCCGTCAAGCGTTTGGAGAAATACAAAAAGGCGCCACTGGAGAAAGGTAAGAGAACTCTCATCTCATCTCATCTAGTTATTAACTCGACCTGGAGCTGCTGCTCAACTACAGCAGCGGAATCACAGTCCCTAAACAGCACACGCCCCGCTCGAAATGAAACCAAATGAAATCAGTGCATGTGCCAGATGCACTCAGAGAAAATTCAATGTACTAGAAGTGAAGTGAAGGGAAGTAGGGAAACTTTTAGAAATTTAAATAAATTATATTTAATGAGTAGAGATTTTTAATGAACAATTTAATAAGTAAAAATAAATTTAGAATGCTTAAAAAAAAAAAGTAATAAAAAAAAAAACTGTTTAATTTCATTGAGAATTTTTTTGTTATTTCTTTCAAGTATTAAAAATGTTGTTTATAAACTTGAATGACTATATTAATTGAATATTCTCGTAATAATTTATAATACATATTTAGAAATCGAAAAACTCCAGTTAACAAACCTTTTCATTAAAAGTTAATAATAAAAGCAAAAAAATTCTTATTTTATTAAAACATTAGTATTTTTTATTTATATTATTATTTTTATTATTTTATTTTTATTTTGCATTATTTTTTTTTATAAATTATAATTCTTTTATTTTATTTATTATTATACCCTGAACCCATTGAAAATGGGAAATCAGGGTATAATGGTTTTGTGAAAAAGTATGTAACAGGCAGAAGGAGGCGTGGCAGACCCCATAAAGTATATATATTCTTGATCAGGGCGATGAGCTGAGTCGATATAGCCCTGTCCGTCTGTCCGTCCGTCCGTCCGTCTGTCCGTCCGTCCGTCCGTCCGTCCGTCCGTATGAGTGCGTCGATCTCAGAAGTTACAAGAGCTAGAGAGCTGAAATTTTGCATGAAGACTCGTGTATACCATACGCAGTACGAGTTTATCATATTTTTTCGATAACTCATTCGATATATTTTTTATCGAGGATAATCGATAAATGTATATTGTTTTTTCAGCCTAATTTTAACACTATTAGAGATAGAGACTTCAGATTTACTGTGTATATGCAATTGACGATTACACACATTTTGTAATTTACAGATTTTGGATACCACGCCTCCTTCGACCCCAATTTGTAAAAAACGTATTTCAAATACTAGAGACTTGTGCTTCGGAATGTACACACATTTATACATTTTGATTACATTCTGAAAGTTTCATTAAGATCATACGTCTACAAACGAAATTATTCAACAAATAAAATCTTATAGTATTGCCCACACTGCTGCGCAGCCCAAGCGCAGTCGCTGCTTACTGCGCAGTTAGCAGAGCGCGAGCTTATGCATGTGGAGGCATGTGTATGTATGTGTGTATAAAAGAAGTGCAGAATGATTAGAATATCAGTTTGGAGGGCTCAGGGTATCTCCTAGTCGAGCAGTCTCGACTAGAGCCTTCTTACTTGTTTTTATTTTTATTTTATTTATTTATTTTTTTTTTTTTGCAATATAAAAATATATGAATATAAAATTTTAATATATAAATAATAACATTTTATCTTAGTGAAACTTGAAAACTTCACAAAGCTTCAAACCGCACATTTCTCTGAGTGTATCGAGTAGTATACGAATACGAAATACGATTTCCCCCTAATTCTGAATAACACAAATCGATTGTTTCTTTTGCTTTTCGTTGTTTCCCAACTTTTCCCCAAATTGTTTTGCGGTGTGAACGTTTTTGATTTTAAAACACAGTCAAATACTTTAATGTAGTTGCCATGGGCCGTTGCCAGTCAACGCCGGGATTGGTGGAGAGCTGCGGTCGCACCACTTTGGAGGATATGTGGCTGCCCCCCGCTGCCGGCAATATGCTGCATCATGTGCAGCAACATCAGCAGCAACAGCAACAGCAGCAACAGCAGCAGCAGCAGCAGCAACAGCAGCAACAACAGCAACAGCAGCAACAACAGCAGCAACAGCTGCCCCATTCACATGGCTACAGGTGAGTTTTGATTGTTGCCTTGTCGCTGCGTATTCCACACTGAATGCTTGCAGTCCACGCAGTTATACGGAGCATTTGGTGCGTGCCACCGACTCGCCGCGTTCGATTAGTCCCAGCGCACACGGCTCCGAGGAGAGGCCAAGGAGTCGCGCCACCTCGCACCACTCAATGCGGCCGCAGTCGCAACCGAGTCATACAGGTAAGCCAGCATAGAGCCCTCGTCACTCAACATTCACTCATGCCAATCACTATCTATTTCGCTCTCTCCCTCTCTCTCTCTCTCTTTCTCTCTCCATCGCCCCGCAGGTCACATTTGCGATTCGAGCTCGCAGCTGGAATGCTATGGCGGCGGCGTGGGTGGCGCCGGCGGTGGTACCACACCGCTGCTCGGCTCTCATGAGGCACTCGAGGATGAGATTAAGCGGCTGAGAGAACGTCTGCATACCGTTGAGTCTGAGAATCAGGCTCTGAACACAAAGCTCTCGCAGCAGCAATGGGACCTGGAGAATCGTCTGGCTGAGATTGAAATGCAAATCTGTGGCGTTTCGTCCACGTCCAGCGTGGATCCCGAGAATGAGGCCGAGGAGCTGGAACGGAATCGCGAGAGTATCATATAACACGGGAGCGTGCTGCCCCATCAGCATCAGCCGATCGGTATGGTGTACATATCATGTTCCTCATGACTCCATGATTCATCCAAGAAAATCGAAAGAAAACCTAAAAATAATGCATACAATATATATATATTATATATATATATAATTTCGAAATGGGCGTGGAGCTGCCGCCCCTCAACGAAATGCGCCTCATATGAATTTGCATCATACTCTCTGTCTCACTCTCTCTCGCTATCTCTCTGTCTCTCTTTTGCTCTCTCAAACTCACTGTGTTTGTGTGTGTCACGCCCCCATACGCCCACAATATGTCGTACATGTGTGTTTTATACTGTTTCTATATCTGTGTGTGTGTGCGTGTGTGTCTGTGTGATTGTTGTGCATGCGGTTGAAATATTGCCAAATTGCCTTACTAACCAACTGACCCCGACGCGAACAGGAGCAGCAGCTGCTAGCACAAGCAACAGTCACACAACGAGGGAGGAACAACAAGAGCAACTGCAACACCAGCAGCTACAACAAACTGGTCAAATCTTGCGACGCATGCAACGCGCCAGCAACAATGCAACACAAACAACAACACACAACAGCAACAACAACAATGGCAACAACAAATATTGCTCGCTGTAGTACAAAAGAGAAATGAGATGGCAGTTTGGAGAAACTAGAGGAGACAAAAGAGCGCAAAGTGCTGGCTAGAAAACGCCATTCACCATTCACAACCTCCCCCCCCTCTCCCACTAAAGGGCACTGCCAGTAAGGTCTGCATAGGTCAATGCAATATGTACATAGATCTAATATCTACAACTAATTCTAATAACCATAAAACCAAATTGCAAATTCAAAACAAAAAGAGAAAGAGAAACTTAAACTTAAGCTATGATTAAAACGATTAAATTAGTCGAAATCGGAAAAGCTTTAATAGATATTCCGATAAGCAGCTCATGGAGTCAAGCCATATAAACTGTTATTGAACAGCTCTAGCTGTAATCCTCTGTCTCACTCACTCTCTCTCTCTTTCTATCTATCTATCTATCTCTAATTACATAAATATACATATATATATACAAACCTAAAACTTTTGCCATATACACTTACATTATACGCATAGAGTATATAGCATCATTAGGGTTTTGTTTGAATTTCGCTAATTTTAATAATTAGATAAACAAATAAAAAGTAATAAGTTAAAAAAAAAAGAAAATCAATATTAATCCATTGCGCATTGTATGTAATTTGCATTGTAAATATTATCTTTCTAAGGATTCAATTAGAAAATATCAAAATGAAAACGAAAAAAAAAAACTAAAAATAATTAACTAGAAAAGACACAAACACACACACACACATACCACACACAAATAACGGTAATTACTATACAAATAATTTAATTAAAAATTGAAATTAACATGAATAATTAGCGTAATGTAATATTTGCTAATTGTAATTTGACAAACAACAAAAAATTTACTAGATGTGTATATGGGAAACGATTTACTTTAAAAAATTGAAAATAATATTTAAAGAGGAAAAAAAATAAAAGACAAAAAACCAAAAAAAAAATATGCAAAATATTTGTACTATTGGAAAAGAACTGCCACAGCATACAACAGACATTAAAAAAAAAAATACTAAAAAGAAGAAGAAAAAAAAACATACACATAAATTACATTTAAAAAATAATAAAAAGAAAACAATAGTTAAATAGAGAAAACAGTCGAAGAACTTTTAATGCAATATTATATTGTACTACTATATTAGTAAATATTATATGTAATATGGCATTGGGTATAAAATTATATATTTAATATAATATATGATAAATATATATATATATATATATATATATATAGTTACTCTTAACTGAAAGATCTAAATGTATTGTAATGTTAGTTAGTTGCCAAGCTATAAAACGAATGCTGAAAATCACATTTGAGTTAAGAGGAGACAAAGATGATGATAATGTCGATGATAATGAGATGATGATGATGATGCTGTAGAGTAAGTTCTGTAGCAGAACTAAGCGATGATTTTTGGTAAACCCATAATATGGGAACGCACTGCAGGCTTAAGTGATCGAAGACCGAAGAATTTAGATATATTACAAAAGAGAAAAAAAAAAGAAGAAAAACCAAACAGAAAACGAAATGAAATGAAAATGAAAGAATTCTAGATATAACTTAATTAGTTACCAATTAGATCTGTACAAGAGAAGACCAAAAATAATATTTCTGACAAATGTTCTGTGTCAACACACACACACACACACACTCACACACACACCTATCTACACTACACTACACACTCAAATGGAAAAGTAATAAGAATTACGAGTATATACGAAAAAACCAAAATGAAACTAGGCTACTAAATTAAGTGTATCAATGATTGATTGATTGATTGATTGATTGATTGAGTGTCTATAAGCCGCTAGTTAATGTGCTATTTGTCGCTCCAACTGCGAGCAAAAATCCCATAACAAAAACACAAGAAAATCTTAATTGAAAACTTCATGCTGCTGGATGAAAATTCCATATGAAACACATAATTCATTTTGTTAGCATTTTCTCTTAGATTTTTTCCTCTAATTTACTTAAAATACCAAAAATAAAGCTATAACAAAATTTACAAAATTCCTTTTCATAGTTTAAAACCTAATTGCATTTCGAAGCATTATTGCAATTTATTATTATAGAAATCGAAAGCCAAATAAGAAAATAAAAAAGTTTATTCATTAATATGCCTACATTAAATAATTACAATAAACATAAAAAATGGGGTTTCATCTAAGACAAACAAAAAGTATTTAAATGAAAATGAGACGAAAACTATAAACGAACACTAAATGAGAAGAGATTTATGTATAAAGAAATTGTTGAAGATTTTTTGATTTTTTAGTTAGCCAAGTGAGAGAAAGAGAACGGTATTTAATAATATTATGTATGTATATTGAATGAAACTTATTGCTTCTTAGCGTAGCACACATAAGACGAGAGCATATATAATCCAAATATATAACTTACGCCTTTCGGTAGTTTTTGTTGTTTTCTGGTCGGCTTTGAGTTAACCTCAGGATTCTTTTGTTATGCCATTTGTTATGGGATCGCAGGGTTGGGCTTGGTATGGGGATGGGGAGGGGGGTTAAGGAAAGAAGAAACTACATCGATTTGGTTGTGTTGTTGCTAATTATAATAGAACAAATATTTGGATCGTAGAACTTCACAGTTGCGAGATGTGCTAAATAAGTTTATGAATTCAATAAATAAATAAATGAAAAAAAAGAAAAAAAAAACAAATATAAAAATTTATAGCTTTATTTTGTGACTATAAATTAATTAATTAATTTATAAGGTTATACAATAAATTAATTCAGCATGACTTCATTCATAAAACAAAACCAAAAAACACAAAAAAAAAAAAATAATAATAATATAAAAACAGCAGTGAAAAAAAAACACATAACTAAAAATCGAAAAAGTCGAGTAAACAAATTAATGGCATTTTTTAAAGATAATATTCAGAGCAGCGCCGATTTGCAGCAAGTGAATCGAGCTTATCTTAAAAACACCTGTATACCCGAAATAATTATGTACTTATGATCGTTCAGTTTCGATCATGTATATATATATACATCTATATATATAAACAAACAACTGCATTTTAAAGCCGTGTGTGTGTTTAGCCACAAGCCAAAAAAAAAAAAGAAAAAGAAAACAAAACCAAAACAAAACAAACAACTGCAAGGGTAACAAACGAACAACAAAACAAAATACACAACAAAAAAAACACTAAAAAATACAAATAAAATCAAAACAAAACAAAAGAAGTGAAAAAAGAAATTCTTGAGAAATGAAAGAAAACTTATTGTTTCGACTTATTACGAACTGGGGCTGGCACTAAGGGTAAGTAAGGGGCGGGGTAGGGTTAATAGCTCAAGCTGCGTTTTACTTTTTTTTCTATACAATTTTTTTATAATCAATAACTTTTGAAATAAGCCGCAGCGAGTCAACAAATTGTTCAATTACGAGGAGAGAAAAACCACAAAGTCATCAATAATTAACGTGAAGTCCATTAATATGGAGTGGGAAAATCAAATAAGAGCAAGCGAATCGGCTGTGAGCGACTGCGTAATGCTCGCCTGCAGTGTGAAATAGAGAGAGACTTTATAGGAATGCAAGCAGTGCGAGTGGAATACGTTTGAAAGGTCGAATTTCTGAAGGATCTAAAGAAGCTGAAACTGAGTCTGACTAATAATATTAAGAATTCATTTCGATTTTCAATATCAGATATATTATTTTTCCATGCAGATTATTATAGTCTTGAACTCCACGGTAAGCCGATCTTAATCCAGCCTCTCTTTTAAATCCAACAAAAGTCGACATAATTATTACCAGGGATATAGTATTATTAAATCATCCATCTACAACTCTCAAATATTCTACCTCCAATTCCATATTTATTAAATCTTAACCCACTCAAATCCCCCTTCCACACTTACAGCATATACTCCCTTTTTCCACTACATGAGCGAGCATAAGACAAGAGAGATACAAAAAAAAAAAAAAAAACATTTCAGAACAGACCAAAATGCGTTTCATAAACGGAAACGCCACAAAAGCCACTCGCCACTCTCAGCTCTAAGCGCTCAGCTCTTTGGCTAGCGAACGGCAACTGGTAACAGGTAAAGACGAATGGAGAGCCCAAAACAAAAGCGCAAAAGCAAAGCAGTTAAGCAAAACAAGGCAAGAGATCGCGAATCGTGGAATGAGACGATGACGCTGACGCTGACGATGACGTCTACAAGTGGCGCTTCCAAAGCTTTGCGCTGCACTGGAAATAACTTGGCTTAAAGCGTGTCTAAGCTAGTCTCATTCAGTCGTTGTGAACAGCTCGTGCGCGCTGGACGTGTTTATTTTTGATCAGACAAAGCTACAAGCAAAACGAAAATTAAGACCAAACAACAAAAAAACAATAACAACAACAACAACTAAAAAACGAGGCAATAAAAAGCCCGCAACGAGAGCCAAGTGTAAGAAGAGGCGCAAACGAACGAAGCGAACAAGTGCTAAAAAATAAACAGAAACAAAACAAATAAAAAATGAAAATGAAAAATATAAAAAGCTAACGAGAAATGCTATAAAAAAAAAGCCGCTTGACTTGGGCCAAAGTTAAACTTCTTAACCATAAAACTAAACCCAAAAGAAAAATAACTCCAAAGAAAATCGAAAAAAAAAGTGCACGCATTCCGCCAACACTCGAACTGTATACAAAGATTTATGCATAACTCTGCGCTTGACTGTTTTGGCTTTTGGCCAAGTTTAAAGCACATTCCCAGCATGCCTAGCGTGCTGTTCTAATTTTCAGGCATATATTAGTGCTACACATATAGATATATATACAGATATACCATATTCATGTTAAGCACGTGAAGCGTGAGCCGAGCCGAGCCGAGCCGTGTGAACCAAAAGCAACGGCATTCACAATATTATAAAACATAATATCAGTTCACAATAGTTGTTAGAGGGCGTGCAAATATCAAAAGTCGAGCGAGCGTGCGGGCGTTGTCTTCAAATACATACATACATACATATATACATGACTACCTATATATGTATGTATGTCTATCTTTAACTTAGCTGTATTTGCATTTTCTTGGCCCATTACGTAATGCCGCTAGACAACGCGCAAAATAAGAAGAAAAACAAAAACCGAAAGTTATTTTTTTGCTGTTGGAATCTTTATCTAAATCTGGTTTTTCGATTGGTTTTTAGTTGTAGCCGTTTTTGTATTATTTTCCTTTCTTCTCTCGGCTCGTGTTGGCCCGCATTCAGTTGCAGTTAGTTAATGGTAATTGGGCTGTTATGGACTGCCTAGCACGCAGTTAGACGTCATTGCTGTTGTTGTTGCTTTAAGTGGCTTCCCTCCCTTTAAAAAAAAAATAAAGTCGAGTGTGTGTGGAAAATAATGAGCAAAAATTAAAATTTCAAAAAGAACAAAGTACAATAGAACGAACACAGTCGCGGCTGCGCTTTGGTGACGTCTAACGGCATAAATCAAATGACTGAAGACACAAACTTGAAGCGCGCCTCAAGTGTGCTCACTGCATACAAACATAACTATATATATATATATATGTGTATGTGTGTGTGCCCATTCTTTATTCTATTTATGAACAGCAATAAATGCACACCCCAAACAAAACGAATACGAATAAAAATAAAAATAAAAATAAAATATATAATGCTCGTTTGCAAACAATCCATAGGAAACGCAACGTTAATGAGCTGCCACATTGGCTCAAGGCGTGTCCGCTAGCTAAATTGTATAGATAAATAATGGCTACATAGTCGATAGAGTTAGCATTTAGCCATATGCCAAAAGCTGAAGCAAGAGCATACAAGGCGATTTCATAAATTACTAAATGAATATAGTGCAAAAGTCAATAATGATTATAGCTAAATTTATTGGCTTTTGAAATTTATTAAATATTTTAACAATTTCTGGCATTTTTGTACGAGAAAAATTAGTTTGTTGATGGCCTTATGTGCGCTATATATATAGAAAGAGTTAAAGAGTTGTATACCATATAATATATCAACATGAACTTAAGAGAAATGCAGTTTGATTCGCATATTAACTGTCTGTTAACAGCATATCAGTGGAAGCTGCAATGGATGTCTTCGTAGAGTGAGCTAACAGAGCGACTAAATACTACCTTTAATAGAATTTATAGCCATTTCTCTGACAAGTCGACTTTGACTAGAATCATATAACAGACTTAGAGCATAATAGGGCCTGCATAATTTGCTGCAATTCTTTAACAGAGTTAAAGCTTGAAGGGGACCTATACTTAGCTCAGAGTTTAACATGCCTTTAACAGCACACAGCGACATTATTCCAGCTTACCAGCTAGCATCATAGGAGATTCTATTTAACAATATTATACTTCTGTTAACTCTAACGTCATTAACAGATAAATAAGTCTGTAAAAGCGCTGTGATCTTGACTGCAAATGTTGACATTTTATACATAAGCTCCTTTATCATCAGTTCCGTGATAAATGAAGCTTAACCAACTAGTTAATGTGCCCACATGCTCTTCACTTAGCAAACCATTTATAAATTGCTTTTAACACATGTTAATTCTATGATAACTCTCTGCAAAAAAATCATAAAAACATAATTCTAAAGTAAGTAATTTTTTAACAAGCAACTATTTGCAATAAAATTTCAGCAAAGGGTGCCAAAACAACTTCCTGCATATAAACCAGGTTTTTTTTATACGATTCAAATCAGGTTTGACTAAAACCTGCAAACAACTATATAGTAGACACACAACGAACGAGGCAACTTCATTCATAATTTGTACTGAAAATATGCTCGGGTCTTATATACCTACACATATTTCCATATAGTTCACATTCTCTAGCCTAGATTTGGACAACTATCAATTAGTTGCCTTAAATAGTTAATATAATGTGTAACTGAGATATTTCTATGTCAAGCATTATTCTGCTCCGTTGAGTTGTGTTTCCGACATTCATAAAAGTAAAGTTCAGCTCTTTCTGGCTTTTAGGCATTAATTACTCGAATCAACTTCTAGCCCACACAAGAGCAATTATTATAATTCTCGAGTGAGTTCCCCCTTCGCGCACACACACACACACACACACATTCAGAGAGTTAAAACAGATAGGAAAAAAAAAATGTCGTAACTTACAGTTTGTTCTTGCTGCTGTATTTTTTAGTGTTCACACCACTAAAGTCATTCACAATTCAATGCGCATTTGTTGCTCACTTTGGCTTTGGCTTTGGCTTTGGCGCAAATCAAACTTGAAAAGTCGCCCACGCTTAGAACGAGGCGTTGAACCAGCAGCAGCTCCACAGCTCCACCACCAGGTGGGTGTGCGAGTGTGGGTGTTTGGGCAAGGCAAATTTCGGACAGGCAAAAATCGACTCGAATCGAAACGTATCGACAAAAATGCCAGAGATTGACAAAAAAAAAACGAGAGAAACTACCCACACATGCAGCAGGCGAAATTATTGCAAAATAAGATATAAATTTAGTGACTTGATCTAAAGTACATAAATATATATTTGTATAGCTTACGTAATGTAAGTGGCATGCGGCCCTAAAACTAAAACTGGGCGTGTATATCGAGACGAGAAAAAAAAAGAAAAAAACGTATTGTTTCGGCACAAACAAGCCGCTCGACTCGACTCAGTCACGTTAAAGATGTTAACAAAAAGCAACAACAACAACAACAACAACAACGACAGCGGCCAAATGAGGCAACTTAAGTCAAACACTTTCGTTGACTGTTTGCTCTCTTGACCAACTGTGCAAATAGCTCAACTATGAGCTGGCTGTTTAAGTGGAAGCTAAAAGTTAGAGTCTCTCTGTGCTCATTCCCATGACCTTGCAAATAAAGTCTCCAGTTGCAAAGAAATACAACAATGAAATATAAATACAAATTAAATATGACTCGATTTAGAACGCGTGCTCATTAACAGCAACTAATTACGGCCAGGTTCATTGCCAATGCCAATTGCAAATGATATGACATCAGAAACATCGACAACAACAACAGCAATTGACTTTACTTGAATTGAGCCGAGTTCAGTTTCAGCTTTATATATCTATATATACATATATCTACTACATTCCTCATTTACTGCGAGTACATAAATCCATAACTCATTTCGCTGGCGGCCTTACTAAAGCGTTTCTAACAGCCTCTGTTGACCGTTTGCTCATATGGAATTCACTTCCACACAACAAAATTTGTTTTTGTATTTTTGTTTGCTGTCTATATAAATTTATGCAATTTGCGCAACGCCATTTGTAATGTAATTATACCCTGTAAGTTAGAAAATTGATGTGCCAAGCAAGCTAGGGTATCAGAAGGCAGGCAGAACTTGAGATCGAGAAGCGCAACATCATCTATGTTTTAGATATGGGCTAAAATTTTGATATAAAATGAGCATATATAGAAATTTGTATAATAATGTTAAGCTCTCTGTTGTTGTAATTGCCTTTAACAGTATGATATTAAAAGTACCCTACATAGCGCCAACTAACAGTTTGTTAATTTTGTATAACAGCGCCTATAAATGTAATGCAAAGTACTTGCAAATGTTCTCTCCCTCTTCTTTCGTCTTTCTGTTTCTCTGTCAGCAGAGACAGACTCCAGGGTATGGCTAGATTCTGGGGTACCTACGAGAGGGACTTAAGGGATTTCTAACCAGTAGCTAAAATCAATTTGATTACAGACTATGTTAATTAACATTTCGAGCACCTAAAGTGTCTTTTAACTTATCTGCCATGCTGTCAGGTAAATAAATATTAGCTAGCATATCAATTTATATAAATGTTAAATGACTGTTAAGCGCTAGAATAGATTATGGAATTGTTATGATCTACACATAATGTGTGGTCCATCAAAATTATTCATAAATACCCCATGAAGTAATTTACAGAAAATATATAATATAAATTATAAATTAACACAAGTTATCATTCCAGTAAAAATCTCGCTTAACATTTGCTGTAGATACCATCCCACTGCTTACATCATCTCTGCATGACTAAGACTTTACAGAGTCTTGAGGCGACTTACAGGGCAACTGTTTGTCGCATACCCGCATCTGGCTGATTCTTGCTTATTTTCAATCAGTTTTTTTGTACAAACTCAACTTGTCGCTGATGCGTGATGTCATCATCAAAATAAAAAGTAAACACGTTCAACACAAATTGTTTCTCAATATGCACAAATAAAACAACAACAAGTATAAAATGTTATTTTTGGTATATGAAATGTGAGCAGAGCTCTTAAGATGAATATTATATCTATGCTGAGTGACTAGTGCGACGTATATAGCATATAGGTAATATAAATATGTATATCTATATAGATATATGCGGAATTCATTCACAAATGAGGTGCTGCTAGAGTAATCGGACAACCGCAGTTAGTTTTTGGCATCATTTGTTAATTGTCTCATCAAGTGCCAATTGGCAATTAGCGCATTTGCTGGCCGCTTTCAATTTGGCTAAGAAAATGCTTGCGGTAAAAGTGAAGTGAAATTTGTCCACATTGATCAATTGGCCACACAATTGCAATTGTGTTTGGGTTGTGCGTAGAGAGTCGCGACACCCACCCAAAACACCCAGACAGACAGCCACACACACACACACACATGCATACATCGTCGTTGTCAATGCCTATATGGGCTGTAAGCAGAAACCTTGACGGCCTTCTAAACTTGCTCCATGCTCTGGCTGTGGCTGTGGCTGTGGCTATAGCTGTGGCTGTGGCTCTGACTGTTGTGAAAGACTTACAGTTTCCTACGCTGTGCCAACAACAACAACAACAAACAACCACACACTATTTATACCCTGTATATAAAGAAAGTGTGTAACGCGGCTGTTTTGATTTTGATTAGAGACTTGTGATGGGCAGAGGCTGTTATTTTAATGAACTTAGGGCTCATCAGCTCAAGGTCTATAATTCTCTATATATTATATATGACAGCTGAATGAAGTCTTCTATGTTTCAAGTAGATATATTCATGTTTCATTGGCTCATTCGAATAAGACGTAAACCAATTGATAAGCTGTTCGTCCATATGATTGTTTATCCTGCTATCCATTCACTCATCTACTTATTAGTTACATCTATTAATCTATTACAGATCTATTCCATTTAGGGATCGTTTTTATCATTTATCTACTTATTAATTCTTCACACCAGCTGTCCATCGCTTGATTAGCTCCAAGTCTGTGTAACTTTAGAGAGCTTTGCTTTTCTCTCATCAGCCGTATTAATGAATTATCTCAATTTGCAATTTATTTGGCTATTTTCTAGCTGTCAATATCTATAATTTACTCGTAAAAGTTTTTAGTATAATTAAAGAGTAGCTTTTACTAGACAGCTCTCAGAGAATTCACTTTGGGATGTAAGCAAATCAGCTTCAGTCAGTCAGCCATATGTATGATCTGCTTATCTCTATCCACTACATATATCTGAGCAGCCTAACAATATCATTCACATTTACAGCATATCTCGCCGTTGCCTACTCCTGCTGCACTTTTGCTAGTTTTTTTCTATTTATTTTTTTATTATTATTATATATTTTTTGTATATTATTTTTACTTGATTTCTTAGACGCTGCCCACCTCGCATCGAGCGATCACAAAGTTTTTTTTTTTTTTTTTTGCGGCGAAATTCCAAACTAAGTGAATTTTTGCTGCTTTTGTTGCTATTGTTGTTGTTGTTGTGGTTGGCGTTTTGTAGTTGTTTGTGTGCTTTATTGTCAGTTACTTTTTTCAATTTTCCTTTTCGCTCGCTTCGCTGTGGCTGTGGAGCAAGCGCTCTAAACCTGTTTCTACACAGCCAGATTCGGATTCGGAATCAGTTTCAGATGCGAATTCGGATTCCGATTCGCATGCCCACATTTTTGTGGCACTTGTTGTTGTTGTTGCTGTTGCTGCTGTTGCTGCTGTTGCTGTTGAGTCGAGCTTTAAGCTCATGGGCATGACGTCATTGTTTTTGCACTCGTCAGCGCCTGCTGTTTGTTTTGGCCCAAAAGCAAGTGGGGCTCAAAGTGTTAGCCGTTCAGTTCGCATTGGGCAATGATCGCGTGCGCTCGGAAATCGAAGCCGAAATCGAAAACGGAATCGCGTTGCTCAATTGACAATCTAAAAGAATATTTGTTTATTTAAAGGCATTGCAAATTATTGAGAGACCAATATATATAAATAAATGCAAATACAATGAAACAATTGCCAGCCCAGATTGCATAGAAACTGAGGCAAGCGAAACGCAACGAAAGTGAAGTGAAGTGAAGTGAGAGAGAGAGAGAGTGAGAGAGAGAGAGAGAGGAGAGGCGACCAGTTGAGATCGTCACAATGGACGTCAAAGACATCAAGGGCGCCAAGGTGACGCACGCGGGCCTGCTCAAGCACAACAGCGACGGCACCACCGAGACCCAAAAGATCACACATGCCGGCCTGGTGGCTCGCAGTCCCGAGGGCACCGCCGCCAAGGGCATGAACATACGTGGCAACGAGGATCTGTGGGTGGAGATCCAGGCGAACACCTTTCGCAACTGGGTCAACGAGCATCTGCGAGAGACGGGCATGCAGGTGAGTCGCATATCGAATAGACGTAAGCATGCGAGGGTTGTCCAATAAGACTATCAAATGTAGTAGATGGGAAAAAATTAACATATATTTAAAGGTTTACAAAAGAAAAAAAATATAAATATGCATGTTTATTAGCTTAGAAGAAGCGGAACATAAATTTATGTTAAATGCTGGAAAATATTTTTATTTATATAGAAGCTAAAAATATAGAAAGCAGGGAAAATTGATATAATAAATAAAAAAAAAAACAATTTCCAATGAAGAAGCAAAATAAATTTAGATATTTAAAAAAATATATACATATACTTAAAAAAAAATATATAAAACAATTATTTTGAAGATAGACAAACAACATTAAATTTTTAAAGGAATATAGAAGGAAAGCATATAAAGAACAGAAAATGTAATTTGATAGAAAATTTACAGAAAAAAAAATCCATTTAGCTAAACTTTAATTTGCAGTAATTTTTATTTTTTTTTTTTTCTTTGAAGTATGAGAAAAGTCTTTTAAAGTTCAGTAAATATAGAAAACATAGTGCTTAGAGAATTTATATTATATTTTACAGAAGATAAACAATTAAAATTAAATATTTGATACAAATTTTGTTTAAATTATTCATACAATATTCTAATTTATATTATATAAAATGAGATATATTATATATTATTATATTTTATATATATATCATATAATATTATCAGTTATATGCTAGAACGCAAACTGCTTAGCCGACTCTCGCACATTGCTTTATTATGGGTTGGTCAATAGCGAAGCTCTTATATAAGAGTTAAGCGTGCATTGAAGCGAAACTGTTAACAATGCGACGTTTACTCAGTCAATGGGTCGGGCAGTCAATAGAACTATCGATTACACACGAGCATATATAATAGAAATCTCTCTCTCTCGCCATATATAATTATATGTGTACACATTAGATAAGTTCCTCAAGCAGGGCCTGCTGCAGTATGCTTCGACAGTTCGCAGTTCGCAGTTCGTTCGTTTGTTCTTCCGCAAGGCCTTTAAAGGCCTGGACATCTGTGCATTTACAGCAACCCCGGTACAGTCATAAAACCAAAATCAGTTCACAATTCGACTCATAGTCTCGCCCACACAAACACACGCAAATGAATTGACGCACGCACACACGGCGTATACGCAACGCCCACACTTGCAGCAAGTGCTTCAATGGCAAAGTTGACTTACTCGAAGGCAACATAACACATATACTACACATATACATATTTGAGTCGGTCAATTTAATTACAATTCCAATTGCAATCGCATGCATTTCATTAGTCAATTCGAAAGCCAACGTGTTTTGTTTAAGTATTCCATTTTTTTTTTCTCACACAGACATGAACCATCCATATTTGGGCGCTTGAATGCCAAGGTCGTACAAATATTCAAAATAAATGTAGCTTTATATATATATAGCATCGCTGCAAAAGCCATTTACGTGTTACAAAACACAAAGGCACAGATTTTTTTTTCGAGTTTTTCAGTTTTCTTTTTTTTCAGTTTTGTGCATAAATTTTTGAGAGACGACAATGATGAGCGATGGAGCAAGGCCGCTGCCCTCCGAAACGGGCAGAGTTTCGCTCGCATGCGAGCTGCAGGTTGTAAACAGCGCTAATTGAGCACCCAATGACAAAAAGCCTTAACAGCAACAACAACAGCAACCTGGCTCCATATATATTTAGGTCAAAAAGCCAAACTGAGACTGTCAAGTGTGCAGTTTATATATATTCTAGCTTATGGCTAATCGAATTGCAATCAACTTTTTTTTCGTTTTTTTTCTGTCTGCAGCCTAAATACTCTATCAACTGCATTTAATTGACTTTACAATTCATTTTACTTTGTTGTTTCTGTCTGACTTATTTACTCAAACTGTTCCCATGACAAAAGCTAGCGTGTTGGGTTCCCATGTTAACTTAACAGCGCTCAGAAATGCTGAGACTTAAAAATTTAATAGCTAATTGAAGTAAAACTTTTGTGCATATTGTGTGTGCTGCCTTTTGTTGACTTTAATGGCATTTAATTAGGAATAGCTGTTAGTAGGCTTTTGTTTGCTTGAATAGTGTTAACATAGCTTTAACAGAGCTACTTGTTGTACATTGTGAGTGTGTGTACAATACCTATAGCTGCATAAATTTAAGCGAATAATGTATATAAATCGTATATAAGCTAGGCGGAAAAGTTTACATCTAGCTAACATTGCCCTAACCTACTCCAATATTATTAAAGCTATTTGCTATATTTCCTACACTTCAATTGCATTTTGTAAACAAATAAGTTTATGCAAGTATTGCAAGGTTAACATGCAGTTTACAGAGGTTTTTGCTAATTAATTAACAGTGATTTAGAATTTGTCTTATACATACATGTAACTAGTTAACATTTGTAGTTGTTAATTAACAGTGATTCACAAATATTTGTATATGACTGTTAAGCAACTTAGTTTCATACACATCAATTTATTAGAATTTAATATACAAAATTAACATCTAGTTAACATAGTCTTAAAGGAATTTTTGATTAACAGTTATGCCATAGAGTTTTCCTGTTGTTTATTCATATTTATAAATATTGTTGTATAACATTTCTAGGGTTTTCAAAATCCATTTTATGCACAACTTTTAATGAAAACATATTTAACATTAAGTTAACAGACTTTAAATTATCTTTCTGCATGCATATCCATCCTTTCAAAGTCGTTTGTGATGCATAAATTTAATTTAAATTAAAAAAACACTATAAACAAACAAATTGACATTTAGTTAACATAGATTTAACACACTTATCACTGAAAAGCATCTGCCGCTAGCTACATAGGATAGATAGGATATAAAATGTGCTGCTGCTGCTTCTTCTTCTACTCGACTCTGCTTCGACTCGCACATATGTTTAGCTGCTGGGACATATGAGATGAAACTTTTGCACAGACAATAGCAATTTATGAGCGCTTGTTTATAATATCCAATCTCGCATAGCTTCCCCTGCTCACACACACACACGCACTCACACACACACACACACACACACAGATTCGCAAGTGAAGAGACTTGCAAATTCAAAGGTTATGCGCACATGACAACAACAACAACAACAACAGCACAATGATAACAGCAATAGACAACACCCCCACTACAACAACAACAACAACAACTCTGTCAGTTTAAGTGGAGCTCTTGTTGGCAACTATGTGCGAGATTTTTATGGCCATCCATAGAATATTTGTGTGCGCCAGGGTAGCTAGCAGGTGGACCGGCGGGTCGGCGGGTCGGCGGGTCGGCGGGTAAGCGGGCGTGGCGGCTGGCGGTGGGGCTCAGAGCAAACAAACAGCAACAGACACGCGATTGTCTCGCCGGCTGCTGACAGCTGCAAAGATAAAAAGCTTTATGTCAAATGGCAGAAATTGCAAAGACGCATGCGGAGAAAGCTTTCCGTTCATGAGAGAGAGAGAGAGAGAGAGAGAGAGAGAGAGAGAGAGAGAAGAAGCTGAAGAAGCAGTAGTCGGTACACGCCCCAAATGTGGGCCACAAGCGAGCTTCACTATTTATTATGATTGTTGTTTGCTGTCAGTTATGTCGGCACATTAAATAAAAAAACAACAACAACAACAACTTTACATACTTTCGCATAAACAATGCTAATTAACGCCCATTGAGAGATGCGCTGTTAATGATTAAAAAAAAAATATATATACATATATATACTTATGTACATATATATCAACTTTTCTCTCGCTCAGGTACATGACTGGGCCACGGACTTTTGTGACGGCACCTGCCTGTGCGCCTTGGTGGAGAACCTGCAGACGCGTCCACTGAAGCCGTCGTGGAACCGTCGTCCGGCCAATCAGCATCACTATCTGGAGAATGCAACGACGGCGCTCAAGTCGATCGAGGCGGATCACATCAAGCTGGTGAACATCGGCAACGTGGACATTGTCAATGGCAATGTGAAGCTGATTCTGGGCCTGATCTGGTCGCTGATCGTGCGCTATCAGATCGGACGCAGCAAATTTCCGCCCAGGAAGCTAATGCTCGCCTGGCTGCAGGCAGCGCTGCCCGACTGCAAGATCACCAATCTGACCACCGATTGGAATAGCGGCGTCAATCTGGCCGCACTGCTGGACTACTGCCAGCCGGGGCTGTTTCCGCACTGGCGCAGTCTCGATCCTAGTCAGAGTGTGCGCAACTGCACCAATGCCATGAATCTGGCGCAGCGTGAGTTTGGTGTGCCCAAGGTGCTGGAGCCGGAGTATCTAGCCTCGCCCTGGCTGGACGAGCTCTCCGGCATGACGTATCTCTCGTACTTCATGAAACCGGGCGGACCTGGCTACAATGCCACCATGCGCTGGGTCAACACTCAGGTCAAGGAGCCGGTGAAGAATTTTACGGTGAGTTGCAATTGGAAATGGCTCTATGAGAGAGACGACAAATGGAAGTTATTCCACTATGCCTTTCTCTTTCACTCTCTCTTTTCTAAAGTAGATCTTTTAGCCCGATCTTCCTCTCTGTCGCTTCTTCGCTCTATATTTCTCTCTATTCTGATCTCGTCTAGCATTATCTCATTGATTCTCCATTCTCGAATTTCCCCGCCTTACCATCCCTGTCTCTTTCATTCTCGCTTCATCCTCTCTGTCTCTATGTCTTTCTCATATTCAGTTTTCGCACCATTAACATATATTGATTTTGTGAATTCCCTTTTACTTTCTCCCCTTCCCCCGCCCGTTTTGTTGCCCTCGTTGGGCTGCCAATCCAATTGCATGGCTTTAATTTTAATTGTGTATTTTAATTGTAATTGCTTGAACTATTAATTGCATGGCATTGCAGACCGACTGGAACGATGGACGCGTGCTGTGCGAGGTCATCAGGGGATTGGGCGGTTCGGCGCCAGCGCCAGATAAGCTGAGCACCGATCCCTTCCATTTCGAGAACAATATACGCAAGGCGGTCGATGCGGGCGCCAAGCTGGGCGTCCAGCCCATATTGACGCCCAAGGACATGGCCAATCCGGAAGTGGAGCATCTGGGCATCATGGCGTATGCAGCCCATCTGCAGTGGGTGCCGCCCCGGCCGCCGCTGTCCGACCTGGTCAACGTTTACTTGGAGAGCACATCCGGCCGTGTGGGCGAACCGGTGAGTGAGCTGGACTGAACCCGACTGGGCATTAATGCTTAATAACCATTTCACACGCAGACGCATTTCCGGGTCGACGTGCTGTCGCGGGACATCAGCTTGAGCTCGGTCCGCTGTCACGTGGTGCCACCATCCGGGCAGCCCGGGCAGTCGGTGCGCTTGAATGTGCACGGCGAGGGCGTCTACGTGCCGGAGCGCTACGGCATGCACGAGATTGTCGTCGAGATTGGCGAGGACAGCCTGGGTGGGCATTTCTTCCGGGTGCTGCCACGACTCCTGCAGGTGGCGCCGCCCGGCATGGCGCCCTGCGCCCTGGGCAGCCTGGTCGAGGTGCTGGTGAATGCGACGGGCGCACCCAAGACGGAGGACATTCTCGTCACGGCCGTCTCGCCCACGGGCATCTCGCACAACTGTCCGCTGAAGAAGATCGACGAGGGACACAGTGCCATATTCAAGCCAGATGAGGCGGGCATCTGGGAGATAGCGATTACCTACCAGGGCCGTCACATCCAGGGCGGACCCTTCACCTGTGCCGTCTTCGATGCCTCCGGCGTCTCGGTGCACGGCCTAGACGGTGCCATGCCGCTGCGCGCTCACACCTTTGAGGTGGATGCCCGTGGCGTGGGCGTCAACGGGGAGCTGCACGTGGACATTGTCCACGACAAGCATTCGCTGGTCTGCTCCGTGGAGAAGATCGTGGACAACAAGTATCGGGTGACCTTCATGCCGCGCCAGAATGGCAAATATCGCGTCTACATCTACTTCAATGGCTACGACGTCAAGGGCTCGCCCTTCATGTGAGTAGATCCCAATTGATGTGCATACACATATATAATGATTCCTTCTCAATCGACAGCATGCGCGTGGGCACGAAAGGTCGCTCGGGCAAGACGCGCAGCAGTCCGCTGCACGAGAGCAAGCATCGCTCGGAGAGCCCCTCGATGCACTTCATCTCCACGACGAACACGCGCCACAACGACTATCGCAACAGTTCGCTCAATCGCCGGGATCTGCACACACACAACACGGCGGAGCGCACCAGCAGCTACTCGCCCCAATATTCCCCGAAGCTGGACACGACCGACTATCATAGCTCCAGCTCCAAGTACTACAAGCGCGAGAGCGAGGTAAGTGCAGGAGGCGGAGCATCGCTGAATTTCATTCTAAGCACGTGGCATGGGCTCTGGGTTTAATGCTTGGCACAACTCAACACAAAATTCAATGTTTTGGCTAACACACACACACACGTACACGTACACGTACACGTACGCCCCTGACCCACACACACACACACGCACACTCAAAATTGCATTCGACAGGAGAACAACGGCCAGTCCCCCACACCGAACTCACCCACAGTCAAATACCTGAACTCAGCCGATCTATATACGGAGACGGGCAACGCTCGTCGCGACTCGAAGACGTCCAACAGCAGCTCCACGAAGAACGACTACTACTACGACAAGGAGAACGAGCTCTATAGCCAGCGGCGCATCGTGAGCAAGCCGAAGCTGACGCCGCCGCGCGAGGAGCGAGAGCAGCTTAACGGCATCAGCAACAGCACCTATCAGCGGCATCAGCAGCAGCAGCAGCATCAGCTGACTAGCTCGCTCAGTCCAATACCCAGTCCCACACTGAATGTAACTAAATTTAGCTAAAGAGATATACCTAAGATTATGACATGCTATGTGTATGACAGCCAACTGAAATTTGACAAACTATTAATACTCACTCCCCCTCTCTCTCTCTCTCCCTCTCTTTCTACTCCTGCTGCGGCTGCTCGTCACAGACCCGTTCAAGCGAGGTGCACTCGCACAGTCCGCTGACCATCAAGACATCGAATCAGTTTGAGAGCTCCACGCGCAACATAACCAGCAGTCCGCGCCACGCCTCCGCCTCCGCCTCGCCGGTGCAGCGCTATTCGCCCAACAATGCGTATATCAGCACGGCCACACATCGCATAGGCAGCCCCGTGACCAGCACGCTGAACAAGGTAAGTGGGTTAAGCTCCAGTGAACTAGCCGAAATCCCAACTAAAGTTCGAACTTTCTTGCCCTTACAGAACGGCTACGAATCCACACGTGTGGAGAAGTCGTCCACTTACAAGTCCACCTCGAACTATGTCACCGACTCGAGCGTGCGTGCCAGTCCCTCGTTGTATGGAACAGCGGAGCGACTGCGTCGCAGTGGCTCCCCCGAGCCGCGCATCGATCACTCCTCCAATGTGCGCGTCTCGTCGATGAAGCCGGCGTCAGCTCGTCGCGATAGCTGGGATGTGATCAACAAGACGAAACACATGCTCTCGCACAATTCGCTCGAATCGCTGGCGAATATGACCGAGACGCAACTAAATACGGAACTCAACTATGCACGGCCGGACCTGGACAATGAGACGCAGCGCAATACACAGTACAACAAATTTGCGTTGCACAAACAGCAGCAGCAGCAGCAGCACCATCAAACGGACTATCGGCGGGACTCACCTGACGATGTGGATCGCTACAAGTGAGACTAGACCCTGGCATAATCTCTGTAATCCCAAATTAAAATACCCTCTCTCTCTCTCTCGCTTTGCAGACCGAGTGCCATCACCGTCAAGTCCCATTCGAATAATACTTATACCGATAAATCGGGCGGCTATACGAAGACCGTGAAGGAGTCCAGCGAGCACATCGTCACGGAGAGCAACGGTCATAGCTCGACTAGTGCTCCCGGCTATGGCTACAGTTCGTTGTCGCGCTTTCGTCCCATAGACAGCAATGCGACCGGTGCTCGAGCCATACGTGTACAGGACATACCCAACGGTTCGATTGGGCGACCTGTGGAATTCGAAATCGACGGCTCTAAGGCTGGCTCTGGCAATCTAGAGATATTGGTCAATGGCGGTCGGGTCACCTCATCGGTCCGTTCGCTGGGAGGGCAGCGTTTCATTGCCAGCTTTACGCCTCACGAGCATGGAACGCACACCGTGCAGATCACCTTCAATGGAGAAACGGTACCAGGTGAGCGGAACTAAATTCATATGTGACGTAATATCTGTGTATAGTGTGTAGTGTGGGCGTTATAAATCTTTTAAGTCGACATCGGCATTCTTGTGATGCGAGTCGTATTTTTATTTTACCCTCACCCAAATTGGACATGCCTAGAAGCTGAAACTGTAATTTGCGAGGGTAGTCTGATCGATTTTATAGTTATAAATAGGTGTTTGTATGTTCTAGTCTAAGACTCAAAATTGGCCAGATAACATTGTTTGGGCAAGTACTCATAGGATTGTTGGAAATCTATAAATTCATTATACATTTCATAAAACTCAAGAACCTTATATCTTATCTATGTGAACATCAATTCTATTTATGTATTAAGAAGCTTCTGATAATAATAATAAATTAAATATCTTATTATAGATTGCAATGCATACTACAAAAAATCTACATTTAAAATAATATACATATATAGTATATTGTTATATTGAGAACAGAGCATATTGGTTGCTATGAAATGTTATGCTACACTTTGATCAATTAAGAAAAACATAAATTAAAAATATTTAAATCTATTTATCCATTGAAAATGCGTTGCACACCACAGTGCGGCGAATTCAAGCACTGCGTTAAAGAGATTCTAAGCTGTGCTCCCACTCTTCATTTGCATTCACCTCAATTTACTTTCCATTCTATTATACCAATTTCGCTTCCCTTGAGCAAAAATATGAATAGAATATTTAGTTGAGCTACTATAACCAATTCGCCTCACCATTTAAAGAGTGCATCATTTCGGCCGAGCGGAGAGAGTCTAAGCTGCGCTCTTCGCGCTCACCACTTGCATTCGTTCAGCTCACCCTGAAACTCACCACAGATCACTTGTTGCTGCGCCTACCTGCGAGGTGCTCTTTTACGCTCCGGTGCTCGCGAGCACTGAGCGACCTGCTGAACAAGTTTCTTGTGTGAGTTGAGTTGGCAGCAGCAGCAGCAGTCGCAGTCAGTCATAGCTCGCGATTCGAACGTAACTGACACGTCGCCGCATTGTCATTTGAAGCGGATCGCAACGGTTAAAGCCAAGAAAAAAAAAACACACACACACACAAGAGAAAGAAGAAATAAGAAAACGCAAACGCTTGAAGTTTGTGTGATTGTGCAGAGTGAAAAAGAAAAGAATTGTTTGTAATCAAAAAGCAACGAAGACAACAACATTGTCAAACGGTTAACAACTAAAAAAGAAACAACAAAGCAACACAAATTAGATAAAGAATTTGTTTCTTTTTTTTCGTGTGGAATGTTTAGCGAAACGAGAAGATTTTTTCGTGAGATTTCTATGGAAAAGAAATATGCTAATATTCCAATGCGGACGTCGCGTTCCCGTTCCCTCAACCGTCATTTCGCCGTGCCGTTGCCTTCCCCTTCCCATTTGCCATCGCTCTAAAAACTTAGTTGCCCTCGTCGCACTCTGTATGTGTGTGTGTGTGTGTGTGTTGCGTGTGTGGGGCGCGCGCTACCAAAATGAAAAAAAATATAACTCGACAACAATAAGTAAAATAAAACTAAAACCAGTTTAATGAACCTTTAAGCTGAAAATATTTTCAATGGGACTAGACAGCTGCTGCGGGTTAATGCTCAAAATCACTTGGAATCAACGTCCAAAAGCGTAGAAAACTGTCGCCCTGCAATTTGCAATGTTCATTGAACATGATTCAACTATTTTCAGTGTATTTGTGTCGCTCCCAGTGTGTGTGTGTGTGTGGCAGCCATTTTGTTAAGAGCTTGCAACATGCCACAACCGCAATTTGGTTCGTTTATTGGCCAAGTTAAAGGCCCCGTGCAGCAGTGCAGCAGTAGACATAATCGAGCGACTATGCGCGCATAGTTCATAGTTGCACAGACACACAAACATACGCTTGCAACGTTGCAGTTGCGGGAAGTGCTCTGCTATCATTTTTTCTTTTTTTTTTTTTTTTTTTTTTTTGCTTTAGCTTGATGTTTGCTTTGCAATTTTCAATCTGTTGTCGTCGACGTTGCTGGCTTTGCTATGTGGCACAAGGCGCACTTGTTGCATGCCTTTGTTGGCCGTTACAGCAGGAAGTTGCACGCCCTATGACAAAGCCACAACAACAACAACAACAATGCAACAGCAACAGTAACAAGAGAAGCAATATCAAGAGATACGCACACTGTTTGCCTTAGCACTTAATGCGGCTGGCTGCAGCTGGAAACCCGTTGGGATAGGTTGTCAGCCTGTTGTTGTACCTGTACAACAATATATAAATACGTACATTTTCTATATGTATGTATGTACATGCAACTGGTGGTATGCGACAAGGGCGTGCCGGTGGGCAGTTGACCAAGTATGCGTGAGATCAACAGAGATTGCAATTTCTTTTGCAGCGACAACGTGGCTGCCACTTACTTTCCCACTCGACTTGACACAACACACAAATATTTAAGCGAACATTTCATTTTCGTTTCGTTTTTTAAGTTGTTTTCTCTTCACATCTCACTCTCTCTCTCTCTCGCACGCGCTTGTATAATGAGTTGTAGCCACACCTCTGTCTTCAGCTGAAGCTAAGCTGAGCTGAGCTGCGCTTTTACCCCGCTGCTGCTTCTGCTGCTGCTTTTTTGGCCATTTCCGCTGTCCAACATATTGGCATACATGCCCAAAATTTCACAGCTATCCAGTGCCACGGTCCCGCCCCCTCCTCCCCCTTATCGCCTCTAACTCTCTGCATTTTTGTGATTTCATGAGCCACATTCAAAGTGAAATTTTGTTTTTTTCTTCATTATTTTGACTGCCCGCATGGCGCTCGGGCAACTGGTTTTTTGAGCGACAGTCAACAGAAATATGTGTGGATAAAGAGAAAAAAGCAAATCCAAATCCAAATGATAAATTACAAATCGTTTGAACTTTTAATTGCATATACATACATACATACATAATACATTTTCTTTTTTGCTTTGCAACGACCGCGGAAAATGTCGGTGAAAAAACGCGATAAAAACGTGCGCGATTCGTGATTTTCGTGGCATCACTAAATTTGTTTTATTCTGTTCTGTTGTTGATATTCGCGTAGTGCAGCATTTAACACAAGCAATACATATAATATACCTATAATATACACAAATGAAACACACAAAAGCTCTCATGCTTAAAAATAAAATATAAATTTAATAACAAAAAAAAAAACAAATTGAACAAGCCGCTGACATAATCGCAGCGCGTTTAACTTGACTTTCAAGTGGTTCAAGTTCAGACGTGCCGCCCGCTCAGCAATTGTGAATTGATATACAAAAGAATAAGGTTCCAATCACGCGTTTTCAGCCAACATCTTGCACTGCCCCAACAACAACACATCATCGGCCACAGCACAGCAACAACAACAATTAAAGCCGCGCTACCAACGCTCCACGCATCGTCAGCAGTCCAATAACCGTCAGCACAAAACGTAAATCTGAACTTAAATGCCAAAATTGATAGCAATAGATAGATATGTATGTATAGATAGATATATAGATATGTATAGATATATAGATATATAGATATATAGATATATAGATATATAGATATATAGATATATAGATATATAGATATATAGATATATAGATATATAGATATATAGATATATAGATATATAGATATATAGATCTATTTATTGAACCATGAATCCATTTAAATATATGCAAATAAAGACACAGATCAAAGTATATCAAGATTTTTAGATATAGGTCAGTTTACCTCTATTTCAAAATAGATAAATAGATATATCGTTATTGCTTGATCTACAGATACACCGTTCCTTGGCCCATAACACAGCCATAAAGATACACAAACACAGCTATTAAAGTCCACGTGCCTTAGCTGAGATACATAGTAGCATAGATACTTTAACATAGATACATTTTCTTTTTTGCCTTAACTATTTGTAACGGTCGCTGTCAGACATTCTAGCTTTGAATTCTGTTTCTACTTTGGCTTGGGCTTCAGCTGCTGCTGCTGCTGCTGTGGCGACAGCTGCTGGCCATCTAACGGTTTGCATACCGCAGTCACGTAACCGATTTTGTACACAGCCGCACAATCGCTCTCCCTCTCGCTCTCTCTCTCTCTCTCTCTCTCTCTCTCACACACACACACATAGGTAGATACTGCGGCACTCACAAACACTCGTATGCATATTGAATAACAGCATTCAAGCATCTATCCACTCTTAGCTGCACTTGTTCTCTGGCCACATGCCGGAAAACTTGGTCGCTGACAGGCCGATAAAACCGGCCAGCGAAAAGTTGCTGAAGTCAACGAATAGCAAAATACTCTTGAATATTATAGAAGGGGGGTATCTTGGAATATTAAAAGTAGTTTAAAGGTTACGAATAATTTAAGACTGATTCAACTAACTTGCCAATTGGATTGCGTATCTAATTGGAGAGTGAGTCTGATTTCAGATTATAGCTAGCAACTATTTACAGCTATATATAGACTGGAAAGACGATTCATTGCACACTAAACAATGAATTCCACTTCAATTGCCTTTAGAGTGCAGCAATTTTGGAGAAAATAAGATCAACTAAAGCTTGAACTAGATTGAAGAACTAAAGGCCGTGATGTATTCGATATTCGATGACAAAAAGCAAAATGCAAAATTGAAACATAGAATTCTCTTGCCACAAAAGCCACGAATTGTGAATAAAACTCATCAGTCAATAGATAAAAGCCGACAAAAAAAAAAAAAAAAACAGAATGCCGCCAAAGAGTTAGACCGTTAGTTGGCAATGCAACCAAAGCTTGCGTTGCAGGCATTTTGTGTGGCTGCCACATGTTGAATGCGCCACGGACAAAGAGGCAGACAGACAGACAGACAGACAGACAGACGGACAGAGTTGAATTTATGAGCATATGAAACTTTTGCTCAGATGTTGGCGTTGTTTATTAGACGCAACAGCTAACTGTTGTTAGCATCCGAGCTGTTATTAGGTGATAAATGTGGCAACAAAGTGTGCCACCAATTGCTGGTCAACAAAATTCAAGAAGAAGAAGAAGAACAACATGCAAATTGAGCTGCTTTTTGTTAGCCAAGTGTGGCAACAACCCAGTTCGAGGTTCGAATTTGAAGAAGTTTCTCAGGGCTTCGTTTTTTTCCTCGTTGTTGTTTGCGCAACTCAAATCGAGTGTTGAGCGACAATGCAACAGTTTGATTTTCCATTGAACTGGACAGCAGCTGCTGCTGTGGCAATTTTCATGGAAAGCCATAAAAAAAAGTGGCAAATGCAACCGAAACGAGCGCTAAAAGGAAAAGTGCAGTACACGAAAGCAAAAAAAAAAGAAAAAAAGAGTACGAGAAAGAGAAATGTGTGGAAAGTTGCAAACAAAAGTAAATTTCTTGCAGCAACAGCAACAACAATAACAGCGGCAACTACAACAATTGAGTAAATCAATAAAATAAGCAAACATTTAACGAGCTGCTCGTAATTGCCAATCGCTGCAAGTTCAACTCGCTTAGCTCATGCAATGTGTCTGTCTGTCCGCTCAGGTTTCAAGCAGTTTGCCGCATGCCGGTACAGTGGGGCCCAGCTAAAGTAAACAGCTTTGGCCAATTAATGTGCCATAATGTGCTCGAGTCGATTGTCCAGGCATTGGTAAAGCCCACTTAACTGCCACAAATGCAGTTGCAGTTGCAGTTTGCAATTGCTGTAATTGCAGCTACAGATACAAATAGAGATACGGATACAGATACAGATAGATTTCAAGCTTGGCAGCTACGAGAAATGCGCAGCTCACGATACGCACTCATCGCTCAGCTGGCAACGAGGCGACACAGATTGCGTTGCCATAGCAATTGCGACAATTATAATGGGAGGTAGCGGAAAACAATGCGAGCTTAACTAGAAACCTTGTTTCGACTAGCACACGAGGGCTGCCACGCAAAGTTTGAGGGAAAAGTGAGGAATTAAATTTAAAGAAAAAAACTTAGGAATTTTATTAGTTATATTTGTGAATACAGACTTTATCTATTTACATATTTTATATTTATTCTTTATTTATATAAATTAAATCATAAATATACAGCGAGATATAATGAAGCATAATTAAGTTCATTGATCTGTTAAATATGTAAGATTTACATATTATAATATAACAAAACAAGATCTATTTCAATTTATATAGTATTAATAACTTACTTAATATATTTATTTATTTTTATATATTTATTTATTTATTAATTTTTTAATTAATTATTTAATTAATTAATTAATTTATTTATTTATTTATTTATTTATTTATTTATTTATTTATTTATTTATTTATTTATTTATTTATTTATTTATTTATTTATTTATTTATTTATTTATTTATTTATTAATTTATTAGTATATTAATTAATAAATTAATTCATTTATTTTTTATTTTTTTTTTATTTATTTATTTATTTTTTATTCATTTATTTATTAAAATTTTATTTATTTTTTTTCATTCATTTATTTATTTATTTATTATATATTATATATTTATGTTAACAAATATTTATTTTAAGTCATAAAATTTTTGTTTATTATTTTTAATATTATTACAAAACACAATAAGAATCTTTTACTTGTTTTTTTTTTTTTTTAATTTACTACAAATAACTTTTTTGTCATTTGAAAATTTATCAATCAGCCCTCGCGCTACCTTTTACAAGCAGCTATTTGATATCACTGTCTCTTGGCTTAGTCAACATCTCAATTACCTGTGCTGGCGCAGCATAAAGTTGCTTTTTGGGTCAAATAATTTGCCCAATGGGCTGGGCCAACCCGGCCAGCCCAGCCCAGGCTCAAATAACATAGATTTATATCGTAATGGAATGCATATTTATGTTTATCTTGAATCTACGCTCTTTACTCCTTACTGATAATCTGCTCGTTTGCATTGTCATTGCAGGTTCACCGTGGCACGCTGAGATCATGTCGTCACCCGGCCTAACCGCTCTGGGCGAATCCACGCGCCTTGTGCCCGCCAATACACCGGCGGTTTTTGAGATACTGCCGCCTCCTGGACAAAGCCTGAGTAAGGGCGAGTGCGTGGCAACGGTCTTGACCCCAAACAAGTCAAAGCTGAATGCCAGAGTCACCCATGAGGCGGCAAATGGTGCTGCACGCATTGAGTTCGTGCCCACCGAGGTGGGCACGCACATCATTGATGCGTCCATCAATGGCACGAAGATCGCTGGTGGCCCTTTGATAGCAAAGGTCTACGATGCCAGCCTGATCCAAGTGACCGAAGTGAACGGCGGCGTGGTCGGCCAGCCATGCCAGTTCCGTGTGGACGCGAGTGCGGCTGGTGAGGGACAGCTGGAGATATCCATCAATGAGGGCGAGGTGCCCAATCATGTCCAGGTCGTTGGAGGCGGCCGTTGTCTCGTCTCCTTCACGCCCGAACAGGCCAAATCCCATCTGATCGACATCAAGTTCAATGGCGAGACTGTGCGCGGCTGCCCCTTCGTCTGCGCCGTGGCGGACACCTCGCGCGTCCTACTCAATCTGTCCAATCTGGAGCTGATACCCGTCAACAGGCCCTCCTCCTTTCACATCACAGTGAGCGGCGGCGGTGCTGCCGAGCTGGCCGTCAGCGTTCGTGGTCCGCATGGTGAGCTGCCCGTTCGTGTCACTGGCGATATTCACGCCGGCTTCACGGCCGAATTCACGCCAACCAGCGTGGGCGGGCATTCCATCAATGTGGAGTACAATGGCTTTGCCGTGCAGGGCACCCCGTTCCTGGCCAAGTCATATGACGCCAGCAAGGTGGTCGTTGGTAGCGTCTCGCGTGGCACCATGGGCCGACCCGTGCAGTTCACGGTGGATGCCGGCGATGCTGGCGAGGGCAATCTGGAGATAACCATATCGGCCAAGGGTCAAAATATACCCACACAGGTGCATCCGCAGGGCAGTGCAAGGTGAGCCATATTTGCAGTTAGCCAGTCCAGTCCAGTTACTTACTCTCTCTCTCTCTCGTCGTCTCTCTCTTGCAGATTCTCCGTTTCGTTTGTGCCGACAGAGTCGTGCGAGCACACAATTAATGTCTCCTTTAATAAAATGCCTGTGCCCGGCTGCCCCATAACCGTTGGCATTAGCGGCGGCGTAGCCGGGCCGCAGGTGTCCCTTGGCGGACCCGGACCCGTCCATCAGACCAATTCTTTTGTTATCAATCACAATGGCGGCCGTTTGGAAGACATTGAGGTCAACGTCGAAGGTATGTTAGCCGAGCCCAAGGCTGGACGGCTGAACGCGTGCTCGCTCTAACACTAACATCTACAGCACACGGCGTATTCATCTATGGATACTGCACTCTTGCGCCCAACCAACCTCCCCCCTCCCCCTACTCCTACTCTCCTTCGTTCCAATGCCTTGTCGCCTTCATTATTTTGTTTGCGTGTGGTTTGATTTTGCATTTTGCATTTTCGATATTGGTTTAAGTTATTCGTAATTGTAATTAAATTGCTCGTTAAATGTTAATTATCTGTGTGAGTGTGTGAGAAAGTGTACTTGACACACACAGCCACACACACACACATACGCATATGCATACACATTTCTGTATCTTCAGCCAGCATCTTATCCGTGTTGACATCGGGCAGGAAAAATTATTTTTTTTTTCACACTTCTTCAACACAATCGACGGAAATTGTTGTTGAAACTTGTAAGCATGCCAGCACCCAGCCACGCCTACATCACCCGCCTATCACAGTCAATTGTAACAACTTTCCTGCTCTCTCTCGCTCACACGCACTCTCTCGCTCCCTATTCATAGCTCTATTTCCATCACTTGACAATAGCTTTGTGAACTTGTGCGGCAGCCCCAACACTTAGCCAGCGGTTATCTATGTGTATGTGTTTGTGTGTGTGTTTGTGTGATGCTCATTTAGTATATGTAATTATGCGTCATATTTATCATTTTGGGTATTTGCAATCGTTTAGGCTTTAACGCATCTGTGCATCGAACGTACAGCTCAAAGCTGGGCTTTACAAATTTCGGATTATGCCCAAAACCGCAAATGTGTAGCCGTATATGTGTCTGTGTGTGTGTGTGTGTTTGTGTAAATTTAAATATGTATGTTCGTCATGTAATTGATTCCACTGTAGTATAGCAGCACTTTCAATATAATTACTTTTTAATCGTATTGTATATATATGTGTGTGTGTGTGTTTGTGGCTTTTTGTTTATTTGTGTATATGTGTGTGTGTCATGTATTTAGCTGTGCCTTATGTTTTTTTTTGTTCGTTTGTAATCTTACGCCCTTTAATTTGTAATAATTTGCTCACTTTTATATCTGTATTATATTTCAGGACGGCGAACACTTTTGTACTAGACTCTATAAATATGATTATACTTACCTATATATATATATATATGTATATGTATTTATATATATATATAACTTTATATATGAGTACTTTCTGTCTTTCTCACTCTCCCTCTATATATATATATGTATATACTAGCTTCTTATATTTTACTCCTTATAAATGCATTCCGTCTAACAGTCCCTTATAATTGAGAACAAATAATAATAATAATATAACTAAGCTGCGTGTCTACCAAGCGATGTAATACTGTGCCAACCACATGTGAAAGAGCCACAACAACAGCTACAACAGCAACAACCACAGCATCGACTATACCCACTATACTCTATACTCTATACACTAAACAACAAAGTACTCGATTTTGTCTATATATATATATACTTTTTTTTTTGTATCAACTAATTTCCTTTTGTTTACTAATTTGTTCGATCAAATAATGCAAGAAATATAATAAATGTGTGACAAACATGAGATTTATAGGATTGTGTATTGGTATTATATTGTATATGATGATGACCAGGCCAGATATTTTCAGTATTGTATATAAACTATATATGATAGTAACTAGTCTATAACTAATATAAATATTTATATACATATATATATTTATGTCAGTTAGCTGCACTGTTTCCCTCTCTCTCTCTCTCACACCATTTCTGTCTGTCTCTCTTACACCGAAAAACATCTCAGTTACTAACTGTTTCTGGCACGTTCGCGGTTTTTTAAATACACAAGACTAAAGCAACAACAACACTACAACAGTAACAACAACAACTAACCACACACTGCAACGATTACAAAACCAGTAAAATACCCCACCTATACCCCTTTGAACGCCCCACCCACCCCCAACTAACCACACCGTTGGTCAGCATTCACATTAAGTACTTTACAAACAAATCGAAAACCTAATGCCAAATAGTTACTAATCTGAGTCAAAATTTTTCCAAATTTTTTACCAATTGCGCGAAACCAAAAAAATACCAAAATATACCGACAAAAAATACCACTAACCATACCACACAACAAACAAACAAACAAACAACAACTACAACTACAACATGCTCTATATTTGAATTGCAACAAAACCAAAAACAAAAAACAAACAATTGAAACGCTCTTAAAACTCATTTCCGGACGCGTCGCAATCGAATTTTATTTATTCAAAATAATTCAAACTTAAACTTCTAATAATACTAAAAAAAAAAAAAAATACAAATATATATAAAAAAAAAAAACAAAATGCTATGCAAAATCGGGAATCAGGTCCCGCCGGTCAATCAGTGCCCGCACAGGTACATCAATCAGCCGAAGGTGTCTTCAAGGCCGAGTTTGTGCCGCGCGTTGTCGGCGAACATCGCGTCAATGTGACGGTCAACGGTTTGCCCACAGCTGGCAGTCCATACGCAGCTAAGGTAAGTTCTCTAAGGGATCAATCAGAGATTCCCTTTGCATTTAAGAAAGAGTTAACCTATAAATCTTCTCTCTAATGTCAGGTCTACGATGTCAGCGCCATCAAGGTGAAGAATGTGAGCAGCGGCACGGTGGGTAAGCCGGTTACGTTCCTGGTGGAAACCTCACAGGCTGGTCCCGGCAATCTGGAAGTCACCGTCAATGGCGGACGCGTGCCCACCTCGGCCCAGGCGCAGGGCCAGCACACCTATGCGATTAGCTTTACGCCACGCGAGGCCGAGAGCCATACGGTGGAGCTGCGTTTCAATAGCCAGGATGTGCCCGGCTCGCCGTTCACTTGCCGGGTTGCGGCCGCTGCGCGCATTCAGTCGCCCGAGTCCATGGACAAGGTGAGCGTGGGGCGACTCTTTGAGTTTGTCGTCGAGTCTGACACGAAGCCAACCGTGGAGGTGCTTGGCCCGGCCAGACGCAGTGTGCCCGTCAAGATCGATCCAATTGGCTCCGCGCTGGGCTACAATGTCAAGTTCGAGCCCATGGAGGTGGGCGATCACTCGGTGGAGGTGCGCCTGCCCGGCGGCGGTCACGTGGAGGGCAGTCCCTTCCTGCTGAAGGCCTACTCGGCCGAGAAGGTCATCGTGACGGACATACGGCCCGGCGTGGTCAACAAGAGCGTCAGCTTCGGCATCAACGCCTCCCAGGCGGGCGCCGGCAACCTGGAGATCATCGTCGCCGTCAATGGCAAGAATGTGCCGAACTTTGTGCAATCCGAGGGCAACGCCCGCTTCAAGGTCAACTTCAAGCCCACGGAGGCGGCGACCCATTCGCTGTCGGTGCGCTTCAATGGACATCCGGTGCCCGGCTCACCATTCAGCTGCCACATTGCAGCTGCCCCGGCTAGCTCGCAGGGCGCTCCACGTGCCCAGGCGATGGGCGAGTGCCTGAAGCAGGCGGCCGTCAAGATGGACAACACATTCGAGCTGGAGGGCTTCGAGGGCGTCGAGCCACAGATATTTGTCACCTCGCCCGCCGGCGACAACGAGCACTGCCAGCTGAGCCAGCACGACGGCGGCAGCTACAGCGCCTCCTTCCGGCCCAGCACCGTGGGCCGCCATCTGATCAGTGTGCTGGCCAACGATCAGCATATCAATGGATCGCCATTTAGCTGCAATGTGTTTGACGTCTCGCGCGTGAGCATCAGCGGCCTGGAGCAGCAATATGGCCCAGCGACACTGGGCGTGCCAGTTACCTTCAGTGTGGATGCAGCAGGAGCCGGAGAGGGCACCCTCGAACTGGTCGTCTCCACAGACAGCAGCACCGTCAAGGCCGAGGTGGTGGCCTGCGCCCGTGGCCTCTACGATGTCACCTTTGTGCCGCAGAGCACTGAGCCGCATTACGTCAACATCACCTTCAACGAGGTGGCCGTCGACGGCAGCCCCTTCCGCGTGGACATACAGCAGCATACGCAGCACATACAGATCGGCAGCCTGGCCGCCATCGATTTCCCAGCCGATGACCAGATCGTGGAGATACTGGCGCCCGACCAGAAGCCCGTGCCCTACACCATCAATCGCCAGACGGCCGAGTTTCGCACTCACTCGACGGGCAATTACACGCTGCGCTTCATTGATCGCGAGACCCGACAGCACATCGGCACACGCACCTTGTGCGCCTTCGATCCGATGCTGGTGAAGATCACCGAGGTGGGCGAGGCCATCTGCCATCGGCCGGCCAGCATCAGCGTCTCCCTCAACGAGGCTGGGCAGGGCGATCTGTCCGCACTGGTGCGCTGTGGCGTCACCGAGGTGCCGCACACCATACGCGGTCCGAGCAAGTCGGGCGTCTACGAGATCGTCTATCAGCCGACGCGCGTCGCTCCGCACAAGATTAGCATTCTGTTCAACGATGTGCCCATTTCGCTGAAGCCACTCGAGATTAACGTGCTGCCCGCCAGCGCCGGCAAGGAGATCAGCGTCAGTGGCCTGGGCCTGTATCAGGCGCGCGTCGGCAAGACCACATCGTTTGCCATCGACACTGTGAAGCGACCGGCACGCGAGTTCGATGTGGTTGTGTCTGGGCCCGGCGGCCAGGCGCTGCCCGTGCGCTGCTACCAGACGAAGAACGGACACCTGCAGGCGGAGTTCAGCATCAACAAGCCGGGTCAATGCGTTATAGGTGGGTTCAATACAGTTGCCCTCTCATATCTCGGTATCTAATCCTCTTACATTGCAGAGGTGCTGCATCAATCGAAGCCGCTGCCGGGCAGCCCGTTCACCTGCGAGGCCTTCGACAGCAGCAAGGTGAGCGTGCAGGGCGTCAGCAAAGAGCCGCTGGCACTGCATACCGCCAACAGCTTCACCGTGCGCACCGACAACGCCGGCACAGCCGAGCTGGAAGCCTTTGCCATCTCGCCCACCAACCAGAGCCTGCCCGTGCACATTACCGAGCAATCCGAGGGCATTTACAATGTCGAATTCGTGCCCTCCCAGCCGGGCACCTATAAGCTAACGCTGATGTATGGCGGCGAAACGATTCCCAGCTCCCCGCTCACCTTTAGCGCCTCCTCCAGTGGCGTGCGCAATGATGCACGCGCTGCTGGCCACGGCCTGGAGGTCTGCCATCGCAACAAGGAGGCCTCCTTCGTGGTCTACTGCCCCATTGCGCCCAATGTGCAGATCGAGCGCATCGATGAGTTTGGCGAGCGCATCGAGCCCAAGATCAAGGCGCTGGGCAACAACGAGTGGCGCATCTCCTATGTCATCCTGTCCGTTGGCACCTACGAGATACGGGCCAGCTGTCCCAATCGCGGCAGCCTGCCCGGCTCGCCGTGGCGCGTCTGCTGCGTGGAGTCGACGAAGGTAACGCCCGTCGGTGGCTGGGGCACGCTGGTGGATCACGATGGACGCCTGATACTGCCGGCACGCATCGTCTTCGATGTGGAGAATGCGGGACCCGGCAAGCTGGTCTGCAGCATCGATGGCATCGAGATACCCGTGGACAAGCTGGCCGATGGCAAGATGTGCCTCAACATCACCGGCGACAACTTGGCCGCCGGTGAGCATGACTTGGACCTGACCTGGTCTGGCCTGACCATCACGCAGTGTCCGCGCAGCGCCTTTGTCACCGGCCAGCAAGCCGCCGACAAGGTGGTCCTCATGGGTCGCGGCCTGGCTGCCGCCCAAGCTGGCGAGGCTGCTCACTTCACCATCGATGCATCGAATGCGCCAGCCGGTCGACCGGAGGTTATATTGATCACGCAAGATAATACGGCGCTGCCCGTGAGTCTGGCCCAGCCGCGACCCAGCGAAAATATCTGGCTGGCCTCGTATACGCCGCAGAAGTCCATGACGGGCACGCTGACGCTCTCGGTGAAGTGGAACGGACGCCTGGTCAAGGGCTGTCCGCTGACCGTGGCCGTGGGCTCGTCGATGGACGCCTCCAAGGTGATTGCATCTGGCGAGGGACTGCGTCACGGCATCGTTGGCAAGGACATCAAGTCCTGGATAGACACGCGACGTGCTGGCCCAGGTGAGCTGACCGCTCACTGCGCCGGCCCACGCAAGGTGGCCTACTGCGAGCTGTACGATCATGGCGATGCCACCTTTACGCTGAACATCAAGCCACAAGAGCCGGGTCGCCATCTGCTGACCATCAAATACGGCGGACAGAATGTGCCGGGCTCCCCGTTTGCGCTCAAAGTCGCGGGCGCTCCCGATGCCAGCAAGGTGAGTTCAGAGTTGGCTTAAGGCTCAAGTTCAGTTATTGATGATCGATAATTACTCTCCGGCAGGTACGCGTCTATGGGCCAGGCATTGAGCATGGCGTTCTGGCCACCTTCCAGTCGCGCTTCATCTGCGACACACGCGGCGCAGGCGCCGGCCAGCTGACGGTGCGCGTGCGCGGACCCAAGGGCGCCTTCCGCGTGGAAATGCAGCGCGAGAGCCAAAAGGATCGCACCATTTTATGCAAGGTAAGCGAGCGAACTTTTATTTATTATTTCAATTTTAATTAACATTCACACCATCGCCAGTACGATCCAACGGAGCCGGGTGACTATCGTGTCGAGGTGAAATGGGCTGGCGAATTTGTGCCCGGCTCGCCGTTCCCCGTCATGATCTTCGACACTGAGGAGGAGTTACGAAGGTACTTACAGGGCATATGAGGCCAGATCAACCATCCCATCATCGTCTTCCCCAGTGGCCTGAGCCCGTCCATACGCTATCAGCCGGCAGCTGTAACGTATCAGCGTAATCAGCAGGTGTCACGTCGTGCCGCCTGTGTGCCGCTCTAGCGAATGCCACAAAAATAATATATATACTATATTCATAATTTACATATGGGGTATATACAACTAGCTGAAAATCTGGATCGCACAGATCAAGCAATTTATATATGTATATATGCATACGTATATATATATGTGCATATACGAGTACTAACTAGTTAAGTTTTAAAACCGAACGAAACGAATCGATTACGATAAGGCTAAAACAATAACAAGAAAATGGGAAGAAGCCTCAGCTAAAGGGCACAAAGGCTTTGGCGCTACGTTAAATAGCTTTCTGTTCTTATAGTTTTAGACATTAACTAATACCTATGTAATACAATGTTATTATTGCACCAACAAATCAATCCAAATGTGTAATAACCTATACAAATACAATACAAATATACATATATACTAACGAAACACAATATCCAGTTTTTCATTTCAATTTATGCCAATTAGACTTCTCTTAAATTTTATTCGTTCGCACAAAAGTATGCAATGAAAATTGTAAAGAGCAAATAAATTGCTGCGCACAAAAGTATGCTACGAAAATAATCAATGGAAAATACATGTTGAACACAAAACTATGCACTGCAAATATTTATTTTCTTGCACAGCACGCTGGTGCACATTCCTGTTGGCCTGGTATTTAACTAAAATCTCCAACCAAAATTCACGGCTAAACTGGGGCTGGGCCATGATGAAGCTGCTGCAGCGAGTGATTTTGAAAGCTGCAAGTTTTAAATAAATTTTTCTTTAATATTTTATTATTTATTAAAGCCATACGGTGTAGCCTAGTGACCTAGTAAATAATTTTTTTTTTTTTTTTTTTTTTTATATTTATTAAAGCCATACGAGGTTTTTCAATAACCCTTTGTGCGCTTATTATCTCTTCATTCAGCCCATTAGGGCGCGCCGGCAACTAACGTTGCTGTTGCAATTTACAAATATTTACAATTACAAATATTTACAACACTATACAATAATAACAATAATAACAATGATGGCAGCTATATGTCAACTCCTGTTGACCGTCATCCTGGGCGAGCGGAGGATCAGGTCCCTTGGTTGTCTCCTTTTAAGCCTCCTGGGAGTTCTATTTCTTGTGAGCATTTTCGCTAGCCTGTTTTTGTGCCGCTCCAATCTGTCATTGTACCGGCTAAAGTGCTGATTTAACGCATCAAAGACAGTGGCGAGTTTCAAGTATCTGTGCAGTATAGTGTTTCGAACAAACCACTCGCAGCCGGTAAGCAACCTCATGATTTTATTCTGGGTGGCCTGGACGCGATGAATTTGGCTATCACTAAATTTTATTGCATACTTTCAGGCGGCAGCTTATTTATTCACCAACCTTTGCATAATTTCAGTTTTTGCTGCATACTTTTGGGCTGTGCATATTTTTGTTTTATTGTTGATTTATTAAAGCATTTTTGTTCGCTGCAGGTAAGAAAAAAATCTTTTAGAAAAATAGCTCCTATTCAGCTATATCCTTACGCAGGACGAAAGTAATTGGTGTTTTAGACTCACGAGGAGTAGCGCCAATGTTTGCCTGCAAAGGATTAGTATGTTATCTAAGAACCAAGGACTTGTAAAATTTCCGTCCCAATGCTTATACCAAAAGAAATCTTGTATAACTTGTACAATAAAAGTATGATCTGTATGTCCTTTGACTAATTTGTACTCCTTGACATTATGCACTATGTGAGATGTCACACGCCAAGATCTGCAAGGATGCGGCTGAGTTTTGTCGATTTGATCGACCATGAATGTCCTTTGATCCTTAGATGACCCCCCAATATTTTGATGTAAATAAATTAATATTAAACATAATTTTGTTTATTTTTCGTTATTATTTTTGTTTTTATTGTATATTAATTAATTGCTGGCAGGAATAATAAAAAACCATAAAATAACAATAATGTATTTTTTTTTTAAATTACAAATTAAATACTAAAAAATCAATAAATCAGATTAAAATGTTGGAATATATATTTCTTAAGCAGATATTCACAAATGATCAATAAAAATGTATTTTTCGTATATATTTAGGACAGAATACTAATGAAATAATATACAATGATTGTTCTGAATCATACAAACCGACAGCCCACAATGAACCTTGAAGAGAAGCTAAAAAAGTGCCCGACTGAAATCCCCGATTATATAAAAAAAAATTGAATAAACCATCTACGAAGACCAATCCTCTGGCAGGGCAAATTGATTGACAAACTCTTCGCGATATTTGCGCAGAAATTTAAGAAGATTCGCTTCCAGAAAATGTTTGCCAGCCTCAAAGAAATCGGTATCACCGATATTCATGCCCAGGGCACGTGAGGTTATGTGCTGATGCAGCGACTTGAGAGCATCATGATTTTTCACCTGCAACTCATCAAAGCGGTCATGCATTAAATACTCTGTCCACGGTTCCTGGAAATAGTTAATAAAATTCTTAATCAAACCCGCTTTCCAGCGACTGTCCACATTATTCAGCAGCGTCACATGTCGCCCGCAGAAATATTCCAGAAAGTACAGAGGTCGCGTCAGCTGTAAATTGAGATATATATAAGAGTGTATATCTATATATGTGTAATCCTGTTTACCTTGCGTGTCACACAGACGATTTCCTCGACAAATAATTTGCGATTCAATCGCACACGACAAAAGTCGCCGTCATAGGTGCACATGAGGTGGCTGTACTCGTTGGGCAGAGTGGCTAAGAGATAACGCTTGGGTATCGTCACTTTGATAATCTTATGATTTTCCGGCAGTTGGGCGTGAAAAAGACAGGGTTTGGAAAACTTGCACTCCTTGGTACGCGTCTCCTTGTCCAACTTCAAAACGTCCATTAACTGTAAAAGGAAAGGATATAGCAAGTCAAAAGAACGGATTAGCAAACCTGTGTTAGCCACCTTTTGAGCCATCTCCCGTTCGCTAGTGTATATATACTGATGAAAGGCATTCCACAGATGGACCACACTGTTGCCAGCCGCATAAATTGAATCATCATTTGTCCTATAATCCTCATCGATCACAATTTTGCCATTGTGCATCTGAATCTTGCTCCATTGTAGCACTGCAAGTAAACTTCATCTTTTCACACTAAACTCCATCTGTCACAATGCTAACTCACCTTGCTGAAACGCAGCTGGCAGGAAGGTCTCCGTGAAGTTGATGAACAGGTTGCAGGGCACGAGCAATTGTAATTTGCTGGGAAAGCGCTTGAACTCGACCTTCTCTATAAACTGAGCCGTGGGATACAAATGAAACTTTTCGAAATTTGCCGACTCATGGACGGTAACGCCCAAATCGGCGACCATATCCATCAGGATATTTTCCAAATTGTTGTCACACGTGGGATTATTGATATACTCCGACTGGACCATCTTGTGCGGCTCAACAAACACAATCTCCGAGGGCAAACAGCCGTGCCTCAGCAGAAAATCAATGCACTCATAGACGGCCAAATTGTGGCCATAGACTATAATGCATTTCTCCTGCAAATTGACCTTGTTGAACTCCATCAGTTTGTGATAGAGCTCGATCTTATCCAGCCGTCTATTGATGGTCATACAGTTCTCGGCCGAGCCGAGATTAGTACCTTGAGATTCTAAAGGGAATCCGAACTTCGTGTCGCTCAGCAACAACAGCTTATCGTAAAAGACTGTGCAGTGATTCTCCAGAGCGATATACTTCTCATGGCTGTAATATAATATATAGAGAGCTAATAAGTGGAGCCAATTATAGATATACCCTACCGCATAATGGAAGTCACTTCGCCTGGGACAAAGTTGATGTAGTTACGCATGTCCAGCCGCTGAGTGGTGTCCATGACGAAGGGACAAGTGTTGGCATTGTGCAAATAGCATTCGCTCGGAGAAAGGCAGTATTCGCACTGGACTGAGTGATCGTACTCTGCCTCGACTTCGCCATGATCCACAATCACCGTAATATCCAGCAAGGGCAGACAATTGCTAACACTCACGTATTTATAGCTAAGGCCGGAAGCAAATCAGAGAGGGAGAGATACACAAATCAAATACAATTCCTACTCGGGCGTATTCCAGCTAAAGACCATGAGACGCAGGAAGGCCTTGCAGATATCGGAGAAGCCGATGATGACCAGAGAGTTTTTATTGCCCATGTATTTGGAGGGAAATAAGTTGTGGCGGTACAGATAGAACTCGTCCATGACGTAGTTGATTTTCGATAGATCCACCTGATCCGAGGCACGCCGATAGCATTCCTTTGCCCTTGTATCGATGAACCAGTTGCGACGCATTCGTCGCGGCTCTACGGGCATCATCTTGCTAGCCAAATCGTTGGTCATGGCATCGCCCTTGATTTCCTGAAAGTAGAAAATATCCCGAAACCCGGATCGTACGGCCACCGTGCGCAGCACCTCATCCGACCACATGTGGAAGTAGGGATGGAGGCACAGCATTACCAGTTCGCCGCGATCAAACGTCAAAAAGCCCTGGTCGTGGGGCAACATAAACTGTTTATAAACTGCCTCATAATCCGAAAAGGGACTAAACCAAAGGAACGAGTTCATCATTTTGTAAGCAAAAGCGAAAGGGCCACGCCCACTCACCGTAAAATAGCAAAACCAACGGCGGTGGTATTATCCCTGCTCGAATGGCCACAACGTATAACCCAAAAGCTAAACTCCGACATTTGATTGTACAAGACATCGAAGCAAATCTGTTTGACAATCTTCAATTGGATGCTTTTCTTCATGCGGCCGCGCGACTGCCTGAACGACCTGCGATCTCCCGGCTCCAGCTTTATTTTACTGCCCGATGTGAATAAGCTGTAAATATCATCGAGATCCTCCTTAACGAGCCGGAAAACACTCAACTCAGTATATATCGAAGAACGATGGGCGACAAAAATGTCTTCGGCCACATGGCAACTGGGTCGATGTTGAACGCGCTATAGGGAGAGGGAGAGGGAGATAGAGATAGGGAGAGAGAGAGAGAGAGAGAGAGAGAGAAAAAGAGAGAGAGAGAGAGTTAGAGAGATAGGAAAGGAATCCGAAAGTCAACTCACTATGAAGTACTTGAGTAGTGCCCAAAGGCTAAGCGAGTACTTGGCACCTGGTGGAATGGGCACCAGACAGTAGTCGCGATCTGGATACGCGCTGAACATGGCGCAGAGGTAGTAATAGGTGTACTCCAATCGCAGGCTGGGATGTAGTATGAAGTTCTTCAAGATGAACGCTCTGGAGGCATTTTTCAGTGTGTATTTCTTGAACTTTGGCAGACGCGCTGGTATATCATATGATACCTTCAATGTTTTCAGTCGTTTGTCCAAATAGTTGCTGCTATTGTGGAGCTCTGCAAGGGTCGGTGCTTAAATTTATGGTTCACATTCCGTGCGACCTTACCGTAGTGTATGTAATTGAATTTCGTATAGAGTTGCTGTGTATTTAGCCACTCCCTATCTTGTTCTTCTGGATTTACTTTGTTGTTTAATAGCACCATCTCTTTTTTCCCGAAATACGTTTTTTTCTTCAGATTAAAATATTGTCGCTGGTCCGCCGTGCTGCATTTGGACATACGAATGGATTCTAAGTGAACTAATTTGAAGTATTTTAAAGACTTACAAGACTTCAAACTGAACCGTGGCGTGCTGTGCATCGGGCGTATAGGTAACCAGATTGCCCAAACTCTCCAAATCAAAATTCTTAATCAACTGTTCGATGTCCGTGTCTTCCGTTAGCCACATCATGCCCGTACTACCAATAGCTGCAGGACCGCTATCCTAAAAGAGAAAAACCATTTAGAATGTATGAGACTGGAAATTCACTTATTTTCCGCTAGCTTTACCTCTGTAACAATAATTTTATCATTCTCCATATTGCCGCCCGACGTGCCCAACAGAATCTCGGCTATATAATAGTCTCCATGCTGCTTACGCATATGTGGCTCCTCAACGTCGATCATATCGATGACATCATCATTGTCCTCAGGTCTGCAAATCGTTCCGACTTGGGATTAAAGCAACTCAGAGATTACGAGTCGAACTACCAGCTACTTACAGTGCCTTGCGAAAGTTGATGACCGGCATAAAGGCACTGCGCGTTATGACGATAATTGTGGGCAAATTCTTGCATCCGTACATATCAAAGGTGTTTGGATAGTAGACCTTACCAAACTCCTCCAGCAGAACGTACTCCTTGGCTGAATAGTTCGGTGGCCTGGCTATGATCAAATAGTTGATCTTGTGCTCACAATAAAACACCTCCAGGATGACCTGTTTCAATATATCGACATGCTCCCGAACATATCTATAATAATTAAAGAACATCGTATTCATAAGCGAAAGGGGCACATCGATACTGTGAGGAATGTAAGTAAAATATATTTATTATAAAGTATGCATATTTTTTGTTTTTATTTAAAAGTTCTCACCAGAAACGGCATTTTAGCCATTGCGGCCAGAAATCGTTGGACAGCACAGGTATATTGGGATATATACAGAACTCACAGTAGGCCAATACCAATTTTGGCGATGTCTCTTCGTAAACGACAAAACGATGTGTTTGATATTCGTGGAATAGTTCAGAAAGGGGCGCCTCTGGCTTCTCTCCAAAATGGCTGGTCAAATCATTATTAAATAGTGTTGCAATAAGTTCTAGATCAAATACGCTAGCCGTGCGTATCACATACTCATTCAATTCAGCCATTATATATATTATATCTATACATGTATATAAATATAATATATATGTGTTCGTATTTGTTTGTATTGTGTTGTATGAGTGTGATCTCATTCAACTACTCAGTTTCGTTTGTATTTGTTCACATCTAAAATTTATAGTCGGGACTTGGGCCAACGTTTTTGCAATTGTTGCCCGAAGTGTCCTCAGTGCAATAGTCCTCGGGTAGGGCGAATTCGTTACAAAAGTCCTGGCGGTGTTTTCTTATAAAATCCAACAGATTTTGTTCCAGTATATGTTGATTAAACTCACGCAATTGATTCGAAGGACCCTGAAATTGCACAGATATCATTCCGAATTAGAAGCCAAAAAATCGGATGACTGTAAATGTATATCTAACGAAATTGCATTCAGTTTTTGCTTACCCTACTCATATTTTGTAGCATGGGCATAAGTATCTTATGATTCTCGGCTTGATAGTCTTCGAAATTCACATGCGTTAATAGCTCCGTCCAGGGCTCCTGCAGAAATTGCAGAAAACACTTGATAGAGCCGGCAACATAGCGGGCCTTCAAATTGTTCAACAGCGTCTCGTGCTTGCCACAGAAATGCTCCAGAAAGTCAAGAACTATCGGCTGCAAAGGGAAGAATCAAGAATCAACAAAATAAGGAGGCTCAAAATCAAGATCAGATTCAGGATCAGTAGGAGGCTTACATGTTTCGTAACTACGACAATCTCATCCACGATCATCTTTTGATTGAGGCCAATGCGACAGAAGGTGTTATCTTCATTGTAGGTAGTCAAAGTGCATTTATGGCAGGGAACGCTTACAAAGCTGGCCAAATAACGACGCGGCATCGTCAGCTTTGTGATGTAGTAATCCAGGGGCAGCAAGGCCGTAAAGAACGTGCACTGAGAGTACTTGTATTCGAAATTCGTATCGCTTGTGGACAGATCCAGTATGTACATAAGCTAAATGAAGATCAGAACAAAGAGGATTATAATTTCGACTTGGAAATTTCCTGATCAATCAATCAATCAAGCACTCAAACCTTTTTCGCAGTCTCCATTGCATTTGTGTACTGATACTGATGATTGATATTATCAATCATTTTGATAAACCTGCCGGCAGCGTAAATATGCGGATCGTTTGTCTGAAAGTTCTTATTAACTACAATCATATCATCTTTCATTACGATTTTCGATTTCTTCAACGCTATTTTGGAACGGTTAAGCAATTATTGATATTGATATTTATATTCACTTACAATTCACAGTCGCATAATCCATGAAGCCTTCCTTGAACGATATAAATAGATCGCAATCGAGCGTAACTGTTGTATTGAACTTGAAACGAGTGAAGACCGCTTCAATGATGTAGTTTTTCATATCATTCGTTTCCCAGTGGGTCAGGGTGAGATCTTTGTGTATGACGATGCCCAGATCCTCCAACATTTCGTCGAGTATACATTGCAGATTCCAATCAACATAGGGGCAATTCAGTTTCTGCTCCTCCTCGGTGCCAACTTTGACTTTGGGCTGAACGAACACAATGCGCTCGGTGTCAACGCCATGGGATATGAGAAACTCGATGCATTCATAGGTACACAAATTGGTGCCGTACACGATGATTGTGTAGCGACGCTTCCGGTCCTCGTTCATCACGCGCAGCTTATAGAACAGCAGGAACTTATCCAGGCGACTGTTGATCTCAATGAAGTTGCATGGCACCACGGGAAAATGCAAGCCTTGGATAGTTAGACTGAAGGCTTTGTAGTTCATGAGCAGCAAAGTATCGTAGTGCACGTCGCAGGTCTGATTGATCTTCACATATTTGCTCTCTCTGCGGTGGATTAGTGGTTCACTCTGATGGATAATGGATTCTTGGCTCACCTGTTAATGAAGTCGATGTGTCCAGCCACAAAGTGTATGCGCAGACGCAGATCCATGCGCTTGATCGTGTCACGCACATAGCACGAATGGTTCTGACAGTACATATAGCAGTGCTTACGCGACTCGCAATGCGTACACTGAAACATGCAATCATATTCGGCCTCGACGAGCCCAGGTGCTGCTATGACCGTCACTTGCAAACGCGGCAGACACGTAAAGGACTCCGAGTTGGTGTGACTGTAGAGAAAAGAAAGAGAACGATAAATATATGGATAGAGGAGTAGATAGAGATGTAGATAGATGGATAGATAGATAGACAAATAGATAGATGTATAGTTGGATAGATAGAGAAAGGATTAAAAAAGTACTCGCTGTGCACTCACTCCTTGTTATTCCACTGAAAGACGAGCTGGCGCAAAAAGGCCCTGGCCACAGCGGAGAAACCAAGTACGACCAAACGTGTATTCTTGCCGAACCATTGGGTCGGACTCAACTTGTGGCGAAAGACGACCAGCTGATCGTTGAAGTAATCCAGTTCGGGCAGACCCTCAAAGGTGGGGCCCACCGTCTTGGTTTGTCTTCGTTTGAAGAAGCTCTTCTTTCTGGGACTAGGCTCGATTTGCATCATCATTGACTTTAGATCGTTGGTAAAAAGAAATCGCTACAAGAAGGCCAACAATTAATGCAAATAATAATACCATTAATTATTACATATATGTATGTAGTCCTACATTACGTGCGTATATGAAATAGAAATCGTAGTAGTTCGTCTTGGCCGCCAGATTGCGTAAGATCACATCGCAGCAATTATGATAGAGTGGATGCAAACGCAGTGAGATGATCTCGGCCCTCTCGTTCTCCAAGTGGGGATCGTTGTTGGGCAAGTGGAAATGATAGAGCAGCTCGTGACGATTCAGATACTTGCGCAACACCACATAGCCCACGGCCGTGTTCTCGTGTACCGGTTTGGTCGAATTGCCGCAGCGTATGGTGAAGAAATTATATTCGCTGTTCTTATTGTTCAGCACATCGGTCATTATCTGCTTTATCACCATTATCTCGTTGTCAATGTCAGCGAAATCATTGGTCTTCGTATTGTACGCGAAACTGACCGAGGTCGACGAGAACGCTCTCTCGTCTGCCGGCTTACTCACATCACCGAACATATTCATAATCAGGTCGACGTCTTCGCTTTGCAATGGAAACATGCTAAACGAAGTGGAAGCATTTCATTTGAAGATAGACTCCTTTCACCTCATGAACAAGTATTCACCCACCTTATCTCTCCAAAGATAGTGCTACGATGCGTTATGAAGATCTCCTGCAAATTGGTCGCATCACTCGGACGCTGCGCCACGGGCTGTGAGTTAGGCAGGGTTAGAAGTGAATACGAGTATTCAATTTGGAATTTCCAGTTTAAGCCGACTTGCCATAAAGTATTTGAGCGCCTCGACATGACTGCGCAATGCAGTGGCGGTCTTTGGTATGGCCATGATGCAGTAGTCGCGATCTGGAAACGCCGAGTACATGGCGTTCAGGCAGTTGAATAGACGCGGCAAGGGGAAATCGTTGTTCACACAAATGAATCGCAGCTCGAAGACATTGGAGGATAGTTGTAGGCCGTCCTTTTTCCGATTTTTTGGGTCCACATTGTAAAACAAATTAATAACCTTATCGTGCTTGTTGATATAGTAGTGCAGCGTGCCGAGCTCTGTGAAAGTGTGCTTGACGATGAAACTGGAGAACTTCTGTTATTACTGGCCTCACTTACTCTCGAAGACATAGCTAAACTTAAGGTATAGATATTCATGTGTGTAGAACTTGTCGATGCTCGCCTTCTGGTGTACATCAAGAATATTGCCATTGATCGAGCTTACTTTGATCTTGCCTAGACTAGCCACACTGTGGGGAATAGGAAAGAATGCTTCAGTAGTGAAATTTTAAATAAAATAAGTGCGGGAAGCATAACAAGTAGTAGTAAGAGTAGTATTAATAGGAATAGTAGTAGTAATAGTAGTAGAAATAGGAGTATAGTAGTAGTAATAGGAGTAGTATTACTAATAGTGGTAGTAATAGGAGTAGTAGTAATAATAGGAGTATAGTAGTAGTAATAGGAGTATAGAAGTAGTAATAGTAGTAGCAATAGGAGTATAGTAGTAGTAAAAGGAGTATAGTAGTAGTAATAGGAGTATAGAAATAGTAATAGTAGTAGCAATAGGAGTATAGTAGTAGTAATAGGAGTATAGTAGTAGTAATAGGAGTATAGTAGTAGTAATAGGAGTAGTAGTAGTAATAGTAGTAGTAATAGGAGTAGTAATAGTAGTAGTAGAGTAGTAGGATGCTCAGAGCAGCAGAGAGCGTTCCCATTGCTCACTTGAAGCTCGACTGCAACGAGCTCTACCTGCCGTCGGGCTCAACATTTGAGAGAGACAGTGCTTGAGTAAAAGTGGCCCTATATAAAGGGCAGCAGCTGCAGCATTTCTTCAGTCAGTCTTCAGTGGTCCAGGCCTGGTGGCGGTCAGCGTAATAAAGTGAAGTAGAGTGGGTGAATTATAAGCATTAAAGACGTAGAGGAACTACGTAAAGTAAATACGTAGAAGAATTACGTAAGGTAAATACGTAGAGGGAATACTTAGAAGAAATAGCCAGAGGACTATTCCTCTAAATCGACTCAACTCGACACCCTGATCAAGAATATATATACTTTGTGGGGTCTGCCACGCCTCCTTCTGCCTGTTATATACAAAACCATTATACTCTATATTTCCCATTTTCAATTACCTCATGCCGCTGTCACTGCTCTGGATGCCTCCGAGTACAGTCGATTCACAGAGTTCATTCATGGCAGAGGCTGTGAATAGCTGGGCATCCGGAGTACGCTCCGTCCACCTATATACATACGTGCTCAATTATTTATCATACATATTTATACATGATAAAACTGATAGATCGCTCACATGACAGTGATTTCCTCGAAAGCACTTGGCTTGGCGGGATTAAAAGTGACCAGATTGCCAAACATTTCCATCTCGTAGTTCCGCACGTAGTAACGTATGTCGACGTTCGCATTCAGCCACATGAATCCGGCCGTCATCGATTCTTGATTCTCGTTCTGTAACTCCGTCACAATTATCACCGAATTCTTGGCATCCTCGTCCGTGCGCATTAGCTCCTCGGCTATGTAGAAATCGCCCAGAGCTGCTCGCATCTCGGGCAGCTCACGCGAATGCATCTCGACAATATCGTCGTTATCTTCGGCGCTGAGATCGGTTAGAATTTAGATCGATAGATATCTAATAGAGCGTAGCGTATTTACAGTGCCTTGCGATACGTGATGGCCGGCAGGAGGCCATAGCGATGCACAACGAAAACGGATTGGGTATTCGCATTGCTTTCGATGCTAAACTCGCGCGGATAGAAGATCTTGCAATACTTGGCCAGATCTTCGAAGTGCTCAATGTAATGCGTCTGCTTGGCCAGATGGGGCATACGAACGGCTATCAAGTTCAGCAGACGGTTCTCGCGATAGAACACCTCGCGGATCAGGGCGAGCAGCGAGTCGGGTTCATCTTTGCGGTAGATGCAAAAGGTAAAGAACAGGGTGTTCAGCCAGCTGATAGAGACTGTGATGCTATACGAAGCAGGCCATGATTGTATATAGTATACACACCATATACATATATACACATATTTAACTGTCAGTCAGGTGAATAGTTCAATATTTGTTTTTGTTGCTTATCTTTTACCAATATCTGTGCAGTAACCAGTCTAACCAACTGTCGTTGGGCAAGGGACCGATTGCCGGATAATTGCGAAACTCCGCAAAGGCCACGATGCTATGGTCCCGCAGAGCGATCAGACGATGGGTCTGATATGCCTTAAACGACTCCTTGACGTCATATTTGATGCGCTTGTTGCCGAACCACTTAACATACGAGTCATGGATGAGCAGTGTTAGTTCTTGCGCATCTCCCTTGGTGGCGCTACGCACTGAGTACATTTGTATTGATGTATTGTAGTATTGAGGTGTATATACATATATATATATATATATGTATTTATGGAAACTGTGTATATGTATTTGGATGTGTATATGTGTCGATCTAACAATAAAGTGAGTTTTTTCCGTTTTTCTGTTGTATTTTTTTTTTTATTTTTATTATTTAGTGTACATAGGGTGTTTGATTTTAGATGCATATCCTAGTGCTCATCCGGCGGCGGAATCCCATCGAGCTCATAGCACTTGACCTTTGCATCGTGACATGGCTTTTTGGTGTTCGACTTTTCTCTGCCCTCCCATCGAAAATACGGACATTCGTGCTTCTTGTGATATTCCGTCTGACAGAGGTACACCATCAGGAGGAAGGGTCGACAGGCATTCTTCAGCATGGCCTTGGCGCCCGGACTGGACTTTAGCAAATTGTACAGATTCATAGCTGGACAGAAAGTTTTTTAATGAAAATTTATATAGTTGGTGGGTTAGTAAGGCCTCACCATCTTTGCGACAAAAGTCAAACATTTTGATATGATACGCCTGCTCCTTGGGCCGACCTGCATATAGAGTCTCCGCATCGAGCTTTACCATCTTCATGTTGATCGTATCGCTCTTGCCCACATACTTGCGCTGCTTGTAGAGGCACTCGACAAAGCACTGAAAGGTAGCAGAATATGGGTAAAAGTGCTTAAAGTCGAGTGTGCCCGACTGGCAGATACCCCTTGCAAGGCAGATGGAAAAAAAGATAGACGAAAACTCGACGGAAACAGAAGCGGACAGACTGTCAAGCGGACGGACCATAAGGCAGATACGAACCGATAGAAATTTCAGTGTCTTGCCCATATCCGTATCACCATCGGCTGGCAATCGACTCGAGTGTATGGAGAAGCACTTCATGAGCGTCTCGTCATCGCCCAGGTACATATCGGAGCAGCAGCCGTTGCGCTAGCATTGAAATGGAGCTATGCAGTTGTTTGATATTTAGACTTGGATATGGTAAAGCTACTAACCTTTTTGTTGCACTGCTCCAGCGTAAGATTATCAATGGGACTCGTCTCCGCCGCTTCCTCCTCAGAGATGTCCTGCGTCTGAACGAGGCCAAGCAACGGGGGCAGCAGCAGCAGCAGGTAGAGGAATATTGGGTAACGCATTATTACGCTAAATGAAATGAAGTCAAGTTCTGCACACAGCTTTATAACATTTCGAGTTTTTAATTGTAAACATTAATTACATAATTTAATTACAATTTACTTGCCTAATTAAATGTAACGAACAATTGCAGCTCCAGTTGTGTAATGGCTCGCAACATAAACAAATCCATTAGTCCGCTGATCTAATAACACACTCAAACCTCATTTAGGGCAATATTTGCGAAATCACCGGAGAGGTAGCTATATAAAGACCCACCCCAATGGAACAATGGACAGAACGGAACAGAATGTTTCTGTTAAGAGCTTTTGCACTCTTCTATCTGGTCTGGGTAAGTTTCGGATCTATGTTTGAAATTCAATATTTTCTATAAGAATTAGCGCCATCTACAGTACGCCAGGGCAGGTGAGATTGATTGCGATAAAACGGATACTGTGAATGAGGATCATGTGCACTACTGTTGCAAGCATCCCGATGGACACAACGAAATCATTGATAGCTGCGCCAAGGAGACGGGCTTCAAGATGCCGAGTGCCAAGGAGCAATCCCTGGTGGATCTGACGGCCACACGTGCCATCTCGGGCACCTGTTTTGCCAAGTGCGTCTTCGAGAAAATGAACATCATGAAGGACAACAATTTGGACATGGACGCTGTTAAGAAATATCTCAATGAGAAATTCAGCCACGATCCGGAATATGTCAAGGAAATGATCAACGCCTTCGATCACTGTCATGGCAAAAGTAAGCAAACCGAAACTGAATCTAAATATATTTCTATAATTTTCTTTTTTGCTTTTAGCTGAGGAGAATGTCGCCAAGTTCATGTCGAATCATGTCTTTGTCCACATGTCCCAACATTTCTGTGCACCCAAATCCAGCGTCATTATGGCCTGCGTCATACGTCAGTTCTTTCACAATTGTCCCAAGGATCGTTGGGCCAAGACAACGGAGTGCGAAAATCTATTGGCTTTCAGTCAAAATTGTCGCGACTCTTTGGCTACTTTGTAAATGCAAATTTTGGATTTCATATAAAATACCAAGAAAATATTTAACTTACATTTTTAATAAAATCTTTATATGATCTTTCAATACACATATATGATAATAAAATGTTACCTTTAGTATATTTTGCATGATTAATGAATGTTCAAGCTTAGTTAGTAGCCTAACCTCATCTACTAAAATCTAGATGAATATCTGTACTTCTTTCTGAGCTTTAGATACCTAAAGACTTCAGGTATTCTCTCTCTAAGCTATCATCGACTTTAGATATCGTCAATCTATTCTAAGTTAACTTTCGAGCATTTCTAGGTAGGTATCTATATAACTCTTTCCTGCTTTTCCAGCTAAAAACATAGTTGAAGTATGCAGTACGTTCATATAATTCAAATATATAGATATATAGAATTTAATGCTAGGTTTTTCAGTTTTCTTCATTCACATTGTGGTTAGCGCATCCTTACACCTCTTGGAGAAGGCCAAGGTCTCGAGACATTCCGTGGTATTGGACCAACGACTTCTCGGACAGTTGTGGAAAAAGGTCTGAATCACACAGGATAAGATGACGCTCGACAGGGGTTTGCACACATTGGCACTGCTGAAGGCGCGCACGATGGGCATCGAGAGGAAGATAGACGTTGCCTCCACAGCTAGCAATACATAGAGAGCAATACATTTACTTATGTATATCCAATTTGGGTCTCTTCCACTTACCTTTCGAATGGCATTCGTCGAAGGCCGCCAACATTTCAGTCTCGTACTCCGGATCCAATCTGTGCACGCTCTTATAGTGACTCCGCACGGCCAGCATGTCCAGGGTATCGTTGACCAGGAATTTATAATGATCGAAGACACATTTGGCCCAGCAATTGCCGGTCATGACGGCATCCACAGTGTTATCCTCCATGGCCTCCTCCGTCTTCGAGGGCAGCTTAAAGTTGGTCTTCTGGGCGCAGAGCTCGCTGACGTCGTTGTGGCCATCCGGATGCTTGCAGCAGTAGTGGATGTGATCCTCGTGAATGCGCTCCATGTGACGGCAATTCACGCGTATGCCCAGCGCAGTGTACACCTGTGGGGGCGTGGCATGGCAGCATATTATATACAAAAGCCAGTTTTTCACTTACCAGCATCAGAGCCCATACAAATATCAATCGCCACATGCTAAATACTAAGCTGGAGCTGCCCGCCGGTCGGGCCCCATTTATAGTGTCAGCCCCGCCATAGCCCGCATCAGTTGTCAGTGCCTTAATGGGCTTTGAAATGTACGAATCGTTAATTTAATGCACGCTCAAATGCTGAGCATTAATAATGATGAAAAACCCCTTGACAACCGGCTCTGGTGGGGGGAGGCGCGAAGGTTGTCATGGCACCGGCTTGTTTTTTCTTTCTTTTTTATTTTCAAGCATTTATTTTGAACAATTTTTTTCAGTACAACCTCTAGTCTGGTGCGCTCAATTAGTTGAACTAACTGGCCTTTGAAATTTGATAAGCCGCTTTCGCCAAATAGCAATTAATTGAAACACTTGAAGATGGGCAAAAAGGGTAAAGGCAAAGGCAATAAGCTGGCCAAAATGTCCGAGGAGGAGCGGGCCAGATATTTACAACTGCGTGCCGACATGGAGGAGGAGACGAGGCGCCGCAAAATGCAGCTTATAGCGATGTACATGAAGGTAACGAATGACAGATACCCTAGATATTTATAAGCCAATAACCAAATATATCATTGCAGAACAAGCTAAAGCGCGAGGATGCATTTTGTCGCCTGAACATGGCCAAAATCAATCAGGAATGGCGTTCCATATTGCGACAGGTGAAAATTCAGGATCTGCGACGGGAAATTCTGGATGTGGCACAGTTCTTCGAGCAGGCGCTGAAGCGCAAAGATCAGGTCATACAGCGTCTAATTGGCGATATCAATTCCACGGAGGATATGTACGCCAATTTGCAGCAATCGCATATGGAGAACATTGATCATATTATTGGTGAGCTATATCTTTAATATTCATACATAGTTTTTAATAAAAGTGCTTCCCTTTTACCAGGCATACATCGCAGTCGCATAGAGTTCTTCTGGCGCATCTACGAGGACGACAAGCAGGCGGTGCTGCGTGAATATAAACGGGATGCGGCTATCTATAAGGACTTGCAGGCGGAGAAGCAACAGCAACTCGAGTGCGTTTTCTATCAGCTAGAGGAGACCGCCGATCGTGCCATCAAAGACAATCACGAAGTCTATCTGGATCGTGTGGAGGATCTGAAGAGCGGTGTAAGTAGGTTTAGTTGAATATCATATTTCCATGCTCCTCCCAATCATCGCATTGCGCTTTCGCATACTCTGACATGCATTTGACTAACTCCCTTGCCTGGCTGCACTTGTTGTTGTTGCTGCTGTAGCGAGAGTGCTCTAAGTAGCGAAAGCATTGTTGCACGGTGTCCATGTAGAAGTTGCGCAGCTCGCGATCGCGCAGATCCTTTGTCAGCAAGTAGCTGACCTTGCGCCGATCAGGCTGACCACTGCCATCCACCTGAAAAGTAGAGAAATTGTTAGACAGAATATACAAAATGTAAAAATTTCGTAAAAGAGAACAGTTTTGCCTTCATCTTCTCTCAAAAGGGAAAGAATGAGACCGAGTATGTATTGTATTGCTGCTTGCATACATGCACAGAACAATTTGAGAGCGCACTTTAAAACTCTTTCTATATATGTATACACTAGGGCAATGCTGCAAAAAGAACGAAAATAACTCAATGCTCTTACTGCATACATGCATATATTTGAGAACGAAATGGAAGCTTGAGTAACTATTTGAAAGCGAGAGAGAGCGCCTTGCCTTTTCAAGCGCACTAGGCTTAAGGCGCTCGGCTTGTATATTTAAGAGCTTGGCAAGAGTAAGTAAGCAATCGCTTAAAAAGAAAAGAGAGAGCGAGCTACGTTTTCAAGCGCACAACGCTTAAGGCGCTCAGCTTGTATATTTAAAAGCGCGACGAGAGTAAGGTAAACAAAACGAAAGCTTTTAAGAAAGCCAGAGAGACATGCCTCAGCTTGCTGCGAGCTTTCACGAATGAGCACATTAAAGGAAGGTGAATTTAAGAAAACGTATGTACGTATGTATGTACATACATATGTATAATTATGTACTTAAATAGTATTGCAGCTGGCTTACCATGTTCATTTCTTCAAAGAAACACAGCGCCACGCAGCCGCCCGTTTCAGATGTGTTGCTGTTGTTGTTGTTATTATTGTTATTATTGTTGTTGTTGTCAGTTTGCTTAACGTTGCGCTGCCAGGAATTACCATAGGAGTGCTGCTGTTGTTGTTGCTGCTGTCTGCTTTGGCCCTGTCCTCGATCCTGAGCCTGTCCATAATCATCATTATCAAAATTGTATCTGCCATTGCCATTGCCGTTGCCATTGCCATAGCGTCTATTGTCGTTGTCCTCCTGGTTGCCATTGCCTCCACTGCCACTGCGTTGCATGCAAGTGCGCACAATCCGCTTGAGCTCTGCATCGCCGGCGCCATCCTGCGAGCGACACTTGAGGCAGTTGATGCTGCAGCTAAAGCTGAGTAGAAGCAACAACAGCAGGCGCATCTCAAGTACTGTTTGCCGAGCAGCTCTGAGCTGCTGTCGACATTTATAGCCAGCGACTGTTGACAGCTGACGAACTAATGGACGTAGCGCTTGACTGGCACACAATGGGTCAACAACAGCACACAGAGAATATTACATAATTCCCATCAAATCACAGATGCAATTGAAGCTGGAGAAGATTACGGGCCGCGGCGAGGGCAAGCTGGAGGCCTTGTGGCAGGAGTATCAATCGGTGCTAGCCGACTACGGCAAGCACATCGAGGGCTTCTACTCGGAGTATGTGGATCTGAAGCAGCGCGACGAAGAGAGCGCCCAGCAGATCAGTCAGCAAAGCTACGAGATCGAGCACCTGATCGAGCAACTCTGCAATCTCCGACTGCTCGCCGAGGAGCAGCAAATCAAGCAGCAGGCACAGCTGCATCAGAGGCAAAACATCAAGCAGGAGCTCACCGATCGGCTGAGAGAGCTGCGCAGCTACGTCGAGCAAGAGGTGGAGCAGCAGCACAAGCTCTTCAAGCTAATGACCGTGGAGAGCTATGAAGCTATACAGGTGAGAGAGGTGTGAGAGAGAGAGAGAGAGAGAGATAGAGTAATATTATCCTACTCTATATATAATCTCCCGCAGACTCTCAAGGCACATCTGAGCAAAGTAGAAACTTTGTCTCAGCTATCGCGCATTTGCTCCAAAATGGAAACGCAGCGAGAGAAACTGTTTCAGCTGCCGCAGCTCTCCAAAGAGATTATAGAGATACGTGAGCTGCAAACACCTGGAGAGGACGACGCTCACTTAGAAAATGATCCACTCAAGGTAAGCAGTCTGCTTAAATAGCTAATCGGAGTACAGCGGGATTTTCTTTGCAGGAGGAAGTTGCCGCCTTGCCACAAATGGAAACCTTTTGGCGACGAGTCAACAATGTCTCCGTCGATGTGGCCTGCCTCAAGCAGCAGAAACGCAACTTGGAGGCAGAAAATGCAAAACTGAAGGCAGAGCTGCAGGACTATCTGATTGATCTGAACATAGCCAACGGCTCCAATAGTCACATCCACGATTATCTGTCGCGTCGACCCCAGAGCATGTCTGTGGATCGGGTCACCCAGCTGCGCTTGCAGCCGAAGCAGGTGAAGAGCGCTGTGGCAGGTGGGCGACGTCCAGCCCCACGGCCAATTGGAGCACATGTGCCGAGCTGCGAGGCAGGCATATCGAATCTGATACGCTCACGTAATCTAGTCAGGGGCAAACCTCAGTTGGCCAAGCTTAGAGCTTAGGAGGCATAGGCACGACAACTACAAACATTGAAATTTAAAAAATAAGAAAAATACAAAAAAAAATAAATAAATTGTATATAACCAATAAGACTCAAATTAGCATATGGAAAATTCAGTTTTGGTTGTTGTCCAAATTCTAGCTTAAGTTCAACTCGCAATAATGCAACGTAATCGCAATATTATCAAGTGCATCTCACTATGTCGCTGCCCGCCGCAGGCGTTTGGTGAGCTGACCGGTACCAATGCCATCATCTATACCCAAGCGAATTTGGCCAACAGCTGCCGGAAGCTCTATACGGAGCTGATGTCTTCCGGCAGACGGATAGCCGAGATACGAAAGGCGATATTAGCGCGCCAGCAGAAGGACGACATGACCTGGGTGAAGTTGACCTGCAACTTAAAGAATGGAAAGAAAAAGCCACCGCGCACCGTGTCCGATTACCTGAGCATGCCGCTCAAGCGATGTCTCGATCTCAGTCCGTGCCACATTGGCAGCGTTAAGCACAACATTTGCCCCGAATGTATTGGCAACGATACAGTCGACGTAACGCAAAGTACGGATGATCCGCTACACAGCCCAATGATCCAATCAGCGCCGAAAATGAATAAGTTTACCTATCGTGGACGTGTTGTGTGTCACGAATGCGTCCAATTTAATAACGTCGATGATATGGATGAGCCCTTGTGTAGAGGCGCATCTGCTGGGAAACGATCTCGTAAATTCTCCAATAGAAATGCGCAAGCTTCTGCTACACCAGATGTAAATACATTGAAGTCCTCCTAAGCTGATTTATAAAATTCATTAATAAATTTTAAGTCCTGACGAATTTTTATATTTTGGCGCCAGATGTCGCCTTCAAGGCTGCCAGATGGTTGAAGACAAAACCCAATAAGAAAATTAGCTAACAATATGAATCTGCAAGTCAAGCAGTACGACATCAAAATTTACGCATTTTATGAAAATTACATTGACTACATTAATATCTTTCAAAAAATAAATGAATTAATATAAAATGGTCTAATTTTAGAATATTTTAAATTTGGCGCCACACCCAACGTTACGGCAGCGCAAACAGTGCTGCCAGATCTGAAATATTGTGCTTTGTGGTATTTTTTGTTTTCTTTCGTTTCACATTCACATTGTTCCGCAGTTTTCCACAGACACAGCCCACGTCCAGTAGCTGCTTACACAAAAATTGAATTAAACACAAAGAATAGTGAGAGAATAATTAATAAAAGTTAATTGCAGCTGCTGTTTAATTCAGCGCACAAGTTAAATGCAATGGACAAGTGAATAAATATCAAAATCAAACCCGCATTTCGGGTGTAAAAATCGGATGTGTTTTCTTACATCTGTGTATCTACCGAAACCAAAGTGTACGTGTGCATGTGTGTGTGTGTGCGTGTTCGTGTAAGAGAGTGCATGCATGTGTATGTGTATATATTTATACGTACGCTACGCACTGTTATAGATACAACAACAAGCCAGCAGGCAGGCAGGCAGCAGGCTGGCCTGGCAGTTGGAACGGCAATAGCAACGGGAACGGTGAACGGTGAACTGATGAACGGCTGAAACAGCAGGAGCATGTTCTTGTTCTTGTAAAATTACCAAAAAGAAATTTCATTCGGAAAATGCGGAAATGAGGCTGAGAAAGAGAAACAACCCCAAAAACGCAAACGACTAAAAAGACAAAAACAACAAGCTAAAAAGGACAGAGACAGCGAGAGGGAGAGAGAGAAGACGCAACGCTAAATCGTTTTAGTTACGATTTAAAGTTTTTTGTTTTGTGATTAATAATAAAAATAACAACGAAAATAAATACGATACGATACGAAGTGAGTGAAAAGAAAGTGTGAGAAACTCTTAATAAAACCGAAAAAGCAATCAAAATCAAAACTTCGCCTCGCTGCATTTGGATTGTAAATTCTGTCTTTTTCTTCTACTTTTTGGGCCACGCCGTCGCCGTAGGCGCTGGCGAGATAAACATAAAGAGAGATAAATACAGAAATAAAAAAAAAATAACTCAACCAAATTAATGGGAAAGCATAGACACAAATAAGTATATATAATTTTATTGGTGTTGCGCGCTGAGTGCTCTGCATTGCTTATCTATATATGCATATGTCGTCATTGTCGTCGACGTCGACGTCGCCTTCGATTTTGGGCGCCTCGAGCTGCCTGCATGGAAATCTAACTGGAGCAGGCATCGAAGAATAATAATATTCAACACACAAATTCGAAGATAAAAAGCAGAATCAAAACTGAAGTGGCCGCAGATAGAACGAGTGAAATTGGAATAGAGGTTTGTAATTGTCAAATACTTAACTTTGTATGCAAATGCCGACACGCCTCTCACGCCCACAAATATACAGCACATTGATGCATACAGTATGTTGTAAAAGTGTGCGAATAAACAGATTAAAGATTAATTTGAGTACTGAAAAAACAAATGAAATGAAAATTAATTTTATGACACACTGAATATTAAAAGTATATACGTATGTTTAATGTTTATACAAACTAATGATAATCAGTAAATACTTTTATGACATACTGTATACTACAAGTATATACTATTATTTTGAACTACTAGTAAGCATACTTTTATAACATACAGTATATTACAATTATATACACATATGTATGTATGTATGTTTATTGTGCTTCCCCCTTAACTAACAGCTGTCACATTCTTTGCCATTTTTCATGCCATTAGCAAAGATAAAATAATATATACATAGAAGAAAGAATACAAAAAAAAATGACTGCCACAACTCACAACTGCGCAATATCTATATATATGTAATATACATATGCATATGTATATATCAACATCACATCGACATCGACATCGACATCGTTACATCTGGAGCACTAACTACTATCATTCAGCATCAAACATAAACAATATGCCCAGGCAGCATCCACTGCATCAACTGCTGCTGCTGCTGCTGTTGCTGGCCCTAGCGCTGCCCGCAGCCAAAGGTAAAGCCATTTAAGCCACATGCATATGCAATTATCTGTAAATGTATAAATATTGATATACATATGTATACATGTTCTCTTCCCAGCTCAATATCAGTCGCCTCGCATTATTGAGCATCCCACAGATTTGATCGTCAAGAAGAATGAGCCCGCCACGCTCAATTGCAAAGTGGAGGGCAAGCCGGAGCCCACCATTGAGTGGTATAAGGTAGATTAACTAATATAATACATAAAAAACTATCAACTGCATACTATATATAATATATGTATTCCCATATAGGATGGCGAACCAGTCAATACGAATGAAAAGAAATCGCATCGCGTTTTGTTTAAAGACGGCGCTCTATTCTTCTATCGCACCATGCAGAGCAAGAAGGAGCAGGACAGCGGCGAGTACTGGTGTGTGGCCAAAAACCACGTGGGCAAAGCCGTCAGTCGACATGCCTCGCTTCAAATCGCTGGTAAGCAACCACAACCACCGCCAACTTGTTAACCCACACTCGCCACATGTTTGACACCTTGTTTGTTTCTTTGCTTGCAGTATTGCGCGACGATTTTCGCGTGGAGCCCAAAGATACGCGCGTGGCCAAAGGCGAGACGGCGCTGCTCGAATGTGGGCCGCCCAAAGGCATACCAGAGCCGACCATTATCTGGATGAAGGCAAGCCAAAAGCAAATCTTAAGCAATACGTGTCCCAGTTTTCACATGTTGCGTCTTTGTCTCTCTCCCTCTTGTGTTTTTAGAATGGGGTCCCACTGGATGACTTGAATTCGAAACCTTTTAGCACCAGCTCACGCGTCCGCATCGTGGATGGTGGCAATTTGCTGATCAGCAACGTGGAGCCCATCGATGAGGGCAATTACAAGTGCATTGCCCAGAATCTGTTGGGCTCGCGCGAATCCAGCTACGCCAAGTTGATTGTCCAAATCAAGCCGTACTTCATGAAGGAGCCCAAAGACTTGACCATGGTCTATGGCCAGACGGCAACGTTTCATTGCTCTGTCGGCGGTGATCCGCCGCCCAAGGTGCTGTGGAAGAAGGAGGAAGGCAACATACCGGTCTCCCGGGCACGCATCCTGCACGACGAGAAGAGTCTCGAGCTGAGCAACATAACGCCCAACGACGAGGGCACCTACGTCTGCGAGGCGCACAACAATGTGGGCCAGATCAGCGCTCGGGCCACGCTCACCGTACACGGTACGACGCTTCATCTATGGTTTAACCTGATTGCCTTAGCTAATTCTGTAATTTCTGCTTCACAGCTCCGCCAAGTTTCTCCAAGAAACCGACCAATAAGAAAGTCGGCCTCAATGGACAAGTGCAGCTGCCTTGTGTGGCCACAGGCAATCCGCCGCCATCTGTCTTCTGGACCAAGGAGGGCGTGTCTACGCTCATGTTTCCAAACAGCTCACATGGACGTCAGCACATATCGGCCGATGGCACGCTGCAGATCAACGATGTGCAGCAGGATGACGAGGGCTTCTATATGTGCTCCGCTTTCAGTGTCGTTGACTCGGCCACAGTGCGTGTCTATCTGCAAGTCAGCACGGTCGATGAACGCCCGCCACCCATCATACAAATTGGACCCGCCAATCAAACGCTATCCAAGGGCTCCGTCGCCACAATGCCTTGTCGTGCCACAGGCAATCCGACGCCACGTGTCAAATGGTTCCACGATGGATACGCGGTGCAGACGAGCAATCGTCATAGCATCGTGCAGGGCAGCTCCCTACGAATAGATGGTATGGCTAGCATATATAGAGAGAGTCATCTAAAATAAATGCCTCAACTTGCTCTTTTCACTTCAACAGATCTGCAGCTAAGCGATTCTGGTTTATATACATGCACCGCCTCCTCCGAACGTGGCGAATCCAGTTGGTCTGCTACTCTGAGAGTGAGTCTACAGATTACAGTCAATTTGCTTCTATATATATATATCTAATCCATTTCATATTATCATTCAATTAGGTGGAGAAGAGCAGCTCTGCCACGCTGCATCGTGTGGCGGATCCCAGCACCTATCCCGCCCCACCAGGCACGCCCAAAGTCATAAATGTGACGCGCACCAGCATCTCACTGAGATGGGCCAAGAGCCAAGAGAAACCAGGCGCTGTTGGTCCTATCATAGGGTAAGCTATAGTTTTTAGTTTGAGATAGTTAACTTATTTGATTAGATAATATAATATTGATATTATTTATACATATATCCATTTCATTTGTATTTTGTTTCCATATTTCTAGCTATTCTGTGGAATACTTTAGTCCCGATTTGCAAACGGGCTGGATTGTAGCCGCCCATCGCATTGCGGACACCCAAGTAACGGTGAGTCGTAGCATCGCTCTCCCAAACACATTCACAACTTACTCAAACTCATTTGCTCAACAGATCTCCGACCTGACCTCGGCCACATCGTATGTGTTTTTGGTGCGCGCTGAGAATACACAGGGCGTGTCTGTGCCCTCGGGCCTCTCGAATGCTATAAAGACCTTGGGCGAGGACTTTGACGTGGCGCCCTCCAATGAGCTGTCCGCAGCGCGTACGCTGCTCACCGGCAAGGTGAGAGAGTACATTTGAATACTATATAGAAAGGTATTTAAATATATATTAATCTGTGCAGGTTGTGGAGCTCATTGATGCCTCGGCTGTGAATGCGAGCGCAGTGCGCTTGGATTGGATGCTTCACGTGAGCGCAAATGAGAAATTTGTGGAGGTAAGTTCACGTATATACGACATCATAGAGAGGCTTCATTTAAACTATATTTATCATATATTACTCCAATAGGGTCTGCACATACGCTATCGCGATGCCAGCTCCCATTCGAATCAGTATGCCATGGTCACAGTGCTGGATGCTGCCTCGGAATCTCATGTGATTGCCAATTTACGCAAATATACGAAATACGAATTCTTTGTGACGCCCTTCTATGAGACCATCGAGGGACAGCCCAGCAATTCGAAATTAGTCACAACCTATGAGGATGGTATGGGAACATATATAACTATAAATCTTTTATGTATTTTTTGTAAAACTCAAATGTTTTTCCAGTGCCCTCTGCTCCGCCGGATAATATACAAATTGGCATGTATAATTTAACAGCTGGCTGGGTGCGCTGGACGCCGCCGCCAGCTCAACATCACAATGGCAATTTGTATGGCTATAAAATCGAAGTCAGTGCCGGCAACACAATGAAAGTGCTGGCTAACATGACGCTGAATGCCACAACCACATCTGTGCTCCTTAATAATCTGACAACAACAGCTGTTTATAGCGTGCGCCTGAATGCGTTTACCAAAGCAGGCGACGGACCCTATTCCAAGCCAGTAAGTAACTGTAATATGCCTTTCATATGATTTCTGCTATAAGCCTCTTCTGTTCTCGTTCTTTTTAGAAATCCCTGTATATGGATCCCACCTATCATGTGCATCCGCCGCGTGCCCATCCCAGCGGCACACACGATGGCCGCCATGAGTCCGGCAATGATTTCACATACCACACCAATGGCATGGTGAATACAGAGCCGAACCATGCCAATCCGACGACACATCGCAAGACGACTGTCATACCGCATGGCACTTGGGTTATGGTGCTGGTCATTGTAGTCCTATTAATTGTGGTTGCCTCGACGGCAACGGTCATGATTTACTTTAGGCGCCGCCATCAAATGACCAAAGAGCTGGGACACCTGAGCGGTAATTGGGGCCTGATTTATTTAGATATGTCAGTTTACTAATTCTTTTTCTGCTTTTGCTCCCTTTCAGTGGTCAGCGCCAATGAGATAACTGCTTTGAACATCAATAGCAAGGAGAGCCTGTGGATAGATCGCGGCTGGCGCACCACGGACACGGACAAGGACTCGGGTCTGAGTGAATCCAAGCTGCTGTCGCATGTCAACAGCAGTCAGTCCAACTACAATAACTCCGATGGTGGCACAGACTATGCCGAGGTGGACACACGCAATCTGACCACCTTCTACAACTGCCGCAAGGTGCGTTCGAATGGTTAACAAAAACAAAGACTTGAACTAATCATCTCTCTCTCTCATCTGTTCCCATCTTAGAGTCCCGATAATCCCACACCCTATGCCACGACCATGATCATTGGCACCTCATCCAGTGAAACCTGCACCAAGGCCACCTCGCTGAGTGCTGACAAGGATTCGGGCACACATTCACCCTATTCGGACGCATTTGCTGCTCAAGGCGCAACGGCGGCGGCGGCGGCGGCTGCTGCAGCTGCAGCTAGCAATAAATCAAACTACTTGCAATATCCAACGGAAACGATTAATTGGTCTGAGTTTTTGCCACCACCACCGGAGCATCCGCCGCCATTGTCCTCCAATTATGGCTATGCGCAGGGCTCGCCTGAGTCTTCGCGTAAGAGTTCCAAGAGCGCCGGCTCTGGCATTTCAACCAATCAAAGGTGAGTGTTGTCTAACTATAGATCAGATCTCCATTATATCTATGTATATTCACTTTCTCAGCATTTTAAATGCCTCCATACACAGCAGCTCGTCGGGTGGCTTTTCCGCTTGGGGTGTTTCGCCGCAGTGCGCCGCTGGCTGTCCACAGGAGAATCTTTATAGCAATCCGCTGAGCAGTGTGGGCGGCACACAGAATCGCTACCAGATCACGCCCACCAGCCAACATCCGCCGCCATTGCCGCCCTATTTTGCGACTACCGGCGCCGTGGGTGGCGGCGACATGGCCTCCCGCAACATACATATCCACTATCCCACGCAGCGGCACGCCGTGAGCGAATATCAGGCGTCGCGTTGCGGCAGCAACAGCCGAGCTTGCAACAGCTGTGATGCCCTGGCCTCGCCCATGCAACCGCCGCCGCCGTTGCCGCTGCAGCAGCCAGTGGAGGGCTGGTATCAGCCGGTGCATGCGCCACATGGCAGTCAAATGCCAGCGGCCTCCTCCAGTCATCAGATCTATCAGTGCTCCTCCGAGTGCTCGGACAACTCGCGCGCCTCGCACGGCCACAACAAGCGGCACCAGCAGCCTCATCATTCCGACAGCAGCACTGAGCACAGCGGCAGCAAGCGCTCCGCTCAGCGACGACAAGCGGCACAGCACGCCCAGCAGCAGCAGCAGCTGCTGCAACAACAGCACAATTCCTGCGCGGAGAGTGAGAATGAAAATATGTTGTCGTCCGGCTATGAGCTGCATCAGCGCAATTATACGAGCGACTGCTGCAACAGCTCCCGGGAGGGCGACACCTGCTCCTGCAGCGAGGGCTCCTGCCTGTACGCCGAGGCTGGCGATCCCGTGGGACCGCCGCAGCGCCTCATGACTGCTAAAAATACTTAAGCCAATCAGCACATTGGAATGGGAATTGGAATCCCAATTGGATCTTGCAAACGTATTAAGAAAACAAAAGATAGCATCTAGTCCATCATTTTTCATTCATATCGAACCTAGCACACAATACTATATAGCATTTTATATAACTAAAACTGTGCTACATATATATATACATACATATATATAAAAACAAGCATAAGGGAAGATCCTACGAAAACCGAATACGTACACACTCACAAAACAAATGCAGAAAAACTAAAAAACAACAATCAAGGTGCACAGCTCGAATTATGATCTTAAACTTAGTTATATAAACAAACAACAGGCAAATAGAAGTCAACACAAAAACAGAAAGAGAAAACTCAAGAAGAAAAGTGGAAATGTACTTAAGAAACTGAAATGCTGTAAAAATGCTTCGAAAAAACAATAACTTAAAGAATTGCTAAAAACATAAAATACGTACTCAAAAAGGAAAACAAGAGTTAGAGAAAAGTCAGGCCATAGCTTAAAAAAAAAACTTTTTGATAAATCCAGACATTAGTTAGATATTAAATATTAATGTTTACAGTTGGAGTTGGCTGGCCCCCTAGTCATATAGGCTTCATATAAAAAAGTTTTACTCACAACAAGAAACAAAAAAACAAAAACTCTTTCATATCTACGATCACAATCGAGCATTTATCGACTATGTTCCCTGAATTTGCATTTACATACCTACTATACGATATACATATATATACATAGAGAGATGAGGAAGTTTCGATCGAAAATAATGTGAACAATGGCAGTTGCAATGTTTAATGGTTAGTGCTTTTCTATAAAACGGAAAACTAAAAAAAAAGAAAAAAAAAACAGTAATATTTCATAAATAATGACTTGAACTAGCGCTTAGTAAAACTTTAACTCTAATTTAAAAACAATATAACTTCTACTTATAGCTTATATAAATGAAGAAAATAGGTAAAGCCAATACTTCGGTGCCATCGAAGAGTACTTTATGATCCCCTTATCCCCCGCCCCTGATACCTTTATGCTTACTAGACAGACTCTCTTAAATACGTTCGTGCATACGCACTCTCTTTAACGAATCCCCACACATACGCTCTCTTTAACAAAGCCCCACACAGACACTCTCAGTGACACTCTCTCTAACATATACACACACATACAATACCACTGTCCGATCCTTTGCCTATTCATGCACTCTTCGCCAATTTTGTGGGTTGTTGGAGAAGCCCTATTTCTCTCTCGCTCACTCCCCATAACGTACATACATTTTTACAAGCTTGCATTTGAAAAAAGTCTAAAATGTACCTGTGATATATATAATCCCATTAAAGTATTTAAATAATATTAATTTTTTTTTTATGTTTTTGTTTATCACTTTTTTTCAAGCAACGAAAAACCGCACACGCCCACAAAAAAACCAGAAAAATATAGCATAATTTAGAACTTAGGCACGTACGACATTAGAAATGCAAAATATATCATCATCCCAGAAAAAAGCACACAAAATTAAAATATATTAGCCCCAGTGAAACGTAGAGGAGGTCGAACACTTCTCAAAAATTTTCGATCGTGTTTGGGTTTTTTAAGTAACCAAAAAAAAAAAAAATAGAAATCGACAAAAACGGGCTGCATTGATTAATAAAAACAATTTGGACTAAATTCAACGAAATGAATTGTTTAAAAAGAAATAAAAAATCAAATAATTAATCATAATATTAAAATTGATAAGTATAGCATATAGCACATAGATCGCGCATGTATCAAACCTAAAGAAAAAGTAAGAAATCAAAAGAATGCTTTAGCATATAGCGAGACACATAAAAAACTTCCTTGCGTGCACCCTACATAAATACATACATACATTACATATATCCCTAGATCGGTGCTCATGCATGTAAATATACAATATAGCCTCATTATACACTACACTACACTAAACATATTTATGCGTCCCCATGCCATATGCCCACATATAACTCATATATATTATATTATTGTGAGCCAACTAGCTTGAGTTGAGATATATACCCTTCCGTAGCATAATGAACTCTAGTTGGGTATTTGAGTTTTTAAACATGATTAGCGACTAGTTATTAACTACGTACATACGAGTATTTTAAAGTCATAGAGTAAACGAATTTTAAGAATAAAAACGAAGCAGAAAAGAAAAAAAAAAAACGAAAACTAAAATCAACATTAATTTTTAGTGCATAGTATGCCATATGTAAACGAAATTTTTCAAAAAAAACAAAAAAGAATGACAAAAAACTGACATAAACCTACTTACCATACATAATATAAATATATATATACACATATAGCATTTAAAATTACATAAACAATAAAGGAACATTTTACATATATGTGGAAAACGACAAAGAGTTTTTATTGTGAAAGAACAAATTTAAAGCTAAAACTATACGATATATATGTATTAAAATCATTTTAGTGATTTATTCATCTTATAGTATTCCTCTTTTAATTCTAAAGAGTCTATATTTGGTACAAATGGTATTTCTATTCCCATTCGTTCCCAGGCTCTCATTTTGCCTCTGCTTGGCGGTTCTTTTTAGTGGAACCTTTTCATTTATTTGGAAACCTCTTATGCATTCTTATTAAAATTGCACTACTCCTAAGTTCTAGATCTGAAGAGCTGATTACATTTCCCAGCGGGAGTTTTTCCAATAACATGCCTCATTCCTTAAAAAATTTTAATCCTTAGAGTCCCTAGAGTACCGCTTTTTCATCGGAAATGATATTGAGCTGCGGAACTTGGTACTTGAACCGATTGCTGTGAATGTAGTTTCAAGTTACTGTACTTATTCTATTCTAATTGTTTTTCAAATATGATTTTTCCACATAACTACTTGACGCAGTTAATATACGCCTTAAATTGTCGCATTCACGAAGTATGTACTTTCTTTAAGTCATTTCGTTTTTGCTGAGTTCTAATTCCAAGCATATTTTTAAGAGTTACTCTCACATGAATATGTATGTACATATGTATGCATGCATAGCAACGTAAGGAAGCTAAAGAATGAAGAGAGATTTTAATATCTGCTCTCTTTTAAGCGTTGGCTTTTTTTTGGCATATTCTCTTTTAGACTATTGCGTAAGAGAGAGTAAATCAAATTTCTGCAATTACATATTTCATGTTCGTTTGATCATTGAACATGCCGCGAGAGGCGCAATTCCTCTTTGCTATTAAGAACCTAAAGCTTGTATTTTATGTACATGTGTCTATGTATGTGTCTACACATAAATATGTATGTACATATGTATGTACATACGTATGCATTTATATTAGCTGCCATCACATCAAATCTTAATACGATCCGTTACACTCATTCTGTGTTATGCTCCCCTTTCTGAATTTCGTACTCTCTTCCCTTCCTTCCCACAATTTGTTATCAGACTCGCTTAACCCATGGCGATGCTGTGTACTGTGTTTTATGCGGCGCATGCGGGTTAACCAAATACAAATTGAAACCAGATTTCGATTACATCAATTAGATGGTATAGCGGCATGTTTTGTTTGTTTGCGGGACTCATTTGTTTACATGCTTGTATCTGCAACTAGATCAGCTATATTCAATTAATCAATTGAATATATTGTGCATAAAATAGTACATTTTGAATAGATTAAAGAGCTAAATTCTAATTCTGTAATTGGAACTTGGGGTAACTATAGAGATTTGGAATATTTTTGTTCAGTCTCGAAGCTGATTTTGCCTTGGTATTACAAAAATTACCCAGTTCTATAACGTCTAGATCCTCAGCACAGCAAACTTAGTATTTTAAGTGATTCTCTAAATATTTATTAAATTGATGATCTGTAAATTCTGTGCAGAGTCCAAAATGTAACGCCCATAAGTCGAAAATACAGTCTTTAGAGCCAATAAAGCAATTTGTTTGTGCGTAAGCACGCATCTGCCTTGTAATATATAATAATGTAAGGTGCATGTGTGTGTGTGTGTGTTCGTGACAAGTACAGATATTTATGCACACTTTAAATGTGTATGTGTGTGTAGAGTTTTGTGGTTACCAGTTATTGGGCTCGCCCTGCAGAAGAGAGTTTGCATTGGGGTCGCGGTCGCCTGATTTGCACTTGTTGCGTGGGCTCCCCTCTATGGGCACAGCTCGCCCAGCAAAGTCTATTGCGTGTTGCACCTTTTCCGCAGATGATGATGTTGATGCTGCTGCTGCTGCCTACCTGTGCTGCAGCTAATAATGATCACAGTGTGCGAAACGCACAAAGAGGCAGCCAAAAACCAATCGATTATTATCTTCTTCACATACATATATTTTTCTTACGGAGAGCGAGTTCCAACGAACAGATTATTTTGCGCCTCGACACGTCCCCAGCCGCTGGCACTTCCACAGATTGGCCCTGGCCCTTTTTTTCGCCAACCGGTTTGGCAGGTAGACAGTCATGCATAGAGAGAGGGAGAAGGCGAGAGTGAGTGTGTAGCCGTAGCTGGCATAACTCAAAGAAAGCACGCCTTGTTCTTACACTCTGTCCGCGCGCTCTCTCTCTCTGCCTATTCCTATTCCTCTCCTTCTGCCTCCCTCTCGCTCCATCTCACTCGTGCAGGATAATAGCTGCGAGTGACTGTACGCGTCCCTTCTAGCCTCTCTAGACAATGGGCATGAGAAATCAGCGTAGGCATATTTTCTTTTACCGTTTGCTCGCTCTCTCACTACCAAATGATCTCGAGGGTGCGCTGCTATGCGGGTGTCTGTTATGCCTTATGTGTGTGTACATATGTATGTGAGTGCGTGTGTGTTTTCCCGTGCAGGTAGCGGCGCAGATTTTCCCAATTCCCTATGTAGAGATCCCTTTTTTAAAGACGGCGGCGTTTGGCTTTCCTTTTTTAAGGGCCTGCAGTGTGCGTGTGTTCGAGTCTTTCTCTCTGTGTGTGTGCGTGCATTGCTTTCCTAGTATCAATAACAATGCGTGGCCCGCTATTGTGGCTCGGCTTTTGTGCATCCCAGCGGGTTTCTTTTTGGCTGCTCTGCAGCTCTGCTGCTGCCTGCAACGCGAGCTGCCTTCGGGGCTTGGATTTGCCTCAGACGTTTGAGTTTGTGTGCGGCAACGTTTTGGGAGATATCGTTAATATTTTCTTGGAAACCGGGATTGTTGTGCGTCGACGCAGACGCAGGTAGCGACAAGCACCAACACGAAACGATCACACAGATGCAGATACACATACACACACAGAGACACTCTCTCAACACACACACATGTGCTGATAAAGAGCCAGAGTCTGAGGCAGGGCAAGACAGGTACCTGCTCACATGGAATGCAACGCAGCAACAAATGCGTCGGAGTTTTTGGCATAAAGCTGTTATAGAATTCAGATTCTATAATACAATGCAATCGAAAACTATAAAATGGCGAACTGTTGAGAAAAACAAATATGTACGTGCACAAAAATAATAAATGCTATAAAATAATATTTAATAAAATAAAAATAAATGTGCATAACTGATATGAGATCTTATTTAAAAGTTGATATACCAAAATACCAAGCGAGATCTTTTTCTCCATCTCCCTCACTCTATACATATAGAGTCTTTATCTATAAATGTATCTCTCAATATAAATACATAAATATATTTCATGGAGTCTCTTCCTCTCAAGCTGTCAAATAATAATCAGAAACTTCTCTCTTCCGATCTCTATAAAGAATTTTATATATAAAAAATCATCAGAAAATATGAAATAAAACTTTTGTCATGATAAATGCTCCACTTTTTCTCCCTCCCACTCATTATCTCTTTCCAGAATTTGATATGTCTAATATTATCAAATCGGCCACTATCAAGAATTTTACATTGTATCAAATCAAAATTAGAAATCTCACTCTTTATCTCTGAAGTATTTCATATGGCAAATTTCACCATATACTCATCTTTCCCTATCTCTTTAAAGAATTTGATATATCGAATAGCACGAAATACCATTCTATATCTCATATGAGTGGTTTATAGAGATATAAAACTCAGATAATATCACAATATCTATATAATATCTAAGCATTCCTTTCAATTTAAGATTTTACTAATATTTAGCATAAATCACAAATATTTCAAAGTATTCATCCTATTCTTCAAGATAGAGATAGAGCGAAAGAAAACAAATTTATGTAGTATTTAAATTTAATTGAAAACATAAATTAGTATATAAAAATATTTATATATGTATGTATATACATATGTACATATGTAGTGGGAGTGCGAGCTGTCTTTGCTGAGAGTGTTTACGAATCAAGCTAAAAGTTGAACTCTTGTCTGACTAGTAGCAAAGTAGTTTATTTAATTAATAAATATAGAACGTCAGACTGTTTACACTTTATGCTAATCAGAAAAATAATACGAATTCGACTACTATAAATAAATATATTTAAAATAAATAAATAAAATCTTGGAAATCACATCAGTTTAAAATCTAGCCAGAAAACAGCCAATGCACAGCACTCATAGAGCGTCACAGAGTGTGAGAGTGAGAGAGCGTTCGTCGCTACCTGCTTTGCCTTATTGCTGAATTCAGAGCGCCTGCCTGCTCTGTCTGCGTGCATGTGTGTGCGTGCGTGTTGGTGTGTACGTGTGTGCGTTGCCGTTGCCTCTCTCATTTATTGTGTCGCTTTGTCGCACTGTGGCTCATTCTGTTACTCGCCATCGAACCGTTCGGACGTCGCTGCGCAACTCAATTGTCGTGTTCCGGTTTTTGGTGTTCACTTGAAGCTCGTTTAACGCTCGTTCGTTCCAGAGTGAAGAATATAATACAGATAAAAAGCAAATTTAACTGGACTTAAAGTGCTAACGGAATTCGTAATCGTATTTGTGCAGTGCTCATCTAGTCCACCCACTACAACAACAACAACTACACCAGTGTATCCCCTTTATTTAAAGAAACTGTCGCAAATGCGACGCACATTCAAGTATCTAGCGTAAAGTTATAGCAGTATCTGAAGTCAAGGAACACTCAGACACTCGCACACCCACACACACACACATACAGCAATGGCTACCAATACAGAGCTGCTGCCCTTCCATCATCAGACAACAATCTCGCTACAGACAGCCGCCGCCCTCACTAACTATCATGGTGGTGGCGCCGGAGGAGGCGGAGGTGGTGGCGGCGGTGGAGGAGGAGGTGGAGCTACAGCTGGTGGCTCGGCAGCTGCTGCAGCTGCGGCTGCCTGGAACCGAGACGAACTGTATCAACAGACTGAGCTGCCCGGCTTGACACGCAACGCCCACCACCTGCTGCGCTTTACGCCCTATGCACTGCACCATCGGCCCCAGCTGCAAACTTTGCCACCTGCGCTCTACTTGCAACATGCGGCTGCCGCGGCAGCAGCAGCAGCCGCAGCCGCTGCAGCAGCACATGCCCAGCATCATCATCACCATCATCATCATCTCCATCACCAGCACAGAGCCGCCTCGCCGGAGAGTCCGCCGCCCGTGGAGGGCACACACATTAGCAACCTATTTCCGGAGCTACTGGAGCAGATCTTTGAGCATCTGCCGGTGCGAGATTTGGGGCGGGCCGCACAGGTGTGCACCGCCTGGCGGGATGCAGCCTATGCGAAGAGCGTATGGAAGGGCGTCGAGGCGAAGCTACATCTGAAGCGCTCCAGTCCCAGTCTCTTCAATTGCCTCGTCCGGCGGGGCATCAAGAAGGTGCAGATCCTATCGCTGCGCCGCTCGCTCAAGGATCTGGTCGTGGGCGTGCCCGCGCTGACATCGCTGAATCTCAGCGGCTGCTTCAATGTGGCCGACATGAATCTGGGTCATGCGTTCAGCGTGGATTTGCCGAATCTGAAGACCCTGGATCTCTCGCTCTGCAAACAGATCACGGACACCAGTCTGGGCCGCATTGCACAGCATCTGAAGAATCTGGAGACGCTCGAGCTGGGCGGCTGTTGCAACATCACGAACACCGGTCTGCTGCTGATCGCGTGGGGTCTGAAGAAGCTGCGCCATTTGAATCTGAGATCCTGCTGGCACATCAGCGATCAGGGCATCGGCCATCTGGCCGGGTTCAGTCGGGAGACGGCCGAAGGAAATCTGCAGCTGGAATATCTGGGCCTGCAGGACTGCCAGCGTCTGAGCGATGAGGCACTGGGTCACATAGCACAGGGTTTAACCTCACTAAAGTCCATCAATCTGAGCTTCTGCGTTTCTGTGACGGACAGCGGATTGAAGCATCTGGCTCGCATGCCCAAGCTGGAACAGCTGAATCTGCGCTCCTGCGACAACATCTCCGACATTGGCATGGCCTATCTGACGGAGGGTGGAAGTGGCATCAATTCCCTGGACGTGAGCTTCTGTGACAAGATCAGCGATCAGGCGCTCACCCACATTGCCCAGGGTCTGTATAGGCTGCGCTCGCTCAGTTTGAATCAATGCCAGATTACGGATCAGGGCATGCTGAAGATAGCGAAATCGCTTCATGAACTGGAGAATCTCAATATCGGACAATGCAGCCGGATAACGGATAAGGGATTGCAAACACTGGCGGAGGATCTGTCCAATCTGAAGACGATCGATCTCTATGGCTGCACGCAGTTGAGCTCGAAGGGCATCGACATCATCATGAAGCTGCCCAAGCTACAGAAGCTCAATCTGGGCCTGTGGCTGGTCAGATGATGCGTCCATCATGATTGCAATGCCTGCGCAGCGGCCGAAGCGGAGAAGTCGGCGCAGGCGAACGCTTAGGATGCAGACATCTATGTCTATGTCTCTCTCACTCTCTCTGAATGTGGTGTGTGTGTGTGTGTGTTTGTGTGCGTGTGACTTTAGCTGAGGCTTCTTTTTGACTTTGTCTTCCTACTCGTCTCCTTCTACCTGCGTGCCGTGTTGCATGTCTGACGTTGAAGGCAAGGCACGTAATTACACACACCAGCACACACAGAAACTCATACATACACACAGAGAGCTGAGCAGACAACTAAGTAAAGTAAAGTATAAAAAAAAAACAACAACAACAAGATACACTGAAAACTCATAGCTTTCGTTTGCCATACCACACGCTGTACTAAATTTTTTCGTACGAATCGAGTAGAAAACGAAACAGCAAAAGCAACAGCAGAGACAGAGCGCAGGCAAGTCGAGCGAACGAGCGAGAGGCAGAAAACAACAAACGCCAACAACAAAAAGCAAACAATGAACTAACACACGTACATACATACTGGCAGACATACATACATACATACGTACATGCATACACAAGCACAACTACGGCAACGGCGGAGCTGAAGCTCGCTATGTTGCTGCTGCTGCTGCTGCTGCCGCCGCAGGTTCCTAAGGGGCTGGCAGCGGCGCACTTGTGGGCCTGGTAGAGGTTAGCAGGGTTGGGAAGGGGGCGCGACGCGTCAGCTTACACGCACGCAGCGCAGCGGCGGCGATAAAAAGAAACAAGAGAAAAAAAAACACGGCTGCAGCTATGGCCGACGGCAGCAACAAAGTGCATGGCGATGGAGACGCGCGATAAGCATAGCGCAAGAGTGGAAGAGAGAGAGAGAGAGCGGACGAGCACACATACACATACACGTATGCATATGCATAAATGTGCGTGCGTGTGTGTGTATGTGCTTGTGTATAATGCAGGCCGCAGTTAAACAGATGCAAATAAATTTAAATAGTTTATTTTAATTCACGCTTCGGCAACAACAGAAACAACGGCGAAAAAAATTGTAGAAGCAGAAACAACAAAAGCCAGCGTCCTCCAACGCTACAACAACTACAGACGCAGCAATGGCGTCAGCTGCGACGCTAGCAGCGACGCGCGCAGCGCTTTAAGCTTGCCCGCAATAGAAGCAACAACAACAACAACGACGACGACTACACAAAAAAGTTTGCTCTTTGTTGGCGCTCTCTGTCTCTGCCTTTTGTTAGAAATGTTTTTTTTTTTTTTTTTTGTACTATTTTTATTTCATTTGAGATTCTTTGTGTTAAACTTTAGTTTATGTATTTTTTTGTGTTTGTTTTGCTTTTTGCGTTTTGCTTCGAATTTGTTTAGTGCAGCGTCGTTAGTAATGCCGTTTAATTTAGTTGGCGATTAAATTTAAAACATGTTAATAGTAGACACTTAAAGCAAATTTAATAAATTTACATTTAGTTTTAGTTCGTAACTTGGTCAAACAATAACAACAATTAGTCAAATAACTCAACAAAGCAACTAGCAAAAAAAAAAAACAAAAAGAAAGAAAAAGAAAATAACAACAAAAGAAACGTTAAAGAAAATTCTGTACATTTTTTATTGTTTAATTTATAAGTAAGCAAAAAAAGAAAAAGAAAAAAAAACAACTATAACGATTGAAAAGAATATGTGAATTAATTCTTTTTTCTATTGTGATATATAAAATATATATGTATAAAAAAAAAAAAACGAAATGCAAAAAAAAAAATGCTAAAATACAAGAATTACGTAATTTTATTTTTTGAACTAAAGCAAAGACAAATTGAGGAGAAGATTAAGAGAAGAAATCAACTATGTTATATAGTAGCTATATGTTTTAAGTCTTAGCTAAAGCTCCGATCTGTCAGTTTTGTTGAATCTGTGTTTCGATTTCTGCAATATTTATGTAAATGTAAATGCCTTATTTGACGGAACAAGAAACATTATCATTATAATTATCATTATCATTATCATTGTCATTGTCATTGTCATTATTATTATTATAATTCTAATAGAACTATGTTGAAGTCTTTCACTGACAATTATTTAGCATTAAGTTTTTTCTAAACAATTATTTGAATCAACATTATTTTTTGATTTTGTTGTAGTTTCAGGCTAATACACACACACATCCATACACACAGACACATACACATACACACGTATACACTTAAAGAAACTGAAATAAAATTCAATATGTAAAAATGAAAAAAATAAATAAAAAATTTGTTTAAGTTATTAAAATGGGAAAATGGTATTGGGTGATATATGGATACTACATAAGGGATTGGTTGGTAAACTTTTATTTAAATGACAATATAAACTTATTTTGTTGTTTTAATATTAATATATATATAATTAACATAAATAATAAATATAAATAATTATCAAATACATTTTTTGTAGCATAAAAATAGTTTTATATGTAAATATTATTTTTTTTTACATATATCCTACAAATTATTTTCTTTAACTATACCGCTCTCTTTCTATTTATTTCTATTTTCGCTCAAATACATACATACATACATATGTGCAGGCAATGGCCGTTTGTGTGTGTATGTATATAACATGTACAGCTTAAGCTGAGCTTTCACACTGTGCAACAACAATTAGCTGCATAGATCTGCATTTGCTGTCAAAATTTTGGCTTCTATATCTACTCTCCAATCCCGCTCTCTCGCTTTGCGCTCTTTGTCTGATTTACGCCTTTCCTCTGCTCCATCTCCTTTTGCTGCCGCTGCTCTGCCGCTGCTGCTGCTGCTGCTGCTTGTCTCATTTAACAAATGTGAGCGCATTCGAGTATTTTGCTGTAGATTTATTTTATGCACGCATTGTGCGTGTAATGAACAAAAGGATGCCACACTAATGCAATTGCAATTGCAAATGCAGCAGCCATCGATGCACATTTAAATGTGATATATATACATATGTAAGTATACATATGTATGTATTTATATATAAAGCTATGCTTATATAGCATATGTAAACGGAAAATGTGGTTATGCAACGCATACACACACACACACATACACAGCTGCAATTTATATGTATTGCAATTATTTATATTGCCCTGCATTATGTATACGCAGCAGCAGCACGCACACACACACACACACACGCACATATGCACACATGGCTCTCCCTATATATATGTATGTACATAACGGTTTTACTTGCTTGCTAACTGCTTAAATTTGCATTAAATATGCGTATGCATGCCCACGCATCTCTCTCGCTCTCTATGCGTGTGTGCGTGTGTGCGAGTGTGTCTGCGTATGTGTGTATATACTTCACTTGATTATGTATACGTGTAAGTACACACAGTCACACATCTCTCTATATGTGCATATAGCAGCCATCCAATTGGAAATATACCGTTAATGCTGTGCAATCAATTGCAGGCAAGGCCCTGGCCACATTTTGGCATTTACTTTAAGCTTTAATCAGCTTCCTGCTGCCTCCTCGCAGAAAAGCTTAGTCAGAGTCAAGCTTTGAAGCTTTTGAGCTATGTTTTGCCAAAGCAGCTGAGTAGAAAAAGAAGAAGTATGAAGAGTATTGGATTTGCTGGGGTTAAGCGATTGATGTGTTTGAATATATTTATGTATAAATATATTACGGATCCGGTACAGTATTTTTGAATGACAATTGTGAACTATAAAGTTAAGTCAATATATTATTTTATAGTTATTATGTATTAATTATTATTACTTATTACTTGTTATTGGAAAACTTAAAGAGAATAATGCATATCCAGAGATACTATATATATTTCTTGTACCTACATACATTATATAGTTAAATTTTCTTTTGATTATGATAACAGCAATCTGAGAGCAATCTAGATGATCACAAACTATCAACTCTATCATTAGCTCTATAGTTTTCCATATTATTTTCATGGCAACTCCATTGAATAAGAAACACAACAGGTCTATAGTCTAGGTCTATGTCTATGGATTGTTAAGCTAGGCACATTTTTAGACAAAGTCGAAGTCGAACTCCAAGTCTGGGGGGGGGGCTGTTTACAATTTTTTGTTGTTTAGATCTAGTTTCAGTTACAAATTCAAGTCACAGGCAACGGCGACGGCGTCGACGGCGACAACAACAACAACTCGACTCGACGCTGAGCCATGGAAAACCTCTGGCTCTGCCTTTGCCTCTACCAGACCCCCCTCCCCCCTCACACTCTGCTCTGCCCCTTGCTAAGCAAACACGTACGTAGAGCGGCTCTCCGAGAGTTGCCTCGGGTTGTTGTTGTTGTCGATGCTGCTGTTGTTGTTGTTATAGCTGTGGCCCAACTGTGCGACCTGTGCTTTGGCTCAGCTCTGCTCTGCTCTGGCGTCTCTGTGTGGTCTTTTTTGGCTACGACGAGGGTTTGGTCGTCGTGTGCGCCTGGCGAAAATGTTGTTTAACCAACATTTGCATTCTATGAATTTTGAATTTTCAACTGAAAACTCGCTCAAAGAAGTCGAGCTGGCCATGGGCAATGCCCGGCATATGTGTATGTGTGTGTGTTTGAGTGTGTTTGCGTGTGTGTGTGTATGTGTATAGGTAAAAGCGACTTTTGCTTATCTTATCAGAAGCGTCAAAGTGGGTAAACAAAACAACGCAGCAAATAGATGAAAAGTCGAGCGAACCTTATCAGTCAGCAAAAAAAGTTTGTGTGTGAGAGAGAGAGAGAGAGAGAAAGAGAGGTAGTTAAAGGGAGAATGAGATGTTGGCTGTTGCAGTTGCCGTTGCAGTTTCTCATTAGCCATGGCAATGGTTAACTGGCTTCTAGCTCTAGTCCTTGCTGCTGGTCACCAACGTCTCTCAGAGTCTGTGTGCGCCTTTCATTTATCAGCATTTTCCACACATTCGCATGAGACGAATTTCAAAATCGATTCGCTGCTAACACTTGGCGTTGCTGTTGCTGTTGTTGCTGCTGCTGCTGCTGATGCCATCGCATAATGTCACACAGGGCGTCGCAACTGAGACGCAGTCTGGCATCCAAATGTGTTCCTTACACACACACACACACACGCACACACAGAGAGAGGCATACACACGCACACACAGCGAACAACCCTTCGCACGTTCGCTGGCTCGGTCTAGCGCTTTGAATTTGAACCCCCGTTTTTCAAAGGACCAACTTCAAATGCCGAAAATAAATGCCTCCTGTCCCTTGTGCCCCGTTGCTGTGCCCCCTTCCCTTTGCACAGCTCCCTTTACCTTTCGCCCTTCTCTCTCTCTCTCTCTCTCTCTCGCCTTAAGCAGTCGTCAGAGAAATGCATTCAACATATAAAAAAAAAAAAAAACAAACGCAAGAAATTTTTAATCCAAAGCGGTACCGTATATGCCCTTTAGCAAATGTATCTGTGTGTGTGAGTGTTAGTGGATACACATTTTGTAAATGCCGTCCAAGGTGACCAGAATTTGATAAAGCACCACCGCGGCAAGGTTATCACAGCAGCAGCAGAAGCAGGAACGGCCGGAGACGGAGCCAGAGCCTGGCATTCATCCTCATCCTTGTCAGTGTCAAAAGGGCAGCCGTCTTACCTGCGCCTGCAACCGGATGTTGCATACACTAACACACACACACGTACATATTCTCACAAGACAATGCAAAAAACTTTCCCCTTGTCAGGCTGCAGCCAAGGATCAGCGCACAAAGTGTCAAGATTTCTTCGCTGGCTGCAGCAATATTGAAACAGGTGTCCAAATTGCTCCAAGATTACAAATAGTTTCCGCTGTCGGCGGTGAGGGTGGGAAATGCCTATATATTTATGTATATGTATATATAGCTAGGCAACTAGCTGAGGTAGACCCCAAAAGAATGACAATTTTTGTGAACTAGCTGGGGACTGCAAGATGAGAAAGGGGCAGAGGCTGTATGAAGAAAATAAGTAAGGATGGGAAAAATTGTAAATTTAAATGGACTAGCTGTAGGATTTTTAGAATGCATTCTAGAGCTAATTCTAGAGGGAAGTCTGAAGTGAAGTCTGGAGGGTAGTCTAGAGGTATGTCTAGATAATCTATCTATAGAGAAATTTAGAGGAAAGTCTGAAAGGCAATCTAGAAGTAAGTCCAGATGAAAGTCGGAAGGGAAGTTATTTGAATCTAAGATCAATATTCAGATATAGTATTACATACTATTTATAATATTCACATTCAAATAATAGAAGTGTTTTTATTTTTATTTATCTAAGATCTAAATAAACTAACCTCGTCGCCTATTGTAGATAAACATTTAAAAAGAATATTTACTTTAGTTAAAACTTTATTATTTTTTATATACTACAGTCCTATGATACTCTGGTATAACAGTTTTCTAATGCGTTACCAATCTACTACAAAAAAACAATTTTTTTATGGGCATTTCTAATGGGGGAAATTCTTTGAAAACGTTTAACTAATCAGATTTATGACGGGAAAAAGCAAAGTACGAGATGTTTCCTGGAAGCAACGATAGTGTTGTTTTAGCTGATTTGTGATACTACCTTCGTTGTTGTTGATCAAATAATTAAAATGATGGCAAGGAATGCAGCTAAATGGTTCTGTAAACTTTTGTGTGCAAAGACAACAAAAATAATGCGAGCTCAGGGTCAAAGCATCTAATGCAGCTCAGGAAATGCGAGCAGCAGCAGCAGCAGCAGCAGCATCAACAACAACAACAACGGCGAGAATGTGTATGAGAACAATGCGAAAAGCAAGCGCTGATATACAGATACAGATACAGATACTTATTTTTAATTTCGATGAATCACCGTTGCTTGAAATTCAGAATTCAGCGACAACAACAGCGCGCAACGACGATGACTGCATGCCTCGTTGGAGACGCTTGTAGAGAGACTGTGTAGAGACTCAAGAGGGCAGAGCGTGAGTAGACTGTGTCGGTGTGTGTGTATGTGTATGTAGAGTGTAGAAGGAGAAGTGAGTCGCGTAGCGTTGGAGACGACGTTGGTCCGCGGCCCAGGCCCGGTCGAACGAATGCGAGCGCAAAGCAGACTGAAAGAATGCACAAAGAGCAAACGACGATCAGCAAAGCAGAGGAACGCGAGACGCTTTCAAATGTTTTTGGTGGAATATGGGAACTTGCCATATAGACAGGCAGACAGACAGACTGAGGAGGAGAGAGAGATAGATATAATAATATATATATTTTTATATACATACAGATATATATACGACATTCCAACAGCCCTGCCTTAGATAAGGGTTTATCGCTACCTATACAAACTGTTATACATGCTTACATAGCCGCCTCTGTATGTGTGTGAGGGTCTGTCTGAGTGTGTGTGTGTTTGTGTGTGCTTTAAAGCTTGTCATATGTCAGCTTCCTTCTTGGCTTGGAATTCTACACGTTCCATTGCAATAGCTAAGCCCTTTGGCTGCTCTAGCCAAAGAGTGTGAGCGTGAGCGAGAGCGAGAGAGGTAGAGAGAGTGAGCTTTAGCACATGTGTGCTTTGTGTAACTGTTGTTGTTGTTGCTAGTGCTGTTGCTTGGTTGCTGGCGCTGCTTGATTAGAGCTGCGATAAATTTTTTTATATTTTCTATAGTTTTGTTCTTCTTTATTTTGATATGTTGCAGGACCGTTTTGGCCAGGCTATTGTGCGTAGCGGAAGCGCTTATTGTCGCCATTTGATGTGACAACGACTTCCGCTTGACTTTCTGGCAGCGCTGCGGCCAGTGCTGCCAGCTGTTGGCTAGCTGCTCACAGCTTGACAGCTTAAGTTAAAAGGAGAAAAAAACAACAACAACAACAACTATCGATTATTGTTGTTGTTGTTGTTGTTTTGGTTTTGGCCATTGCGTGCTTGCAGCGCTCTGGCACATCAAAGGCTTCAACAAAAATGTTCTCGAGCCGAGCGTCATTTGCATTTTTGTTGTTGTTTTGGCGCTTGCCGCTTGGCGAAGGTCTGCGAAAAAAGCACGCAAGAGAGAGGGAGAGAGAGAGATAGAGATAAGTCTGGGAAAGACCTTTGCATATGCATGTCAAGCGTCGAGTCTTGCAGTTGTTGCACTTAACTATTGTTGTTGTTGTTGATGTTGTTGCTTGTTGCAGTTGTTGTTGGCCTGTTGCTCTGGCTGTCGTTTGTCTGGTTTTCTGTGTCAGCGTCAGTTTCAGCCACCTGCTCTCCGATCATGGCTAACATGGCCTTAGGATCTTTTTGCTTTGCCAGACTTGTTTTGTTGTTCGGCTTTGGCAACCTAATTGCAGTGCTGCCACGCCCGCTATGCATATTGAAAATAAATAAATGCGAAAAACTCATAAATAAATAAATCTATATATGCATATACATATGTATGTATGTATATTTGTGTATGTAAATAAAATGCATTTAACCGCAACAACATGGCCGCCACTTCCGTTTTTGACCACAAAATGGCGTCACACTAGGCTCCTAGGCTCAACTAACTACATTTATACATAATATACATATATTTATACTATTTATTTTTCTATTTATTTATTTATACTATATATCTTGTTCTAAAGAGAATTTTGTTCCCAAGTTTATATAAATAAGATTGCCAATTTTATTTTCACAAAGCTGTAAGGTAAATGAAAAATAATGATGGTAAAATTAACAGTAGCAAATTATATATAATTACATATTTATTTTTATAATAATGGTTAATCGTAATAATACTTCTATCAATATAAAGAATTAAAAATGTAAAAAAAAATTCAACATAAAAATAATAAATAAAATTGATTAAAAAATTTAATATTAAAAATAATTTTAGTAATAATTATATACAATTATAAAAATATGTACTAGTAAAAATTAATATTAATAGTATTAATTATACGCATTAAATTTAATTATTTATGTTAATGAATCTTAAAAGTTCAAATGACTATACTATAAACATTTCGAAACACATTTAAAATTAGTCTTACAATAGTATAATATACCTAAAAATAAAACTTTTCCAAATTTGTTGCCTAATTTTTTAAAGCGTATTAAAAAAAAAAAAACAAAAAAAAAACTCTTGCAACACAATCAAAAATTAATACAAAATTATGTGCGTGCTGCAAAAATGCAAAAAACATGCTATATATGCAGATATAAACATACACACACACACACACACATACTTACATAGCTACGTATATATATTAATATACATACATAGCTACATATGCCTATGGCACATTGAAGCAAATGGGAAATATATTATTGTATATGCTTAATGGTGTCTGGTCAGTGGTTATGGTGGAGCAGACATGGAGTCTGGTCTGGTGTGGATTGTGGGTGCGTTTGTGGGTGGGCTGGCCGGTTGGATGTTGCCGGACAGGAAGCTTGATAAGTTGGCTGCACAAAGGAAATGCATGAAATGTGCAACATGCAAAAGGGCGCGAGGTCTGTGAGTGTGGAAGGCGTCGGGGCTTGGGGGAGTGGTTAAAAGGGAAACGTTGCCATAGCTGGTTATGCATGCAAATGCAACGCTGTCCATGTGCGTGTGTGTGTAATATATATTCATACATACATACATCCAGCTGCTTGCATACGCAATACAGCGCCATAGATAATTGCGACATTTTGATTATTGTCGCAGCCTCGAGCCCTGCAAAGTAGGCAATATATATTTTTAATCATACAACAACAAATTGCCATGCACACGTGCATGCATGTCTCTGTGTGTGTGTATGTGTGTGTGTACTTTACTGTTATTTTAAGCATTTTTCTATGGGCCATACATTTGTCACTGTTTGCTGCATTTAAATTCAAGTGCAGCCCCAATGTCAAATTGGCTGCGCGCACACAACAGACCGTTGGATTTTCAAATGTGGCGCGGCTGCTCATTCAGCTCTCAGCTATATTCAGCGCGCGCTCTCTCTCTCTCTCACAAAAACACAAACACACACACACAGACACGGAGTGCGAATAGAGAGCGAGAGTGAGAGAGCGCGAGCGTCTGCCCGCCGCAGCCCTCGTTGCTTTGCTTTGCTGCTAACTCCAACGACTACCCACCACTGGCAAGCGGCGGCGACTACGACGACGACGACGACGACGACGACGACGGTGACGGCGACGGCAACAGCGACGACGACGTCGACGGCAACAACGACGACGCACGGGTTGGGGGCATAGCCAGCATGCGCCAGCAAGTATACGTTTGCTTAGCACGCAGCACATCCAACGTATTAATTCCATACTTGATGGGACGCGTCGTGCCAGCAAGTAGCGAGTTTTATGCCAATGCTCGCTGTGCGCCCATCAAGTTGAAACATTTTGGTGGCGTGCGCGCCATAAAGTACCCAATACTTTTATCTTATTTTAGCCCAGCCAATTTCTGTAGACTTACTGGTGCGCCGCACCATCAAGTATGGGGAAATGTCAAACGCTGTGCGCTGTGCAGACAAATGCGCTAGCTGATGGCTCCCTCAAATGGGCGCTGCCAGCCCCGCCAACCCTGCCCGACAAGCTCCAGCTCTTCGACGTCGTAGCCATTGCTGTAGTTGTAGCTGTAGCTGTAGCTGGAGCTGGCTCGGCTGGCTGGCTGGCTGCCTGGTCGCCTTGCCTTGCCTTTGCCTTGCTTTGCCTTGCTTTTGCCTTGCCGGGTTGCCAGGGCTACGTTGCGCACTAACTGAAAAACTGGAAAAACACTTTGAATTAGATTTGAAATTCTCATTCTATTCGAAGTCTACAGTTATATGAGTAGATGATATAGATAGATAGTGAGATGTACATATATGTATGTATATGTATAAAAGTTCTCTCTCTCCCAAAAAGCTCTTTAAGCGTTGGAAGCTTGCTTAAGTCTGTTATATTAAAGTGCTTTAAAGTGTTATACAAAGTGAACAAAACTCTTGAATTGTAATATAGTTTAATGATTCTAGATTAGATGTTTAGATTGTTCACACTATAAATATCTTCATATTTTTGATTTATTTATTTTTATTTTTATTTATTTTATTTGTATTTTCAATTATTTATTTTTATTTATTTTGTTTGCATATGTATAATATTTGTCATTGTTGTTGTTTTCTTTTTACATTTATTTTTTTTTTTTAATTATATTGATATTTGAAACTGCTCTTTATGAAAGAATATTCAAGAAGTGTTAACAATATTTTAAATTTTAAATTCCGTAGTTTCTTTAATAAAATCTTTCCTCTGAATGTATACATATATCTAAACTGCCGTATATCTGTCATTAGCTGTGGCATTTCTTTCAGTGTAGGCCCAAATTGTTATCAGACATGTCAGCTGTACAAACTAAAATATCATTTTTAGGCTTATTCGATAAGAAACTTGAAATTCTCTAAAATTTTGTTTTCAGCAGAATTTTGTAGTTTTTTTTTTAATTTTATTTTTATGTATTTATATATATATTTTTTGATTATTGTCTGCATCCTTAGAAAATTTTGAAAAGTGCGACAATAAATAAAAATGAATAGTTATAGAAAAAAGTTATAGATCTAAAGTTTGCTTGACTTTTTCGGTGACTTCAAATAAAGTTTGTCAAATGTAAAGTACATATATAGATAAATAGATATTATCTGTTGAAACAGTTGGTATTTGATATATGATCTATATGCTTATGTATATACATACATACATATGTATATCTATATATGTATTGTATATATGTTTATCTAAAATCGCTCCATGGCTGCTGCTGCTGCTGTTGCAGCCCTGGTCTTTTTGGCTATGTTGTCGCATGGCAAGTATTTTTCTTTCTTGGACTTGGACATATAGCGCTCGTCCGTGAATTTTCCCCTATATATACATATATATATATATAAACGTATATATATCTATACATGTATATATATATTTATATATATACAGGGTGCTGCAGCAGCAACTCTCTTTAAGCTGTAGAATTCTAAATGCTGTTTGGCCATTGCCATTGCTTGAAGGCCCAGCTATTTGTTTTAGACACATTTATGGGCAAATGCTCGTGGGCCCTGTATAAAATGTACTGTGTAACAGTGCGTGTGTGTGTGTGTGTGTGTGTGTGTGAGTGTGTGCGAGAGTTTAAGCTTAAAGCTATTGTACACTTGGTGTCGTGTCTGCCCGTTCTGCTGCTTGCCCTCTGCCATTCTCCCTCTCTCTCTCTCTCTCTCTGTGTATCTCTCCTTTTCATATCCTTGCGGGCTTCAGCTGAGGCAGCAACAAAAATGACGTTGCTTTTGCTGTCGCCAGCTGCCTTAGCTGCCCCCAGCCCTGCACACCCGGCTGCCAGCCGCTTGCTGCTCCTGCCTTGCCAACGCATTTTGTTTTGTTTAGAGTTGTGTGTGTGTGTGTGAGTGTGTAGCATGCTCCTTTGCCACTGCTACCTGTCGACGTGTGTGCGCGCCTATGCCGCTGCCGGTGCCGTTGCTTCTGTTCCTGCTGCAGTCTCTCTTTAAAGTTGGCACGCTTTAAGGGCTCTGCCCATTATTACAGACAAGGACAAGGCATGCCGCCGGAAGCAAGCTCTGCAACCCCCAAGCAGCACACACACACACTCACACACACACCCAGAGACACACTCGCACGCACCTTAACACATTTTTCCACTTCCTTTTCATTTTCAGGCCAAATGAAAAATTGCACACGCGGGAATTTGATTTTAACATGAGAAATAAATACAATGACGTTGACGGCGCTGGCAGCAGCGGCGCTGCTTTAAGCTAGCCGCAAGGGCAGTGGGCTGGGTGGGTGGTGCAGCACCTGGTCTCCTTACCTGCGCTTGCAACGATAGTTTTGAATATACATATATATGTATGGGTGTGTGTGTGTGTGTGTGTGTCGATAATGATTTAATTAGAGCCCCCATTCAGACAGCCAACGGCGATTGGTTTTTGCCACCCCAAGTTACCCCTCCCCCGCCTCTCGCGGCATCACCTGCAAGCCTTACCTGTATAATTGATTTATGGGCCGTGTTGCTGCGCTCAATGATTGCAATTTGTTGCTCATTTGTTGCAGCTATGCGCGCAATGCGGCGCAGCATCAAAAAAATTTCAACCGAACTCAACCCCTTCAACCCTTAGATAGGGGTAGCAGCACTAGCAACAGTATCAACAGTGAGGGCAGCAGTTGAATTCCTTGTCTAATGCCGGAATTTCAATTTAAAGCCTTAAACACTAAAACTTGATTACGCGCGACTCACTGAACACAAACTGCCAGCAGATACAGCACAGGCACAGGCACACAGGACTTGGTGTCCCTTTGAGTGAAAGAGAGAGAGTGACAGAGAGGGGGAGAGGGGGACGGACCGAGAGGAAGACTGGGGCTCATTGTCTTTATCGAGGGTTGGGTGTGTATGTGTGGGGTGCAGAGTGCGGGGCGGGTGTCGCTCTAAGCTGAACAGCAAAAGTAACTTTTGGCTCTATGTAGCCGGGATCAAAGTGACATAAGTTCAGCGCTCAGCTTCAATTTATTTAATGCCAAAAACTTTTAATGTAATTAAAACGGATAATGCCTAAAACGCGCAAAACTTTAAAAATGCGCCAAAGGAGATGCTGGAGCTTTAAAAACGCACAAACATTTATATAAACATATTAAATATGTATGAAGATAAATTTTTGAATAAATATACATATATATTTTTGTATATAATATATAGATATAGGCATGTTTTACAGTTAAAAGTGTCACAAAGCGCTCAATTCCTTTAGTTATACATATTTATTATATAAAAATATATATATATTAAAAAAAAAAGAAATATTTATTTATAATTATAAACTCATTCCAAAAATTGAGCTTTTTGGCATTAAAACCAATTTCAAGTAAAGTTAAAAAATATATACATATATTTAATTTAGAATTTAAAAATAAATGCATACATTTTATTTAGAATATTTATAAAAAAAGAAAAATAATTTACTTCTCAATGTTTATAAATATATATACATATATATATATATATTTTTTTTTTTTTATTATTATTTAAAAATATATACATATATTTTATTTAGAACATTTATAAAAAAAAAAAAAATAATAATTTACTTCTCAAGTTTTTTTTTTTCATAAATATATATTTTATAAATCTGTTTGAATTCAATTGGAATCTTAATATTTTTATTCTTTATTATTTTTGGTTATTTTTTATGAGCAAAGGAAATACCTACTAAAACCAAAAAAATATTCAATAACTAAAATATTGCATTACAAATCTCACTTTTTTCTGGATATAAATTAACATATTTTAAATTTACTATTTCTATTTACTTGTTTAAAATTATTTACAACCAGCCGAGTGTCAATGCATCTTGTTAAAATCGTGATAAACTTTATTCATTCTACTCGAAAGTATCCATAATTTTCTGTAACTCTCTTCTTAAGATTTTATGCTAAATTAAAATTGTTCAACTTTTTATATGCCATCGGAAAAATCTTATTAATTTGGTCTATATATATTAATATATAATTTATGTTTATAAAAATATATATTGATATGTATAAATAAATTTGCAGACTGTTCAGCTTGATGATCACTCAGGGTGTTGTTTTTAGCTGCTGGTCAACGCGGCGTATGCGTCATGTCAAAAGAAAGGGCGAGAGAAAAAAAGAAACGCACAGACTTCGGCAACATTTTCCAAATGCTGCACATTTTTGTTGCTGACTACGACACAAATACGCACGCACAAGCGCACACACACACACACGCACACAGACAGTAGAGCAAGTGTAACAAAGGAAGGCGGGCGAGAGAGCGGGCGGGAATGTGACGGCAGCTAGAATGGAGCAGGATGTGCGAACGGTCGCACAGACGAGTCGGAAGCACGGACAAACAAACGGATAAGAAGGCAAAAGGAGCAGGCCAGGCAAAGAACGAAACGAAGCGAAGAGTGAAGAGTGAAGAGAAGCAGAGAACGTACAACGTACATGCAGAAGATAAGCGCACAGAGCGACGCTGATAAGGCAAGTTGTGCGCTAGCCGAGCCGAGGGAGCTGGGGCCTGGGGCAGGCAGCAATAGACAGACGGAAGGACAGACAGACAGACAGACAGCGAGACAGGCAGGCGGACAGGCACAGTTGTGCCTGCGTGTGGAGGACTTGTGAATTTTAACATTTTAGAGAAAAGCGAACGAAAAGCGAATTTTCGAATGTCAGCTCGTCGACTGAAACGAATTGGCGAGGTGGTGGGCGGCGTGGGGGGTAGAGCGAGGGCAATAGAAGTGAGCAGAGGATGGCTAAAGGGGGGGCTGGGCCGTGGCAGTGTGTAAGTAGTAGCAATGCAAGGCAGCAGCAGCAGCAGCAGCAGCGGCAGCCACGCTGGAACGAAACAATTTGTAATTTATTTGCGAAGCGTGCGAAAGTTGAGGCAGCTGCCAAAGGCGTAGCCAGAGTGGAAGAGAGAAGGAGACGGGGAGAAGGAGAGAGCGAGAGAGGAAGGCAGGAGCAGCAAGCGAGCAAGCAGTCAGGCAGGCAGGCCACACGCGTAAGCAGAAGAAGAAGAAGAACAGTTACAGATGAGACCAACGCACACACACACACACAGCATATACCTTGCTTATATATGTGTGTGTAGGGACATTCTCTCTACTCTTTAAAGACAATTTTGTAAAGTGTGTAATTTTTGAAATTTATTTAAAACTTTGTTTTTTTTTTTTTTTTCTTCTTTTGCGCTTGACACAAGTTTAAACATATTCTCGTGTGTACGTGTGTGCATGTTGTATTTGTTTGCTAGCCTTGATTTAATTATATATTTATATATAATATACATATTGTATATATTGTTTTATTCATTCTTTTGCTAAGTATATAAACTATGAACTTTAAATACTTAATACAAATTTGTTGTAAGCTGTTCTTGGAAGTTTCATTTCTTTATTTTTTTTGTTTTTGTTTTTGACTATGTTACTCAGTCGGGCAGTTTTGAATGAGCTTTTTGCTGCAAAGCTTTTGCCAACTTAAAGACTTGAACAACTTGCTGTATGTGTGTGTGTGGGTGTGTGTGCGAGTATGTGTGTTCGGGAGTGTGTGTAGAAAAACCCTTAAAAAACAACACAAAACAAATCGAAAGATATCATTTTAAACATGCATATCTAAACCATTTATCCATTGCTAAAAAGTATATCAAAATTTCATTGTTTCAGCTAATATTCCGTATCTATATATATATATGTATATATAAGTGTATATATTTATGTGGCCAAGCTTGTAAACTTTGGCTGGTATAAAAAGAAATTGTTGTTATTATTGCAACTATTGTTTATGTATGCCAACTGAACTGTGAACCGGTGCGGGCTATCGTTATATATATCATAATATATATATATATATATGTATATATATATATATATATGTATTTGTTATATGGTCTTTAGGTATTTGCTTAATCAGTCTTGTATACAAAAAGAACAAAATTCAAAAGTTAAAAAAAAAAAAAAACAAAAACAATCATTGATTTAAATCAGCAAATTCACTAAATATTATTCACTTGTTTCGTTGTCATGCAGCATTCAAAATTATATATAGGTCGGTTTGTCATTTGTTATTGTTAGTATAGATTAATAATACATAACAAGTTGAATGGAAACACAAACCATTTAATAGAGACGCACTGAACTTGGTTATTGGATCTGACTGCAACCTACATATTGTACACAGAATTTGAGAATCAGGTATTCATATTACTATACAAATATATATGTATGTGTTTATGTATATAGAGTTAAACAGAGCTGCGTCGTTCTGTCTGCCCCATTCATTGGGTAGTTGAGTTGTTTACATAGAGAACATTTTCGCACTTGCACTTAATTAAATTATATTTTTCTTTTCCATTTGACACTTACATATAAACAATAGATTTGTAGAACATATAAATATGTATCTAATTAGGTGTATGTATAAGATGCGCTTACAAATCAATAAATTAGGAATCAAATATTACAATACGAGACAGTTGTGTTTGTTTGTTTGCTTGTGTGTATGTGTGTGTTTGTGTTTGTTTTCTTTTTCTATATATACAAGGTTCTCGACTTCACATTGTTGCAGCCGTGCCACAGCATCAGTTTGTAAATGCAGTCATCAGCTATGAGAAGCCGAATACATGTGGAAGTTCTTATGCATGGATAAATATCATCATCAACATCATTGTTAGATGCTGCGGCTGCTGTTTTTAACAGAGAACATGAATATCGCTTAATACTTGCTAACTTAGAGAAACAGGCTATATAGATTTACAATTGTACTTAGGCCTAATATTAGAATTTACAAATTTTTTGTTGTTGTACACTTAGACATTGGATTTGTGTGTGTGACTGAGTGTGTGTGTGTGTGTTTGAGTGAAGGGGAAGAGGAATTGTGGCTCCACACCGACAACGACTATCTTTATACATATACAGATTCGCATACATGAAGATAAAGAAAAGTTTCGTAATTGGGATAAAAACACAAATTGCGTGCTTATGTAATTAGAACCTAACTCCGGCTATCGTTGCTCTCACTGAAGCTCTGTTCACTCGACTCCCGTCGACTGCTCACCGGCTTGGCCTTGTATTCTGTGATGAAAACCGTAACCGAATTGACAGTCACCTCACGGGTCTGCGCCGTCGATCGATCAACGTTCTTCAAGCGGGCGGGATAACGTTTGTGTCGCTGCCTGTCGTGTCCGCTGCCATGTCGCGAACTGGACGCCGGCTTCCCATTCGGCATGTTCCCACTAGCGCCTGGCAATGTGGCCGCCTGCTGAGCGACTAGCGCAGAGTTTAAGCGCGGCTTACGCGTCGATGTGCCTGCCAGCCCACATACCAGGGGAGAAATAGACAACAAAGAAAATATGAATCAGTTAAGTGTGTACAATCGAAAAGAGCAAATTATGTTTATACTGTGCCTGAGCATTTCACAATTCACTCAGAGCGACCCATTTAGCGGCCGTCCTTCAACGTAATTCAAACATTCGACATTGCTGTCGCTGCCTCAGTCGCAGTCGCAGTTGCCGTTGCCGTTGTCGTTGACGTCGCTGGCGCTGTCGCCGCTGTTGGAATCGAGGTCACTCACCTTTTCTCACGTCACACATGCGACACTTGAACGCCTCCGCCGAGTTCCTGTACGTGCAGACGCTGCAGTCCCAGAAGTTCTCCTCAATTACTTTCGCTTGGCGCTTTTGTCGTCGCACGGGCGATGATTTTTTGTCCATAATAATTCGACGCTGGCCCAATGTAGATGACAAATGCAGCTGGCCGAAAATTTTTGCAAATGTTGTTGTTCGTGCTGCTGCTGCTGCTGTTGTTGTGGCTGCTGTGGCAGAAATTGCTCGCAAACGTTCACTGCAGCGCTGCTCGCTAGCCAATTGTGCAGAATATCAATATTTAATTACTCCATTAATGTGCGATTGGCGAATTATCGTTATGATTGAGAATTTCTATTTTCGTGGTTGAAAAACTTTCTGCAATTGTCTTCTGGCCAAATAGAAAATTGTTGCGGAGTTGCCGTATGTGACGCGAGAATAAACACAAAATGTTGCTGAACTACCGCGAGCGATTATCGATATATCGGCGGCAAGCAATCGATGTGAATAAATATCGCTAATTATTATGTTTATTTTCGTTTTATTTTTTGTTATGGAATGAATTTTAAATTTAATTTTTTAAATTTTAAAATTACAAGAATATTTATGTAGATGAGAACAAATATATTTCGGTGTGTATATAGTATACATTTATTCTAATTAAATATTTGCTTAATATTGAATTATTTGTGTTATCAGGTATATTATTGCTCCAACATGTTTTGTAAGTTCGCTAACTCAAGTTCGCGCTCCTTGAGCTGAGCAAATAGATTATCCAGAGTCTCCTGCATGCGCTGCTTGAGTGTCGCATTTTGAATGGAAGCAATTTCTGTAGATTTCTGAGCTTGTTGTGCCTTCAAGTCACTGATCTGTCGATGAAGGTTATTTATTTTTTCTTGTGCTTGTTGCTGTGTATATTGAGGCTGTGGATCATCCATAATATTCTCAAATTCTTCGCGTTTGGTCACCATCTGCTGATTGTCATAGAAACCACTTGGAGCTGCCAGATTTGAGCTTGAACCAGCGGCACTTAGCTTGGGACTGCTCGGTTCCCTACTGAACATGGACTTGGTGAACTCGTTTTGCTCCATTTTATCACGTCCCTCTTGGCCGTTGCCGCCTACGCCGAAAAAGTCTGACATACGTGAGTCTTCAGCAGATAAACGCGAGGATTCCTCCATACGCGAATCGTTCCCCGGCATGTTGGGCTCGTCCTCGTCGTCTGTAGTGGACACCTCCTCGCCAAATATATCATGTGCAGCGACGCCCATATTGGGAGCACGACGAGTTTCAAAGTTGCTCATTTCGTCATCATCCGACTCCACATTAATTTCACGTTGCGAAACGCTATCATTAGCGGTCTTATCGCCGGCGTTCATTGTCTCATCATGCATATCCTCATCTGCCTCGTTATACGGCTTGATATCAGACTGGTCTAGGTCATCGTTCGGCTTGTCCTCCTCATTGATAATCTCGTACTCGACCCGTACTGCCTCGTTGTCGATGCGCAATAAATGCTTCACTTCCTTTTCGATTTCGGGAGTCTCCACATTCTTCTTTTTCAGAGTTTTGCGAAATCGTCGTTTACGCACATTCTTACAAGGCGGAGTAATGCCATGGGGCCACAAATACTTTTTGTCCACCTTATTTGGATCCTTTTTCTTGTTCTTGTTGGGCGATTCCTTTTCAGTCTCATCCTCTGGCTCTTCCTTGCAAATCAGCAGCTGGCAAATGTCCGCCGATTTGTAGAAGCTTTTATTATCAATTGTCTTGTAGCTCTCAATAATAGTGGGCAAGTCGACAAGTTTGGCATAGAGCAGTTGGTCATCGAACCTCACTTCTCCATAGCGCAAATCCTGGTCTAATTGTATCGTCAAGCGATCCTTCACATTGCCTGCCTGTATGGATTCATGGACGGCTGGTGCCAATTCCTGCAAATAATGCGAAAAGTTGAGAAGTCTTCAAAGGGATGTAAAAGAGTTAATTTACCTTTGGAAAGCGCATAATAAACTGGTTTTCTAGTTCAACGCCATCATCTCGCGGCTTGTGTTCAGTTTGCTTCTTTTTCTCAAACATCGGTTGGATTTTATTTTATAAAAAAGAAATAAATCACGTCCGTAAAATTTCACAATTGTCTTTCAGATAAAAACAAATCATTTCAGAGTTGCTTATCCGATACCATAAATACAAATCGAAAGTAAACTTATCGAAAAAACAAGTGTTGAAAAGTGCTGTTAAGTGAAGCAGTCTGGCAGCCTTAAATAATAAAAATAAAGGCGCGTAAGCAGTTAAACAAAACAAAATCTAGACATGACACGTTTTTCTTCTGTGTGCAGTTATTAATAGTTATGTCTGTTTAATAACCAAGTATTACGCCTACACAGTTTGCAAAAATGGAGCCCAAAAGGCCGTCAAGAGAAGACAACTAACCGCAACTCGTTTTCTACACACTCACACGAATTTACATACATATGTATGTAATGCGCAATATATTTATATGCATGAATATTGGACTTAAACAAATACATAGGTATATTATTATAATACAAACAGCTGACATTTGAGGCTTAAGCGACTGCTTATTTATGTAGATCAACATCTTTCGCTTATCTTATCTTAAGTTATTGCGTTCATCAGTTTCCGTTGAGTGTGTTCTGCATCATTTAACGCCCTGCGGATCGTAGACGCCCAGAAAGGTGTTACACTTGCGGCAATAGTGATTACCTGTGCGGCAGCTATTCATGCAATAGGGCACAAAACACGCACAGACACACCAGCTGCACAAGAGCGAATAAGATTAGTTTCTAATGTGATTAATATGCATGTATGTGTTTTTACACGTACCCCACTAGACAGATGAGCGCCGCGGCCAGGTGAGTCCTCGCATTGGGTGTGTGCGTCATGCGTGTGGTCTTCTGGGCACCACAAGCGGGGCACAGCACGCGGCATGGATTCGGACCCAAATTTGTGGGCGCTGCATTGTGAAATAAGGTTTGGCTAATTGCTGGCAATTATAAAAGTGAAATCCAGATTTCTACCTGTTTGCACTATTGTTGGCTCTAATAGTTCTGGCTGTTGCTGTTGGTGTTGTTGTGGTGGTAGTGCTGGCTGCGGTTGTATCTGTGGCTGTGCAATCACAGTTGGAGTTTGTGCCGCAATTGCCACATCGTAGGATGGCGGCGCCTCCATCGTTGGCACAGTAGATTCGTTTGTTGGCGTTGGCAGCGGAGCACTCGGCGTGTTGAAATCAACTTGGGGATAGAGCATGGCGCGCTTCTGATCCATGGTGCGAAGTTCAGCTTTATTAACAAACTACGCGTATATATGTATATATATATATATGTATATATATATATATTTATTTATGTATGATTCAGATTTAGACAAATCACAGCTCCAAGAGCTTAGTTTGATTTGCTAATTGGCAGCAGTAGCAATGCCAGCAGCAGCAACTGCGTCAACCACGGCTCGAAACTTCGTTCGCTGTCTGCTTGACTCTCTCTCTCTCTCCACCTCGCTCGCTCACTCTCACTCTCCCTCGCTAACGTTAGATCGTAGCTCTCGCTGAATGACTTTTGCGCTTCACTTTCAACACGCGACTGAATTTGGGTTGAGCGCTAGCCGAATCAGCTGCCCAGAGATCTGCTGCTGGTGAGAGCAAGCGAGTGAGCAAGCGAACGAGCTTAAAAGCTAAAACAACAACAAAGAACAGGTACCGAAAATGCATGTGTGGAGAGTGAGCGACTAGGTGCTACCCTTTGAGCAGTCCAATATGTATATATACACATTTCCAATAATACTCTTATTGGAATTTCGCACTCAATTGACTATATTTCTTTGGACTATATTTAATTTAATGAATCCCTCAGTATAATAATATTAGCATAGGGAACTGCTTATTCATAATATACATATTTTATATATCAAATTAGTTAGAAATATTGTTTAGCCCATGGAACTTCTTCTGGAACATAATAGTTTATTAATAAATATTCTCATTTATTCTAGTTTTTCGAAGACACAACTCAAAATACGCTAGCTACCCGCCTTCCCCTTGGCTACAGGGTATGCATCGAAAACAAGAAAACTTTGGCAATTTTGTTGTGGCAATTGCAAAAGTGAAAAACACGAAATTAAGATACTAACTACAAATGTATTTGAACAATATATCTAAGGTACACACAAACACCTGTGCACAGGTAAGAGTGTACATGCACTATATGAACATTTAATCAACTATATCTATGTGTGTGTGTGTGTGTGTGTGTATCTCACGTATAATTCTTTAGTTTTAGCCAATTCAGCCAATTCGGTCTGCAGTTAAATGTTAATTTTGGAGCTGCACATCCGGCCGACGCGTCGCGACGGTGTAGACAGAGGCGTCACATGTGCTTCTCACTTGCGCAAATAGGTGCCCAGATAACGGTTGCACATGCCACAGTAGTGGTTGGCATTCATGCAGCTCGAAATGCAGTAGGGCAAGCAGACGAAGCAATAGAGTCTACACAAACCGAATAGAATCTCGTCAGTAAATATCAAATGTGTTATCTATAGCCAGTACTCACTGTAGCAGGCACAGCACCAGCGCAATCAGATGCGTGCGTGAATTGGGCCTGTAGGAGATGCGTGTGCGTGCATAGTTATGACAATACGGACACTGCACATCCTGTGGCTCCGGTCCGTACGGCGAATCGGGCAAAATAATCACCGTATGCTGGGTGGCAGAGCCAGTGGGTGCCGGTGTGGGGGCTGGTCCCGTTGTCAATGCAGGCGTGGCCGTTGCCGTGCCCGTTGCCTGATCATAGGTGGGCGGTGCCAATAGTTTCTGGTGCTCTGGATGCGTCTCCTGCACCAGTCCACTGACATCTTTGGGCTGCTCCAGCGGCTCGCTGGGATAGACGCGTTCCATAATAACTGTATCGATGACTGAGCGATGACAAATTTTCTGTCAATTTCATAAAACGCGACGCACCCAATTGGCTCTTATCACAATAAACCTTTCTGTGGTAGGTTTCCAAAAGCTTTGCTCTGATTGTTTACCTTACAGTTAATGAGTAGCTTTTCATGTCTGATATATGTATGTATGTATGTATGTATGTATGTATGTGCATGGGTGTGTGTGTGTGTATTTATGTGTAAGTGTTTGCATCACTCAACACCTAACAAAAAATGTTCGCATTTCGTTTGTGTGGAGAAATTGTTTACGTTTATTGTTTAGCATTTTGGCCTTAATCGCTGCTATAGACGCCCACGAATTTGTTGCAATTGCCGCAGAAGTGATTCGCATTCATGCAGCTCGTGGCACAGTAGGGCAAACAGGCGAAGCACCAGAGTCTGCACCACGATGAGAGATAAGTTACAAATTTGGAGACAAGATAAGATAAGTGCGAGAGAGAGAGAGGCAGATAAATAGATGTTAAATCATTTTGTTTCTCTTACCCCACTATGCAAAGCAGCGCGGCCATACAATGTGTGCGTACACTGGGCGAATACTCAATGCGTGTGAGACTCCGCACCTGGCAATGGGGGCAACAGACGTAGCACGGATCGGGTCCCACAGCTGGCGGCGCTTGTTCTGCAAGTGTTGCACATGTGCATTGGAAAAACATTCAAACATCGAAGCCGTCAAGTGCGTGTGCCAGACTTACGCTGTATGATGACTACGTTTGCGGTCGTTGGCACCTGGAAATGTGTTGCTTGCTCGTAGCTGGGCGGCACCGGTTGCGCCTGTGCATACTGATAGCTCATGTTGGCACCTCCAGCCGCTGGCGTACTCTGCGCGTATTGCTTTTGCGTGATGCCTTTATCCGTGCGCAGGTCTATTGATAGTCAGCTTTCATTTCACACTCATTTGCTTGTGCGCTACGCTCTCGATACAATGTTGACGCAGTGAAAAATGCCAGCTCATATGTTGCCAGTGCACTGTGTATCCAGCTTGCGTGTTGCCAAAGCTCATGTGACCAACGCTCATGCTAACAAAGCGTATATTAGCAACATTCTGGTGCGCTCATGTTGCCAACGCTCATCTTAACTGCGCTCTTATCCATCTAACATGTTGCTAAAGCGCATGTTGCCAACGCTCGTCGGTCATCTTAGCTTCGCTGCTGTTGCTATTGCATTTCTATCCAGCTAGCATGTTGCTTAAACTCATGTTGCCATGTCTTAAGTTCACAGCACATTGCGACGCTCATGTTGCCAACGTTCATCTTAGCAGCGAAGTTGTATCCAGCTAGCAGCATGTTGCTAAAGCTCATGTTTGGAACATTCATGTTGCCAACTCTTTTGTTGGAGTCTCCTACGCCGCCAAAGCTTATCTTGCTTGCTAGGGTGGGCACGAGCTGGGATTATTATAATAGGTTCAGAGCGTAGAAAACTTTGTATGCACCGCTTTCATGACTCATAAATGATTGCGAATCATTTCATAATAATGTATAATAATGCATACCAACTATATTAAATTATCATAGATTTCTACATTATCAAAAGCTTTTGCTTTATTGTTGCTATATTATATGCTATAATTTCATTCCAGCTCAGTGATCGTAGGTGCCAATGAAGGCATTGCAGAAGGAGCAATAATGATCCACGTTGCGAGAAAAGCCCGTGCAGTAGACGCAGACGGCACAGGGCCACAGGCTGCAAGCATATAAATAGATGAAACTTTCAATACTCTCTCTCTCTCTCTCTCTTTGGAATACGCTCTCTAAGCTTTCGCTCAGTTACATTCACTTACAACGTAAGGCACATGAGCAGCGCTATTAGATGAGTTTTAATTGTGGCCTTGCTCACTATGCGCGTCATCATATCCAAATGGCAATTGGGACAGACCATGCGTGTGGACACCCGACCGACGGCAGACATTTCGTAATACTTTAGGGATATACAAATATACTATATATGTAAGTAGATGTAGTTTAGTGGCTTCAGCTCTGCCTTGGCTGCTGTTCTGGGCAATACTGTTGCGCCTTGCCCTAGTTTGGGTCTTTTAATATTATTACATTTCATTTACTTAAACGTCAATGTATAACGTATAGCTGCATTATAATAGCCCATATTCATTTCTAAGTAATGAGCGCTGCGCATAGAAGTTGTTTATGGATTAAAACTATTAAAACGGAGTGTTTTGTGTATGGAGCGATAGCAGCAAGGCAGGAAATAGGATTTTGAGTTGGAATTATGAGTCAAGTCTATACATAGTAATGCCTGGCCGTTTGTCGGTCTATAGTGTAGAGTGAGAGAATGTTCTCTTTCCTTTTTATTTATTCAAAGTCAGCCTAAATACAAAAAGTTTATATAAAGAGTTCTGTCGCTGAACCGGAGTATATGGCATGCTGTATGTGTGTATGTATATATGTATGTTTGTATGTACATACAGTAGCTGCAGCATGGACGAGAACGTCACAATGCTTACGTTGCAGATTCCATGCTGCAGACCAGTCCATACATAAGTGAGCGATCATATTTCAGCTCTTATGTATAGTTGTTATAATATAAACAAAGCAAGGAAGTGCTTCGAATTTTATCTCTTAGTAGAATATTCCCGAGTGCAGCTGGGGAATTTGTCAGCATATATGTATATAACTCAAAATTTATTTACTTCTCTTATATTATTTATTAATGCCAGTGATGTACAATATATAGTCATTAGCTGTTTAATAATTTTTATTATATATCAATTACATCACAAAATCATGTTCAAATTTATAATATCATATAGGATACGTTAATTATTTAGAAATTATTATTTCAATACAAATTTTTTGTTTAACGAATTTCGTTTGCAATGCTAAAATCGTAATGTAAAGTATTATATTTAGTGCATACGTGTTGTTGTTGTAGTTTTGATTGTTGTTGTAATCCATTGTTCAAGCTTCAGTTTTGATAGGTGCCTATAAAGGCGCCACAGCTGGAGCAGGTGTGCACAGCGCTCTGGCAGGAGTCCACGCAGTAGGGCACACAGCAGCAACAGATGCCGCTGCAAGGATACAGTTATAGAATATACATATATGTATAGAGAGAGAGGGAGAGAGAGAGAGTTATTGGAGCTTGGCTCATGCTCACCCCACTAGACAAATGAGTAGAGCCAATAGATGCGTCTTGGTGCTCGGCTCATGGCTCACCGTCGTCTGCTGCCGGGCGTGGCACGAGGGGCAGACAGCAAACGTTGGCACTCGCCCCAAATTGTTTTGGGCTCCACCTGATTGGGAGTTGGATAATAAACACATTGACAGTTTAATGTTGATTTCAGTTAATGATTGATGATTATTTGATTATTAACCTTGCATATAGACCTGGGGCTGTTGCACATTAATCACGGAGGGCGGCAACGATTCGCCTGGGATCATCGTCGGTGCGTTTACGTCCCCATATTGGGGCGGAGCATCTGGCGTCGAGGGATATAGATTCGGTTTCGATGTCATTGCAACGCAACAAGTTCTTAGTAGTCAAAGAGTTAAAATGGTTGACTGGTTCACTAGTTCACTGGTTCACTTGTTTTCTTCCGTTTATGGTCTGCTTCGCTTGCGGCTCGCAATGGAACTGAATAGCATGAAATTTTGCTGCTCAGCCATTGCCTGTGCTGTCAATAATTGTCTGTGTGTGTGTGTGTGTGTCTTTGTGTATGTCTGTGCCTATAGTAAAGCCATTCTGCAGTCGTTATCCAGCTTAATATCCAACTATCAGCGGAAAGTACCCGTAACGCAAGGATAACGATTATGACTCACACTTATCAATTAAAGAGTAAGCTCATACACTGGCCACAACGGCAGATGGGTATATTGGTTCTGAGAAAAAAAAAAACATCAATTATATAAAAACTCATCATAATAATAATGGCAAAAATGTAATGTAATGTGATATATAATTATATAAATATTTTTATATTATTATGCATATATTTAATTTTACTAATTTAATTATATTAAATATATATTTATCTACTTTTTATTAATAATTAAAAAATATTTATGTATATAATAAATTAAAGCTTAAAACAGAATGAGTTTATTTTAATAAAGTTTTCATTTAATTTCAGTTCGAATTCATTTATTCAAAATTGTGATATCTCATAAAAAAGCTCTGCTTGAAATAAATATTTATATAATTATATTAAATATAATTGTAGATAATAATGCAGCAACTTTTATAGTTAATTAATTTTTTAGTTGATTCCAGTTTAAATTAAGTTATGTCACTAACCATGGAACACAAAAAGTTTGTTCTACATGTCTAGTCTATGTGTTCTATGGTTAGTGATTATGTCAATTAATGAAGCTGTGCTTGCAGTATAGTCGTTAAGTAAATATTTGTATAACCCGCATTCACTTCAAAATATGAACACATTTTAGGTGAATATGTAGGTCTAGCAAAGCCCAGTATATATACTTCGTCCAGACTACAACTTAAATCATTACCTGTTTATCGATAATAATCGATACTTCAAGTTGGTATTTTTAGCTATGTACATGATTGTTTAATCTAGGAAACTCAAGCACAGAATAAGAACAGCTCAGTGCAGTATTTAAGTCGGAAACTCCCGACTGCCCCACTCTTTATTTATTTAATTATTCATTCTTTAAGATGTTATTGCAACTTTTACAGTTAGCTTTTTAATAGAGAAGAGCAACTAAGAAGAAATTTATAAAGCTGACATCTTTCTGTTTCCCTAGCCAAGTTCTGCTTTCAGTTAGAAAACAATATATGCTGTATTATAAATATATATATTTATTATTTGTGTATGTATTTATAGCCCAAGCTAGCTAAATGTATTTCAGCTCTCTGTATGTAATTCACCCGTTTTAGCTTTGTTAATTGAGCATATCAGCAATCAAAAACTGAACACAAATTTAGCTTGTTTTTTTTTTCGCATTAAATTAGTTTTGATTTAATTAGGGCTTAGCACGAATGACAATTAGTTGGCGGCTTTGCCCAGATACTGATTGCAGCAGCTGCAATAATGATAAAGGCTGCGGCAGCTCTTGAGGCAATATGGCAAAGGAACCAAGCAAATTAGGCTAGAAAGAGGAAGAAGAGAGAGAAAGAAAGCACAGATGCAGATATAGGTATAGGTATATATTTATATGCCCTCCACTAACTCACCCGGTTACGCAGAGCACGAGTGCAATAAGATGCGTGTTTTTATTGGAGCGCAGCTCCAGGCGCGTTTGCATCACGTTGTGGCAACTGGGGCACGTCATGCGCTGTGGCTCGGGTCCCAGTGGTGTTGCGCCTGGCAGTAATTGATCAGAATTTCGTCTGGTTCACCTGGACATTCAACACTTACCTGCTGCATTCACCAACAGCACTGCGGGTGGAGCAGCAGGAGGAGGAGCAGCAGCGGGAGCTGTTCCCACAAGACTTGGTGCACCGGGAGCACTTGCCATATAGCTAAGACCCAGCGGTTTCAGATCCATGTCCATGCTAAACTCTTTGATGCGCATCGCAAGCCTCTCAATCGCCTTTTATAGCCAAGCACTTGGCACTTGGCGCTTGGCCTACGCTGCGTATGCGCAATTAACGCCTAACGGCGATCCATTAACAAATAATTCACACATTATTTTTTGTCATTTGTTTATTTGGCGAGAAGGCGTAAAACATTTAATAAAGAAAATGGGAAATTCTATTCGACTAACATCAGGCTAATTGCAGTGAGACTAAACAGTTATAATTGGCTATAAAGCGGACTAGAAGAAAGCTTATTATAACATAGTTTTTCTGTTTGCCACGAACTCTTGTGGGCGTGGCTATATAAGTTTTATAAAAATACAATTTGTTCTATTTAAAAATATACTTTTAAGCATACATATTTCGTACAGCTTTTTGGGCTATTTTTCAATACAAATTTCACATATCTTTAATTACAATATTAGTTTTTTGCAACTTTTTTAAAGATTTTATTTATTTTATTTTATTATTATTTTTATTTTTTTTTAAATTTTATTTATTTTAATACAATTTTGTAAAGTTGTTCTTTGTTTTGTTTTTCTATTCAATTTTGTATTTTTTATTTATTTATTTATTTTTTTTTTTGTATTAAAGAAGTGAAATCAGGCTATGATTGATGTTTTCTAATAAATTAATTAATAAATATTTTTGTGGAAACATTTGTTTCAGTGTGTTTTTTATGCCAATGAATTTTTTAAGGTGGAAATTTAATTTAAGAATTTATTAAATTTGTAAAACATTTCCTAGTGTTTTTTTTTTTAATTCTGAAACATTTTTTTTCTATTAATTAAAATTTAATTATATAATTAAATTATTTGTATGTAATTGTACATATTTTTTAACTGTATTTTTTTCGCCTTAGTGTGCGCTTTTTTTCATATATCAAAAAAAGGCTCAAGGCGTTTAGATATATTTTATTTTATATATTTTTTAATAAAAAAATATATGCTTTGCTAAAATGCGTTTTACATTAGTTAACATTTGAGTTAGAGGTATATTTGGTATAGCAAACAGTGAAAGCATAACAAATGTGCATTTAAACGAAGCTTGACTGTAAAAACAGTTACTATAGCAGCTGGAAATTATGACAAAAAAACATGTTGCTTGCATTTTAAAAGCCCGCAGCTGTGCAACTATATGTATATAGTATATGCCTATATATACTATATAGTTGTGATTTATCTGAAATCATGTCAACGCTCGTAGGTGCCAACGTAGTTGTTGCACGAGGGGCAGAAGTGATCCGTGCTGCGCGCACAATCCGTGCAGTACAAGCAGCCGGCGCAGGGCCACAGGCTGCAAGCAAAGCAAAGCAAAACACAAATTAAATAATAGTTAGTTAGTCCAACTATATAATATAGAGCTATTTGAATTGATATCTTACCAGAGCACGCACAGTATGAGGGCTAATAAATGAGTTTTCGTTGTGGCCTTGGCCTCGGTGCGCGTGGTCACCTGTTGATGGCAATTGGGGCAAATTACACTGCTTGGCTCTGGTCCGACAGGTGTAGACATGTTGCTATATAGAAATACATACAATAAATGAGAGGGTGCCAGCTGAAAAGCTGTTGAGTTATTGATTTTGGAGTTGGTGGCCATTCGCGTGCATTGACAATCGCTGCTCTAAAATCTGGAAAACCACAAAACAAGTGCACTCTCACATGACTTCTAATGGCTATTCTGAGCCCAGATAACGGCTAATTGGGCCTGGCATGCAGCAGGCAAATTAAGCCCATCGGAGTGATGTCAGCGAAAGTGTTACGATGTCGTCATTTACAGGAGCTGCCCAAAAGCAGAGACAAGCAAAGTGTCTGTACATAAACTTCACACTTCATTGTACCTAACTAACCCTGGCAACAAGTCCCTCAGAACATGGCCACCCTCCTCAACTGGACAAGGGCGTGTCCTTCGTAGTTTTTGGGCGCGTTTCGCTATGCGTGATTAACTATATAAGAAAAACATAAACAATGTTGTAGCATAACTGACTACTTAATGCTGGTTCAACAAAATCTACATTTGGCAGGCCATATAATATGTAGAAGATATATGGTTGCTCCTGAAATTTAATTATCATTAATGAATAATTCGTTATTTCATATATTTCATCATATATCACAGCAGTTAGACGTTAATTTATGTACATCACGCACATACAGACACACATACACCCACACTCTCACACATCCCGTTTATAAATAATCTTATACATTTAAAAAAAAATTATTTTACTAAATAACTTAGATTAGCTTGCAGCCAGCTTCAAAGTCGTAATACTCACATTGCTTATATATACGATATACTATATATATTGATAGATATGTTATGTATATAATTATATCGTTTTTTGTTTATTTTTAGACTAACTTTTAACTTAAATTTCGCGAACTTGTTACGCGTTGCGGCAGCGAAATCGTTTTGAAATTCGCAGCGCAGATAAGTAGCCTTTACAGTTGTTTGTTGCCATGTTTACCAGCAGCATTGCACAGTGGTCTGGAATACATTTGCATGCGCAGCAAACAGCAAGCGACTGAATAACTGCAAACTATGTTTAAATTAAATCTTCTTCCTATATTTACAGATATGTTGGAAATGTTTAAAATATCTATGATGGTAAATCTTGTCAATTCAAATGCATTTCAGTCCATGTTAACAGCACTTAAAGCACAGTGCCAGAGCAATGGCCGTTGGCAGCAATGTTGCGGGCATGTTGCTGCAGCAAAAGCTTAGCAACTTTTTAGACGGAGTTCCTACAAATGTTGGATAACTTCAATGTTGAACTTCAATAGTCAGTTTATTAAGTACAAACAATATACATACGTATGTGTATCAAGTATACAGTTTCTTATACGTAAAATATATCAGAAAATTGTTTGTTTACATTAAATTCAGAAATGGCTATTGTTTATGCTAATGGAACGAAGCGATGGTTTCATTTCAAAAGTCTCAAGCGTCGTCATTTGATTCTTGTTGAATGTACATATATATTATACATACATACACTGTATATGTATGTATTTGCGATGATGTGAGCTTTTTCGGAACTTTATAGGGAATATATCAGAAGTTTGTTATATGTATGATACTGAGCTCTGCTTGTAACTATCGGAGAGCGTCCCAAACGACATCGCTTTAGAAGCGAGCATTGCATTTGGGACAGACGGGGCTCGTCTGGTAGCCCCACTCGCAGCAGCAGGGCAAGCAGACGCATGGCCAGCAGCTGCAAAGGGAGGCAAGGCGCAATTGGCAATTAGATTTTCATTGGAAATTTCACAACTTAATACTCACAACAGGGCACAGAGCACTGCTGCCCAGCAGTATGTGGTACATGTGGCATGGTGCTTCGTGCGTATCAAGATCCGTTTGTTACAACGGGGACAGGTCGTCAGGCCAGAGTTGTCAACGATTACGTTATTCGTGTTGACCACGTGCACATCGGGACGTGGTGGCTGCGCCGCTACCGCCGGTTGAAACTGTTCAGTTGGTGGCGCACTTGGTCCTGCACCGTACTGCTCTTGAGAATACGGTGGGGGTTGCGGGGGCAATTTGCTGTACTCCATGGCCTAATAAAGAAACTTGTCTTAATATTTATTGCGAATATCACAAATTTGCAGTTATTGCGCATTTACTCAAATAGCACGGGAAAGCACCGTAGTATGTACACAATTTCACACATGTACATACATATGAATATGTATGTATGTATGTACATGCTAGAGCATGAGCACATTTGTAAGTGCATATGTATGCATGTACGTACATAACCATACGTACGTACATACATTTATGCACTTTAAATATCAAATTAAGCAACTCGTGTACCTTTGCATTTACACACTCATTACCTTTCCATTTGTACTTACTTTATGTATTTCTATTCACTTTATTCTCTTTTATTATTATGCTATGCTCAGATAAAGCGACCGGCGACTTCCTCGCAAGAACACAGAAAACGGAATGAGCGACGCTGAAAAATAACCGAGCTTCTTCTCTCAGAAGCCTGCTGCTGCCAGTGGGAGCGAGATGACTACACTGTCATGTCAACGTTTGCTGCACAAAACGGAATTGAACATCGGCAAATGTAAATCCATGCAGATCTATGAACATAACCCAGTAAACAAATATGTGGTGAGTGGAGTGAACACGTATTTATCTGATAGTTAATAAGTTTATTTAATGAGAAAAATATATTAAGCTCTTAGCTTTGTATAATCTAAAATTTATACCGTGGAAATTTTAACATTTGTGGTTTGATAAACTTCCATTTGAATTACAGATGAGCAAAGGCTTAGTCTAGAATAATGCAAGTGCTGTAAAATAGTTATTTGCATACTCTTAGGCGGCGAAATAAAATATGTTTATTGCCTAGTTATAGCCACACGATTTAAATGGGTAGTTAAATGTATTTATTTGTAGATAATAGAATTCTTATCAGCACAAAGTGTTTTTCCTGCAGTTAACTAGCGTCAGTGTTTTATTATTATTAATCATCAAAGTGCGCTTAGTTATAAGTTATTTTAGTGACTTGATTAGGTCAGTTTCGTTTTATGCGGCTCGGCTGCCTATAAAGCCATTGCAAACGGGGCAATAATGATTCGACTGCTTGCAGGAGTCCATACAGTAGGGCACACAGACGCAGGGCCAGCAGCTAAAGAGAGAGAGAGAGAGAGAGAGAGAGAGAGAGAGATCGAACATTAGCTTGGAACTAAATATAAATGACTGATAAGGTGCACAGGTCTAACAAGCTCAATAAGCTTTTCATTTTCGATTGCCAAACTCACCCGACCAGACATAGAACCATTGCCCACAGATGCGTTCGCCCCGTGGGCGTAGACTCGATGCGGGTCACCACATCGTTCTGGCACGTGGGACAACGCACAAATGTTGGATCCCGGCCCACGGGCACGCGCTGCGGTATTGTTGTGTGTATGACGACTGTGGCGCTGCCCGGCGGCTGTGGTATGGGCGGATATAGGGGCGGTTGTGTGGGTCCAGCCGGATACGGCTGATAGTTTTGGGCAGGCACATAACGGATTTGCGCCTGAGGTGTTGTCTGTGCCGGCACAGCAACAGGCACTGCGTCCACCTGTGGCTGTGGCTGTGGTTGCGGTGGTTGAGGTGGTTCAGGCTGTGGCAGTGGCTGTTCAGTGTATGGCGGCGGATCCTGTTTTTCCATTCTAATCCAATTATTACTATATACCAGTATATATTTTGTTATTTACAAATTCGTGCTTCTAGTTTGGCGTTTATTGTTTTACTGATTTAGCCTCGCTGCGTGTAAATGTTGATAATGTGCCAAAGTGTCGAATACTGATATCGAACTTATCTGCTATAGCGACACTAGATTAGATTTAGCATGACTTTAGCTCTTGGAATCGGGGGATTTTTAGGGTTAACAAGGTGGGCGGCTACACCTGTTCTACCTTTGAAACATGACAAACGGGCAATAATTAGTGTGAAGTTGGAAGTTTTTTTTGGTATTTGGTATTTAGATAATACGGAATGAGAGAGAAAGAGAAAGTGAGAGAGGGAGAGTGGGAGAAAGGAAGAGTGAGTGGCGCGAGAGAGATAGCAGCTACAAATAGATGAATTGTAAATAAATTATATTTCATTGACTTTCAGTTTGTTTTTACCTTTCTGTAGAAATGCCCATATACAAATGTTCTATAAAATATAAATATAATAGTTGAGGAATTTTTAATTAGAAATTTGAAAGTACTTAATAGAAAGTGACTGCATTGGACCCCTATCTATGGCCACAATTAAAGTTGACTCAGCAAAGTATTTATGGAATGCCAAAGCAAGTGCAGAGATAAGTAATTGAAGAAGTTGTGCCTATGAAAGCATAGCAAGCTGAAAACTAGTTACAGTTTAGCTGATTTGTTAATGATCTATATTGTATTAATGTATATATCAAACAAAGGTATATCCTTGATTCACTTAATGATGATCGATTGTTGGCATTTATTTAAAATCGTTTAGCTTAGCATATTAAATAGACAAATCGTTGCTTATAGTTAGTTAATACTTTATTGCTCGTAGGTGCCAATGTAGGCGCCGCAGTTGGGGCACGAGTGCTCCGCGTTCTGGCAGGAGTCCATGCAGTAGGGCACACAAACGCAGGGCCAGCAGCTGCAAAGGGCAGAGCGAGAGAAAGGGAAAAGAATGCAATTAGAGAGAGAGAGAGCGAGAATAATCAAAAACACTTGCAAACACGTTCACTGATTGTGCTGGCGATGATTCATGAGTGATTCAATGACTGCACTTGAATCATTTGTTGTGCGCTCAACTCACAGGAAAAGGCACAGGATCAGGGCCCAGCAGTGCGTGCGCCCAGTCGGGGTGCGCTTCACAGATGTCAGGATATCAGCGTGGCAGGAAGGACACTGAACTCGCGACGGCTCGCTGCCGATGGGCACCACATTTGTCGTTGTCGTCGTCTGTATGATCACCTGTGGTGCACCGGGCTGGTAGGTCTGGGCGGGCGTATATCCTTGACTCATATTTGGGGCCTCAACAACTTTCAACAACGGTCGACGTGAACTGTTCGATGATATCTCAATAACTGAGGCATATATAGCGAAGCTACCGAAGCTACATTTCGATATGATATACGCTTATCTAACCAGGCGTGGCCATAACTGATAACAAAAAGGCAGACAACGTAAGTTACAGTGATTGAGAGAACGAGAGAGAGAGATTGCTAAAAAAAATAAAACAAAAGTGGGAGTTTTTGTTTTATTGCTTGGATGATTAGTTGTCCAAGCTTAGCACATTGCCCATATATAACTGTATATGTATTATGTATATACCCATTTTAGAGTTAAGGATCGTACAATGCTTGCATGACTCATTACCTCAAGTGGTCTATAAAACAATTTTCATTTCAGCTATTTACAGCATTTAGAGTTGACTCATTTCAAAGAAGTGCAAATAAACTTGCAATCAGATAAGTTTTATAGACAGAGCATTAAGGAATTTACTGAATGAAATATAGGTTTGCATTTTGCTATCTAAGATAAGCTGGTTGTGCATTAAAAGTTTCGCTCTCCCATCTGTGTATAAAATATAGGGTATACAATGGTCTATCATCCTTGTGCAACTGTAGGTATTTACTACATATTTACTTTCTTATCATTCCAAGTATGTTTTTCCAAGTATAAAACAATCTGTCAGCCTAGAAAAGAAGATAAGCATATCATGTGCCGCAGACTAAAGAACGAAAACACAAAAAATCGATTATAAAAACCGATAATTATCGTTTACAGCATTTTATTTACTTATTCATTTTATTATAAACTGAGAATAACAAGAGAAGCGCTCATAACAAAAAAAATATATCTATAATAATTACATCAATTGATAATGAAATTAAAATAGAACAACGTGGCGTATACGTATTAAATTACCTGCTCTACTCGTATATAAAACAATGTAGGTATGATTAATACAGTAATTCATTTAGAGAGTAAAGATCTATAATCTTAATTAAATAATGTAGTTAACACACGTATATATATATATATATATATATATATATATATATATATATATATATATATATATATATATATATATATATATATATATATATATATATATATATCTACATATATAGGCGTATGTATATGTGTGCGAATTTATCTGTCTTTTCGTGTTTAGTTCTCGTAGGTGCCTATGTAGGCGCTACAATTGGGACAATAGTGATTGGCATTCTGACAGGAATCCATGCAGTAGGGCAAACAGACACAGGGCCAGCAGCTGGAAGAAGAAGAAGAACAGAAATTATTAATATATGTATATTAAATGTATATTATATTAAATTCAATTAAAGCAAATTAATTTAATAAAATCGTTTTTCTCTTTACACATAGCTGATCATATTTGTTATTCTCTTTTATCTAACTAAACTCCAGCTGAGATAGGAAAGCTACGCACATACACACATACACTTGCATATATATGTCTACAATGTAGACTCTACACTCTCTCTACGCACTTGCGCTCACACGCATTCGCTCCTCTCTCGCTCTCTCAGCACACAGTCTGTCTGGCTTACTTTGTTTTCAAGCGAATATCACTTGCATCTACAGCTGATTCACCACACTTACACACACATACACGCGTGCACACATATGCATCTCTACTTACACGAACAGGCAGAGTATCAATGCCCAGCAATGTGTTCGGCCCGAAGGTGTGCTCTTAACAGTTGTCACCACCTCGGCATGACAGGAGGGGCAACGTATGCGTGTGGGTCCACTGCCGATGGGCACCAAATTGGATGTGGTTGTTGTCTGTATAATCACGGTGGATTGCTGGGGCGGCTGGGGCATGGGTGGATACAGTGGTGGCTGTGTGGGTCCGCCCGGATATGGCTGATACGTCTGTGCGGGCGTAAAGCCAGGCTGCGGTGGCGGCACTGCGCTGTATGGCGGTGGCTGTTTGCTCTCCATTGCTGAATAAATCTGTAACTCTCTCTCTCTCTCTCTCTCTTTCTCTCGGTATTCCACTCTCCTTAGGGAGCTCGACTGCACGGCTTGCTGGCTGTCGTTCGACTGAATTGGCTGTTAACTATACTTGACTTTACTTGACTTTAATTTACTTTGCCATATCTGGCTGCCCTATTCAAGCCAATTCGTGCGTATCTTATCAGCTGCTGCTGCTGCTGTTGTTGTTGTTGCTATTTTTGGTGTTGCTCAGCGATTAGGCTCGAGCAAACTTTTGTGCAAGCATTTAGGCTTAGTGAATTTTTGGCTGTTTGTTAGCTTGTTTCCGCTCATCACAGTTTATTATGCACTAAAATACAAATATATTTATAAAGAGATCAGCTCACAGTTCTGTATATGTATGTATGTTGTATGTAAATTATGTGACTCACAGGGGCTGTGACGTCTTTAGTATAACACATTGCTCGAGTTCAATGAGACACACATTGAGTATTTCACAATATATGCATGTACATACGTATGTATATGTAAATATTGATATGGGAAACGGAATATGCGAAAGAGAAACAACTGATGTAGAGCGCTTGTAGAGTTAGCTGAAGGTGGAGCAAATGATATTTATAGATTAGCTATGGAATATCGGCATATTAACCGTAAAAAATATAAGATGACAGTGGGTACGTACGTACTAAACTTATTTTTATATGAGCAGTTTTTTTTTTCTTTTTTTTTTGTTATTATCTAATCTTGATACTTTTAAATCTGCAATGTACGACATACTTTTTTTTTGAATATTAATATTATTTATTATCTAATCTTGACACCTTTACACACTTTTACTATTTGTTAAATGTTGGACAAAGACAAGATAAAGTAAAATATGTATTAAAATGATTTTGTATTTAAATTGATTGACTTTAATATTATGTTTAAATTTATTATTAATTACCAACTTTTCATCAATCAAACAAGCAACAATAGAAATGTTAAACTTTAACTTTAATGTTAACTTTAACTTTAACAGTTAAAGTCTTATAATTTGCCCACTGTGCAGAAGCCACTAGACGCTCAATGCATAATGTAAGCAGACTTAAACGAAAGAAAACAAAATACCAATAACAATAACAGCACGGAAACATATGTATGTATGTACATAAGTTAGTTACCGCCATGCATTCTCTTATTGTCCAAACGGTTGTTTGTTTTGCAAATCAGCTCATCGGTCAACACCAACAACATACAGGGATCGGAGAGCGAACACTTTGTGCTCCCAGAGAGCCGTAATGCAGCACATGCTAAAGCTGAGGCATACTATTCGCACTCTCACGCATACATATGTACATACACTCAGCCTACGCGCAACTGCAGTTGACTACAATACATGTTACGCTCTTGTTATTTATTTTTTCACCCACGCGAGAGCTTTTTTGGCTGCTTGGGGAAAGCTTTTCTAGTGGCTTTTGCTTTTGCCGTTTTGCCTTGGCGCTTTCAAGTTCAAACGTTAACATTTGAAGCCATGAAAATAATGTTAGGCAAATATGAGAAAACATAGTTCGAAGAGCAGAAAACTAAATACAAAGAAATAATATAAATATGAAAATAGTAGCCGCAAAATACAGACAACTGGTTTTTTCAAAAAATTACTTGATAAACATTGAGCCAATATTTCATTGTTTTTGCTTTTGGTTGTATTGTGTTTCGTTTCATCTGTTTCTCAACGCGTCTGGTACTTTAACCCAAATTAAAATCAAATAAGAAACACTTGCGCACGACAGGCGACGCAGTACGCATCAGACATGAGCCGGCAACTAAGGTTCAGCATCCAGCACCCAGCATCCATAGAGACATGCCCATCCGATCTGGTGGAGATCAATTTAAATGCCGATCGAAAGTACACTAAGCAACAGTCGGCTCAGGCGCTGGACGAGTTGCTGCAACCGAGAACAACAAAAACACTGCCCACGCATCGCGGCTATCCGTATGGCTATGGCGACACAGATGATGAGGCGGATTTTTACTTTTGCAAGAAATCCAATTCAACTGGCCAGCTGGCCGAGAAGGTGTCTCCGCCGCCGCCATCTGCAACGAACATCAGCTGCTTGAGACAAATGTACTGTCCGGAGTGCCACGAGCGACTGCATGAGCAGGGCGTGCGATTGGAACGTTTACTCACCATGTGGTAGGTTAACTAAATCGCCTTCTGTTCATTTAAGTTTTACTGTTAACTTTTGAATTTATGAATGTCTCAGTTGTTTCGCTTTGCTGCCCATTTATCCGTGCTGCATGCGTCGCGCCAAGGACGAGTGCAAGGTGATTTGTGGCAAGTGTGGCTATCTGCTGGGAGCCTGGAAGCGCCAGTGACACGCGTATTTAGCATTTAAGTTTACTATTATTTAGTTAAATTTTTTCTTGTATGAAGTTTGTTACTCTTTAAGCACCAATTGACCCTGCATGCCAAAAAAAAAGATGAGAAATGTTTTGCTTTTGTTTTGTATTATACTTTTTGTTGAAGATTCGCTCGTAATATTTCGGCTCTCTTTTTCATTTGCTGTGCCGCTCTCCTTTTGCTCTCCTTCCGCTCTCTTACAATTGCTGTGTCGCTCTCCTTCCCTCTCTCACCATGTGTTTGCTGTGCCTCTCATGTTTTCTGTTTTGTTCTAATCGGGTGCCGCCTGTTGTTGCTCACAGTCGCAATGTCAAGCGCTTCGAAGGCAGCCGAGCTACAGCTGGACAATGCGTCCGCAGCCACAGCTACACTGGAACAGTCGGAATTGCAAGAAGAGCTTCCAGTGAAGCCGCAGTTGCGCTTTTATAGCGTGGGCCCTAGCACCTATCGAGTGCTCTGTCCACTCTGTCATCATCGCTCACGCTCTGAGACGGTGCAAATGGCTGGAGCTTTGGGTCAGCTGAGTTGCCTGCTCTCCGCTCTGTCCTGGTGGGTAGCTTTGCAATTTTATGTACGTATATGTATGTAGATATGCCGTATTCATGGCTCGACTTTTGCCTTCCAGCTGCTTTCCCATCTTTGCGCTGAGCTGCGTCTATACCTGCCTGCAGAGCCGCCTGAAGAGCAAACGTGTCTTTTGCAGCAGCTGCGGCGGACATCTGGGCTTCCACTGGCGTCCCATTTAGTTTTAATTTATTAAGTTTTCGCCACACTTTTTGCAAATGCTCTATAAATAATAATAAAGAATAAAAAAAAAACACACACATTCGCGCAGCTGTTGCCAATTTTCAACTACATATTTTGTTGTTATTAGCACGCATATTTCCATCAACGCCTTCACTTAAGAGAGCACCCACTCTCTAAATGTCTCTCTCTCTTTGTTCCGCTCTTCTCTCTCCTCTCACTAAGATTTGATTGCCTTTTGCAATTTCTTTGATCAGCTTTTAGTTGGTCTGCGTTCGTCGTTGTCACCAAATGGAAAGCACTGAGAGTCTGGACGGCAGCGCCTCTGATTTCCAAGGCATCTCTGAGGTGCCACAGGTGGGTCACCTGCCCACTGAGCCGCTTGAGTTTGTTTGTCCCGCCTGCCAGCAGCTACAGACAAGTCAGGTGGAATACGAGCCTGTCACCTGCTTGCAAAAGATCACCTGTAGTTTGAATAAAGTGCTATGCTGGTAAATATACCTCAACTATACTCCTTTACCTTTTATTAATATATTTTATATGTTCTTTCTTTTAGTAATCCCATTCGCTGGAGTGGTAGACAGGACATCAATCACTATTGCAGCGCCTGCGGCTGCTTTATTGGCCGGCACATCACTCTCAGCTGGTATAAGCGCGCTTTGTTCCGCATGCAGCGCTCCGAGGTGGAGGACTATGGACGATGGCAGCGCTTCCGTAAGGTCGAGAAAGAACAACTGGATGAGAAGAAGCTAGGCAAACAGCGTGCAGCACTCACAAAGAACTAGTTGCAGGTTCATTTTCATAGTTAAAATATCATTTATTTACAAAAAATAACTTTTTCAGCTTTGCATTTAGTAAGCTGTGAACCCTTGATTCATTTAAATAAAAATATGACCTATTCTATGTTTGTTTTCAAAGAGTGAAGCTTAAAGCGTTCAAGCTTTAATTAAGCTGCAGCTCTAAAAGCTCATTACTGTTTTGAGCTAATGAGCGTCAAAGCTCGCTCATAGAATCAACTGTATTCGCTCTCAATTAATTTCAGCGCCGATGCAACTCGCAAAGTTTGCCAATACAAATACTGAAGCAAATCCGCACACAAGAGAGTCTTCCAGCTGATTGCTGGCTGATGAATGCTTATCGCTAGAAAGCTTTTATATATGCTCTCCAGCTGGAATTCTTTAATTGCAGTTACAAGCAAATTGCATTCTTGAGTGGACAAACGCTTTCCTTCAGTATGCTTGCGTATTTCGTCGAAATAGGTTGGAAGCGGCTTCGATATGTATTTGGTTCTGTTGGTGACCATTTTGTTGGGCTTGGTTGTGCAATATGTAAGACGCATTTACAGTTATTGGCAGCGCGAGGGCGTGGATGAGGAGCCAGCCACATTTCCATTTGGCGTTATGCACAAAATGCTGAAGAGGCAACTGGGCTTTGGTTTGATCGTAAGCGATATCTACGAACGTCATAATTCCAAGATTGTGGGACTCTATGTCATGCACAAGCCCGTGCTGCTGGTCCGTGATCCTCATTTGGCCAGGCAGATCATGACCAGCGACTTCGCCAGCTTCCATGATCGTGGCATGTATGTGGACGAGGAACATGATCCTCTGTCGGCCAATCTATTCAACTTGCAGGGCGCATCATGGCGCAACTTGCGCCAGAAGCTGACACCCTCCTTCTCCTCGGGGAGGATCAAGGGCATGTTTGACACGATCGACGATGTGGGCGATCGACTGGTGCAGCATTTACAGGGCATGGTCGACAAGGCTCCAGATGAATCTATCGAAATGAAGGCTTTACTTACAACCTACGCCGTGGACATTATCGGATCGGTTATCTTCGGACTGGAGATCGATAGTTTTACCGATCCGAAGAACGAATTTCGTGCTATCAGCAATTCACTTCTATCTGAGATCGGATTTGTGCTCAGGATTCACAACATGGCTACTATTATATTTCCTCCGTGAGTATTTGAGTCAAGATCATCTCTCGATCTATCTCTGATTAACTGTTTATATCTATCCACAGACTAGCGAAACTTATGAATCGCATGGGCTTTGAGAATAATGTTCTGGCCAAGTTACGCGATATTATGAAGCGTACGGTCGAGTTCCGGGAGAAGAACAATGTCGTACGCAAGGATTTACTGCAGTTGCTTATACGGCTACGCAACACAGGCAAGATCGGAGACGACGACGACGAGGTGTGGGACGTTGAAACCGCGCGGGAGGAACTGAAAGCCATGTCCATTGAAAAGATAACCGCTCAAGGATTTCTCTTCTATATCGCCGGCTCGGAGACTACAGCGGCTACATCAGCCTTTACGCTCTACGAGCTGGCCATGTATCCGGAACTACTAAAGGAGGCACGCGATGAGTTGGACGCGGTTATGGAGCGACACCAATTGAAGAGAGGAGATAAATTTACCTATGAGGCAATACAAGATCTGAAATTCTTGGATTTGTGTATTATGGGTAAGTATATATGATATCTATATATGTATACTAATATTTATTCTTCCCTGTTCAAACAGAAACTATCCGTAAATATCCGGGTCTGCCCTTTCTCAATCGAGAGTGCACTCAGGACTTTCTGGTACCGGACTTGAACTATACCATAAAAAAGGGCACAGGCATATTGATTTCACTCTTTGGTCTGCATCGCGATGCCAACTACTTTCCCAATCCTGAGGACTATGATCCGCATCGCTTTGATGCCGATAATATGAACTACAATCCAACGGCATTCATGCCCTTTGGCGAGGGTCCCAGACATTGCATAGGTACGTTTTTTCTATAATACCAATATGCTATGTCATTCATATATCTTATCTATTCCAGCAATACGCATGGGCAAGGTGAATGCCAAAGTGGCTGTGGCCAAAGTCTTACTCAATTTCGATTTGGTTCACGCGCCACGCAAGGAGGTTAAATTTCGCTTTGATCCGGCGCCCGTCCTGCTGCCCGAGGGAGGTCTGCATGTGCGCCTAGCCAAACGTGTTTAAACGATAAATCATGGAATATATGTATAAATAAATGTAAAAGGTGTTAAAATTATCGCGCCTATATATAAAGCTATTTGAACTGAGAATTTGATGATTGTCTGATGATTGATGCACAGCCTCTTGAACATAAGAAGCTATTTCATTGGCTACGAAATGTTTATTTGTAAGTTAAGATATGCATATGTATATTGTAAGTGTATATATATCTGTGTATGCATGCATGCAGGTATGCATAAATGAGGCATACATGTACAATACATATTTATTTTCAACGCGTGCTTTATTGGTATGCAAAGCAAACACACACTGCTAAACACACATGGTAACTTTGCAAATCAAAAATCAAATCAAATCAAAGCAAAACTGAAATGTAAACAAAATGAAAAATGAAGTAAACAAAGCTCACTTCATTTTGCTTGCTCTTCAAATTTCAAGTTCAAGTGAGAGAGCGAGCGTGTGAGTGAGCGAGAGGTCCACATTAACTATGTTGTGTGTGTGTGAACTGTGAACGTTAAGTTATGCTCTGCCTCTCTCGTTTGCTAATATTTCGACACAGCTAACTCGCTTCAGCTAAGCCGGCGAAGCAAAGAATCAAGAATCAAAACAAAACAGGAAATAAATATTCTCTTCAAATTTAAAGTTGAGTTAGCAATTAGAGTGAGCGAGATCGAGCAACAACAAGTGTGTGTTCTCAGTGTATGAGGGTATTTCTCTCGCTTGAATTATGGCTTCCTTAACTCGTTTTCAGCTGCTATGCAAAATGAAGTCATGGAAATTATCGTCAGGCGGCAAAACAGAATCCATATAAAATGGAAGTTGAATATGGTTGCAAATTTACTTGATAAAGTGTTTTGATACAGTGCAGTTTATAATAATTCCTCTAAAGTTTCTTCCCTTTACAGTTTGGCTATGAGATATTCTTATCGGACCACGATATTACAAATCGAGAATTGGCTATTTTCGATCCATCCAATTTTATCTCATATCCTGTGCCGTCCAGATGCATCCATATGATTCCATCGAGGCGTGCCAAAACCCAGAAAATATTCTATAAGCAAAAATAATGAAACGCAAAAGTATTTCGGAAATCTGACAGCTCAAGTGTACTATTAATATATATGTATGTATATATAGATGAATATATATGTGGCCGATCTGTCGATGGTATTTCGTAATGTTTCACATTTGTTTAGCATATAAACAAAAGTCAATTTGTTTGCTGCTCTGGTTTTTTTTTTTTTTTTTTTGTTTTGTAATTTTCGCTTTGTCTGCCAGAACAGAATGGCTCCAGTGGAATGGCGATGATGATGATGATGATGACGACGATGACATCATAAGCGTACCAACAGAAAAGAGATACATATTACCCATACGCCCCGTGAGCGCATGCTCTCCCGCTCACTCTCTCTTTTGTTCGCTCTCTCTCTCTCTCTTCCTATCGAGAGTGAAACGTTCGCTGCTCGTCGCTGGCATCGACAGCTGCTCGAGACAGTTAACATGGAGCCGCAGACGCTACAGATCAAACTGTTGCCCGCCCGGACAGCGGAGGAGCGGGCCCGAAACATCATAGCCAACGTAGTTGTGGAGGGTCAACAAGCATCCTTGGTGCCCTATATCGATGATCATGATGTGGGCCAGCCGCTGGAGAAGATTACGCTGAATACGCAGCTACAGGCGGCAGCACCAGTTGCCCCGCGCTTGCGCTACTACAAGCCAGGTCCATCCACGTACAAGCTGCTATGCCCGCTGTGCCGCGCGAGAAGCGATGCGGCTGTGATGCGTGCCGCCGGCTGCAAGGACATCAGCTGTTGCCTCAGCCTGCTGAGCTGGTGAGCTAGAAACGGCTACACTCCGTGCATACTCTGTAATTAATTTCCTAATTTTATCTTCTATTAGTGTCTTTCCCATTTTCTGGATTTGCTGCGTTTGCACCTGGTGTGGCTGCAACCGCGAGTGGATCACCAAGGGCGTCTACTGCAGCCACTGCGGCGGCAAGCTAGGCATCCAGACGCGCTCCGATTAGGTCAATTAAAATATGTTACAAATGTCACGCATAGTTTGTTTTAATTCTATTACGCAGCTAACTCAATTAAAATACGCTCGCTCTCGCCGTCTATCATCGTTTCTTCGTCTCGCTCCACTCTGTCATTCTCCCTCACTTTGTTGCTCTCCCGCTCTCTCTTTCTCAGTTGCTGTTGCTTGCTCTTTGGCTGCTGTCCAAACAGGTTGTGCCCTGGCTCTGTCCACATTTTGTTTTCAGTTTGGAATTCGTTCAGCTATGGCCACAACGACTGAGGAGCAGCAGCAGCAACAGCAGCAGCTAAAGCAAGCAAAAAAGGAGCTCGAGATCTACGAGAATTTTGCTACACCTTTGCCGGGCACCTTTCTCAATTTACCGCAGGAGTCAGTGCTGCTCAAGTGTCCGTCCTGCGGAATTAAGGATAAGACAGTGGTGGAAAACGATCTGAAGTGGTGGGCCAGTGAGCTGAATCGCATTGTTGGCTGCCTCTTTGTGTAGGTCATGATTGAACAAGTGAGAAGTGAGACAAAAGTGCTAATTCTTGAGCATTCTCTTTTCAGCACCTTCTGCTGCTGCTGCTGCCTGGACTACATTGTGCCCTGCAAGCAAACCGATCGCAGTCATTATTGCGGCAACTGCGGCTGTTACTTTGGACGCGCCATGAAGCGACGAGCTCCACTCAAAATCAAATAGAGCAACAAACAAAAGTTAACTTTAACCAATAAAAATTAAATTTTGATCTAGCATAACATTAACTGATGCTCGCTCTTGATTTTTTTCACACACTAGTCAAATGTACTCAGCGAGAGAGCGCCATGGCCAATCAAAATTACCCACCCCCAAAATATATGCACAAGCATAAGTCATTTGTGCGCTGACACTCACTTGCTCTCATTCTCTTGCTTTCTTTCGGTCAGATCACTGTCAGTCAATAAATGCCACCCACAACACACATTGTCTTAGCTTCATTTCATCTCTCTTCCACAGCCGCTCTCTCGTTTTCTATTTTCTACATTTGTCTACCATTTTACTCTCCAGAACTGCTGCTCAGTTTCCATTCGTACGCGCTGCTAACAACACGCTGTCGCCTGTTGCTCTTCACTCTACCTTCACTAATCAGCATGGTTGAAGAACTGACGCCTGTCTATTTTGCCGTTGGCCCCAATGCTCGGGAAGTTACCTGTCCGTACTGCAAGGTGTTGGCCAAGACACGGCTAGTGTGTTCCTGGCCGCACTTATGCACTAAACGTCATCACTGTGGCGCTTGCGGCGAATATCTGGGCGTCTACAGGCGACCCCAGCTATGATCAACTAAAACACTTTTGATTATTATATAGATATAAATAATAAATATGCCACTGTTTGTATACATACATATATAGTGTGTTATTTAATTGTACGTGTGTAAGGAGAGCAGCATATACATCTAACACTTGCACTCTAGCTCCTTTGCTCTCAGCTGTGTTGTTTAGTTGCTCTCATTCGGGCTTTTCAATTGAGCGAGCGGGAGCAGCACGTCTCACTCTCGTTCTCTCTCACTCATTTGGAATTCTTTCCGCTCTCATTTGACTCTTTTTCGTTCTGCTGGGGCGTCGCTGGATTCAGTTACGCCTGTTCGGTTACAGTGTGAACACGCAAGATGACCGCAGTGGAGCCGCAAGTTGTTGCCATAAGCATCGGCAGCCTCAAGGCCCCGGTGGGTTACCTGCAGCCGGAGCCAATCATGGTCAATTGTCCAGCTTGTGAGCATTTTGCCATGAGTATCGTAGCCCATGAGACAGTCAGCTATTTGCAGCGATTTCTCAGTGTGACCAAGCTATGGTGAGTATATCTATGTAAGGTATCTTTACTATATAATATAACTATTACTCTTGCAGCCGCAAGTGGTCGGGTCGTCACGATTGCAATCACTATTGCGCCCACTGTGGCTGCTTTATAGGACGCTATGTGCCCATTGGTTGCTACGAGCGCTGCCTGTCCAGGTCGGCACGCCGAAAGGCCGTTGTGGACGAAATGCATCTGAAGGTGAAGCCCAGGGATTGTGCTGTGCGTGCCCAAAAGCTGAGATCGGAGATTCTGGCCAAGCGGGCGGAGAAGCGCGCCAAAGCTGAGGCGCAGCAAGCGAATCAAACCGTGTTGCCCAACCAATGAGCGCAAATTGCTGCAGCTCGGCGAATTGGTCTGATGGTTCGTGTCTTGTCTAATTGTGTACGCCAAAGCATAAGTTAAGCTTTGTTTAGTGGTTCACTGTTCTTGTTATTTTTTTTTTTTTTACTAGGTTAGCTTTTAAAAAATTGCATTGAAATAAATGTATTTTTCTTTTAAGTGCAATATATTTAAATAGCAAATCTATGTAAAGTAAAAATTTAAATTGAAACCAATTGATCTAATCGGGCTGTTGTCTAGGCTAAATTAGCTTTTAAATCAAGGGCATTTAACAGGTTGTTGTCTTAGCTAAGCTTGTCGTGCAGCACATTTAAAAAGTCCCAATTGGGAAAGTAGCGGTTAGTGTATTAGCTAAATTAACTAATTTTTCTTAGCATGTCAAATGCATACAAATATTTATTTTTTTTCGTAACTGCAGCAAATAAAATTTATTTAGCACATGGCACAAATTCCCGATTGGGTCGTATGCAATTGCTTTCGCGATCATAGATGCCCAGGAAGCTCTTGCAGTTGGCACAGTGCAGATACTCGCGATTGTCCGACGACTGGAGGCAGGGCAGAAAGCAGAAGGGCCAACAGTTGGCTACACAGGAGGCGGGACAGCCGGTGCTCGTATAGAACTCGCTGCTGGTCTTGATCACCGGCCGCCGATTGACGCCACAGCTGGGACAATAGATGCAGCCCTCGGTGGGTACCCAGCGCTCGATGGAGCTGCGATAGAATTGTCGACGACCCAACTCCTTGGAATCCGTTGCCATCGTAGCTGACTGACTCGGCTTGGGCGCATCGCCCTGAGACTTGCGCTTCAGATCTGACAAGAGAAGTTGAAGTGGACGCTATATTTATAGGAAGTGGTACACTTACAGCGCTCGGCTTCGTCGGCCATCTGCACCTCGGACAGGCCGGTCATCTTGCTAATCTCCGAGAGACGCTCCTGGCTGATGCCATGCTCGGCGGCCAGCTTGTGCAGATTGAGCAGCTTCTCGTTGGCTGTGTCCGCCAGGATTTCCGGATGATCCTTCTGCACGTGATGCACCAAGCAGCTCGTGTCGTAGCGCGAGCACTTTATGATCTTCAAACACTTCAGACAGCGCAGATACTGCACATCGGTTGGTGCTGCTGGGCTGGACATAACTGATTGGCATATGTATGTATAAATATGAATATATATGTATGTATTCTCTTAGTAAACGCACAATTTATGAATATGTTTGTGTTTGATCGTTCGTGTTTAAGTAGTCAAAAAATTACTGGTTTCGAGATCCAACAGTCTGGACAGCTTTAGAGCAGCCAACTCGGATAAGAATAAGTAGAAAGACAAAGTTTTACGTATCATATATTACGTATAACGTAGTGCATATAGCGCATGACGTATAGCGCATAACGTATAATGCATAACGTATAACGCATTACGTATAACGCATAACATATAATGCATAACCTATAACGCATAACATATAACGCATAAAATATAACGAATTACGTAAGAACTATTACGTAAGGCGGTATTACGTAAGCCAGCATTACGTAAGGCGTATTACGTAAGGCGATATTACGTAAGGCGGTATTACGTAAGGCGTATTACGTAAGACGCATGACGTAAGGCGGTATTACGTAAGGCGTATTACGTAAGACGCATGACGTAAGGCGGTATTACGTAAGACGTATTACGTAAGGCGGTATTACGTAATGCGGTATTACGTAAGGCGGCATTACGTAAGGCGATATTACGTAAGGTGGTATAACGTAAGGCGTATTACGTAAGGGGTATTAGGTGATTCTTATGGAATCTGTGCTTGGTATTCTCGCTTCCAATGGTGTACGTATACATAATCTTTATATGTATGTATATATATTTTTATTTGTATTTATTTAAATGCTATATATTCTAAAAGACACTTTAAATATTTATTTTGCAACGTCAATACGTCAGCCTTAAAAGGAACTTTACAAAAAAGGAAGTCCTTTATCTCTTGCAGAGACAACCCATTAACAATGTTAGGCGTAGCCTGCAGCAGTCGAGTTTTTCTTGTCGACTTTGTATATAAAAAACGAAAATCTTCCTCTCTCGCTCACACTCACGTCTTCCCTGTCACTCTGGCACACATTCATCTATGTATCCATAATTCCATTGAAGCGTTGAAATTTTATTGTCTGTCATGTGCCTCAGAGCGGATTCATTCATTTCTAGTCATGGCAACATGGAAAATAAAGTCATATGAATATCCCGGCAAGATGTTGGCAGAGGGGGCGTGACAAGGGGCTGGCACAGGTGCGGTGTCGTAGCGGAAGCGACACAGCCTGAGACACTTGGCAATTCGGTTGAGGGTTTCCTTTATTATTGTATTCGACTCTTATTTTTTTTTTTGCCTATTTCTGTTTTTTTTTTGGCGCATTTCATCAAAATTGATTTTCTTTTTCCTTTTTTTAGGAGCAGAATGAGCTTGTCATTTGGCTGTGCGTGGCTTTCACTTTCACTTTGACTTGCGCACGATTTGTTGACTGGCTGCTGCCTGCCACGCCCCCCCCCAAAACCCGTCTGCCTTGCTTGTTATTTGAGCGCGTTACTCATACGCAGCGTGAAACGCACGAAAAAAACGAACACGTCTGCATTTCTCAGCGTACTTCACGTAATTGCCGCCTCCTTTGTCTGCCTGCGTCCCTTATTGTTGGCAACGCAGAAGGCGTGGCACAGCAGCTCTTTCCATTTATTGGCCAACAATGCTGGCCAAGTGTTTAGATCTGTTATTGAGTGGATGCTTTAAAGTTTTCTCTTTACATTTTATTCATAGTTTTCTGCTTACATATACATATATGACTCTCTCCCCGCTCTCTCTCTCTCTCTCTCTCTCTCTTTGTCTTGCTTATATAAAAATACAGTTTTCCACATGTGTGTGTGTGTCTGTCTGTGTGTGTGTGTGTGTTTGTTTGTGTGTTTCTTTGTTGTATTTGACTTTTGGCTTTGGAAGCTGTTTCTCTTAACACTGAATTACTTAAATTACAAATTACAATTCGCTGAATCCAAAAATGTTAACATGATTTCTCGTTATTTGCTCACACACAGACACATCGATTTGTATATATATATATTTATAGTACTTGTACAGTTAACTATATATATGTAGGTAGCATCCGTTTCGCTGCAAGGTGCAACCAGGTGTGGCTAATAGGAAATGCGTTTCTTGTTTACTTTACTTCCGTTGTCTCTCAATTTCTAGCTTTCTGCTTCAGCAAATTGGTGTCTCTTGGTGGTTGTTGTTGTTGTTGTTTGTCGTAGTTCTTTGCATATATAATTATATATATATATTTTTTAGGTATATACCTGCATAGTTGAAACGTTGCTCGTTTCATAGAAAAATAAAATCTAGCTTGTAAAATTGGACTATTGCCGAGTTGGCATTCAAAATGCCATTTCAGCTTTCGCATATGTACAACGATCTCCCCTCTCTCTCCCTCTCTCCATGTGTGTGTGTGTGTTTTACAAAAATTAATTACTTTTAGTTAGTAAGTGTAATTTCAACTTGTTTTTTTTTCCCACTGTTGTGTTCTGGCTCTCTTAACTAATCTAGTTTTACACACTTTGAGGCACATTCAGTTTGAATCATTTTACAAATTTATAAAGTTGCGCTACATAAAAACAAAACCTTCCCCCAACTCCCCCTCTCTCTTTCTCTGTGCTGGGCACCTGCTTGGCGCTGCCCTAAAACTAATTGTTAAAATTAAAAATTGATTTGAAAGCGCACGAGCTGGCGCTCAGCCAACTCCGTCCCAACTCCCAACTCCCTTCGATAGCAACTTTTTAATCTGCAGCATGTCCATGCTCCATATTCCATATGTACTAACTCCTTGGCCTTCTGCGCGAAGCGTCATGCATTTATCACTGGAATGTCGCCATGCGGCTGGCCCCGTGTCCCGCGCCCCTCTTAAAGCGTGTTCTGTTTGGCCGCATCGCCGCATTTGGCAGCTGCCTCAAGGCGGGCACGTGGGCGCCGCTTGGTCTGCAGGGAATAGAGACGACCGCTGCGTGTTCGCAGCTGTGGCTCCGCACCGTCCCGTCCACCAGATCCGCCACCGCTGCCGCTGCCGCTGCTGCTTATCGTAAATGATGAAACGCTTTAGACTGAATTGCGCAAAAAAACGCGAGGAATGAATGCCTACTCACTTGAGCTCCAGCTTGGCCAGACGCTGCTTGATTTTGGCCTGGCTGGCCGTATACTCGGCCAGCAGACGCGCCAGTCGCATGTTCAGGTTCTCCACGGACAGCTCCAGCTTCTCGATGCCGCCCTCGATGCTGTCGTGCACGCGCTGCGAATCTGTGTGGGGCAGAAACGGAAAACGGAATAACGGAAGTTAGCTAGCTGCCGGAAGTGGCCGAATACGTATGTAGATATATGAGCTGCGATTACCCGCAAAGATCTGCTCGTCCAGCAGCCCGTCCTTGCGCAGCAGCTGACAGCCGCGCTGCGTGAGCGTGGAGCGCGCCTCGGGATAGTCGGCTAGCGTTTCCCACAGATCCCGCTTGGCCAGACAGAAGAGATCCGAGTAGCCCAGCGAGCGTACGTTCGCCGTGCGCCGATTGCCCGTCCGGTTGCCCGCTATCTCCAGCACGGACACCTCGCCGAACACGGAGCCAGCGCCCAGGGTGGCCAGCACGGTGACGCCATTGTCGCCCACGACGGACAGCTTGCCCCGCTTCACAATGTACATCTCCTTGCCGACGTCGCCCTTGCGGCAGATGTAGTCGCCGGGACTGAAGACCTGCAGCTTCAGTTTGAGCACCAGCGCCTCCAGCAGGCCCGGCTCCGTGTCATGGAAGATGCGCACCTGCTTCAGCGTATCCATGTGCACCTGTATGGCTATCTCCGCTTTCAGCTTGTCCGGCAGCGCCGCCAGCACGCGCTCCTCGTCCAGGGCACCGCTCTGCGACCAGGTGTAAGCGAACCAGCGTATCACGCGCGCCTCCAGCTCATGGCCCACACGGCGGAAGGCCATGTACTGCTTGACGCCATCCATGCGATTCTGGAACTCCACCCGCGCCACATTCATGTTGGATATCATCGAGCCGATGTTACCTGCGGAACAATGTGGTCAGCTATATATGTGGAGGATGATCAGGATATTTACAGGGTATATGCAGAGGGAATTTGGAGACTGAGTATCTATAGGGTATTCACAGGGTATCTCGAGGGTATCAAGCCATCTATCAGCTAGTACAGCAAAGACAGTAGTTAATTCCCTACAAACTCTTTGAACTCTAGGATTTTCCCATGTATACGGACATTATAAATGCTTCAGTTTCACAGGGTATTCGCTAGTCGAGCACATTTCTGTCTAGCTAACGTGTAGCTACTACATTTTCATTTACATGCATATCTGCGCCATTATGAGACCTAGTCAATCAATATCAATATCAAATGTTCAAATAATGGAACGGGTATCTGCCTAGTCGAGCATGCATGCAATTCATACTTTTATTGCCTGTTTTGTTAGAGACTCGTTTTAATTTCGACAGCCATTTCCGTTGCGCCACTTGTGTGTCGTAAATTCTTGGAGGGGCCCACGCGTAGCGCAACGGAACGCGTGGCACAAAGGCGACTAATGGCGGCACTTCCGGTGCACAGAGGACCACGCGAGACAGAGACAGACAGACATCTACTCCATATGTACATATGATGGTAAAATATGCCACTTTGACGAACTTTGCATTCATCATGGGTAAGTAAATTTGTTTGCCCAGATGTCAGGCGAGGACACGAGCAGCAACAGCAGCAGCGGCAGCTGCCCGGTAATGGTAGCGATAAGCAGGACGACAAAAATGATAAAAAGGCACGTTTGCCAAAAAAAAGAAGAAGAAGAGCGTGGCGAATGCGAAGGCGTCGAAAGCAACAAATCAACCCCGCACATGCTAAAATGAAAAACAAAACAAAGTGGAGCAGCAGCAGCGGCAGCGGCAACAATAATGAATAATGTGGGTCGGAGACGGTGCTGGGTAACGGACTCAAAAAAAGGGACACGGACGTATGGGTCGTTGTCCCTGACGTACGTGGCGGGCTGTAAATTAATACCCATTGATGTCACAGATGTCACTCGGCAACCAATTAAACGATCAGACGAAATATTTGCGTAAACAATGCGCCCAAAACAAACAAGCGAGAACCCAAGCGAGAAGCGCACTTCCCTCTGACTCTGACTCAAAAAGGACCTTAACTAGGAAAATATACATATATACAGTACATACATATATTTGCATTTGTGTTTATCTACTCACCCACAATGGTGGCAAAGATGAGGACACCAGCGAGAAAGTCGGCGACCACAAATAAATATTCAACATCATTCTCGGGCGTCGGCGTCTCACCAATCGTCGTCAGCGTCAGCGTTGACCAATAGAAGCTATAGATATATTGCCGCTGCAGCGTATTGTTTCGCGTTCCATTCAAATTGTAGACCCACGAGTCGGAACTGAAGCCAATCTCGTAGCTGATGGCAAAGTACATGCACGCATTCCAATGGATCAGCACCAGGATGGCCAGCACCACCTTGCAGATGCGAAAGGCATTCGGGTAGCCCGTTGCGGTCTCGGTGCGATCGAACCACTCCCAGAGGCGGGGCAGGCGCAGCAATCGATTCAGTCGCACAATCACCGGACAGGGCAGATACAGGCTGGAGCAGGTCTCCGGCGGCCACCAGATGTAGGCCAGGTCCGTGGGCAGCATGGACAGCACGTCCAGGTACCAGCCCTTGGTATGGAAATAATGACGCCGCAGCCGGAACGCGTCGCGCACTAGGAGACCCTGGTCCAGAAAGCCTGCGGACGGAGATGAGAGTTGTAATAAATACGGCCGGGATCAGCATGCTGTGTGTGGTTGGCCCTGTGCGTGTCCGTGTCCGTGTGCGTGTGGTTATGCCTTTTGGTTATTGTTTTTCCCTATGCCACATGCAGCGAGGCATTTCACAGTTGGCAGCGCAACACAAATGCAAAAGCTGAACTAAAACTTTGATACCCTTGCAACAGCAACTGGATAATCCGCTTTGTTTATTTACACAAATCCTTTGCAGGATTTGAGCATCTGAATGAGAAGTCTTCAGTGGACTAAAGCAGCGAGCTCAGTTTGCTCGAACAACATTTAGAGCCGTGCTAATGGAATTCTTAATGCGTGGACTACTTAAGAGCTTGAACTGAGAAATAGTTACTTAATTTATAATTCTAGAAATGTTTTGAATTTACTTATTAATATTGTTAGGATTAGGCATATCTTTTAAGAGGGCGAAGAGTTGAGGTGAGCTTTTATAATAGCAAACAGAAAGTAACCTAAACTAAGAAGAGTTCAAGTATACCAAGCTCTATTCAAAGTCCAAGTGCAAGTCGAAGTCGAACTCGAAGTTTAAGTTTAGGTTCATGACAAAGTCTATGTCAAAGTCCAAGCCGAAGTTCAGGTCTAGGTCCAGGTCTTGGTCCAGGTACAGGTCTAGGTCCAAGTGCAAGTTGAAGTCCAGGTTCGGGTCGTAGCAGGTCAGGTCCAAGCCGATGTCCAGGCTCAGGTTCATGCTCAGATTCAAGTCCAGATCCAGGCTCACTGCTCCTAGTTTTAGTCCTAGTCTTAGTCAGCTATAAAATCCTTCTACGGATAAGTTCCTCGGCTCACAATCAGTATTTTAAAATGCCGAATAGGAAATGTTAAATTGTAAACCAAATCAATATGCTAATAGCTAGTATTCAACTGCTTCATCTGCTACTCCTAAGAGCTTAGCTAAGACCTAAGCTAAGACCCACAGCTCAGACAAAGCTCTACTCAAACTGTTGCAAGGGATTTGTAGCTGAGGCAACTCGGTTTTTATTTACACTGCAATTGCATCTATCAACTCATTATTCAACTGAAAAAAACCAAGAGAATTTAGTCTCATTATTTTGATGTGAACTAGTTCTGAACTATTACAGTTCGCGCTTTCTTTTCCATCAAAATTTCGTGTTTGTTTTGCTATTCAGTTCTATCTCGACTCGCTTCCCAAAGTGACAATGCTCAGGGCGAGTGTATTCCACAGAAATCCCTTTTGTTGTTGCCATCTGAAATGTCAAGGCTGGCTTATTCCTGCATTTGGCAACTCGCAGACACACACAGACACACACACGTATACATATGCTGATGTATGCATTGTATATGGAAGCACAAATGGTTTTTGCTGGCAACTGGCATTGTCTGCCTCAGCTTAGTCAGAGCAAAAGCCACCAAGTCTCATTTGCATAAGCAGTCGCAGTCGCAGTCGCAGCACTACCAGCAGCAGCATCATTTCTCTGCCCCTACCGCTACCTCGACGCGTCGCCTGTCTGCTGACTGACTGAGATGGGCAACTTACCTTCGTGCATGTGCACCAGCGTATCCAGCAGGTAAATGAAATCGCACAGATAGTCCAGCGTGTACCAAACGGCGGGCGCATTCTTGTTGATCTCCCAGAAAACGGAACGACCCACCACAAAGATGATATTATAGAGCACCGCCAGCGACACCACAGCGAGCCACTGTCATAATGCATACACACATACATACATATATATATATGCTCGATTAGCTAATGGATTGGCATGGGTTACAAGTTCTTGATGACTTACCCTGTAATGGGACTGCAGTGTGGGATCCACGGAGAGGCGATTGCATAGAGCGCTGCTGCCGCGAATTTCGCTCGATAGCGCCGCATCGTCCATGGCTCCGGTTTTGCCTATTTTGTCCGTGTTGGTGGCATTCGAGAACTTCTCGAGGAACCAGTCGGGCGGCTTGGCGCGATTCCGTTTTGTCAGACGTTGTCGCAGTGCCTGCAGCGTGCGTCGCAACGCTGACGGTTTGCTCCCTTTGCTCGGCTCCTGTAGATACAAAATGTCAGAGTATGGCATCAAGTTTATTTCACAAAAGTTTATCGACCCCGTGCCGTCCTCCTCCTCCACAGCCGACCCCCTTCGTCATGTGAAATGTGCCACACAACTGGCGCTAGCTAATTGAAACATTTTAATGGCCATCCACATTGCCTTTGTGCGCCTGGTCGGGGTAACCACATTAAAACTTGGTCAGCATCTTGTAAGTTTGACGCTTAAATTTTGTTATGTCTGCACAGCTGCAGCAGGACAGGCGAATCTGAAGCTCTCGCGTCAAGGGAAACTATGTATGTATTTTCGCTGAAGTTTGTATAGATATACACAGCTGTACAATGCTGGGGTTGAAGTTTTCCTATTGAGTGCATTATGTTTCACTTAAGCTTTAAGTGATGGATAACAAGAAAACGATGCCATAAATGGAGGATTATTCAATTATTGCTTTAGCTACAGCTGAAGACTGGGCAAGCAGCAACATGTTCGTGGAATAAAGAGTAAACTAAATTTGTCCTTCTATGCGAATTTCATAAGAATGCAACATTTATATATTCTTTAAGAGGAGTATGCTTATACATACTGATTATGATCTAAAATGATTAATCAATGCTTGGCCTAAGTGTCCATGACCCTCCTTTGCGATTCTCATGCATTCAAGTTACGCTTTTAAGTGTTAAACTGTTTGTGATTTCTGTCACGAAATGCTTAATAAGCCATCAATATATATGTATGTTGTATGTTTTTTGTTTTGGCTAATAATGAAGGGTGATTCACGATAAGCAAACCTTGCTCTTCTCCGCCATTCTCATAAATCCCAGTAGGGGATTTAGAGCAGCCTTCTAGATGATTCTCGAATTTTCATAAAGCTATTTAGGCAACTTATATGGAAGTGTTAATACGAATTACACTATCACTTATATCTGTTTATCTCTGGCTATCATATGTCATATATGTACAGGGTATCTCCTTATCAATCACACTCACGCATATCATCAGACTAATGACACTGAGCACTTTGAGGTCAAGAGGGTAACAGCACATTTAGTTAACAGACAAGTTAGTCTTGGTGCTTATGCCAGGGGTTCCCATAGCATCTGAAGTACATATGTATAAACATTGTACACATACGAATACATATGTTGGTATGCGGCGACTTTATGGCCAACACGCATACGCACACGCACACGCACACACACATGTACAATCACACACGTGATGCTTGTTTCGCGTTCACTCTGCACATCCTGAGATTAGGGGCGTGTGCTTGACAGTCTAATAAACGCGTATCAGTCGCTGCCAGCGGTTAATCCATTAAGCTATATAGCAACGCATGACTCCCTATGCGTTGGTGTGTGTGAGAGAGTATGTGTGTGTGTGACAGTTGTGGTATGAAAGTTGGGATTCAATGTGACGCATATATCGCTATCTACATACATATATAGCAGCCCTTTGGGCGCAATGCTAATGACAATGCAATGCCACGCCTCCCGCTGCGCCCAGCTGTAGTGAAGGTCGCACACACACAAACATATGTACATTCGGTATTTATTTATGTACTACTTTAAGCTGACATTTACCGCATCATTCTGTTGTGGCTGTTGTTGTTGTCCGGCTATGGCTGCTATATCCAAAGATTGCACCATGGCTTTGACTTTGAAATGTCGCATGCAAACGCGACGTTAATGCCGCACGCGTCTTTTTCTCGTCTTTTCTATCTTTTGTCTCTCTCTCTCTCTCACTCACTTGGCACTTTCAATTTGAAACGTTAATTTTAACCTACAACAGTTAGGAGTAGCGTTTTAATTAAATACCGTTAGCCTTTTTCGCAGCTGCGCATGCGCGTCGACGTCGAATGGCCCGTTAGCACTGGAAAAAAAATGCGTTGCGCGCTTTGCATCTGCCATTGAAGGCAATATTAGCAACGTCGCGACGCCAGCAGCGACGCCAACGTCGAAGTCGACGTCAAAGTCACGAACGCGCAGCACTGGCCACGGCAGGCATACACAATAACTAAATGTGGTTTGTTGTTGCTGTTGTTGTTGTTGTTGCTTTTGTTGCTGTTGTCAATTCGAATTGCCGTTTTTTTTTATTTCTTTTTTTTTTTTTTTTTTGCTGCTGCTGTTGTATTTTGCAATTTTCTTAATTTGCATGTGCCGACGTCGGCGATGTCGTCGGCGTTTAATTAATTAACCCGCAAAAGTCTCAAGTGACTTGAGTCCTTCATTGCCAGCGCCACCTGGCAGCCGCAGCCGCAGCCAGAGGACAAAAGACTTGTTATTGTTGTTGTTGCTGTTGTTATTTGTGTGGGGTGTGGATACTATAGCCATTGATGGCAATTTGACAAGATTGATGACACTTTCAGCTGAACTGCGCGCGTTTTTGTAAACGTTTTTTAATTGTTTGGCCATCATTTAATTAAGCTGAAAGCCGTTGGCAAGCGGACAAGCAAACTGAACGAAGGCGATCAAGCGAGAGCGGAGCAGATAGATATCGATAGCTAATCGCTAATTCGATATGTTTTGCCGAACAGTGTTTACATATTATGCATTTAACGAAAACTGGTGCATAAATTAAGCTGGCAGGAAGCAGCCAACCAGTTGTAATTTATTGATGTTGTAAACATGTTGATTAAATGCTGATGAGCTCATCCACTCACCAGTTGCATGTCAAATTAAAATTCATATACTACTTTTTTTGTTTTATCTGCAAGGTTAGAGCCAAAAACTCAACTGACTCGAATTCGAAGCAGCAGCAGCAGCAGCAGCAGCTCTTGTGCTTGAAATTACAATCGGAATCGGAATCGAAATATAATTTGAATTACCCCCCGCCGGCGCCGCAATCATCCATGAGCTGTGCTGCTGAGACCCCAACGGCTGGCTCTCTGGCCTGATTGGCATTCACAGCGCTGCGTCGTGAGCTGCACAATAAATTTCCATAATTGCCCGGCGTCCGTTAGGTGTTGACACAGTTGAGTTGGGCGGTCGGTGGGCAGGTGGGCAAGTGGGCAAGTGGGCGATACTGCCAGGTGGTTTAGACGTACTGGTATTATGCTAAGCAAATCAAGTGCCGCCGTTGATGTTTATTGCATGCGTGAATTTTATGCCCAAATAAAATTGCTTTAAGTGACTTTTAAAATCCCCCACAAAGAGCATAGACTACAAAACCTTTGGAAATGACCAGTGGACACGAAATTGAAATGCCAGCCAAGCCGTGCGCTCCCCAAATATGAGAAGGTCAGGTCTGGGCACGTGGCACCAATTGAAGAAGGCAAACCCAAAGCTCTCAATGGAAATTGTCTTGCTGCTAACCGGCTGGGCATGTAACTGAAACTGTTCTCAATCAAATGTGTTTACAAGTGTGCATGTATGTGTGGGTCTCCTATTTCCGTTTTTGACATGGGCAAGCCCCGAAAAGTATAAGATTGAATGTCAAGTGCGATATACAAAATATTTACTATTTCATTTATGTTTGCAGCTGTGTTGCTGCTGTAGGAAATAGGCCTGCTTGAGTTTTATAAACAGTGTTGAGCAACGTTTGCATTTAATAGATATCAGTCAGTTTTCTATCAGCCATCTTTAATTTGCAACTAATTTCCATTAATTATTTGCAGTTTTGAGAGATTATATTGTCAAATAATTTGCAAAGCTTTTTCAGCTGCTAATCTAATCAAATCCAAACATTAAACAAGTAAGGAAAGTCTAGTCGAGACTGTTCGACTAGGAAATACCCTGAACTTCCCTTTGGAGAACTGATATTTCAACACACACACATAGGCACGCACGCATACAGTAGTATGAGTAAAAGTAAAAGCAAGCAGAGAAGAACTGCAGAATATCATTAAAGTTGTCTACATGTATGCAGCAGTTCTCATTTGGTATTTGTATTTAAGTAAAACGAAGCTAGAATGCTCACAGCAGCAGAGAGCGTTCCAATTGCTCAATTGAAGTTCAACTGCAACGAGCTCTAACTGCCGTAGGGCTCAGCATTTGGGAGAGGCAGTGCTTGAGTAAAAGTGGCCCTGCATATATAAAGGGCAGCAGCTGCAGCATTTCTTCAGTCAGTCTTCAGTGGTCCAGGCCTGGTGGCGGTCAGCGTAATAAAGTTAAGTCGAGTGTGTGAATTATAAGCATTAAAGACGTAGAGGAACTACGTAGAGGAACTACGTAGAGGAATTACGTAAAGGAAATACGTAAAGGAAATACGTAGAGGAATTGCGTAAGAGAAATAATAAGAGGAAATACTTAGAAGAAAGAGGAAATATTTAGCGGAAATACTGGGAAGCAATACTTAGAGAAAATGCAAAGAAGAAATACTTCAAAATACGTAGAGGGAACACTTAGAAGAAATAGACAGAATAATAGTGCTAAATCGACTCAACTCGTCACCCTGATCAAGAATATATACATATACTTTATGGGGTCTGCCACGCCTCCTTCTGCCTGATACACACCTTGCAACAAAACCATTATACCCTGATTTCCCATTTTCAATGGGTCCAGGTATAATTATGCAAATACATTTATTTTAATTAATATATATTTTTTGTTTAGGTAAATATATATGAGGAAATATGCACATGGCGAAATGTAGTTGAATATGCTTGTTTTATTTATTTCTTTTATGGAAATCTGTATTGAAATGTATTAAAAATATAAGGCGTAATTTTGGGTAAATTTGTCATCACTCTAAATTAATGCTTTAAGGCTTTAAAACCATTTTTACAGACTACAAATCCAGTGATGCTTAAATATTTAAGCGCGAAAATTGAATTTAAGTGGAGGGTCTCATTAATAAGGTCTCCATAATAAGGTCGCCGTATCAAAAGGACCTTCTTTAACTTTTTGGCTTCTGAGCTGAATCATAATATGATTTACAGCTCGACGCCCTGCGAATAATTCGAAATACATTAGGAAATTGCGAATTTATGACTTGACACATGCGTTATTCTGTTTCCATATGCTGGCTACGTGTATTAACGGGGGACACGAGCCACTATCATAAACAACATTCAATTGTCAAGCTGATAATGTCTTTATACCCCTATTTCTATTTTCCAATTTTTTTTTTGTGTACTTGAACTTTGATACATATGCCAGAAATGATTATTTACTTGTTATTGCGATATAGTTTTATCTGCAATATTTGTTCTATTATTTGTTTTTCCAAAAGAGATTTTTTCCGTGTGTTTGGGCTTAATGCATCAGTGAGCGACGTGGGAAATTATGCAAATGTGTCGCAAATTGGATGACGATGACCATAAACAACAGCGCTTATCGATGACAGCAGCAGCAGCAACAACAACAACAGCAACTCAAATGACAAATACACACACACACACACACACACACAGGTTGACTAACAAGGTTTTTGCTGCTGGTCCAAAAAGGACCCTCATCAACACAAATTCCAGCTGCCCGGCGTCCCTTTTTTTTTTTTGCTGGCTTGACTAATCTTTTGCTTCTTGTTGGTATTTGTTTACACTGCGAATTAGTCAATTTTTGATTTAGTGCCAGTATTCAAAGTCAGCAACTCCTTCTATTTTATTTATATATACATATATAGTCTTTATCAATTTGAAAAATTTGTGTCTTTTGTTTTGCTGCCGTTGGCGAACGCGTTTTTTGCGCAACTGAAAATTTGTACAAAATTGACTAAGCGTCCTGCTGCTGCTGTTGCTGCTGCTACTAGCTATCAGCGCGCGGGGAGGGTAGAGTGGAGGACAACACAGGACATTCAGCGTTTTGTTTGCTCGAGTGTCCTGCCAGCTCAAATTGCACAGAAAACAATAAGCAAAACAGAGTCACAAAACGGCAACCAATCGAAGGCAGTAAAAAAAAAAAAACGAAAGAGAAATGTTGTTGAGCAATGCTGAATGTAGTATTGGAAGGTATGGCAGGCAAATAGAGCTCATTAATCGGTTTAATGGCCCCAAGACTTGGTGTTCTCTGTTCATCGAACTTCAGCAACACGCTAAAAAACAAAGAGCAAACTCTTTCCAACTTTTGAGTTATGTATAAAGCAGTCGAGCTGAAAATATCGCCATGTACATATATATAGCTAACTATATATAAGTATGTGTGTGTGTGTGTGCGTGTATTGTGGCCTACGTTTTGCGGTTTTTCTGCTGGCCAAATTGACAACACACCTCAAAAGCATTACAACAACCAAGCCAATGTTTGAATGCGGGCGGGTTGCTTGATTGTATTGTGTGGTTCCTGATGCCCGCCCAGCTGGGTTTGGGTTGGCTTCCATTGGTTTGGCTTGCTATACTACCATTTGTATTTATTTCACTGCGTTTTCGTTGTTTCGCGTCCCGCTCCGTTACCTCTGCTCTCATTTATGAAATGGCATTGAAACAGTTTGGTGTTTCTGTTGCTTTTGGCGCTTCTCTTTCTGTTTCAATTTCAGTCTGCCTTTCACTTTAAGCGACGTATGTGTGTGTGTGTGTGTCTCAATGCTCTTATCTATCAAATTGGTCGTCGGCCAAGATTCCGTTTCCCCTGCCTTGCCCGCAGCTCAACGTGACCAGCTGATATGGCTGTGGTCAGCCGCCGCTCGGAGCCTCGGAGCCTTTTACTCACTTAAGTATTTATAGCTTGAGGGTCAAATTAAGTTCTAAACGGACCTTTATTTCTGTACATTAATTTTTTTCTTTATCTCGTTTACTGGGACAAGGTCTAAATAATGTAATTATCTAAGCTTTTTCAAGTTGGAGTTGCCTCGAATAGAACATGGGATTCAAGGCGTTTATTGTGGAGCTTAATTTTTTGACTTGCATGGCAGGAAAATGTTGGAAAATGTTATGAATTTTGTATTTAACTTTGAAAGCCAAATTAAAATTGAAATAAATATTTCTAAAATTTTAATTTATATAAAAAATATAATTTTTAAGTTTTATTTATTTTTTTTTTAATTTTATTTTTTAATTTTATTTTTTTAATATTTAGTATATTTATATATATATTTTTATATTTTTTTTAAATTTGTCAAAGGTAAAACTGTTTAGAAGACTCTATAAAAAATATATAATCTTTATTGAAAACTATATTATACTATATACCACTACTGTATTGTTAACTAACTAACTTTTGCTATTTATATAAATTGATAAAAATCCTATACCCCTAACATATTGCTTAACCAATCTTGACTTCTTTGCCAGCGTATGAAATTGTCGACTTTGTGTCGCACTTTTGTGTGCGTTTCATCATTTTTATTTATGTAATTTGACACGTGCTAATAAAAATTTCTGTGGCCATACATAAATGGCAGTCAGCTGCCAGCGAGCTCCCAGCATGGAGTATGAAAGCATGATAGCTTCGAGCTGGGAGCATGGTCGGCCGACGCGTCGGCTACGTGACAATAGAGGAAGTAATTAAAACGCGATTTACGGCAAGGTCAACTTTATGAAGGTCTGCAGTTCATTTGCATGGCAGACATGGGTTACGGACGCACACGAAAAATAATAAAAAAAAAAAAAACGCAAAAAAGAAAGAAGAACTTGGGACTCGACTCCTCTATCTCTCCCTCCTCTCTCTCACACTCTCTCTCTCACACTCACACAAACAAAATGATGCGGGTGTAGCAAGTGATATTCGCGCTGTCCCTCTCCCACTGCCCCCCTCTCTCTCTCTCTGCTAAGTCATAAAATGTAGCATAGAATTGCACTCCCACTCGCTCCTACTCTCTGAAAGGTAGAAAGAAGTTGTTCTCACTCTTCCTCTCTCGCTCGCTCTGACAGCGCTGCCCGCAGCTTGGCAAGTGCCATTGTTTTATTGTTATTCATATTGTTGTTGCTGTGTGGTTGTCGCTCTGTCGATGGCGTCAATCAATTAGCGCAATTACTTAATTACGGCCCACATAATTGAATTGGCCGAGCGTCCTCAGAGTTATGACCGGGCCAAAATGAAAATGAAAATGAAATTCATGCAACAAATGCTTGTGTGTGTGTGTCTGTCTGCGCTAAAGCATCGCAATGCGTATCTCTCGTATCTCTGGCTATTTATCTCGCACTTCATTAACCAGCGCCTCTTGTATATGTGGCATATTAAATTACGCATACGCCGTGTGATTTATGTGATGTTAAGACTCGTTTCGATTGAATCGATGCCGAGCCGCACTTGTACTCACTTGTATCAGTTTCCTGCCATTCTCCAGATAGTTGGCGTCGCTGGCACGTGGCTGCGTTGACTTCTGCTCGGCCAGGTCAATCGCCTCTTCTCTGTTATCCTTGGCAAAGCCGACCTCATCGAACGGCAGCTCCCTTTGCCTGTTCACCTTATGCTGGTGTTGGTGCTGATGTTGGTGTTGGTATTGGTATTGGTGCTGTTGGTGCTTCATCTTCTTCTCCTCCTCATCAACATCATCATCTTCGTCGTCGTCGTCGTCGTCATCGTCATCATCATCATCATAGTTTTTGCGCTGCCAGCTGCTGTTGTTGCTGCAGCTGCTGCGCGGATAGTGTAGCTGCTGCTCATCCGGCTGAGCGCTTTCGGTTGGACCCATGGGCAACGGCATTGCCGTTTGGTTGGCAATCAAATGCTTGCGCGGCAGACACACGCCGCCCTCCGCGCCAACAGCCGCCAGCGTCGGCTGAAATGGGGCGTAGAGGCCGCCGCTTATCTCCAGCTCCTCGTGCGCCGGATTGCAGCTGGAGGGGCCGAGCTGGGCGGGCGCCGAGGCGACGGGGCTGACAAAACGTGTCGTACGATACATGGGACGGGAGAGGCTGTATCCGCAAAACCAAAAATAATATAAAAAGGGGGCGTGCCACAATCAAATAAACTTTATGTTGCCATTCGCACTCACTTGTAACCGTATTTGGGCGATTCGGTCTCGGGGCGGCGTCTGCTGGACATCATTGTGTTGACCCGATCTCCGCGGGCGGCTGCCATCATATAAGTCCACATTGCGGCTCATCCACGGCTGTGCTACGCTAAGCACATGATGCACAGTCCCGGGAAATAGAAAACAGCGTCAGGTAAAGCGGAGCTGCAACGTTAAAAGGCACCACATTAAAGCACTTGGCGGGGCAATTGTGGTTCAAGTGTGGCAATCAAATACTAGCCAAGTCATAAAAGTACCGTTTGTGGCCTATGGGCGGGGCAGGGGGCGTGGGCGGTTGCGGTAATTAAGCAATTAAAAGGGGGCTTAAGTCGCAGCGCCGCAAGGTATGCAAGATGAAAATTGCAGAGCTCAGACACAGATCCAAGGAGCAGCATCAAGAGCTCCCGGTGGCAAGTCACAAGTCACAAGTCGTAAGTTGCAAGTCACCCGGGCGCCTTTTGATGACTTCCTATGGCCATAAAATCAGCATAGAACACCACTCAGCTTACTTTTATGTTAGCATTTTATTTTGCTCGCTTTATAGTTCTCTGCTGCGACTGCGGCTTTGATTTTGGTTTGGTTTGGTTTGGTTGGGCTTTATTTCAAGTGCAGCTGCGCCACCCAAAGGCTTAAGCATATTTTTATTAGATGATCAGACAGTTATAAACAGTTGAAGGACTTAGTATTTAAGGCGTTTCAATTATAAAACAAGCGAAGAAGAGCCTTGTGATGGGAAGTATGCCGATCTTTTTCTTTCTCTTCTGCCATTACTCATTATGGCACGCCAAGTATCCAGCCTCAGCCATCGATATGATTAACTATCGATTGAAGCAAATTTATCGAAGGTTAAACATAGTGCTGGTCTCACAAATGTTTTTATTATTTATATTGGACTGCTACAAGATGTACATATATCACACTCATGAGTGTGAGGAGCAATTTCTCGCATCCAACTCAGAGTCCATCTGCCAATGAGTGTCATGAGACAGTTCCAGAGCAACGACAACTGTAAGCTGAGCAGCCGAGGCTACTAATCGACTTAGCGCTACTCGAGTGAGTTGCACACGCCGGCTAGACTTGGATGATGCTACACTTGTAATCACCGAAATGCTGCCCAATGCGAACTGCAGCTGCTCGAGACTGAAGAGCGAGAGTGGGAAGGCAACAACAGAGTGCAGAGTGCAGCACACAGCGAGCTATCAGTGAATAGAGAGAAGGGGAACAGTGTGAGCAGGGGAACAATGAGAAGAGGCACAGTGAGCAGCAGCAAGAACTCGACGAGAGGATGCTAAACGCAAACACTTATCTCGGACATAAAAACCAGAGCTAAATCGTAAGTTAAATGAGGCTAATTTTTTTTTTATCTATCACAAGCGCTCTCTGGCCGCAGATGCGGTCGGAGCTGAGTCGAGTGTGAAGGAGAAAAGGCGAAGGCGATGATAAGCGAATGCAGAGGCTTTTCGTTAGATAGAAGAATTCCAGGATGGGAGGAAGTACCGAGCCCTAACCGAAGTAAGGCAAACTTTATGTCGGCATCGAAAAATAAATGAAAAATGAATGAAGAAAAAATATGAAAAATGAATTGAAATTTTAACCAACAGAACTTTGCGGCTGTCCACAGCTATGGCGTGCATATAATCCAATTAAGCAGAGGGTATTTATGTTACAAAATTAATATAATACAAACAATGAATACAAACACACACACACACACTTACTTTTATACTCACATATGTGTGTGTGTAAATGAATTCTTGCATTTCTTTGTAGTCTATGAATGAAAAGTTTTCATTTATTTGCTGTCCATAATAAATGAAAACTTTTCATTGAGCTTTTAGGATTGGTCCAACATTATAAATTGTAGCTATATTATATATTAAATGTACAATTTTATCTACACACGAATATCAAAATAAACCCATTGAAGAGGAGGCATAGCCAGATGTAGCTTGATTAAATCAACTCAACATGCTGATCTCTCGCTTTTTTCCAACTGTTACATACAGTTACTGAAACACTGAATACCCTACTCGCTCTTTTTGGCACTGAGCATTGAAATATATGCGCGGCTATTTCTGAGAAAATTTCGTAGCATACTTTTCTGGGCAGGAATAATTGCATTTCAAGTTGACAGGAAAGCAAGCAAATGCTAATAACGTTTTATTGTATGCAAAGTTTACAAAAGCTTTTAAAGCGTTTAATTGAAATTTAAAGTATTTAGAAATACAAAAGTTTAGCAAATTGTTTTTTTTTTCGAGCTGATTTCGGAAGTAACAAAAGTGAAAGTGAGATATTTTATAAAATTAAATTTAACTTAAAAGTTTTTATGAATGTAGTGCTATGAATATAGACGAAAATTAATATAAATGTTATAAAATGATAAATATGACCAAATATAGAGCCAAATATGTTGTCTAGAAGTTTTCTTCTTAATTTACTTGAACTTCTGTATTATGTCAAATTTATGCATTTTCAAATGAATATTTATGCCTTGACTGCACCATACTAAGCATATGTCATATCCAAATAAAACCTTAGCTAAGCTCAGCAAATAAAAGGGAATAAAATGATTTAAGTACAGTTCATGACCTCCGCTGGTGCGGCATGTGCAGAGCGAGCGACTTTATCCAGTTGTCCAGGAATGTGTATATAAATAATGTGCTTTAATCTAGCCGCAAGCAGCATAGACAACAAACTAATGAGGCGCAAATGATAAATACAAGCTGACAGCGCATTCCAGACAAACATAAGCAATAGAAGCAGAAGCTGAAGCTGAAGCTGAAGCTGAAGCAAAAAAATAATAAAGAAAAGAAAACTCGACCAGCTGCAAATGTGAGTCACAGTCAAAATTTTTTTGTACAAATTGAGCCAAAATGCAAATTGTGTAAAATGTGTTTTTTTTCTTTTTTTGCTCATTTCTCTTTCTGCTTTAGCAGATAATCAAAAAAACGTGCGCAAAAATTAAGCAAAATGCGAAATTTTCTTTACATAATTTCCACTTGAATAGCGAGTGGAGACTAAACAGGCGGCAAATGGCGGCAGAGCAGGAGTAGCCAAAGGAGCAGGAGTATCAACAGCAGCAGCAGCAGCATCACTGCAGCCAGTCGTTCTTTGTGTGTGTGTGTGTGTTTTTTTTTTTTTATTTTCTTGCCTTTGTCTGGCATTTAACTGTCGCGTGATTTTATGTCATAGATTATCTGTGTAGCTGCACGCTTCAGCTCTTTTGCAGCATTCAATTTTAAGTGCAATTTTTGGTTTGCCAAAAGAAGAAGAAGAGGAGCAGAACACTCCCGTTCCATTCCAATCAGAGAGCAGAGAAACCTTTTGACTCTGGCTGCAGTTCTGATGAGTCAGTGGCAAAGTCTTTGACCGCATCAAAATCTGAAAAAAACTTGTATAAAAAAGTTGAAGTCAAAAAGAGTGGGAGTGTGTGTGAGTGTGTACTCGTATGTGTGTGTGTGTAGGCACTCTGACATTCAAAAATGGGCTGGCTAGGTTTGCGCTGGGCAGGATGTTAGACAAAGCAGCGCAGATCGATTTTTAGCTATAAAATCAAAGTAAATCCATTTATCAACTTCAGCAGCAAACAGTTTCGTGCAGATAACAGCAGAGAGAGAGAGAGAGAGAAAGAGTGAGAGAGATAGAGATAGAGACTTGACTTTGATAGAATGCAGCAATGGCAACAACAGCTACAACAACAGCTGCCGCAGCAGCAGCACGCACTTGACCAAGTTTTTAAGGCCAAGTGCCTTAGAGCCATTAAATACTTGTCGAGCAGCTTTAGACAAACAAATTGTTGAGGCCCATTGAGGCACGGTTCATAACACGCCCAATCAACCCAGCCGCAAAACGTAGCAATTAACGCTTGGCCAGGACGAGACAAGGACTTGCATGGCATCAGATTTCACATCATCTGGCTGGGCTCTGCTGTGGCCCGCTGTGTTGTTGATGCTTTAGCCAAATCGTTTGACTCGACTTGGAATTGCTAACGAGCTATAAATGGGTGATGTGGTCTCTCAGTGTGTGTGTGTGTTAAGTGTGTGTGTGCCTCATTTGTAATGATTAAGTTGCACAGCGAGCTTGTGGTGTTTATGCCCCAATGGAATCGTTTACACGCATGCCAGCAGCTTATGAAAGAAGAAGAAGAAGCAACAGCAGCAGCAACGAAAGTGAAAGATTAGCAGCAGCAGCTGATTTATATTCAATTGATGCTTAAATAAAACATACAGAGAGACAGACAGCTAGAGAGAGAGAGGGAGAGAAATATACATGAAATCAACAAAAGTAAATAAACCAAACAGCAAATAATAATTAAACGAGCATATATAGACCATATAGTATATCTGACAAATATGGCCTGCAAAACTGGCTGGCCGAAAAAGGGCAGTTAAGTGCTTTATAACATGACGCTTAAGCACGATATCACGTATACGCCATGTGTGTGGCGTTCGAATGAAAAAAAAGGCCTGAGACGCTCGCCTGACAGACAGACAGACGGACAGACAGACAGACTGGCAGCAGGTGCTGCTGCTGCACAGGCACAGGCGTCAGGAGCACAAAATATGCTAATGTCAATTATTTTGTGCGTAATTTGCTTTCATGCTTCAAGCACATATCAAATTTGCACCCACTTCGTCCCCCCACACGCCCCCCCATAATGATGAATATTAATAATTTTTTTTCCTTTTGCTCGCATAACACTTAGCACAATGCGCTAATAATTTCATGAGCTTTAAGCGACACGAACAGCAATCGACAACTTATCTAATCTGTGCATACAGATTATATACAGATATACATACTCGTACATATATATGAATATAAATATGAATATCTATCTATCTATCGTTATACATATTCCTGCGAACACCGGAAAGGTGAGACGGGCTTCAATTAACATTCGTGCACGTAGACGCAATAACGCAAATGGATTTGGGTTTAATAAAAATACGTTATTTATGGAGTTTACTGCCGAGTGGGCGCCCCTTTTGGCAGGTTTAGTTTATTAATATGTTCGCTTATAGTTAACAATTGCGATTGGCATTCAAATCAGCTGCTAAAAGGACACTGCCATCGGACAGGTGATGATAGCCTGAATGTGAATGTGTGGTTGTGGAGCTTACCTAAGGCTATGTGCTTCCTCTTTGAGTTGAGTTGTATTAATCCGGCAAAACTGTCAGGCAGCGCGTAATCCTATTAAATGTGGCTACGCTAACTGCTGCCTGCTGTCTCTTGGCTGCTGGCTGCTGGCTGCTGGAGGGCTATACCAATGCCACTTCACACTCAGTCGCGCTCACTCTAAATCTTTCGCTCTTTCTCACTCTTGATTTTTCTTTCTTTAGTATTTGAATTTTTTCACTTTTTTACACAATTATTTAAATGCGTGCAGTAATTTCAAATGAAATTTGAATATGTATTTTTCTTATTGTGCCGCGCATATTTTTACAAACACTCACACACACACAGAGAGACGGCATACACACGCACATACCCCAAGAGCGAGAGGACTGTGAATTAACAGTGGAAATGGCGTTGATTTTTGCACTTTAATTGAATAAAAATTCAAATGTTGATGCTGTGTATCAAAATAACGCGCGCGCCAACTAACAGACACAAGCACACGCACACGCACGCACACACACTGTCAAACGCAAAAAGGACGAATAACGGAACAGCAGCGGCAGAAGCAGCAGCAGAGAAACGTTGCGCGCCGTGTACGTTCGCATGCCTGGCTAACGGCGCAATGAGCGCCTGTGGGAGAACACAGAACCAAAGGCGAATGCAAATGGCAAAAGCAGCAGCAGACGCAGCAGCAGCAGCAGCAGTTACTGTGGCAGCGGCAGCGTTCGCAGCAGCAGCAACAGCAGCAGCAGCCGAGCAGAGCCGATAGCAGACGCGGCGAGAGCAGCTTATGTGCGTTTGTATGTGTTTATGCGTGCTTTTCATTCATGCTTAGCAAGAGCTTTTAGTGCAAAAGCTTTGCGCGCATAATATAAAACCTGTTGCTTGATTTTTGCTACTGTTGTTGTTGTTGCTGGCAATCGTGATTTTTGCCAGTGTTGCCATACGTCTAGCAGCTGTTGCCTGGCGGCGTGCGAAATGGCAACATAAATTAATTAAATTGATGTTTAAATGCCGTTGCTGTTGTTGTTGTTGTTGTTGCTGTTATTGTTATTGCTGAGCCTGGTTTATTAACCCGCCTACAGCGCGATTTGCTTGACACATTGACAAATTGCTGCAAATCCAAATATGAGATAAAGAATCCTGGAGACTGAACTTGATTAATGTCGGTCTGGCTGCCTGTCTGCCTGTCTGCGAGCTGTCCCCGCCAGCCGTGGCACTGGCACAGTTCATTCGATTTGATCGGAAAAATGTCGCCTGGCCATGCTCAATAGCTCAATTAGTTGACATACCTACTTCTTCTTCTATCTACTAGACTTTTTGTCTAATTGAATAAACATTTGCATTTACATGTTGGGGGCGTGAGCTCAAACATCTTTGAAGTTCATGTTCAGCATTTTTGCACCTGCTGCTCCTCTGCGTACGTGTTCGATTCGTTTTATAGTCGCCTGCACATATGATGATTATTGCTTTTTTGTCTCTTCATGTACGACATACGACATGCTGACAAAGGCATGGCAAGACCAAGACCAAGACCAAAACGAAGGATAAGCCAATGCTCATATGTTCGTTGTCGCAAAGTTCAAATAGTTCAAGTCGAAAGTTCAGTCACCAACCCAGAAGCCAAAATCCAACAAGTGGTTAGTTATATATATATAAATATATGTGTATATATGATACATGTATAATATATATACTTTTACTTGAATAGTCAGAGACACACACACACAGAGAGAGACGATAAGAACTGTGTGGAGCTGTGCATAAATTTAATTTTTATGGCGCGCCTAAAAGCATGCAATGAAATACTCGTGTGTGTGTGTGTGCGTGTGTTTGCTTGAGCGTACGTGTATAAGTAGTCACAATAGGCTCTCGCACAATTCACAATTTGAGTAATTTGTTATTCAAACACATTGCGAATCGATTATACGCTTGGCATGCTCCCTCCAATCGAGCAAATATGTTGATTGACTTTTGTCAAGGCTTACGGCTTTTGTGTGTGTACGTGAGCTTTTGTCGCCGTGCAAAAGGCAAATCTGTCAAAGTGTGTGTGCGTGTGTGCATGTGTGGAAATGCCAACGCAAATATAAATGAGGAAATGCGGGTAGTCAGGCGGACCACCTTTCACTTTCAACCTAAAGCAAGTCATGAAAGTGCGTATGTAATGCTTGGCTGACTTTATGAGCGCGTGTGTGTGAGTATGTATGTGGGTGTGTGAATGTGTGATAACGAAGCATTTGCTGCTCATTGAAAAGCTCATTATCACACACACACACACACACACATGCAGCAGCAGCAGCGCTTTGCCGAAGGCTACATTTTTGTCATATGAGTAGAAGAATTGTTATCAAAATGGGTTAAGGTTCTGCTGATGGGCACACTTCCAGCTTGAACTATATATACTGGCAGCTGCTGGCCCAAGCATCTCAATGTCAGGCCATAGCCTTTACCTGGCAGCAACTTGTTGAATTGAATTGATTGCCGCATTGAAATTTAATTGCAATTGCACTTGGAGCTCCGTTTGAATGTTAAGCGCGCGCAAGGACATTAATTAAGAACGTCGAGCGGGCCAACAGCTGAGCAGCCCCACTGAAGTGGCTCTGATTGCGCTGCCAGGCAGCAGCAACAGCAACAGCAACAGCAACAACAGCAGCAACAGTTGAGCCAGCTAAACGATGGCCTGCATATTAATTAGAATGCTGAAAGGAAACGAATAAAATAACGTCCCATTGCGTAGCCATGGAGCATATGCAAATATTTGGCGCATGCCAGATGCTTTATCCACTGCATGAAAATAAACTGCAGTCCATAAATACACAAATAAACGAAGTCTTGCAATAGAATATATGAATGCCGTTTGCTCTCTCTCTCTCTCTCTCCCTCACTCTTTTTCTTCCTCCCACTCTGTAACCCCCTTTCTTGTTCTCTCTGTGTATATTGTGCGGCCCTGTCAAAAGGTTAAAGTTAAGCATGACAAATTGCGCGGCACTGGGGCGTATACTTCATATTGACAGCATTATGGATATAGCATACATATGAGTGTATGTATATACGTGAGTGTGTGTATGTATGTATGTATTGGCGCTACATTTGTCATGGCTCAACGAGCTCTGCAAATCCACATAATTGCTGTCATGCCACGCCAGATAGCTCTAGCCATAGTCGTCGACCAATTACTGCAAATCAACTTGAATTGGTAAAATTTTTTAATCAGCTGCGAAAGTTGCTTGAATGCAAATTTATTATTAGATGTTTATGAGCTATAAGTGTTCTCTGTTTTAATTCCCCCACGCATAGTTAATATAATATTTCGCTGTCTATTTTTCTGTTTGAGTTGAAATTTGATATCTAGTCAGGTCAAGTGTGACCTCATTTTAGATATTCTGGAATTTCGATTATATAATTAAGTAAATCAACCCCATTTTTCATAGCTAAGATAAAGCTAGAACAATATTAATTCATTGTACTACCCCGTAATTGCAACTACAATAATTTCCATTTCAATATTAAACAAATAGTTTACTTTAATATATTCAATAACTTAAGTTTCTGATTTAAGATTATGGAAACAGTTGCTTGGATTGATTATAAATGAATCTATGTACATATGTATATCTGTCTCTATGTATACATATATATTACCACTACAATTTTTCAATGAACAAACATTATTCGGACTCTTAACAATATTTTCAATTGAAATTTCCCTCCTATTACTTTTGAATTGACTTGAGATGCTGTTGTAGCTGCTCGCAACGCTGGCACTCTCTGGTGAGCTGTTTCACAGCCGTTGCGTATTGGCGCTGCAGTTCGAGCAGGCCGAGCAGCTCCTCGTTGAGCTCGTCGCGTCGCATGCGCTCCTCGTTGTACTTGTGGCGCACCTTGTCCTGGGCGCTCTTCACACCATCGACAATCGTCTCGAATTGCCGTATGAAGTCCTCACGGCCGTGCGGACTGAGCATGCCCTCGTTGTAGGCCTCACAAATGGAGTTGAGCAGCGATAGCTCCTTTTCGAGATAGCGCTTCTTGTCGTTCAGTGTGTTGTAGAGTGTATAATATTGCTTAGTCTCTAAATGTTTGGCACTCATCTCGTTGTACAGCTCGTGGAAGCGTCTCTGATACTGCGCCAGCTCTGTGCGATCGGGTATTGCATCTAATTTGCGCTCAATGGCCACAATGCCACGATTGCGCTTAGCCAAGCGCAAACGCAGCTCCTGCAAGCGCTGCTGCTCGCCCGCTATAGCCGTCGCTTGCGCCTCCGCATCCTGTGCATTGAAGGCCTCCAGTTCGCTGTAAAGGAAATATACTTAGTATTCCCTCTCATCCATAACTTGATTGCCTTACTCAATTTGCTGCTGTAAGTTGGCCAGATCCGTTCGACAGCTTTCCTTGAACTCCGACTCACTCTTCTTTAGCTCATCGTGCTGCTGCAGCAAACCGCGCACCTTCTCCAGCAGACTGCAAGGATATACAAATGAGAAATATATATAAAACTAGGATCAAGCCAAAGCTTACCCCGTATCTGCATTCGCTTCCGTTTGTTTGTATGCATCCAGTTGTGCCTTGAGCGTTTGCAGCTTTTGTTCCTGCTGCTCGGTTTTTTGTTTTTGTGCTTCCATCGATGCTTCCAGCTGCTCGTTGTCTTTCTTGTAGCGTTTGATCTTGTGCTCCAGTGCAACTTTGGCCGCCTCCAAGCGTTTCTGCTGATTCTGTGATTTGAGCTCCTGTGCATCTGTTTCCATTTCCATCTTGAATTCAGCATAATGCTGTTGCAACGCGCTACGGGCAATGGGATCTAGATCGATGCGTTTTGTGGACTCCTTTGTGATAGCGAGCTGGTGCAGCTTTCTTTCCAGCTCGGGCTGCAATGCACAATTACATACAAATTAATATTTATGTGAAATATACCGAAAAATAAATGAATGTTAACCTCCGTTTCCATTTGCTCTGCATTTGAGCTCAACTTCTGATCGCCGTACTCCATTAAAGTGAGACGCACACGCAATGCATCATCATCGCTGTTTGCCTCCTGGCGTTCGTATTGCCTTTTAGGACTGTACAGCTCCTGCAAGAATTATTTGATCGTTAGTTTATACTAAATTTGAATAAACAGCTGCGCATATGTATACCTGTATTGCTTTGATGTTAACGGCGGCATAGCGTATTTTTGTTAGATTATCTTTATCGCTTTTATACTGATAGTCATTATGGAATTGGCCAATTGCAAATCTCTTTAGGCGCTGGCCACGCTCCTCACGATTTTCCACCTTCAAATACGAAAAAGGACGTTATATAAAGAAAACTTTACTATATACAGCTGCGAAAAATAAAATAGCACCACTTGCATATGCAGACTTTGAGAAGCTCTCCTCGATACATTTATCAATGTATTGATCTAATTTTTTCACTCACTTAAGCAGAAAACAATTAGTTATCACAGCAAAAAAGAATTATCGTAAAAAAATTCACAGTTTTTAAATAATTCAAAAAATTCTCAAAAAAGTCGAAAAAATGCCGAAAAAAATAATAGCACCACTTTTTCATTTTGCACTAAAAATTTTTTTTTTTTAAATAAATTAAGTCAAAATCTCTACCCTATAGTTAAAAACAAGTGAAAATACAAATATTCTTTAAGTTTAGTATTTGGTTGTGTTGCCTTTATTGACAATTAAGGCTGCACAGCGCCTAGGCATGCATTCACCCATGTCCTGGCATCGTTTGAGGGGAAATTCAGCTCAGGACTCATCAACGACTTCCCAAAATGTCTTTGCATTAGTTGTAGTAAATTCAGAAACTATTTTTTTAACATTCGCGCAAAAGTTTTCCATTGGATTTAGCTTTGAGACTGCGCAAGCCACGCCATAAGGTTGATTGAATTCTCCTGGAACCATTCTTTCGCTTTCTTACAGGTGTGTTTTTGGGGTCATTGTCTTGCTGGAAGACGCATATTAGTAGCATATTGTATTTAGCGTCACTTCTTCCAAAATATCAGCATAATCATGTCGATCCGTTATGGTTTTGGTCCAATTAATTGAGCCTACACAATAGTACGAAAAGCAGCCTCATACCATTACACTTAATACGCCATATTTAATGGTTTTTTTACCTCTAGGGTTGAATTCTGACTTCTGTGGACGTCTCACGTAGGACTGCGATCCTTTTCCAACAAACATTATCACCTGACTTTCATCAGACCAAAGAATGCTAACTCCATTCCTGCGTAGATTAATTTTTGTGTTCCTTTGCGAACGCCACCCGTTTGGAAATGTGTTTTATATTCAAATACGGTACTTTTTTTGAACGGCGAGTATTCAAATCATGATTTCTTAAGTATCTTCGTACTGTTTGGTCCATTGCTGATATGTTTAGGTCCTTTTCCAGTTGAGTAGCCGACTTAAAAGGATCCTTTTTACTCTCGAGTGACATGATGTTGGGTCAGGGCTCAACGCCGTTTGCACTTTTCATCACTTTTTCGACTTTTTTTTATGGATTAATGCATTGTAGATCATTTCATTTGAACAACACATCAGACGACCAACTTTCCTGTGAGAATTTCCAGCTGAGATCAACTTTTTGAGGAGATTACCTTGTTTGGAGGTGTAATGCCTCCCAAGACCCATTTTTTGCGAATTTGTAAAAATTTTGTAAATTATTTAAACAAAATAGATATAAAAACAACAAATCTCATCAATATGTGCTTTGAAGATATGCAACTCTGCAAAAAATTAGAGTTTTCACTCGAAAAAGTTAAGTGGTGCTATTATTTTTTTCGGTTATTTTTCGACTTTTTTGAGAATTTTTTTAATTATTTAAAAACTATGAATGTTTTTATGATAATTCTTTTTTGCTGTGATAACTAATTGTTTTCTGCTTGTGTGAGTGAAAAAATTAGATCAATACATTGATAAATGTATCGAGGAGAGCTTCTAAAAGTCTGCATATGCAAGTGGTGCTATTTTATTTTTCGCAGCTGTATGTATGCGTCTGTTCGTATGCTAAATGCTGCCCTCCTCCTCGATTCTCAAAAATTCCAGTAGGCCCAGCCAGCTTTGCTTGCAATTGAAGTGTTTTTTCAAGTGTAGTGGTGTACTTCGAAGTTTGTGTGTGTTTGTGTGTAACTGTACCACTGTACGTCTGTGAGTGTATGCATGCATGTGTGTGTGTGTATGAGAGTACATTTACACTCCCAGCCTGTATACTGATATACAGCTGTGCTGTATACCTATAGCTAAGTACACAACTTACAGAGGTCTTCACAAGCCATTGTATAACTGGATGTATTGCTAGAAACTCCAAGCCCTGCACCTGATGCGGCTCCAAGCTATGTGGGCACTTCATGTCAATCAGAACAGCGACAATTTTCTCCACAAGCGCGCTGCAAATGGGAATCAATTAATATATGTATGTGTGTATATGATATGGCTGCTCTAACATTTTTTGCCCAATCGTTAGATTTTCATGGAAGAGTAGGTCGACGTCAACATCGTAATCGCAGCACTCGATGCACCAGGTCATCCCACCCACAACTTTGTCGAAGGCGGATAAACCCTTGATGCGTGCTCTGTAATAGCCGGCAGCGACAAGCATATCAAATGTGTCCAACTCTTTGGCGGCAGCATCTGAGTCCTCGCGGCGTTCCACCTACAATAAAAAAACTTCATATTGGATTTGTTTACACACAAAAAATGTTTATAGCCACCTGAATTTCGCGGCCCTCCGCATCGTAGCGCGTTGCCAACTTGACGTTGGGCAAAATCTTGGAGAACACATCGCGATTAGCCATGTACAATAATAATTACATACTATTTTAAATAAATAAAAGCCGGAAAAAGGCAGAAATGCCCATTGTCTTGCAGTGAGCCACAAATACCAAATAAAACTATAAAGAAGTGTGGGAACACTGATCAAACTCTATCGAATTTATATCACTGGTATTTTATTATCGATATCTTTCTATTTACTTATTTTCAAGTTGTGTACGCACTGAAACCCGGCGCACGCTATTTTTGATTAAAATGAATTACTACGTGTGCCTGCATCAAGAGGGCACTAACAGCATACCTAAATTAATACAAAAAGCCCATGCAAATAATTATAATGTGGTGGCTACATCGATTAACGCAAATATGCTGCCCATGGATCCGCAAGAAACGGATCCCACGTATCCGGCCACTGTGTTGAGTGCTGTCGAATGGAACTCCAAGGTGATATTCCAGGTATCCGATGTGGATGTGGACTCGCCCAATGCCAAGTTACGTGAATATTCGAAAGCTATGCTGATGCGTGATGTCACTTGGGCAGAGCACTTGCAAAATAATGGGAGCATAATGGTGCGTCTACGAGGACCTAAGAATGACAATTTGGCGGAGATTATTAAGACAAGGACAAGAGGTTTGTTTGCTATTGATGTTTATTAAACTTCCTAAAATTAATAAATTTGTAAAATCAGGCAATTGGTTTATAAATGTGCCCATTACCAATCCCGAATTGGCAAGCTTTGAGCACCGAAAAGATGCCACAGAATCAGAGATCGAAGAGGCGCAACAGGTAGATCCTTGGAGTTGGTGGAACGAGCTACGTTTTGCTATTAAGCACAATGCCAGGGCGAAAGTTGTGGTGGAGCTGAGTGACTCGGATCGACCCAGTCGTGAGTGCGTACGCCGTTGGCTAGGTGAGCCCATCGAAGCCATCATCATTCCATCCAGTTTATTTGTGCATAATCGCTCCAATTATTATGTGCTCCAGAAGGAGTGGCAAACGATCGTGGGTCACTTCATTTCTGTGAGAGCCAACATTATTATCTCTACGAAAACCAATGATAAAGCAATATCTCAATATTCGGAATATATTAGGAAACTCATCAGCGATAATGGAGATACACACACCCTCAACAGGTAAATATAGATCTATTCACATTGTTGCTTTTTACTATAATACATTCATCAACATTCCAGCTATGAAAACATGTTGGAAATACCGCTGCAGCCGCTGTTCGACAACCTGGACAGCTATACCTATGAAATTTTCGAGATCGATCCAGTCAAGTATAAGCTTTACCAAGAGGCCATACAGCAAGTGCTTTTAGATCGCGTTAGCGAAGCGGAGGCTAAACGCAAACTGGTTAGCAAATAACATTTTTGCCATCAACCAAATTTACTTATATATATTTTTTATTCACAGACCGTCGTTATGGTTCTGGGAGGTGGTCGTGGTCCTTTAGCACGTGCAGTATTCAATGCCGCAGAGATAACAAAGCGGAAAGTGCGCGTCTATATTATAGAAAAGAATCCCAGTGCCATACGCACACTGTCCAACATGGTGAAAACGTTGTGGTCAAAGAAGGGTAACAAATGGGCTTACTAACCTATATATATGTACTAACAAGTTATGTTTTCCAGACGTTCATATATTCTCCAAGGACATGCGTGATTTCTCGCCTCCTGAATTGGCCGATGTGCTTGTCTCCGAGCTGCTGGGTTCATTCGGCGATAACGAGCTCTCTCCCGAATGCCTCGATGGCGCCTTGAAACTACTCAAGCCGGATGGCGTTAGCATACCTTGTAAATCGACATCGTATATTAATCCCATTATGTCTGCTGTACTGCATAATAATGTCAGTCAACTGACCTCCACTGTGCCGGCCTTCAACTGTGGCTATGTGGTGCTGCTCAAGAACGTTTACCATATTGATGAGCCGCAAGCATTGTTCGAATTTACGCATCCCAATCGGGCCGCGGTTATTGATAACACGCGTCACAAAAAGCTGTCCTTCACTGCTCAAAAGGATTGTGTGCTGCATGGCATTGGCGGCTACTTTGATACCGTACTGTATAAAAATATAATCCTAAGTATAAATCCGTTGACGCATACGCCAGGCATGTTCTCGTGGTTTCCCATGTTCTTTCCAACGGTAAGTAGTAGTAGCTCAATAATATTTAGTCTCTACTTAAACTCAATTTTATATTGCAGCAACCGCTTACTATCAAGGCAGGCGACACAATTTCCATTAAGTTCTGGCGCCGCGTGGACACCGAGAAGGTCTGGTACGAATGGCAGGTTTGCGAACCCAAAGAAAGCGAGCTACACAATCCGGATGGCATGGGCTACAATGTGCGTTTATAAACTTAACTGCAATATTGTATTAGGTGGGGACTTTTACAAAACGGGGGCTAGCATTGGCTATAAAACCTTTTTTGTAATCTAGAAATAATTCTAGGCTACAATTACATAATTAAATGTACAACAAATAAAAGTGCTCTAGTTGAGACTGCATGACTACGAAATCCCCTGAACGTTTCAAAACTCTCATACATTAAATTAGTTGTACTCTGATTTCCCATTTTCAATGTATAAAATAAAAAATGTGAGAAAACATAAACCAAATAAAAATAACAAATATCATAGATTGTTTATACATTATTCTTAAGCTTGTATCTAAAATAATTTTGTATAGCTTTATTAGACTTAATAGGTCAAAATTCTTCGCTGAATTCCATTAAAATGATATTCACTTGATCCATCCACCTGGATTTTCTGTCCTCTACAATGGATAATACAACAGCTAAAACTTTATTTCCCAATTGTGCCCATTTACAGCAGCCTTCAACCATTTAGGCAACAAAGAACCAACTTAGATATACAATAAGGATAATATTTTACAACATTATTATACATAGTATCTTTATTACACAACTGTAACGGAAAACGAAAACGAAACCAAAAATGAGGTGGAAAAAACACTCAAGCATAAATTGTCTGCGACTTTTATTTAAGTTTATATTTGAAAAGTTTATAAATATGCTTAAACTTATTTATGTGTCCTTAAATATCTGTGGGGTTCTCTTCTTGTTGTAAAATTTAGTTAATAATTTCCTCTTTTTTACGTTCCTCTCATTTATTTAATTACTTTTATTTATATATAAAGCGCTGCACATGATCGCAGAACGACATTCTTTAAGCGAAGGCAATTATTTTACGGTTAGGTTATAATAGATTAAAGCGGAGCTAAACTGAATCATTGCGGAAACTGGGCGGCAATCGGGGTGTCAGGAATTAGGAGTTAACAGCGCCAACCTGAGCCAATGTGGCACCGCCGGCGGCACCGCTGCCACCACCGCCGCGTATTGCAATCGCACCCTGGCCAGCCCTGATGGGCTTGGCAATTTGTGCCTGTGGTCCTCGTCGTCCCAAATGCTTTTGTCGCACCGCCTCCTTGATGCGATCCACCTCGTACTGATAGCGTTTGCGATCCCGCATCGCACCCTCCTTGGCCTCCTTCAGCGCCGTCTCCAGGGCCTTCACACGTTCCATTGTTGTGCGCAAACGCTTCTCCAGCTTGGGCAGCTCGCAGCGCAGATCGGCATTGTCTCTGACCAGTTGCTTGTGCACCTTGGTCAGCTGATCGAGATTGTTCTCCAGGAAGGAGATCTTTTGCTTTTGCGCCAATGAGCCACCGTCCTCTTCGCTCTCCTCGTTCACCACATTCTTGCGGATGCGTTGCTGCAAATACAATTACAAAGATCAGTTAAGGTGTATACTGTGAAATAGATGGATGTGATCCTACCTGTAGATCCTGTACGAAGAGCTTGCGTAGATTGTGCAACGTTTGCAGCTCCTTGGCGACGGTGTCCTCCAGACCCTTGAGGTCCTTGCGCGCCTGTTCGCGACGCTCGTTGGTTAATATGATGTCCTGCAATTTGTTCGATTTTTCCGCCTCCTCTTGCTTGAGCTTCTCATAGTCGACGGTCATCTGTTGATGCGCCAGCAACAGCTTCTGATGCACATCCTTCATCTCGTTCATTTCGTGCTGCTTGGCGGTGATCTCATCGCGCAGCTCAGACACCTGTTTAGTGTGCGCCTCGCGCAGCTCATCCATTTGCGAATCGAACATGGAGCGCAGCTCCTCGGCGCGTTGCTTCTCCTCGGCATTCACTGCGGACACATGCTCAGCCGCCTTCAGCTTGGCGCACTCTTCGCGCAGCGAATCGATCTGCTCCTCGAGATTACGCTTCTTGTTCTCGGCCTCGCGCATCGATTCCTGCAGCGACTTCATGCGCGCCTCATGCTGCGAGATGAGCAAGCGATACTCGCCAAGATCTTTCTCGTACTCGGAGATCTTTTTGTTGGAATCCACCTGTTGGGTCTCCATGTTGGCGCAACGCTGCGCAATGTTCTTTGCCTCCGTTTTCATTTTGCTAATGTACAGACGCGCCATGGTGAAGTCCTCCTCCACCTTGGTGGCATCGGTGCCAGCTAGAGCACTCATCTTGAGATCGATTGCGGAATCGCCAGGCGCTATGGCCTGACCAACCTCGCCCAGATCGCGCAGTAGATTGGTTAGCATTTCGGTGATTCGTTTCTTTTGGTGTGTGGACATGTCCTTCAGCTGCTGCAGCTCCGTCGATGTGGAATTTAATTGAGATTTACTTTGCTGCAGTTCTTCGTTGAGGGCATCGATATCCTTGTTCTTGTTGTCGATTTCCTGCGATTTCTGATCATAGTTGACGGCCAGTTCCTCTAATGCCTGTAGCACCTCCTTCACCTCCTCCTTGGCCGATTCGTTCTCCTGCTGTATGCGCGCCATCTCCGATTGTAGCGCCTCGTACTCACGTCGCGCATTCGCAATCAGCTCCTCCTGCTCCATGACCTGTTCCTTCAGCTGCTCCGCATACTGGCTCTGCTGATTAATTTCCTCATCCTTATCATCCAGCTGCTGATAGAGACGTTCACATTCGGCGGCCAAACGGGCACGTTCATCCGCTGCCACCGACGAGGACATATTGGCAATGGCCGTGCGTTGGGCAGCAGCCGCGGCCGCCGCTGCTGCACCAGCCGCTTGTGCAGCAGCCTCCACATCGAGATTGGGTGTGCTGGCCTCCATGAGATCCTCCATGTTGATTTGCTCCTCCGCCTTGACCGTTTCGCCGGCCCGCCAACGCGCCAGCTCCAGTTCCAGCTTCTCCACCTTGCCCTTGAGTCGTCCATTCTTCTCCTTCTCCTTTTCGTAGCGACGCTTCCATTCCTCGGCGGTCAGCTCCTCGTTGACACAAACCACATTCTTCACTGTCTTGGCGCGACGACCAAAGTCTAGCGTTGACTTCGTTTCCGATTCGTTAAAGCTAGCCGGCGAGCAGCAGATGACAATTGTTGTGCGTGCATTGCCACCGAGCGACTCCTGCAGGATACGTGTCAGCTTGGAGTCACGATACGGTATGTGCGTTTTGTTGCCATCCGCCAGCGCTGAGATGACATTGCCCAGCGCCGATAGCGACTTGTTAATGTTCTTCGCCTCATCCAGAACTGTGCCCTCGGCGCCTGTTTTCGAGACCTTTTCGGAACCAGCCAAATCCACCAAATACAGCTTGCCGGACAATTTCTTTTGATTCTCCAGATTTTCCTGCTTGACATTAATGAGGAACACCGAATGCGACCGCGATGAGTGCTCGTTCATGTCTAAAAGTATCATAGATATAGATTCGATTTAATTGATTATCTAGGATTTAGTTAAAATGGTCTGCTTACTTGTCACGGCAATGTGGCGATTGGATTTTCCCTCCTCGATCACCTCGAACACATCCTCGGGCGAGGAAACAAAACGTTCCGTAGCACCCTTGACAAAGGGCACACGATTTTTGTCCTCATGCACGCTCAGGTTCACCTTAGATACATCGAGCAAATCCCTAATCTTGTCCATGTAGATCTCATAGTACGAGACCTTAATGTGAAACTCCAGATTCTCTTCCATTGCGTAGATGTGATTGAAAATGTCATTGACAATGCGTGGAATGATACCCTGTTTCACCGAATCACCGATGACACCCTCCATTGTGTGCGTCTTGCCGGAGGATGTTTGACCATAGGCAAATATAGTTCCATTGTAGCCAGCGAGCACGTCCGTGACGATCGATTTGGCCGCCTCATTGTACACCTTCTCCTGGGATGCATTCGGCTTGAAGACTTTGTCGAACAGATACACCTTACCCTATAAGAACAAAAGAAAGAGTACACGAATCTTGTAGCATAGTGTATATTTTATTTTATTTTCTTGTTAAGTTGTATCTACCACAACATGTGCTAGTAGTAGTTCCAAACCCCTTCTTGCTTTCCCCAAAATAAAAGCTGCTTTCAAATCATTTTCAACGCATCACGGCTCGTAATTATACGATGAGCAAAGAGGCAGAAGCACAACAAATGAGTGGAACTTGAAAATTAATGGATAACCGAGCAGTAGTGTAAAAGAAAAAGCTGAAAGAGAGCAGTCAGTACGGCGTGTATAGAGATATGAATAATAGCAATAATTATAACGCGAAATATACGACTAGTAAATGCTCTACAAGCGCACAATGTCGAGGTTTAATACGGGGCAAGACGAAATACATTTATAAATTTAATACAAATATTAATATAAATATTAATGAATATTTTCATATATAAATTTTATTTAATATTATTAAAAATTAAAGGCACTTATATTTCATTATAAATTTTATTAAATGTATTTTAATTGTTTTTATATTATTGTTTGTATTTTTCATAGCCTTTTAGCTAAACTGTTTTTCGCAGCTGTTAACTAATTTCATTCTAAATCCAGTTTCTTTTTTTTTTTTTTTTTTTTTTGCATGTAATTCGATGCCAGTTAGTCAGTGTCTAAGCAAATATTTACCGGGAAATGCTAAGCAATACAAATGCGTAGAATATACATCATAGATTAACAACAAACACACATATGTACATACATACATATGTATGTATATGTACAAAATCTCTAGCAATGAGTGAGAATGACTAAAATCTAATGAACAAAATGCTTTGAGTAGTTGATTAACTCTTGCTGCTAGGTGGTAAAGGGCATACACACACACAAACACACAGGCGCACATAGATATGTACATATATATATTTATATATACACTTATATGTATAAGTACAACTAACTTTATCATGGCTGCCATAACTTGAAGACAGCTGAACTTTTGGGGCATTAATAATATTCAGTAAAATCGAAAACATGTACATACATATACATATTCATGTTTTTGTTTCTTTTTGCCGACTTGCGTGGCATGACTCACTCGACGGGCAGCAGCTGGTGGCAAGTAGCAAACATTCGAGGGCGATGTTTTGTTTTGGGGCCAAAGCTAACTGAACGAACACACACACAAACATGCAAGCAATCCCACATGCACATACATACACACTGACACAGGTATATAGAGTACCTACCTAGTTTTATATTTGCTAACTGAAGTTGGGCGACTAGGTAGACGTATATATGTACCCATGCATATATATTGCCATATCAAGTCAAATGGCAATGCAAATTCAAAATACAAGAAAAAAAGTCAACATTCCCGGCAAAATGCTAGTGGGTGGCACTTGTCACTCACACACAAACACACACACACACGTATGCCAGGTTGCCACCGTGCGTGGAAAATCAATTGAGCGCCTGCAATTTTGGACAATAAGTGGCAATCGCGGTAACAGTTTTTTTTTTTAGAGATTTGCCAACAAAAATGAAAAAATTGCACAAGGCACGCGCAAAAATTTGGAGCGCTAATTAGTAATAATACATAAGCAGACCAGCAAATATACATACATACATACATATGTATGTATATAAATGTTACTCTCTTTCACTTATACTACATACATGTGTGTGCGTGCCTGTGTCTGTGTGTAATTGTGGCGGTAAGGAAAGGCTAATGGACTGCGCTAATGTTAGACAATGTTCGGCATGACGTCACCGCCACAGAACCGCAACGGCACGCAGAAATATGTGTATATAACAATACAAATTATGCATGTGTGTGTGTGTCTGTGTTTGCGGTTTAATTGAATTGCTTATTAAATATTGTTTAATTACCGCTATGGATATGCAATTCTCCTCCGCATTGTTTGGAAACCGAACAACAAACTTTGAGCCGGCGCGCTCCTCGCTGTCATTCAGTGGCCGAAAGCGACAAACGACTTTAATGCTGTCCTCAGCGGGTATTTCACGTTCCGCAGACATTTCAGTGCAATTCCGTCACCCACACACTTGATAGCTGTTCTTCTTGTAGTTGCAGCTAAAATATTTGCTCTTTTTCCAGCCAAGTTAATTCAACTTGGAGTAGATGCGTCGCAATTTTAGCAGTACGTCAACTTAGACGTTCAGTGTTATTAATCGATGTAATTAATAATATGAACATTCAAATTAAATGTTAAGCACTGAAACTACGACGACAATGACGAAGTCACAGGCACTGATTGTGACTTCGATGTACCGTCACACCGTTCTCCGTTTTATTTTCTTTTTTCGCTAGCTGCTTGTTCTTGCTTGTTCTCGCAGCGAAATTGGGGCTCGAAATGCAGAGAAAATTTTTTTGTGGTTATACCAGACAGCAGTCACAATCTCACACAATCAATCGGATGCAAATGTTGTTGTTATTACTGCTGTTACTGTAACTGCAGCGGCCCGTTTTTGATAATAAGCTCGCTTTTTTGGTGGCCCGGAATGTTTTGCAGCCCGTTAAATGCACTCTCATGCGTTGTGCTGTTAAATTTGTTCCACTTAAATTGTATTTCTTTTGCTTCAATATCACGTTGAATAAAAAACTATTTGTTGGATAGATGTTCGATAGATTGTGGCGGTCTGTTAATATGTTTCCGATAGACTGCACAGGCGGGCATATCTTTTCGATAAATATAAGTACTGCAGTTTTGCGCATTTTGTTAACACAAATATGAAAGTATTTATGCCTAAATTATTAAATATAACTTCTGTTAATAAAAATAGATGATTATTACTTGTTAATGCTGCTTCATTAAGTGAATGTATGTCGCTAAATATCGATTGTCGATTCTATGAACTTTTCCAACACTTACTTACCTCTTATTTGAATTATCTGCCAAAAAGGCTTGGCGGCTTTCAAAAAATTTCAATTTGTTTATTTTTTTTGACGTGCTCACTACACACACATTTGGCATACAAAACTACAAAATTTGAAATTGTTCAATACGTAATAGACCAGCTACCATAGCCTAAGAAGGGACTATGCTATGGTAGATTGCTAGAGAGAACGGTTGGCTAGTTGACAAAATTTTGGTTTAGCATGGGTGCCACCGGTCAAAAGCATAATCTTAGCTTAAAGGATGTATGCAAATTAATACGTCTTTATCGAGCCAATGATTGCCTATGGAATCCCAAATCATCCAGCTTTCGGAATTTGCAGATGAAAGAGAGAGCCTGGCAACGCATTTCCCATTTATTCAATAACGGATTAAGCATCGATGAAATTAAATTGCAAATATTATCGTTACGTTATTATTTTTCAACCGAAATGTTAGCAATTAAATGTTGCACACTGGAAGGATATCCGCATGTGCCAAAGCAACCTTATTTCAAAGAACTGCTGTTTCTCAAGGACGCGATAGAGCCCAGTGTTAGTGTTAAGGCTATTGAGGTATGGAATTTAATGGTTTATGCTGTACATTTATAAAATATTTTATTTATCTTTCAGTCAGAGGCGCAGGATCAAATTAATTACATCGTTGAGGATGCCTTTCTGTTGAGCAACAGCGAGAACAGCATCCACAACGATCAAGTTGATTTTCAGATCCCGTCATCAAATGAATATACTTTTACAAATACTGAACTACAATCGCACGAGCCAGAACCAAGGCAATTACCTTTCCCGCAGTATGATATAGGTTCAACGATACTGCTGCCAATACGTTGTGAATCGGGTTGCGATCGTTGGCATCAGGCAAGCAACTATGAGGATGAAGAAGCTGAGAACTATGTAAGACGACCGAGTGGATCAGCAAACCCAAACGAACAGAATCATAATTACGGCTATTACAGCAGTCAGAGTGTAGACAACGAATATTGTAGTCGAAATTATAATAGCCAATGGGCTCTAGCATATGCACCCCAAACGCATGCCGATTATGATAACACATTAAATACGAATATGTATGCCGAAATCAGCTATCCGAGATGCGCTTGTGCACCCAAGAAAAAAGTGCTCACGGGTCGATACAAGAACAAGCCGAAATCTACAGACGTTTATTACGATGGTGAGGACTTTCAAAGATTTGTGGATCCCAATGCGCAGAGGTTGCAATTCAAATGTGCCAATGATTATCATCGTGGGAGATCCTATCGCAATCTCAGCCGGCACACATCCGGTGATGAGCAGACAGCGCCATGCAATAAGTGTGTTGGTGTCAAATGTCACGTCAATTATGGAACTTATGCGCCACTGGAGGGTGATTCGGCTGGCTATGAAGCTTATCAACAGAAAGATTATGGAGCCGTTTGTAGCTATAATCCAAATACCCGACAAATGACAGACAAGGCGAATGATCCATTGGCGGACGATGAACCGGAAACTTTTGTAGGAATATGCAATGAAAGCAATTGCCCTAAATCACAATTATATAAGCAAGCCAAAAACTATGAAAATACTGAAAGAGTACCTACTCAAATAAAGCATAGGCCCTGTGACGACAATCCTGATTATGGCGACGATCAATATTGCAAAAATATTCCAGAAATGAAAGATCGTGAGTGTGAGCCGACTGGAAAATGTAGGATTGGTCGGCAAGACATGACTAGAGTTACATCAGCTGACTCGGCAAGGCAAACCTCATCTAATCGGCCAGCAAACCAGCATTCAAAGAAAAAATACTGTACAAATGACAAAGAGAGAATGAGGAGCTTTAATAATGAAAACGTGATACTCTGTCCGTTAGCAAAACAGCCACAATCTGAAAATTATGAGTCTGGAGAACCTGGCTTTGAAGCTAATCAATCAAGGAGCCAGCAACGTAGTACTCGTGATGAGGAAAATACCTCAACGCCAAAGCGTCAATCAGTGGATGCTGCAAAGGATAGGGAGGAGAATAATACACTTGGACAAACAACGTCCCAAAGAAGTCGTAGGAACAGTGCTCAGCAGCAACAGACTTATTCAATGGAAACAGTACCTGAGGATGTTCAGCAAAGGAATTTTGATATAATGTCTAATGATTCCAGAGGTGATAAACTAAGATCTCCTAATATTGACCAATCAGAATTGGAGTATGATCGCAACCGAGATAAAAAGCGAATGAGCGGTGAAGTATACGAACCAAATCATTCTCAAAGGCAACGTGAAAAAATATGTAAATGCTCAAATTATCAATCGGGGAGGAGTGTCCCAAAAAGTCCAGTAAATAATACCCAAGGGAACTATTATGCAGATTATGATCATGTCAACGGTCGAGGCCGCCAGGAAGATTACAGAGAATTCCGAGCATATAATCCTGATATTCCTGAAAGGCTCCCGACCGATCCTAGCAACTTCCGCAGACGAAGCGATGATAATAATCGTTACAGACCTCAAACATATGAGAATTATAGAGATATGCCAGAGTATAATTCTGATACGCGTGGGAGAACGCAGACTGGTTCAAGAAATGTCGGTAGACGAACCGATAGTAATAATCGTTCAAGAGCTCCCAGAAATGAGATTTATAGAGATATGCCTGAGTATGATCCAAATAGGCCTGAGACGGGAGGAAGAAAGTACAGCTGTTGCTACAATGGTAAATTCGACCGTGCATATACATCCCCTGAATATAATAATGATCTAATTGACGACGATGAGTATAATGCATGCGTTAGGCAATGCTTATCTAAAAAATATCAACAAAGCACTAACTATAATCGTAATGCTGAACTCGAATATAGGTCACACAAAGTCTATAACAGTGACAATGTGCCGACTGCTCGAGAAAACTACAGGGGAAATGACAATTCGAATCTGATATTTGAGACCGAAGAGAATGGCTATGAAAGACAACAGGGAAATCGAATCGATGAGTATAGTGCCTGTAATTCTGAATGTCCGGTTTCTCAGGAGTGTTCAAGGTACGCTCGAAAGTATCAAAATGATGAACCGGACTATCAGAATCAACAGGCACCTCAAGTTATTCAGTATACGACTTGCCATCCAGAATGTCCGTTTCGCCGGGAGGGATCTAGGTACCAAGATTGTAACACTCTAAAATATCAGAGTAAAGAAAACAACTATGGAAATGATCAGAAGATTCGAGCTGAGGAGTATGCAACAAGTCCGTCTAATCAATACGAGGAAGATTATGGAAAAACAGACGAGAACTTTAATAATCAGAACGACGTTGATTTGGATTGTCAATGTGAAGAAAGTCTGCTACCTGTGAATAACCAGAGCACAGTGGAGCAATTTACAGATGATGTCAATGTGATTCGGTATTGTACACCAGAGAAATGTCCGAGTCAACAGGCCAATTTTCAAAATCATGTGGAAGAAATGTTAGATTGCGAATGTCCCACAGACGAGGAAGAACTACAGAAACCGAAAGCCGACCAACAAGCTGATGTGTTTAAAACAAACATAATTTGTCAGTGCGAGGCAGCCGTTGAGACAGATCTTGATATGTCCTTACATGATAGAAATGCCCCACAAAACGAAATTGCATGTGAATGTCCCGACACAAGCGTAAATGCGACTGTGATATCCAAATTAAATGACGGGAATCCGGTAAATCAAAAGCCCCGGCCACCAAAGGTGAGCAGAAGAAAGATCTGTTCATGCAAGCCGCCTGTTTTATATAAAAATAAAAGCCATAAATCGGCAAATGGAGTGACAAAAGCCGAGACTTCTAAACAAAGATCTAGCTCACCGGCGGGTACGAGATCTCGTCCATCTAGCAAACGTCAAAGTCGTGTGGAGGATGATAACTTAAGCAGTAAGTTTAAGCATAATGAAAGTCATGTTATCTGATCGGCGGCATTACCTAGAATTCCAGGGTCACGGCGGCCAGAGATGCCATCAAATTTGTGGAATACATAACGGCTGCAAAACCATTAGTCTAGGTGCCGAAGAAAACGGTTATAGTATACAGGAACAGACAGTTGCATCTCAACCATGCGATGGCATGTCCATAATATGCTCATTTGAAGTGCCATGCGAATTAGCGGAGAAGACAATAGATATGCTGAGCAATCACATTGCATGCAAAGCGCCGCCACAGGTCGATGAGAAGGCTGCAGGCTCACGCCGTAGTTTGCCAGGAGAAACGCCACCGAAGAATTGCGGATCTGGTACTGAGACGTCAAACCTAGGCTGTCGGTATAAAAGTAATCCATTTTTAAAACTCAACTACGAGGTCTCCAAAGGCAATATAATTGTATGGCATCCTCCGGCCCAAGGCTTCCGAGCCTCGAAGAATTCGTTCAGCATCAAGGACTGTCAGATTGACAATAGCCAAGCTTCAAAATTGGATAAATCTACCCCGCCATTGTCAACCAGATAGAAATACGATCAACAATGCCAACCGAAACCCCAATCTAAACATAGCTCCAGTTTCTTTACACATATCCCAACCACAACCCAACCTTCCATAAAATGTTATTCAACAACTAAAAACAACTGCATTTGGCCTTTGGTGTACGCGTTTTTTTGGGACACCCTAGTTTTTTAGCACGCTTTAGGGGCGTTACGCATCAGTGCTATTCGAGTATAACACTCTGTTACTCATCTGTGAGGGAGTTTTCGCCTAAAACTTATTGTTTTCCTATCGATGAAGTTTTTACTTCACTTCTTGTAATTAATTTATGAGTATTTGCTGAAAGCATTGAAGCGTAGAACATCTAATTGATTTTTGTATGTAGCTAAAAGCTAACGTAACGTTGAAAGCTAGAGATCGGCTTAGGCTACAGATATATCTACTATATGAGGTGAAAGACTCAACTGTACATCTTTTTGTTTTTATCTTTTCTTTATTTATTACAATATCATTTATGCTAATCGCTAGAAGAGAAATCACAAACCTTAAATCCTAGATTCTAGAAATATTATTCGAGCATCAATGTGGAGACGCCAGCTCGAAGCTGCTTTCACTGCCGCCAAAGATCGTATAGTCCGCAGCATCCACATCCTCGCCATTGTTGTCCAACAGATCGCATAGCGCCAAGATGTACGATTGTGCCATTTGTAGTGTCTCAAATTTGGATAGCTTCTGATCGATCGAGGGCGCTGGCACCACCTCACGCAGTCGATCGAAGGCCTCGTTCAAGCCATTCATGCGCTTGCGCTCGCGTGCATTGGCCGCCTGCCTGCGGCGCTTCTGCACGGTGGGACTGAGGATCAAGCCAGTGGAATCGGATAAGCGACGTGACTCCAGCTTGCGCTTCTTCACTGGCTGCTCACTCTCCACGCTCCACGCGACGCTCGCCGGCATGGCAAGGGAATCATCATAGTTGGGAATCGACGTCAGCTGCTGTTGCTGCTGTTGTTGTTGCTGCTGTTGTTGTTGTTGGTGTTGCTCCAGGAACTGCCAATCGGGCGTCAGATAGCTGAGCTGGTTGAAAGGCGGCGTTAGATTATAGTTGGGACTGCCGAGATACTGCGAGGAGCAGTTGTCCTCCTCCGATGAGTAGTAGCGACTCATGGTTGGCGTTCGACTGGACGACTCGAGTGCTGAGCCGCAACTGCTGCCGCTGCCGTTGCCGCTGCCACTGTCAGTTCAGAGACTCGTGTGTGGCACGAGCTGCTGAAGCCACCCTTTGGGCTAGTTGTATAAATATTTTTACCGCCGCGCTGACCAAGTTTGAGGCAAGCAAATGACCCCTTGCCCAGTCAGTCAGCCAGGCAGCAAGGATCTTCATCATTAACATATAAAGGATCATCAACAGGGGCGGCTCTCTCTCTCTCTCTATCTCTCTCTCTCTCTCCCTTCCACTCTCTTTTCAGTATTAACATTTGGGGGTTAGATGTGAGCTCGCTCTCTCTCTCTCTCTCTATCTATCTATCTATCTCTCTTGCACCCGCCTACTACTTTGACCTTAGCTGCTCTGCTCTCGCCTTGGCACGCGTCATAGCTTGCCAAATTGCCGCTATCATGGCATCTGATCTCTTTTTCTATAATTTGTGACTTTCACGCTCAACAGCACACACGGAGCGGAGCAAGCGAGAGGGAGGATGAGCTACCGTCTGGCTCGACTCGGACTCTAACTCAGCTCGTCGGTTCGTCGGCTCGTCGACTCGTCGACTCGTCAACTGGCTGTGGCACATCAATTAACTCGCTGTTGAATTTCTTTAGTGCCTCCCCGTCTACTGACCATATGTTGCAGCGCAATGCAACCGACACCATATGGCCAGCACCAAGCCGAGCTCTCGACTGGAGTGTTTAGTAAATGTCCTTTGGATTACCTTTTGAATTACCTTCTATTTAGCTTTGTATTTTTTGTTGTTGTAGGTTTTTAGCTCGACACGCGACTATTTTGTTGAGCGAGTCTTGTACATTTATGCTTGAGCCTTAGGCCATATGATCATAGCTGATAAAAACTAAAGAAAAGTGAGTTTTAAAGTATTTATGTAGATAAAGATTGGATTATTAAATCCTTAGCTTTAACCGTAGGTTAGCCATATCTTTAAATTTACTTTGAAAATTGTGAAATGTAAAGAAAATCTCAATAGAAACCAGTAAGAAAAAAAAATATATTTCTGCTAATATTAGTTTCAATTTATATTACAGACACACTTGATTAAAATTCTAGAAATAAATTCTATATATGTATATTATTATATTATTCAAATTATATGTACATACGTATCACATGCGTCTACCATTTACCTTGCTTCATCGGAACTTCTCCTTAGTTATTCTTCTAATTGTGTATAAATGAAAATAATCTGACCTATTTATATGGTACTCAAAGCACTCAGAAAGCTGCCTCTATCGTTATAAATGCATCTTCATTAAATTAGAGAACAGGAAGTGGGGCCAAAAACTTTGACTTTGTGGGTACAGGAGAGAGTGAGAGACAGAGGGAGACAGAGGGAGAGAGAGCGAGAGAGAGCACAGTGATGCTGCGCATGCACCTACCATTCGTTGGCTTCTCAATGCCATTCGGCAGAATGCTTTTGTAGAGAAATATGACAAACGAGAGGACTTCGTGGAGCAGCAGCACCAACAGCAACAGGACCACAAAAATGTTGTCCAAGTGTTTGCATGGCGAATAGTTGACAACATAAACATTGTCGATGCAGCGCTGCAAGCGTTAAAAAGCCAAACGTATATCAAAGCGGATAAAAGTGAAATTGTAGCCAAAAGACTTTTTCCATTCGAGATAGCAGAGACGAGTTTGCGGTGAAAATGTGTTTGTATTTGGGCGTCGTGGAGCATTTGGTGGATGTGGTTGCCTATTGTGTCTGCCGGATGCTGGAGCTAACGCTGCTCACCTTCGTGATGATGTGCAACACGGCCAAAGCCAAGCTGAGCAGCAGCAACAACGCCAACAACAACAATCAACTCGTCCTGATGGAACAATGACCCAGGTTTACGTTTGGTCTCCATGTCCATTGCACGGGCCAGTGCCGGGAAGCCGACAGACGCTGGGGCGTGGGCAACGTCTAGGGATTTCGAATGGAATATTGAACTCGACTTTATTTTGATGTACTTTTTTGGCTTAGATATATGTACAAAATATATATATGTGAATAAATTGCATGCGTGTATAAATTGAGGTGTCTGAGTCTTGTTGGCACAGTGGTTCAAGAATCTCTGTTCTGGAGGATTATTTTGTGTTGAAAGCTGAAATGTTTTGATCTTTTAATTGTTTAACAATATTTAAAATCTGCAGAAGTAATTTTTCGAATTTTGCTAATTATTATATATTTAATGTAATTAATTATACATTTAATATATATTATATTTAATATAGATATCTTATTTATCTCATATCTGGCCGATGAGATTGTCAAAAACTTGCTTCTGTTCAATAGTGTTCAGGTAGGCAAGAATTTCCTTTGGGTCTCATGTAGAAATGCGCTCTTTGTCTATCTCTATTACTATCGCATAGAGTATGGCAAATTCCACTTAGTTTGATCTTTCAAAATTCTACAGCAAGAGACAGTTGAGTTACAGTAAATTCCCCCTTTACATATGTATATGTATATACCAAATTTTTCAACTTAACCCTGAGCAAGTATTATGCAGTCAGTCATACCTATTCACAATATTCGTATTTGTTTTATATCGTATAGTATTATATATTATTTATATAAATTTTAAGTTCATATTGCCTAATTTTGTTTATTTGTGCGAAATGCATTCAATCTGTCCCATTGTCCATTGGAGCCATAACTTAGACTTGGCCTGCGGCAAGGATTTGTCTATTTACATTGTGTGTGTTGTGCGTGTTGTATGTGTTGTGTGTGTGTTTACGTACTATTTGTTATTTGTGTTTGGGCGCGTGTATCGCAGTGTCTCAGCCATTTATTGTGCTTATTAACATTGCGGACCCGAAAGCAGCAAACCCATTTGCATGATGATAAAGTATCGACTAGGGGCTTACACATGTACCAATTTATTTATTTTTGTTCTGCTTTTCGGCGACTCTAAATATGCTACATTTTATTAGCATCTCTCTCACTTCCACTCTCACTCCCTCTCTCATTCTGTCTGCCTATTGTATTCAAATATGCTACTCTTCCCCTCTCGCTCTCTTAGCACTTCAGGCTTCAATTATATTCCCAGCTTTATAGTCTCTATTACAATTGCTATCTCTCTCCCTCTCTTACGCTATTTCTCTCTCACTCTCTGCTGTTATATTTATGTAGTTGTTTACAGTGTTTTTGCTTCTGGCGCTGCTTACGCATAAATTTATTGAAATTGTAGCAAAGTTTATTGCACACGCACAGCACCTAATGGCCCATTATCATTATTATCATCATCATCATCATCATCATTGTGGGCTGGATTCAATTGCAAGCCTTTAGCAGAGCCTTTGCCTCTGCTTGAACTAAACAAAACTTTATTTATTGAGATGTTATCAAAGAGCTTTATTAGCAACTATTATATTTTAATTATATTTTAAGTCATATAAAATAGATCAGTTTATGTTGTGTAATCAGAGATTCTTCCACTTACCCCTTCAATTCACTTTCCATATTCAACTTTACTTACTATGGCATGCTCGACTTCAATATACTCTCACCCATTCTACAAGCTGAAGTCAGAGAGAACTTCTAACTCGATTAAACAAAACACTTCTCAATATTAGAAGTACTTAGCAAAGCTATTCACAATTTACAAGCACAGTCAAAGTTTTACTTGTTACAGAACCGAATCTTGATTTTAACAAAATTCATCCACCCAGTTAAAACATATACATATAAATTTCAAATATCTCATAGCTGCATTTTAGTTAGGCATTTTAAATCAAAGTTGGAGTTGTGAAAGCAAACGTGTTTTTAAATTCAACAAAATTCTAAGCAATTATGGATGAGATCGATAAGACAATAGAGAAGCTATCTATTTCTGAAACAAGTGGTGCGACAGTGTTGGATGACAAGGCGGAGTCGCCGACCACATCCCGAACAGAGTTCACGGATGAGCCTGTCGTGTACGACTACATGAAGTATCCCAACAAGAAGAAGGGCCGAGTCTTGCACAATCACCACCACAATCGACTCAAGATGAGGAAGAATGTCTCCTTCAAGTGTGTCGTGGAGCTGGTGACCTTTACGGACGATTGGAAAATGCAGATGACCCAAAGCAATCTGCGCACTGAGGATCAGCAGGTACGTCTCATATATACACATATGGTCAAATTAATAGGTGTGAAAACTTTTTTTTTTTTAAATGGTGATGACGTCTATATTTTTTCATGTATCTTCAAAATTCTTTTTGTATTCAAAAATGGGCATATCTTAGAATAATAAAAGCAAAAAAAAGTGTTAAAAAATATTAATTTTTAACATCATTTTTGCATATTTCACAAAATACTCAAAATTTTGCTGGTCATATTAATAGGTGTATTTTAGTAAAACAAAAAATATTAAGAAATTAAAGAGTATTTAAGTAAGCAAAGGTAGTATTTTTGTTAAATATAATTAGATTCAAGCATACAAATTTTTATTTGCAACATTTTAATAAAATTAGATCGGTCATGGAGTTCACTGCAGTGCTGAAGAGGGAAATCTCGTTCTTAAGCTTCGTAAATGGGGTAAAACTTATTAATCCATTTTTTCACTAATGGGACGATCGGAGAACTTTGTCACAAATGCCCTAAGACTAAAAAATGATAAAAAGAAGCCGGGTTTCCGGCGGAAAACTATTGCAACCGACGATTCCCGTATAGTCACCTTGGCTAAAAAGGACCCTTTTCAGTCGTCGAGGCCAATTGCCAGCGAAATGGGCAATCTGGTATCAGCAAAAACTATTTGTCGACGGCTATTAAGCTCAGATCTACCTGGGAGAGTTGTTCGCAGGGTTCCTCTACTGCGTCGACAAAATATTCAGATGAGGCAACATTTTGCTGAAACTCACAAAGCCTGGTGTGGCTTATAGGGAGAGCGTAAATGGAGGAATATTCTCTGGAGTGATGAAACAAAAAAAAAATTAGTTTGGGAATGAGTAAAATAGAAATGCTCGAAGAGATAAAGGCAAAGAATCGGGTCCTAGATATACAAAAAAGACGGTTTGGCACTGAGGAGGCGGCTAAAGGTTTGGGACTGCTTTTCATGACATGATTTTGAATTCGGACCATCGACCATTTTCATTATGGACAGATTCCTGTAAAAGGAATTATTGAGTAGTGTTATGCTACCATATGCCGACGACAACATGCCTTTAAAATGGAAATTCCAAAAGGATAACAATCCTAAATAGGACTCCCCAGTAGTTAAGGATTGGTTTCATGAAAATAGAAATGACGTTTTTGAGTGGCCAAGTCAGTCTCCAGATCTGAATCCAATTGATAACCTTTGGAGACACCTGAAAAGGCAAATTTCCAAGACTACCTGTTTCAATAACACCCAATTGGTGGAAAATATTCAGGAGGAATGGAGCACCTTTCCTGCTGAAAGGTGTAGAAAGTTAATGTCCTCTATGCCCTTAAGGATCAGCAAAATCTTTGCGAATAAAAGCGGACATACAGGGTATTATCAACATTCATCTAAATATTTCATAAAAATTTCACAATATTTCCGAAATTTTAATTTTATTTTTTAAATCTGTTAGGCACACCTATTAATGTGACCAGCAAAATTTTGAGTATTTTGTGAAATATGCAAAAGTTATGTTAAAAATTAATATTTTTTAAAACTTTGTTTTGCTTTTATTATTCTAAGATATGCCCATTTTTGAATACAAAAAGAATTTTGAAGATACATGAAAAAATATAGACGTCATCACCATTTAAAAAAAAAAAGTTGTTCACACCTATTAATTTGACCATATGTGTATATATATCAAGGTATATTTATTAATTCCCCTTTTCCCCCCGCGCGCAGAGAGAAAGGTGCAAGAATCTGAGACGCAACTTTTAATCATAATCGATTGATTTAAATTGCACATCATTATTTTTAAAGATGTTTTGTCAATTTTATGTATATCGAAATCAAATACAGAAATAAATTTGGTCAAGACACTTTGTCATAGATATATGATATATATGCATAATAAGATAAGATAAAATGTGTACAATTATATATATGTATATATGTACATATGTATCTAACTATCGCTGGATATTTTGCTAAACATATTGCAGCGCAACTTGTTCATGATGTTACATATCACATATTCGCCCCGATCCTTGCCCTCAAAGTCGCCCGTCTTGATGCCCTCCTCCATGGTGCGCAGCATTTCGCACCACAGCGCCTTCGCGCACTGATGATGGCCCAGATGGTGCATGAGATCGACACAGGTGGACACGATGCCATACGGACTGAGCATCTTGTAGTTGGTCAGCGATAGTTTCGTTTGCAACGGCTTAAACACCGCATGATGGTCGCCAATTTCGATGGACGAGAACAGATTGGAGCCACCGCAGATCGCGCTGCAGATGGTGGCCATGAATGTGCCGTAGAGATCACTAGTCACCACAACATCGAAGTTTTGCGGCTCGAGTATGAGGCGCGCTACACAACGATCCAGTTCCATTGGCTCCGTCTCAATGTTGGGGAATTCCTCCTTCACCAACTTTGAGGCGATGTCCAGCAGGGCGCCCTCGGTCTTGGGCCACTCGGACGACTTGTGCACAAGGGTCACCTTTCGCCGCTTCTTCGCAATGGCCACCTTGAAGGCAAAGCGTAGAAATCTCTTGATGTCCTTGCTATTGATGACGCGCAAACCCTCGATGACGCCCTCCACCGGCGAGTACTCCAGCTCGGCATAGTTGCCCATGTTGTTCTGTGCGATCAGCTGGATATCGACGTTCGGAAAGCGACAATTGAAGCCGGGAAAGCTGCGCAAGTTGGTCATAAAGACATGCAAATCCAGATCGTTGCATATTTTCAACGATTGACTTTTCGCCTTCGAGTCGTGCTGTATATCAACATGAATCGCCGCACGATTGCGCAACACCGAGTTGTAGTACTCCTGACCCTGATTCACGAAGATGCGCTGCACATCGACCGGCACTCGGGCACTGCTCAGCAACGAGGTCACATACTTGGCGCCCTGTTTGCCGATTATCGTCTCGCCACAGAGCAGGGTGACATGTGTGATGCCGCCATATTTAGAACGGGGTAGAACATTCACGTCCTTCGTGCGCAGCTCGCCCTTGACCACGGCAGCCGTGGCCCCCATTACGTTTGCATCGTCGCCGTAGTTGCGCCTCCACAACAGGGAGAGTCCAACTTGATGATATTTCCTATTCCGCAATCGTCGCATCGTAGCGATATAAATTTAGTTAGAAAAAATTTGGAAATAAAATAGTTATCTCAAAATTTGGCCTCAGCTTACTAAGCTATGAGGTCTATGGCTGTCAAACCCCCAAGCCAAAGCCAAAGCCAAAACCACAAAATCAAACTTGACAGCAAATTGATCTCGAAACATTTTATTCTCCAAGTTGTTGTTGTTAGTTTAACCGATTTATTATGATCTTCATCGGTTATGCGACCAATCAACGCCCGTCCTTCGGCATGTCATTTAAATGTCCCAGCAGACGTTCTTCTGTGCGCACGGACAACCATCGACTCCATAGTTGCCAATCAGGATTTCAGTTTGCGTTTCCTTTTCTTGTGGATTCACATAGTTGTACACGTACTTGGTGTAATACTTGTCCGGCAAGTAGTATATGGGCACCTCCTTGACAATCCGTAGGTGATCCTTCAGCAGCATTTGACCCATCTCTGGTGAAACGTACCTGGCCCTTAGGCTGTACTGCTTCTGCTTGACCTGCCGCAGCGTCGGCTCCAGGTGGAGATGATAATGCGGTATGAACGCATCCAGATTCACATCCAGCTCGTCCAGCTGCTTTTGGCGTATGATTTCGCATTGCTGACAACGACATTTGCCGCCATGATAGCAATACCGCTTCTTGCCATCCGTATCGACCATCATCAGTGGAATGCATTGTGGTCGCTCGACTGGCTGTGGCTCCGTTTGAGTTGACCTCGTCGCCTGTGGTGGATCCGAGTACAGCATGGCGCCGAATGTGTTGTCGCAAACTAGGAGAATTTAATGATGGAATGGAGTTGCTGACAGCAACGAATTTTGTTTCTAACTGAGACCAGTTGACATAAATACGACTGACAAGCAACGAGATTTTTTGGACGCACATGTAAATTTATTCGATTTTATTTGTAGCAGGCCACGATTATACAATATAAGATGGTGCTAACCACTCGTGGGAAGGGCGCACTATGGATTCATTCTCTCAGATGAGAGTATAGCTGGAGAGAGCAACTGTCTGCTCTTTCGATCTATACTCTGATAGAATGGTCAGAGAGCAACATCCATCTGAGCAGCAACTTCTTTGAGCTTGAATATTATGGCAGGTCAGGTTCGCCAGCTACTCTATCAATCTCTCGGCTGTGAGTATAAGTGGAGAGAGTAGTTTCCTTGACATACTCTCTCGAGCTATACTCAGAAGTTAAAGAATGATAAGAGTAGCAACTTCTTTGGCATGGCCTTATCGTAAATGGGAGACCTTCTCAGCCTCCCTCAGCATTCGCTGCATTTTTTCCCCCAGTTGAGAACACAGTTTGAGCAGCAGCTTCTGCACATTGCCAACTCAATCGACACTCTCAAGTGAAGGAATGCTATTATCATCAGAGTCAACCCCTTGAGATTTAAGCTAGACTGTCCGGTTTTCATACTGGAGCATCGTTATTGGGCCAGAGCAATACACATTCTTGCTAATATCCTTGTGGACATTTCGAGGCTTAACCAAGCCGCAGTTGGGACACCTACGGGCGTATATATTCTCCGCGCATCGCTCCGACTCAATTAGTTTTGCATAGTAGCGCTTCAGCTCACGATAACGCAATTCTCGTTCGAATTGATTTAACGCTGGACATAGCTTGATCTCGAATTGCTCGTCTTGTTCTAAAAGCTCGTTGGGCTTGTCGGCTTTTGGTTTGATTTTCTTGGCTTTCGGCCGTCTGACCCTCTTTGGTAAAGGGGCTACACTGGAGGCGGGCACTTCAAAGTAGGTCTCAGTGAACTTGTAGGCTTGTCTCACTTCGTGGCTGCCGTTGGATATCTTGCGATTGACATAGTCGTTGGGGGAGGTCAACGAGCCACGGAACGAGAGCCTATACCATTTCGGATGATAGGACATTTGTCGCCTGCTAATTAGAACAGCAAATTGCACAAATAGCGTTAAAATTTTGAATATTTTATCAAAGCAATATGAGACAAAATAAAGTAACAAGAGAAAGTCAGAATGGGGAGTAAAAATGGGCGGATTATAATCTACGCTTTACAATCTACACAGATAATAGCAAAAAAACGTAGTTAAGATAGGTAGGATAATTCTATATAGATAACGGTCAGACCCCGTATATATTTATAACATAATACAGACAACATTCAAGTTCAGTTGCAAAAAAATTGTCCAGCTAACAAGAAGCAAAAAAATGTCTCTGGTTGTCGAAAATGAGATCCAATGGCTGACGGAGATTATTTTGCCAAAGATTCTGCGTAATGGAAAACTTCTCGATGAGTACGACGAATCTCTGGCTGAAACATTCGAAGTGAAAAGCATTGAAATCAATGTAATTGGCGTCGATGAGGCATATATGCTGACCATATGCTACAGAGCTACGATAGAGTTGAAATATGCAGGGCAGCAGCTGCAGAAGAAATTAGTAGTAAAGGTAAAACAAAAGATCTTATCGTAACTTAAGTAAACAATCTTTTATAGCAGCTAGGCTAGACAAGGAATTACTCTAGAATCTACGTGACGATGATAATCTTAGTTATATTTACAATGATTTGCACAGAAAACGCCCAAGTTATCGACCGACCTATACAATGTGATACAATTTGATAGCCTGTTCAGCAATGAAGTTATCTTCTACACGGAGATACTGCCAGTCATACAGGAGCTGAGCAACGGCAAGTTCGCTGCACCCAGATATTATTATAGCGAGATCAACACGGATGCTGCGCTGATTATACTGAGTGATTTCGCATCCGATGGCTGGAGTGTGACCAAAGACATGTACGGCCTGAGTCTGGAGCATGCACGCATGGCAGGTGAGTCTGCAAAATAAATAATATCAATTTCATGAATTTATATATAATTATATTTGTAAATTTGCAGTTAAGTACCTGGGCACATTTCATGGCTTTGGCTTTGCCATGAAGCACACGCAGCCGGAGCGCTTTAAGCAGCTCACTGCGAAGCTGCGGGAAGCTCGTTTCGCCAAGGAGACGCTCAGCACGGAGTGGGGATTGAAGCATAAAGTCAGCCTGAGGCGAGCCGAAAGAGTCGTAGCAAAATATCAGTCACAAGTGGACAAGGAATTCATTAGGAAGTTCCAGCAACTCGTTTACAGTTATATAGGCTATGGACGCCAGCGAGTGGCGCCTCGCGAGCCCCTCTCCACACTCTGTCACGGCGACTATTTAAGGAACAATGTGGCCTACAAGTACGACACGGACAACAGTGGAACGCCTCTTGATATCATGATGTTCGACTATCAGACAATGCGTCTGTCCTCGCCCATGATAGATCTGTCCGTCTTTCTGGCTCTTTCTGTGCTCGCCGAAGTGCGCTATGCGAATTTTGATACGCTCTTTGAGGACTATTGCAAGACCTTGGCTGAAAGCTATAGAGAACATTCAAATCAACAATTGCCGGAGTTCTTAAGGTATAATACTAGGCTAAAGACCAAATCAGTCCATATTAATACCTTATTTACCTTCTTGCAGTCGTGAGAATTTACTAAGGGAATACATTCGATTCTTGCCCTATGCCATACACATAACCTCCTACTTTCTGATGTCGCTCGTTGCTCCACCTAAAAAATCGCCGGCAGAAAACTTCGAGTCAGAGATCTCGACCAAGGAAATTGTGCAGACAGCCATGCATCAAGGCGGCGAGTTGGTGGATCGTGAAATAGCTCACCAGCTCAGGGAGTTATACGAGCTGAGCCGCTTGCACAATGTGCAAATTGATGAGAATATTGATACATCCAAGTGGTCCGAAGAGGCTGCCAAATTTCTAAACGATCCAACTGAAATGTATATAATATAAATGCTCTTTAAGAGCTTCCCACCACATGGCAAATGTCTTATCTTATCACTATTATTATTGTTTAATTACTACGGGGTATACATATACAGGTCTAAATTGCTCTCCACCTCACAGCGATAAATTCGCAAACATTTCGGACAACAAACAAAGTTAGACAAATCAATCAATACATATATAAAACATATGCCTATACATGTGTATATGTATGCAAACAATTACACACGATCGTCACTTGTCGCTTAAAACTTGGCCACATTGCCGTCCAACTAGTAGTTGCTTGTTATTCACGAAGCTGAATGGTTCTCGACGAATGCTTAGATAATGGCGTTGAGTGTTGATAAAGAAATCGACTGGTTGACCAGTACTATCATGCCAGAGATTCTGAAAAATGGACGTCTGGTTGAGAATTACAGCGAGGCACAGCTGGCGAGCTTCAAGGTTGGGGATATCAAAATCACTGTAATTGGACCCGAGGAGGCCTTCATGTTGACACAATGCTATCGAGCGACCATTCAATTTGAATACGCCGGCGAGCAGTATCAGCGCAAAATGGTTGTTAAGGTGTGTTATATAGTATACACATACATACTGAACAATATATATTTAACTATTGAAGCAATATATAATATAAATCTATTATGGATACATACATAGGCTAAACTATACTATACGTTTACATTATACACTTACATGTTTGACTATATTACATGCATCGCAAACTATATTTAACTATATAAACACTATAAACTATACTATATTAAACAATTTGTGAGTGGAACAATGGGATTGCGCAAACTAAGTTACGCTTTAATTGACTCTCCCTCTCTCTTTCTCTCTCTCTCTCCAACACACACACAGAAAACACCAGAGATCCCAGCTGAGGCTTACAACGACGCTCAATTTGAGAACTTATTTCACAACGAAATTTGTTTTTATACGGATATACTGCCCATCATACAGAAATTGAGCGATAACAAGTTTGCTGCGCCCACGTATTATTACGGTGAGATCAAACCGGAGTCGGCTGTGATCATCTTGGGTGATTTTGCATCGGATGGCTGGAGTGTGACCAAGGCTAGATTTGGTTTGAGTCTGGAGCATGTGCGGATTGCAGGTGAGCTCAAAGATGAGCAGAGTAGGCAGTTATTCTTATACTCTATTTTCCGCACACATTCTCAGTCAAATATCTGGGCAGATTTCATGGCTTTGGGTATGCTCTGAAACACAATCAGCCCCAACGTTTCAAGGAGCTGTCGAGCTGCTTTAGAGAATCACGTTTTGCCAATGACAACATTAGTCCCGAGTGGGATTTAATATTGAAAGTTGGACTGAGGCGTGCGGCTCAATCAACCCACACTTACCATCCCGAAGTGGACAAGGAGTTTATCAAAAAGTTTCAACAATTGGTGTACAGCAGTGTAGGCTATGGACGACAACGTGTGGCGCCTCGCGAGCCCCTCTCCACACTCTGCCACGGCGACTATTTAAGGAACAATGTGGCCTACAAGTATGACAAGGACAGCAGTGGAACGCCTCTTGATATCATGATGTTCGACTATCAGACAATGCGTCTGTCCTCGCCCATGATAGATCTGTCCGTCTTTCTGGCCAATTCTGTGCTGGCAGATGTGCGTTATTCAAATTTCGACACTATTTTTGATGATTATTGCGAGGCGCTGTTTGAGAGCTATATGAAGCACTCTAATGAACAACTTCCGGCATTCTTGAAGTAAGATGATATAATGAAGTTTATACAGATTGTAATTAATGTTTCCTTACAGTCGCAAGACTCTGCTGCAGGAGTACATACGCTTTTTGCCATATTCGCTGGGCATTTCAGCATCATTTCTCCCGTGGCTGGTCGCACCGCCACAACTCACGACCGCTGAAATGTTCACTCAACAAAAGTCCGAGGTGGAAATTGTGGAAGCGTCCATGACACAAGGTGGCGAAATTGTTGATCGTGAAATTGCCCACCAGATGAAGGAAATGTATGAGCTGAGTCAATTGCATAATGTTCAAATTGATGAAGATATTGATAACAGTCAATGGATTACAAGTGTTAATTTTACATAGATAACAATTCACGGAACCTTGGTCATTGTGAATGAGCATAAATAAATATTGCCAGATGCAATGACTTTTAATTTTTAGAACAAGTTTTTGATTAGTAATGATTAGGGGTATTAGCTAAATAGGATTTTGCTCACATACATATGTACACATTGTTGTTTTATATACAAAAACAAAAACAAAATCGATGCGAGTGTGTATGTTTTGCATGTGCCAGCTGATTAAATTGGCATAAAAAGCCGCCTATGTGGCAACTCCGGTTTTTATGACGATAATAAAATGTGTTTTTATTTTTGGATATGAAGACTATCAGCTGATTGTCACCAACTATGTGGCAGCACTCTTATATATGTATATATATATATTGTCTGGCAGCACCGTCCTTTTACATGTTTAAGAACAACAGGTTCTTGCTCAATTTTAGGGAAAAATATGTTAAGTCCAACCCGACAACAAGTGCTCCGGCTTTATAAGCATCTCATCAAATACGGCAATCATTTAAAGTTAACGGATAAGAATTATTTCCTTGGTCGAGTGCGACACGAGTTCCGTGAAAATAAGCAACTAACAAACGCTCAAGAAATTGAGTTTAATTTCAAGGTACGTACATAGTTATATCATAAAAAGAATGTAACTAAAGTTAATTTAAAATATTTACTTAGCGTGGCGAAACATTGCTGAAAAAAGGGCGCATACTCTAGTAATGCTCAAATTGCGTTCCTTAGCTGGTTCACTCTCCAGCAACCTCTGTCGGCTGGCTTCCAACGCTCACTTGGACTACTCACGTTATCCAACGTTGCAGGAGTCGGATATTGAGGAGACATTGATGCGTGGCAGCGGACCCGGTGGACAGGCCGTAAACAAAACCAACAATTGTGTCTTTTTGCGTCATCTTCCAACGGGCATCACCGTCAAATGTCATCTGCACCGCTTGGCCTCCAAGAATCGCATCGAAGCCCGTAAAATACTGCTCGAAAAACTTGATGTCCACCTAAACGGGGAAAAGTCTATTGCAGCTCAGCAGAAGGCGCTCGATCAGAAGAAGTCAACGGAGCGCAAACGTCGGCAAGGAAAACTACACGAGATGAAAAAGAACTGGCAAAATCGCGAGCGCGAGGAGAGTGAATGAATGAACCAAAAGTCTTGTTAAACATTCAAAATTGTGTATTTATTCGAGCACAACTACCAGCTGGCGAAATCACCAAAACCATTTGCAACTTTCTTCTTTTTCGCCGGCTGCGCAGCTGGCAATTGCTCTTGAGGATCTGGTTTCTTAGGCGCACTTGGTTTAAGGTATTTTCCAACTCCTGGACGATATACTTTCAGTGGCTCGTTCATGCGTTTTTGCTGCTCGAGCTTTGTTGCTGCCACCTGCTTACTGGCCGCCTCTTCGGCGCGTTCCTTGGCCAATTGTTCAACGGCTTCCTCAAACGGGTTGACAAACACTTGAGCATTCTCTATGATAATGTCTTCGATGGGTCGATCTTTGTTGTCTACCTCGATATTCTCCATTTTCTGCAGCGTCTCCAGTCCGCCAACAAGCTTGCCAAAGATTGTGTGTTTGCCATCGAGCTGCTTGCACGAGCGATAAGTAATAAAGCTGCAAGGAATCATTTAAGTTATTTGTTTTAGTAGCTTAAGTAGCTTTACTAACAACTGAGAGCCATTTGTATTGGGTCCTGAATTGGCCATCGAGAGAATGCCGCGTCCCATGTGCGAAAGATTCGGCTTGAACTCGTCCTCAAACATTGAACCCCAAATCGATTTGCCGCCAGCTCCAGTGCCTGTTGGATCACCGCCTTGTATCTAAGAAGAGATATACATTATTACTATCAGTTAAATATAAATACAAATATTACTAACTATAAAGTTTCTGATGGAACGGTGAAACAACACATTGTTGTAGTAGCCATCTGCGCAATGCTTTATAAAATTATCGCAAGCGCGTGGCGTCTGATCACAGTAGAGCTCCAAGTTGAGTGGCCCGAAATTTGTGTTCAGTCGCACGTAGCCCTTCTTCTTGACGCGCTCGTACTTGACCAGATCATCATCTATGATGGCTGCCTCGATCTGGGAGACGGGTACCATGGCAGTGGACGTAAAACTGGCTGCCACTGCGCCCGTTGAGTAGTGAGCCGCATTGAATTTGTCTGCTGTGCGCTTCGAGCTCGTAGGTGCCTCCTCTGCTGGTTGGTAATCCTTTTGTAGCTGTGCGAGCGTCTCTTTTGTTTCCATATTCATTGTCTTGATGCGTCCTTGGGGATCTTTGCGTTCCAGCTGCTCTTCCGCTGATAAAACACGCAGGTTTTTCTTGATGTGATAGAACTTGGATATGTCGAACTTTTCTAGATGTTGTGGATCTTGTATGGTTATGATATCCTTGCGCTGGAATGGTGTGTCATCAATCAAATCTTTCCAGTTTTTGGTCTTTATGTTAAGCTGGTCGATTGCCTCCCAGCAGTAAACATTGCCCGTTGTTCCCACAGCCACAATGTGCGAGTTTTTGCTGAACGGCTTGAACAGAGCTGGACAATGGTATTCACCATTGGCATTTTTATAAAAGTTGAGCTTCAGCAAGGACTTGGAATCCATTTTTTGACCAGTAATGGGATTCACTTTGAATGCCTTCAAGAAAGTTAGTATGGCCTCATATTCAAAGACATTGCCATTAGGATCGCAGTATGGCATTTCAAATGGTGCCATGGTTATACAGCAATTGCCAAATGGCAAACGTTTAAATTTAATATGCTCATTTTCCAATGATTCCACCTTTTTGCCACCATAGAACTCGCTCCATTCGGTGTACGTTAGGTACCTGCCAAAAAGCGTTATCAGTTACTCCATAATTTGAGATCAAACTATAAATCTTACATTTTATCCTTTTGATGCTGTCGTTTACCCATTTTGCAGGCCTTTTATTATTTATTACAATTAACAAATAAACAAAAACAACCTTTGCAATTTGATTAGATATTTCACCCAAACGATAAACTATTTGATATGTATGTGTATCGATAGACACTGATAGCAACTGTATTTCGCAGCTGTTTTTAGCTGCGGTCACATTGTCAACCCAAGCTGAAGCCGCGTCAAATTTGTTATTGTTTAATTAATTGTTCATAAAAGATGTCTCAGGCGATTAAAAAATCTGTGTCTGAGCCGAATATTGAGGAAGCTTTCAAAAGGCACAGTCCAATTGCAGAAAAAGTGAAGGCAGAATATGAAAAAGTATTAATAGACTTGTTTGCAGACATGGGGTAAGTCTTTCGTTAGCTCTGAATTATCTGTTATTGATATATTTATATTGTAATTGTAGACCCATTTGCCTGGAGCCATTTGCAGCAATTCTTTTGGAACACGAGAATACAATTCTGAACAAGGACACTTTAATAGAGCGTGTGCGCATGCGCATGAGCCAGCTGCTGCCCAAGATCAATGAAAATTTCTTTATTTCCAATGATGTTGGCAAAAAATTGATAACGCTGGAGGTACTCAAAGAGAAATTTGAACCCTTTAAAGGAACAAACTGGTAAGGAGCTTTCAATATGCATATACTAAATATAACATTGAAAACATAAATATTTAAGGCAAGTGCATAAGCTGACACCTGAGGAAAGGACAAGACCTGTGCGCATGCGTCTTATGGATTCCAGCATTAGATTTATACAAAAGCAGATAAACGCACAGGAAAGAGCTATAGAGGCAAGCTTGCTTTTCTAATTGGTTTCTTTGCTTATATTTGATTACTATTTCCATCTATCGACCCAGATTGCCTTGGCAAAGAGTAAAGAGAACCGGGAACGCATTCAAAACATTCATAACGAACGCGTCAAGCTTTATGCCCTGATGCAACAGCAAATGAGTTACTACGAAGAAATGGAGCCAAAACTAAGGGATCTAATAAAAGTACTGATAGGAAAAGTGGATTAGCTTAAAATGTCCTAATTGTATATACATATTCCAAATTATAAATACATATACATATATAAAACAGTTTTTTGTGACTGCCTTACATTCATCGATAGATTGATTAGTCGATTAACATTACCTTGCAGTGCTGAAATCAGTGTGGAACAGTTTTTGGCAGACATAATTTTATTGGTAATTTTTGAATTTTAACGAGAATTTTAGTATACACCAGACTTATCGAAAATTGGATTCATCAATATCGCCACTCTGAGCTTAACAGCAGGATAACAGCGCTCTGCAGTAGCCAAAATTCGCTGTTGTTTAATGAGCAGCTTTTCATTATAATTTATTCAGTCTTTCAGTTGACATCGTTTCGCTTCCAAGTTTTGAGTTAATAATTTTTTTTTTTTTTTTTTAAAGAGAATTTATTTTAAAGTCAAAAGTTAAACGTTTGAGGAGTTTTCAATTGTGTTTTTTTTTTTTGCAAATGCTACAAGTGAAACTTTTATCAAGTTTTTTTTTTTTTCATTCGTTTTTCGGCTGTGAATTGTGTCAATTCTTTTATTTTACAAGTATTGCACTTTTCACGGCCGAAAAAAGGATAAAATGTTTAACACGACTGAATTTGCAATTATTATTTTAATGTGCAGTCTACAATTTGTGCTTCATTTGCTTTTCTGCTGCTTTTCCCGCCAAGTAAGTTTCAAAAGAAAAAACGAAAATTTTAAAATTTGCGGCTGTGTTTGCAGGACGGTATTTGTGACAATATGAAATGTAGGAATAATTTTATTCAGCATATTGCACATCTCCCGGCCTATAAAACAGTTGTGAGCCCGTCGATTAAAATAATATTTTAAGTAAATTTTCACCATGAATATCGTTTAAATGTATCCATTTTTAGGCCGTGTTATGTGACAATATGTATATAATTATATTTATCATATTGCACATCACCCGGCCTACAAGTGTAAATGCATAATTCAACTAAATAATTCATAATTCTATGGTATGTCTGCATGTAAATAGAAATTGTGCCGCGGCCCTTTTGTGCATGAATATGTATGCATAAAAGCAGAGTCCCGTTAGGATATAGATCAGCTTTAAACGCGATGAGTGCGAGCGAGACGAAAAGAATGGCGCCGTGCAAAATCTGTTTTCTTGGAATTCAGACGTAGGCTTTGTGCCGTCGAACTTTTTCAGATTCTGCTTTTGCCTTGCTTCCGCTCGCACTTTTTAACATTTTCTTTTCGAGCTGTGTACATATATCTGTGCATTTGGGTATAGATAGTAGAATAGTGGCAGACGCAATCTTCGAAAAAGAATATGGCAATAATGTAAATGATGTATAATTTGATTTAATTGTTTTGTATCTTTACTATTTAGATTTGCTAGCAATATATGCTTAAAGATTGGACATTATTCTCTCCCTTAAGTGTGATTTTATCGCTAAATTCATTTTGAAATCAACGTCGCTTTTCAGCGCCACCTGGTGTAATATTCAGAAACTTATTCGTGCGTGTGTATAACAGGCGTTTAGCCCAGACAGCAACCTACCGTAGTACAGATAGCAGAACCTAAGCAAAATGTATATATGTATTTTTTTTCTACTTTGTGTGGTTAGCAGGGACAGTAACCATTATATGTGTAGCGAACAGAGTACTGTTAACTTGACATAGAGTAGTTTGATTTAATAATAGCGCGCTAAAAGAAAAGATTAATAGCGATGTAAATGTAAAACCAAAAACAAAACGAATTTGACGCCGTTTTTAAATGAGTTTACAAATGGCTTATATAAATTAGATAGTATTAGATTAGTTCATAGACTAAATATTTGGATTTTGTTTTAGGAATTTGCATATAAGCTTTAACTGATTGTGAATCCCTTGCTTGAATTGAAACTTAATATTAATTTACGACTTTAGCAATGATGTTAAATCAATTGTTTTTTATAGGCATTTGCTTGGTGTTCGCTTGAATGTAAGAAGCAAATTTAATTAGCGCGCATCGTTGGCTGCATTTGTTTTCACGTCATTTACCGTTGCCCATTAATCCGTCTACTGGGAAGCAGGTAGGGGGGCACTGCAAGTGCCCAGCTGGACTAATGATAGGCGCAGAGCTTTTGGCACATCAGCTGCTTTACTGCCCATTCATTGGAAAACTAACAAGAGCTGAATGCAGCTGTGTGTAAGTGGAAGAGGGAGGGAGAGAGAGTGTGTGTTTGTGTGTGTGCATTGCCCAGCAATAAAAGCTGTGCATTTTGGATGGAAGAGCACGCGCGGCCAACAAGTGTGAAATTGAGTGCATATAACGTGGCATAATGGCGCTCTGTAGACCCGATCCAAATGACCACCAAAAGAACGGTTCTGGCTGCTTAAAGAAGCGGAAGTAGATGCTCAACATGCAGTACAGTGAACTCCAACTTAAAGTACTTACCAGGGTCTGCTATCACAACATATCATCGATAAGCGCAGCTGAGAACAGCGACAATAATTAAATGTTTGCTTTAACTACATATAACAATAACAAAGGCCATATTATGTAATTGCTTGGAAAAAAATGGAAAAATGAAATAACAAACAAAACTTTGCTCTCCCACAATTTTTCATTTTCTCATTGGCAGCCGGCTGATTTTTATCAGCAAAAAGTTGAGCGAGAGTTTATGTGTGCGTGTGTGTTGTACTGAGAGCGATCCTTCAAGCATGGCTGCCGCAAGCTTCCACTCAAGCGCTCTCTCAGTTTTCGTCTAAAGTGAGCAAAGCAAAAGCTCACCTTTGACTAATTGAATTGTTATTGTCTGTGGGATAGCTAAATTATGCACATAAACACATCTAGTTACTATTATTCAATTGTATATTATACTTAATTATTGTTATGAGCGCATTAAAACTTTTGGAGCGCCCCGCGCAGCAGCTTAAAAACTTAGCTGGCGCTGCACAGTGTAGCCCCACGGGCCACAGTGGCTCAGCGAAGCGAGCGAAAAAACAACAACGGCAGACGTCACGCGCAAGCGTCGCTGCCGCAGTCCGTGTCGACGTCGACGTTGAGCTCAGCTCAACTGATGCTCGGCTGGCTGTGAGTATTTAGTTACCTCGCGACCATCGTGCGGCCTGGACGTATTTTCGCCGTGTGAAGTAAGGCACGCTGACGTACTGTGTGCACGATTCTCAGTTTTCGTCTCTCTGTATGAATGTATTTGTGTGTGAGTGTGTGTGTGCGTGTCTGTGTGTTTATTTGCCGTTGATTTGCTGAGTTTTCGACGTTTACAACTAGCCGTTGGTCAGCAGCAGCAGCTTCGGCCGCTACTTGGACTGGCATTCTCTTTAGCACTACGGCTTTGTTTCATAATCTATGTATGCGTATGCGTATGTGTGTATGAGTGTGTGTGTGCATGTGTTTGACTGACTGTTAAAGAATACAAATGATATGTGCGGTTGGCTCTTGTGGAGCATGTGCCGTTGTTTTTCTCTGCCCTGCTCTTTTGTGCAATCTAATATATAATAACGCCGTTTGTCTTTCCGTTTCGACCAATTAGAGACGAAATTAAAAATATATATAAATCATATTTCGGCGGTGGCGAAAATGCTTGCAACTCAACAACTTTGGCATGCCTTATGCCTGGCAGCTTTCGTATATTGTGGATTAGCGCATGCGAAGGGTAAGTAAGAAAATCAAAACAAAAAAAATACATTTTTGTATACTTGCAAAATAAACGAGCTTTTTTGTTCATACATACAACTGCAATTGAGCTTTGACTCACACACAACACACACACACACATGCCCATGATGTCATTTTGTGGGCAATGAAATACGAAAATGGTTATTTCGCCGCAAAACTGACCTCGTTTTCGCGTGAACTGCGCTCGATCTTCAATAGGAGTGGGTGCATGTTTGTGTGTGAGTGTGAGTGTTAGCGCTTAACGGTTTATCAGGGCAGCTTTTGTTTGCTTAAAATAGGAAAAATAGAAAATAATTTCAAAGCGAAACAAATGACTCTGACAACGAACTTGGCTAATAAAGTGTACCTCCAGCGTGGGCCCTACCATGATTCACATCGTGTGTCTGCCTGCCTACCTTATAAGCACTGCCCAAACACCCCACCCACAAGGCGACGCGCTCATCAACTTATGCACAGCCACAAAAACAAAGCCTCACACATTAGTCATTAACTTGCAAGTTGCCATACAGAGTCAGACTCACAGACACAAACAACAAAAGCGGCAAAAAACAAAAGCCAAGAAAACAACAAAAATGAACAAGAAAAACACCCACACAACAGTCAACAGACAACAGCCAACGAACAGTGAACAACACAACAGGAAGGGCAACATGACACGCTGAAAATGAACTGAAAAAAATTAAATACTTTATATGTAAAGTTAGAAGAAGAAGAAGAATAGCAAAAGCAATGCAATACCCTAGACTTGAAGTGTTCATAAAATGTATTGTTAGTCTACGAAAAATGCTAATTGCATAGGTAAAAAAATCAAAAATTTATTAAATAGGTAATAAAACTATAAATGGGAATTAATATACAAAATCTTTACGTATTACCATAAAAAAGATATGCTTTATAAAGCTTTATATCTATATCTATAATTATATATTGTGTGATAATTATATAAATTTAATGCGAACTTAACTGGATTTTGCATAAATTTAAGATATTTTTAAAAAACAATAACTGGAGATTTTAACTGTATTTATATACGCTTAAAACATAAAAGTATAAATCCCACTAAAACAAAAATTGCTTTAACAGCAAAGAAAGTCGTGCGTAAAGAGTGTGATGTAGAGAACGAGAGAAACAAGAGAGAGATAATGAAACAGTGGAATAGAGTCTGTTATATCGAGAGATGAATGAAAGTAGAGAGATCGATATAGATAATTCATTCACATCTATATGTAGCAGATTATTTTGTTTCTATATATTCTTAGAAAGATTAAAATACTAGAGCAAAAATTAGAGAGTAGGCGAGTAAGTTACAGAGACAATAATGAGAGCTAATGAGACAAATTTGGAATATTCATAGAGAGAGATATATATTCTTATAGAGAATGAATAAGAGAGATCAGAAAGAGAAACCCAAAGAATCTGAGTGTCCTACGCCCACATATTAATACTATATACATACATATATATGTATCTATATGTACGAGCTGACGTGCTGCTGCTGCTTATTAAAAAGCAATCAGCCACTTCGATATTTTTACTTATTATAAGTACAGCAAAAAGCGAAGAAGAAGAAGCAGCAGCAGCAGCAGTAGTCACTCGCCTGACATTGGCCTCTGAGTACTGCCTGACCATATACGATTATATATATATATATATATATATAAAGACAAAAAAAAAGCAGCTTTATTTATAAACGCGAAATTCAAGTGCAGAAAATAAAGCGATAAAAAAAATGAAAAAAAAAAAAAAAAAAAACGCGCGACAGTCGAGACTGTGTAGGCGAAACAGGTCTCAATTGAGTTGGCTAAAAACAAAATGCAGCCTAATGTGTCCAAGCAGCAAAGCAGATACAGAAACAGATAACAAATATATACAGCTATATATAAATATATGTATATGTATATACATGTATATTTGTTATATATATTATAAGGCAGACATAATTTACGAGAGCGCGAAAGACGCAACTTCATAGCCGGCATGGCAGCTGTGTTGGCTGACTGGCAGACTTGTAGCATCTGTGGCAGACAGAAAGCAACAGCAGCGGCAGCAAAAGCTGAAAGCTAAATTACGGGGCTGCCAGCATGGGGCGTGTCACAAAGAAACTAAGAAACAAATCAGTGCTAAAGCGAAACTCTGAGAAAAAGTAAAAGTTAAGGGAAATCTAGCAGCAGCTTAGCTCAGCCTTAGCCATAGCAAAGAAAATCTGTTAGCTAACCATAATTATTTAGTCTATGCATATTGCGTGAAAGAACTGAAAAACATGTCTGAATGATCTCATTGGCATGAGATCTCTTGCTCATCAAGCGTCACAGCTGAGCGCACAAAGACTTTGACTTCGACTTCGACTTCGACTTGGAGTTCGACGTGGCTCAGCTTTAAAGGCAACTGACAAATCATCGAACTGTGATTAACTCGTTTAATTGCTGGCTAAGCAGCGCACGCGACGTCGACCTTGCGTTGCCAGTAAGGCTGGAACCCTGTCTAAGTCTGCCCTCCTACCAACTCTCCACTAGCGCCCCGCTCCATACAGCCTTTTTGCTGTGTCTGTGCAGCATTTAATTTATGGCCAGAACGAATCAAGAACAAACGAATGACTTAGACAGCGAACTTGCCATGGCATAATATATCGATGCGATGACCAGTTGTAAATCTTTGCAGTCAAGCAGCGTCCATTTAAATAACATGCGACACAAGCAACAACAACAAGAAGAACAACAACAGCAGCGAGAGTCGCATTATGTGGCATTAAGACAAAACATTGACAATCGCATTGTATGAGGGGGAGCAGCATCCAGGCACAACATAAACTAGCCAGCCACAAAAGAGCTGCAACAACAATAATGATCAGTGCGCTTTGACAAGCGACAGTTGGCCAGACCCAGACCAAGAGCAACCACAGCAGCAGCAGCAGTTCGAGTTGCCTAAAAGGACAACAAACGAAATGCTCGTAATAATAAAGAAATTGCGCGCTGTTCCAACTCAACCCGTCCACATTATGCCAACGGGCTGGCCAGTCCCCAACTATATACTACACACACACACACACACCTAGATATATATAGAGAGGTGTATATATGCTTGCCACGGCGAGGCACAGACAGGATGATGATGAAGCTGATGCCACACAAGGCAAATAAACCGCTTGACTCGGCCGCTGCCTTCTGAGTTGGATGCGGCGGACTGCGCTTTACATTTTTGCCTTATGTGTGTGAAAAATGCCAATTTTAGAGCAAGTCCAGCTCATGTGTGTGTGTGTGTGAAAAATTGCCCGTCTAGACAAGCGCAGCAGCCGGAACAACAACAACAACAACAACATGAACAACAATCAAAGCCTTTTGCTAAGCTAATAAAATCGAGCTGCGATTGGGGCAACTGGCGAGCAGAGACTCGTGTCTACCGAGTACCGACTGGCCTCCTGTTGTTGTCCAGCCCCTCCAGCCTCTGAACTCTTAACCCATTGTTGCCATTGATCCAGTGCTGACCCTCAAATAGCATTTAAAATAATAAACTATAAATAATTTTCGATGAACGGCTTTATAGTTCAAGCTGATGGCTTTAGAGTTGGATAACATTATGTTAGGCTGCTGTTAGTTGTTGATGTTGAGCTCTGTTGATTAGAGGGATGTGCTATGTTATATACATATCACTGTTAATTAACAGCTTTATGTTATATTCTGCAATTGTATAGCTTCCACAATTCTATCAAATATCTATTGTTATTTTCTTTTGCTTGTCTCATTCATTTTGATAATCAATTCATTTTTAGCACTTTTTATTATTTCGCTTCTATCTTCGATTCTACAGCTTTTTGTTTTATTATTATTCTAAAGGTGTTTATTATTATCATTATTATTTTTTTGTTGTATTATTATAAGTTTAGCGACCTTTCCATTCATTCCAGCTACATTTAAATTTATATTATTTTATTTTACAGCTTTTGTGTTTTAAGTATGCTTGTTGTTTATGTAATGATTATGGTTATAAAATTATTAGGCTGTTGTGGAATTTTATGTTGAAGTTCTATGAAAATTGATAAAAGCTAATGACCTAAGAACTTAATGTTATGTTACGCATCTAATCGGTATGTGGGTCAAAATCTTTTTCTGTTAAATGGCTGTGGCACTGTATAATTAACAAATGGTAACATGTTAAGAAATTTATGTGTTCGCTGCTATGTTAGCTATTGCTATGTTAATCTTTAATTTTAACCAGTTCTAAATCGATTCATTTCAAGAGCATTTTTTGATTTTATAGCAAACCTCTGCTAACAGTCGTAGTATAATATTTGTTATTTCATACACAAATTTCATTCGAATTTTATTTAAATTTAGATTATTTCATAAGCTGCTTATATTACATAACTATTGTCATCTGTATACATTCTCTGCTCTGCTTCTGTCTGCTGTCAATCAACTTAATCCTTTTTTGCTCGCTCACAAACCGCAAGCGTGTCAATGGGTTAAGGTCGCCGTTGGGCTTAGCAAGACAATGCGTTGCCGCAATTGCCGCATGTTGCCCGCTTGTGAGTTAGCTGGAAAAGAGCACTTCGTAGGCAGGGCAGAGATGCTGAACTGGCCTGACTGTGGTAAAGCTAAGCCTGACCCTCCGCCTCAGACTGAGCCCGAGACAGAGCCTGTGCGGCATTTGGCTGATTAAAAGGCAGCGATAAGAAAAACGAGCAAATCGAAAGGCGTCGGCTCGTTTTAAGGGTCTGGGCGAGAGTGTGCAGTCCGTACTGCTCGGCTCATTGCTGCTCAGGCATTTTGTCATCAAGTGTAAGCCATCTTTGTGCGCCGGCATTTTATTGAATTACAATCCGATTGGATGTATATCGCAGTTGGAGCTGCCTACAAGGACAACTCACTTGCTCACGAAGCTTTAATTAGCCGGCCAGACAGCCAGACAGACAGACAAACAGTAAGCCAACTAGACAGTTAACCAGGCAGTTAGCCAACAGCTATTGAAGAACATAATAAAAAGAAACATATAAAAATGTTTGTTATATTCGATTTTTGGCCAGCTTTGCTGTGTACCGTTAGCTGCGCTGACCATTTTGGCCAAAACACAAAATCTGACATACTGGCTGGCAGGCGGAGCGACGCGGCCAAAATGAAAGCCTAAAAGGCTTTCAGCTCGCCACTAGCCAAGTTAGCCAAGCTAACCAATCCCCACAATCAATTCGCGCTCCCAAGGCATTTCGAGAGTGAGTGCAAGAGTGTGTGTGTGTGTCGCGAATTGCGTATCATGAACCTGGCGAAGAGACCAACTCCTAACTGTATAAAGCAACAGTCGCAACACTTAACGGGTTTGGCACTCCTCCGAGCAAAAGCAAAAGCCATGCGTATTACACAAGACTAATTGTATTAGGCAGCAGCAGCAGCAGTTGCTGCTGCTAACAGCAACATCTATTGCAACTGCAACATGGAAATGTGTAACAGCAACTGTTGCTTAGTTTGTCGGCTGGCGAGCTCTTAAATCGACCTCATATGATATAACTGCACTTGCATTTACCATGCGCATTAGGCATAGGTCTTAAAGTTAGCCCTGGGAAACTATTTGAATTGTTCACGTTTTATTGTTAGGCCATAAATATTTCACTGAAAATTCGTGATTTTTTTTTCGCATTGCAGTTGTCTTGTTAGGCTGCTGCTTAAGATCTGAGAAGATAATAAATATAATGATAGCCTAGAGAACTTTTATATGTTCTAAATGGAATTTTTCTTTTGCTGTATTTATTGCTGGCGCTAATAATTACTCTGTAGATCATATGATATAGATATAGTTATAGGTAATATGTATATGTATATGTATAATATTTAGATTTTAACATTTCCATGTATATATCTAACTTACTGTATTATAGATTCAAGCATATATTTTAGTTCTGATTTTACTTATGCTATCTACCAGTCGATAGATAATCGACCATATTTTTTGCTTCCATACTTGCTTCTACATTTCAGTTGAGTTATTTGCTAGACTATTTTGTTTACAGGGTATCCCAGCTCGTTTAGCATACTCTTCGTAACACTTCTCATACGGTTTATGGCTGCAAATGTGGCAGCAAATTGTCAACCGTTGCCATTGCAAGGGCTCAGCATATTTATGAGGTCTGTGGCCTGATAAGCGTCGCCGCTGGCCATAAACTTGGCTGAGCTAAGTAAATTTTTGTTTTTTTTTTTCGCTGCTGCGTGTGAAAGCAAACGACAGGTGATACAGTTGAGTGTATATGTATAGGTGTGTGTGTGTGTGTGTGCATGTGAGTGTGGAATGTAGAGCAAATATTATGTAAATTTCATGAGCAGCAAAAAGAGAAGAAATGAAGAACAAGAAGAAGAAGATGCAAACCTGAAGCTAATCCTGAATGCAACCTACGCGTTTGCTTCAGTTGGCTTGGCAGGCCGCCAGCTAGGCAGCTAGCCAAGCAACTGCTGCCGCTTACCGTTAGACACCACTCCACGTAGTCCAGGTGTCCGCCAGTCTAGTTGTCCAGCTGTCCAGGTGTCGAACTGGCCAAGTGGCTCGTTGGGTTTTTAATTACCAAACAGTGCGTAGAGCCGCAACGCGTTGAGACTTTGAAGCGCAGCGACGCACCGACGCAGAGGTAGAAAAACTAACGGCCTAGCGGTGCTAGAACAGGATCAGCGCCCCATGCAAATTAATAAGCCACAACAGAGTGCAACAGAGAGAGAGAGAGAGAGAGATGGAGGAGGGTGCGTAAGTTTTAAGCGCCCGCAGCGGCAGCTGGCTTGAAAAATATTGCTCGCCACAATTGCATAATTTATGCGAAATTTATTTAATCTATTAGACGCACTGACCCGCAACGGGAGATGCAGATATACGCACAAGGCAGAGAGCGAAAGAGAGAGAGAGGGGGAGGGCAGTTGGGTAAAACATTTACAGACTTTTGCATTTTGCCGGCCGCATCATGATAAATTGCATGTCTAACTGCATGTGGCAAATTAATCATATTTATTTGTTGTCGGTGCAACGTTTGTTTGTTTTGTTTGTTTGTTTGTTGTTGTTGCTTGTTCTGTCTCTTCTGCTTCTTTCTCATCATCATCCTCATCATCGTCATCATGTTCTTGTGCTTTCGTTACACATGCAGTTGGGCGGCTGAGATTGATGATGGCCTGGCTGACATTCTGTGGAGCGCATTACATTGATTGCCAGCCATTCAGCACGGCCAGCACGGACAAAAAGACTTAGGCAACAAACTTGCCAACCATAAAAAAAAAGACTTTGGCAACAAACCTGAGTTTGGCATTATATTCAAAATTCATTAGAATGATGTTGAAGTCGAAGGCAGCCAAAAACAGAGGAATTATACTGACCATGTTTGAGTGTTGACTATGCCACGTCTGCGTGTTGTTGTTGTTGTTGTTGGTTTGTCGTTTTCGCATGCGAGCTGTGGCGCTTTGGCTGCCGCAATTTACGCACGCACAGGCGTTGGCGGCCCAAAGTCAATGACACTGCAAAAAAAAAAAAATAATAAATAAAAGACCAGCAGACACAATAAACGCATGACTACTCAGAATTGAGCAACGACTATGATATACCCTATAAGTGCAACTAAGCAAATAGTTGAAGAGGTTTTGATAGACTAAAAGAGTTTGGCTGGCGCTCGAGTGGAGTAGCATTTAAGCTAAGAGCTCTCCAACTGAAGTTAGAGACTTGAACCAAGCTGGAGTCAAGATAAAAGCAGAAGAGCCCCAGACAATAGAGCTCGGCGAAGGTGAACAGACAGCAAAGCGAACAACTGCTCTATCTGGGGATGTTGGCCATAAAAATGTGCTCATTATTATTGTAAGAGCTTTTAATGACAATAATAACAGCAGAAGGAAGGGCAACAACAACAACAAAGGCAGCAGCAGCAGCAGAACATAAACACTTAAGTCATATGTTTTTTTATTTCATGTCTATTATTTGGGTTTCTTATGTCGGCCTGTGGCCTCTTTAATTAACAAACAGAGAGAGAGAAAGAGAGAGAGAGTCAGGTGTACAAAATTGCGAGCACCTCGACAACAGCTGGCTAGACTTGGATAATTATATACATACTTTAGTGCAGATGTGCTGGATCTTATCGCTCAGTTGACCATTTGGCTGGCTGCTGAAATGAAAGCTCGTACGATAAAATCAGTGACAAAAATGCTCACTAATTAATTTATTGAATGCCAACTGTAAAGTGAAACACTCGACTGCTGCTATGCGGTCCCATAAAGCTGTACGAATTATGATGAGCAGGAGCAGTTGGCCCGGCCCAGTCCAGTCCAGTTCAGTTCAGTTCGTGTCTTAAGTCTTTTGATAGGGGAGCTACGGCTTGCCGTGCCGCTGGCTGCTTATCAAAACATGCATGCGTTTGATGGCCAAATTACATGGCCAAACCGCAAAACAGCTAAAAGAGAGATGAAAGAAAAAAATGCAAAAAAAAAAAGAAAGAGTAGCGCCCGCCCGTAATTGAAAAGAAATGCCCAAGATGCATATCGAAACGAACTGCCAGACTAAATTAAACAAGAGCAAGGAGCTCCAACTGCAACTGATGCTGTTGCTGTTGCTACTCTGGTCACTTGCCTGCCGGTCAAAATCAAGCCAATTTGCTCAAGATCCCTCCCTAAACCAGGAAGCAAAAAATCATTTTTGGTTTCGCTTTTCTCTCGCAAGTCTCCCTCGAGTCAAGGGCAATGCTCAGTGGCCGCCAGAGAATTGCCTCGGTTAGATTTTGATTTGAATTTGCATTGCTGGCATTAAGATTAGATTGAATTGGATTGCCTGGGTGGCTCGCTTTGTGATGTTTATGTATGTATGTGTGTGTGTGTGTGTGTGTGTGGGAATGTGTGTGCCTAATGCGCCCTGCGGTTTATCTATTGTTACATTTACACTAAACCACAAAGCATTTGGGCGCATATTACGCTCGTAAAATAATTGAATTTGGAAAGCTTAGATTAACACATAATAGATTTGATTATGTGGGAATTGAATGAATGTTTTTTGTTTAATGCAATTTGTAGATGAACTTAACACCTATGAGTTGATGATGTGAACGGGAAATGAGCTTTGTTCAAATGTTAGCAGAGGGCGGTTCTATTAAGGAATGAATCGATAAGCGCACTTGATCCAGCAGTTCGAATGATGTTGGAGGCAATTTTTAGTCGAGCACTCTCTCTGAGAACCCTTTTACTTACTTCTCTCGTAACTCCGACTGAACTCTGGCAGCGCTCTTCTACTCGATTCTCAGGAAATCATATCTGTGAGATATGGCATGGCTCTCTCGCGCTCTCTCTCTCTCTCTCTCTCTCTGTTATTTTGTCTTTGGCATCTTCCAGTAATCCTCTTCCATACCTGCTATCTCGTCGGATTCTTCATGGCCAAACGGCTTTGCTTGATAAGTTGCATCATAAATTTTTAAAATTTTTCACAGTATTACTCTTCTCCGTAATTCTCAAATTTGATATAATATAAAATTTATATAACAATTTTATTCACATAAAAGCAGCTATCAAAAGATACTTCAAACATTCCATTTACTGACTCATAACGCAGCTTCTGCGCCTGCTATTGCTGCTCCTGCTGTTGTTGTTGTTGTGGATGTTGTTGTTGCTGAGTGTTATTAGGTTTCGAATGCAATTTCAGTAGAATTTCAATTAAAATGTCGCCCAGCTGGCAATTAAAAGCGCAGCGCACCAAAAAGAAATGCTGTTAACAATGCAGCGGCGCGCCATGGTATGGCGTGGCATGGCCAAAACGGTTATTAACGTGGCCACAGCAGATGGCTGGCCAAACAGATAAACCGAATGGCCAGCCGGCCAGCCGGCCAGCCGGCGGAGCTAAGGCAAACGCGAGACAAATGCTGTTTCAACAAGTTTGTTGTACAAGCGCGGTAGATGGCCATCCGGCCTGACCCGGGCCATAAACTACGCGGATATCAAGATGCGTGCCATGGAATGTCTACCCAGAGACCCAGTTGGACAATTATAAATCATGATGCACTCTCTTGTTGAGCGTTGAAAAAAAAACCAACAACAACAACAACAAAAACGCGTCGACAACGACGACTGGCCAAATAATAATGTCAATTGCAGGTGTGGGCCAGCAAGCCTAGTCTCTTGGCCATGGTCCAGTCTGTGGCTGTGACTGTGGCCCACAGGCTAAAAGGCTAGGCCAGACGCTAGACGCTCCACGCTCGCCGCATTTGGGCATTAGCTGCAGCAGACGAACGCCCACAGCCCGATTTGGTCATTGAGTTTGTAGCTGTCTCGCTCTCGCACTCACACACTCTCCCTCTCTCTTGCACTGTAAGTCTGTGTTTCTTGCTGCTAATTCAACGCAAATCGCAAATGACCAAAATAAAATATTGCAGCCGCCAGAGCCGCACGGAGTGTTGCAAGTTGCAAGTTGCAACAAAAGGAGCTGCATACACGTATGCAATAAATTTTATGCCTGCGGCATCGGTCACTTGGTCATGCGGTGGCTTATAATGTACATGTTTCTTTTCTTCCTTTCTGTCCCATATTGTGCGCGCACACACAGTGAGCCACAAAAGTGTTTGGCTGCGGCGCTTCAGTTTAGTGAGATGAAAAGCCGCAAATACCACAAAAGTGCATCAATAGATTCATCTGTAAGTCCCCTCACCCACCGCCCTCGCTCTCTGTTTACCTTGATTACTCAGTGCCCCTCCCCGTACCCCCGCGTTGCGTGCTCGTAATTAGCAATTGGGTCGCACAGTTCAGAGTTCACTTTCCTCGCACCCAAACAGCGCTGGCCACAAGCGGCGTTTGATTAATGTTCACATCGTCGACTGTAGCTCTCTGACAGCGTATCGCATTACATGACCAATAGACATTGGCCCAAAGCATCGGAATTTGGTATTTTGTGTGTCATCGCCGCGGGCAGCCAGTTGGATATGTGTCAGCCCGATGTTTGGCTATGAAAATAACAATTTTTTTGATAAATGATTAGCGACAAGTGCCGAAAGACTATCTTTCTCATCATCTACACCCAGCTCTCGCTCTCGCTCTCTCTCAATCTCATTTTATGTATCTCTCATTCGTTTGGCCTCTCTGCGTGCGTCGCTCGCTCTTTCGATTCTTTAGCTGCAGGCAACAACTTTATTGCCAATTAAGCATAAAAAGGCAGCATCGCCTGCCATTACATTAGGAGAAATGCAATTATACGGCGTGTTTAAATTGCAAAGGCGACGTTGTTGCTGTTGTTTCTGCTGCTGTTGTTGTTGTTGTTTCTTGTTGCTGATAGTTGCTTAATGTATTTAATTGCAAATATGGTAAGAGCAACGCGCTACAGACACAACACTTTCACACCAAAATGGTAAAACGGGCAGTCGGACAGTAATAATAGCTAGAGAGTTGAGTGCGACTCTTAGATACCCTCTAGTTTATGTAACTAACTATGGGTATTGAAGGACATGAAGATGAAATATGTCTATATATAATAAAAGAGTTTATAAGAGGTAGATCACTTTATAATTTAGTATAACATTCAATAATCGAATCATTGAGTGTATATATTGAATGCTCTTCACAGATTCGCCTACACTTGAAAGGCAGTATAGAGCATATATCTGAAGAATCAGCATCAGCTAACTTTAGGCTAGTTTGTCTTACTTAATCACTCATAAATTTAGTTGAAATAATCTATAATTATTTAAAATATATTTAAAATTTATACAAAATGTGAATAATTATTCTTACTTTAAGATATACTTAGTTAACAGAGCTTCCCTTCTAAACAGCAAGACCTATAGAAGAAGCCAAGATTTCGTTTACAGTTTTCTGTTATTTGCCTGTTATTTGGCAGGGATAGCCATGGCAACCCTAGCATACACTTCTTCTCAGGCTAAAAGGTATTCGAAGCAAAGTTCCATATTAGTATTAAGTGATTGTAAACCCGTTTTCAATAGCCGTGCAAATAGAGCTGTAGCACCCACAGTTAGGGTATATAAAGGCAACAGCAACAACGAATGCAACTGCAACTGTAATTAGAATGCCTTGGCAGGTGAACGACGCTTGTTGGCCATGGCTAATAATTTGTGTTAACTGCCTTTTGCCGCATTTAGTTGCAAATTGAATTAATTTTTATGATTATGGCCATGTTAGGGGATTTAGTGATTAGCTTGCCTCAGTTACAGTTAGGCGGGGCAGCCTAAAAACTGTAAACGCATTTTTCGCAAATTACTTAATACAGCAAAAGCAAAAACAAAAGAACAAATAAAAATAAGCAAAAGCACATAACAATGCAACAATTGGCTGTAACTCGCTTTCGTTGAGGCACTTAGCGGTAAATTGTGTTGCCACTGCGCCACAGACTCCCCAGCTGCTGTTGATGTGTGAGTGGCATGTGGAGAGCAGCAACAGCAGCAGCGGCAGCTGGGCTCGCATATTTTTGCCGCTTTTTCTTTTCTTTTTATTTATTTTTACCTCGGTTTACCCAGCGGAAACGAACAATTTAGCAAATGCCACCGCGTAGCGCCAAGCACAAGAATGCCTGCGAGTGAGCGAGAGAGAGAGAGAGGCAGAGGGGGCGAAGAGTAGGCATAGCTGCAGCTGAGGCGCATTGTGGGTGTATGCGGCATTTGTTGTTTGAACACATTAGCCATGCAAATAGCTGACTAACTGCCTGTCGTCTGCCCCCCCACTCCTTTCCCCAAGCTCTGTGGCAAGTCATGCCACATTTGCCACATGAGCGCTAGTTGCAACATTTACAGCTGTTGACTCCTGTTGTTGTTGTTGTTGCTGCTGCAACCAAGTTCAAGTTTATGTCCAAGTCATATTGCATGGCCAGCTTACAGTTGTTTTTGGTCGCCTTTTTGTTTTCTGCGCGCTCTCATGTCTAAACTGTTGTGTAATTTAATTAGCCAGCTGCGCATAATGTTCACGCCAAGTGGAAGCACAAATTTACCGTAAGGCAACGTTGTTTTTTCTCTGCTTTTTTTTTTTTTTTTTTGCATCTCATGTTCGAGATGTGGCCAAGGCAGAGAGAAGAGACGAGCCGCAGCTAAGCTGTGCCTGCTGCCTGCTCATAATCTATCTAGCTATCTTTCACTCCCTCCATCTCTCTTTGTCGCTGCTTCCTCTGGGCAATTAATCATGCGTCTACTTTGAGTGAGCAAGTCGAGCAAAAGAGTTTTGAAGCTTTGGCTCGGTTCGGGTTTATGTGTAGCAGCTGAAATTCAATTCATTTGGCCTTAATGCGCTTTGGCTGCCTATTTCCGGCTTGACTGTAAAATCTGGTGAATCTGGCTAAAATCTTTAAAGCGGAAAATTGCGTCATTTCAAAACAACTGGCAAAAAATAAAAATAAAAAACCAGAAGTTGATAATAATATAAATAAAAAGTCAAAAAAGTCAATGAGAGAGCGAGAATCGGCAACAAGTTTTAATGTGGCTAGAAAAAATGATAAACTGACAGCAATTTTGTATTTACTTGACTCTGACTCTGACTCTGACTCTGACGCTGACTCTGTATGCAATGCACACGATCGTCGCTGTGCGTCTCTATGAATGCCAAGGCGTGTGCTGCACTCAACTGGCCAAACAGCTCAAGGATAGCAGCTGCATCGATGCTTCACTTGGTGACATCACATCACATCACATCACATTGCTCGATAGATGTGAGATGCTGTGCGGTGTGTGATTCAACTAAACATGGAATTATGAGAAATTGCTTTTCAAATTATGTTTGTTTATTTGTTTTTTTCTCATTTAATAGAGTTATTAATTAATGAATTTATAAATAGATATTTGTTAGCTTCTGCCTTATACTCATTAATTATTCTAGTTGCTTTTAGTGCTTATTATTCTGTACAGCTAGCATTCTTAACAGACTTGCTTTGATTTCTTTATCCCTCTGTTATTTCAGTTGATTTTAGGTATGTATGTTAATCATAGCAGTTGTGGAACATGTTCGCAGTAGCATTTACCATTACTTTTGCTCTTGTTGTGCCTTCTGCTGTTGCTGTTACTCACACTGCTCCTTCTGCTATTAACATTGCTTCTGTTAACAGTGTTTCTCGCTTCTGCTGCTGCTGCTTCGTTGCTATTGCTGTTACCGTTGTCATTACCTCTGCTATTGCCATTACTCTTGCTTGCTGCTGTTGCCACTGTTAAGCTAGCTCTGATGTTGCTGTTGTCATAGCTTATTTTGTTACTCCTATAAATACAATTTCTGTATATATTATTGCGGGTGCTGCTGTGGTATTTGTTGCTGTTGCTGCTGATAATTTTGTCGCTCTGTTCTGCTGCAGCTGCTGTTACTGCTACTGTTGATCTTACTCTGACTGTTAATCCTAGCGCTGCTGCTTCTGGTTTCTGGTTTGACACTGTTAACATTTATCTGTTAGTATAACATTCTAGCTGTTATTGCTGTTATTCCAATCGCTGCTGCTGCTGCTGCTGTTGCTGTGATTGCTGCCCCTTGCTGTTAAGTGCAGCGTATGTCTTCAATTTCAAGTGTTATCCCCTTTAGCTGAGTGACTGTTTCGCCGTGTACTCTAACTGTGACTGCAACTATATAATATAATAGCACAGTAGGCAGTCAAGTTTTTCAGTTGACTGGGCCCAGAGGCAACCGAGTCGAACTGCTGCCAGCTAAGCACTTAACAATTATCACATTTGTGGCCACATTGCGAGCCGGGCCATAAAAAAAAAAACACACACACACAGACACACAAGTAACCAACATCTGCAATTTGACGCTGGATGTTCGTCCGTCTACGTCTCTGTCCGTCCGTATGACCGTCGCTCCCATCAGTTTTTATTTTTTTGCTGTGGCCGCTAAACAAGTTTGTTTATTGACTCGCCCACTTTGATGAATTTACGCGGCAACATTGACACATTGACACTGCTTAGCATATGAGAAAACCAAAAAGAAGAAGAAGAGGAAGACAACACCCACTTGGCTTGCGGGCAGACCTGTGGCTCACCGGCGCTGACCTGCTGCCTGGAGCGACGTTTTCTAATTTATTTTTGATGCGCGGCCGTTAAGCGTAATTGGTCATTTGGTGCGTCAATGAGACGGAGGTTCAGGCCCCGCTGCTAACCAGCCGGGAGGCAGCATTCAGTATTTTTTGCAACCGCAACATGTGACTGCAACATAGTTAACTGGGGGAACTGCCCCTTTCTCTGCCTCTCTCCTTCTCACTCTCACCCTGTGTCTCTCTCTCTCGCTCTGTCGAGTAAATTACCAGTATTTCCTGTGCTTTGGCCAAGATTGATGATAATCGTGCGTCGTGTGTGTCAAGATTGTTGCTTTTGTTGCTGCTGCAATTTGTTTTGCAAAATGCGATAACAAAACGCTATCAACTGCAGCAGCGGCAGCAGCAGCAGCAACAGCTGCATCATAACTGTGCGAGTCACTCAAGGATTGCTGCTAATGCACAACTTTTGTCTATCTCTGACTGTGTTTTTGTGTGTGTGTGAGGGGGGCAGCTCTTTACATGCATGTTTACCGTTCGTTGTGCATTCAATTTAAGTTTTTGCACAGCCGCCAGGCATAACACTTTGGCCAAAATGCAATATATATATACATATATATATATATATATATATATATATATATATATATATATATATATATATATATATATATACAGATATGAGAAACACGCAAGAAGACCTGCAGCTCCTTCTGCTTGGCAGCCAATGCAAACGTGACTTCGTTCGCTGACTCAGACAATTGCATAATCTTTGCCAGCCAATTGCCAATTGCCAATTGCCTATTGCCAATTGCAATTGCACTTGCAATGCAGACGGCAACAGCAACAGCAACTGCAACGACGCCAATGTCCATGTCGTTGAACGTCGCCACACAGCGCGCCTGTTGGGCTTGGCCATTGAAACAATTGCGATGCGGGGGGGGTGTTTGGGCAACCGAAATTGCCTGACAACGTGCCGTGTGGTGCGGCGTGGTGCGGCGTGGTGCGGCGTGGTGCAGTGTGGTGCGGGTGGTTGACTAACGCTTAGGTGCTGAGAGATGCTGGATGATGTCTTGCCACCTTTCACGACTGCCTATCTGTCTGGCTGTCCCACTGTCCGGCTGTCCTCCCGTCTCTCTCTCTCTGTCTGTCTGGCTTCTTAGCTGCAAAACGATGCCATTTGCATGGCAATCATTTTGAATTTGTTGGCTTTGACTATTGGCGTGGCTTGTAAAGCATTTGCCACTTATGCTCTTCCTCTCAGCATACCCTGTAATTGTGATTGACAGACTGAACTGTCAGCTTAACTTATGTTGACAGTTCGGTGATTTTCTGTTTATGGTGGGAAAGTTTTTCTTGATTACGATTTTGACAATTCAGTTGAGCTCAGACAGGGAAGACATTATTGAGAGAGTTTGTATGGAGAGCGTATTACCTAATTGATGTCGAGAGAATGTCTATAGAATTTAGTTATGCCAACTGTGGCAGATAGGATCAAAGAGTTCCAGAAAGAAATCTATTTAGTTGACCTCTGTTAATTCAAATATATATTAACTGGCTGGTTAGTATAACATATTATTCATCATTTTCGTAGTCTTTCTGCTTCGACTATGATCTAGATCTTATTCATATGATATGAAGAATGAATGCTCTAGGGTATATAATATTTGTAGCGGTATTCATTACTTAGTTTATAGTTTATAACTGAGAAATATTCATCTATATTTAAATATACATATTTTTTCCCCAAATATTGCAGCGTATCTGCTAGTCGAGCAGACTCTTTTAGCTTGCAGTCTTATTGATTTGTGCATTCATTTGATTGTGCGCGCGCATTTGCTTGCCAAATTGTTGAAAGACTGTGCATCCAAATGTCGTGGCTGTTGATGCCGGATAGGAAGTTAGCGGACAGGAGTTTGGGAGTTCGGGCGACACAGTCGGGAGTCGGAATTTGGTAGACAGTGCCAGTGACATAGTCGGGGATGGGTTTAACTCTAAGTCTAAGTCTGAGTCTGGCCATGGGCCGTGTTGATGCTGCTGATGGTGCTGATGATGTTGCTCTAGGAGCAGCTCGGCTGCCCAAACGCCCTGCCAGCACTCGCTGCCCCCCTCCCCCTCCCCCTGTTACCTTTCTCTGTTTAGCTTTTCTTGTGAATTTCGCTCCGGGTCATTTTCATTTTAATGTAATTTCTTTTAAATTTATTGTTAATGGAAATTTATGCTTGAACCGAAGTTGAGGCAGCGGCTGCAGCGCCGGCCGAGGCCAAAATGTCTGAGCTGAAGCATGTTGCATGCATGCTGCACGTTTTCTTGATTTGTCATGTTGCAGGTTAAATGCTAATGGCAACTTTTTTCTCCATCTATTTTTGGTCCTTTTTTTTTTTTCTCTTTCTTTTGATTTCGATTCCAAGAAGCTTGAAGCTGCCCCAGTCAAGCGGCATTTGATGATCTGCTTCGTTTCGTTGCACCACACACACAAATTGCCTCTTGTTGCAAACACATATCTAACAAGCGCCAAAAAAAAGGCCAAGAAATCCATTCCTCGCTGGTCATGTGCGAGATGTGGGTTAAGTCTTTTACAGATATAAGTATATATAGATTGTGTATACATATAGCGATGTATGAGTGTGTGTGTGTGCAGAAATAGTTTAAGGTACAACTAGATTCTCACGAGTCAAGCCAAGCTAAGGCAGGCCGTGCCATAAAAATTGTGTCAGATAAATCGTAATCAGTCGGCATTGATATAGTCGCAGTCCATAATGCGATTCTTACGACTTGAGCTGTAAAAATTCAATAAAAATGCCTTGGCTTGCAATTAACGCCAGCCTTGGGTGTCTCATCGAATCAAAAGACTGGGACGACAAACTTGCGTGGCTGGCGCACATTGAGCGCCAAAGTCAATTGAGCAAGGGCTCTCAATTATTGTCACGGGCTGCAGACAACATTTCCTGCTGACTGCAGATGGGGAGAAACAGACAGACAGAGAGAGCGAGAGAGAGATAGAGAGAGAGTGAGAGGCAGTCAGACTTACCATGGCTCAATTAACTGCTCAACATGTGGGCGTGCCCATTTGCAGTTCCAGTTCCAGTTGCAGTTGCTTCTATAAATCAATGGGTCGTTGTCGTGTCATCGGGTACTTAGCCCTTCGTCTGCCTGGGTTTTTATTTGTTTAGCCGCGGAAGTACTTAAGAGTTGAATGCGGAGCGCTCTTCACATGGTATGCCCGATGCTTCTGCTTGTGTGTTGCCTTGTAATTGTTTTAGGCGCCGCTTGCATTACGCCCACCTTGACGCCGCCTCTTGAATTACCAAGTGGGCAATGGCAATCACAATCGCAATCGCATTTGCAGCAGCAGCTGCCGCTTTTTAATTGCCTTGCAATTTCCATTTCCTACTTTTTTATTGTCTGTCTGTTCTCATTGTCGGGTTTCACTCTCTCTCTCTCTCTCTCCGCTCTCTATATCTCTCGCTAATTAATGCCAAACTTAAGCGTTTGTTTTCTCTCATTATCGAGCTGTGACTGCGGGCCAATTGCAAGCACGGGTTGCCACAGCAATTTGTCACAGTTTGGCTCAAGCGTAGTTGCTAGATTAATACATTTAGATTATTTTTGGATTAGTTGTTGCGCTCTAGCTGTCAACAGTAGTAGCTGGCGGAGGTATTAATTAGAAACCATAAGTGAATAATTTTACACGCTTCTTAGTTTTTAGACTTTTTACTTTAGCCATGCAGACCGAGGCAGCTTTATATACTAGATATACCAGCTGCAGACTTGGAGTTAAGCTTCTCACAAAAGGTTTCATATATAATGAATGGATTTGATTTACGTTTTTTGTTTCTGTGTAAAAAGAGAATCGACTTTAAAGGAAGATCTTCCACATATACATATACATATAATATTTTATTTTATATAACATTTCTATACCCATGAAGCGTAGCTCTTCAGTTCTGACTCTTGACTTTTACACAGAATTCTGTGGCTGGTTTTTCGGCTAATTTTTGTTGGTTTTATTGTTTCCATTGTTCGCTGCGTCTGTTGTTGTTTGTTCTGCTTTAGCTGTTGCTGTTGCCTTTTGTTGTACAACGCACATTTAATTGGGGGGCATTTCGGTTGAAATGTTTTGGCATTAGCCTGGCCTTGTGCTGCTGCCATTAGAACGAGTTTGAAGCACTTTGTGCGAAATTATTCAAATTACGCGGCAAATGCGCTGCTGATCAGTCCACAAATGAAGGCTTTATCGCGTCGGATTGGGGGGCAGCTACAAACATTTAAGCCTCCCCACACATGTACAAAGTATAATCAGATTTTGATTACTACTATGGCAGCAGCAGCAGCAGAATTATGCCAAAAGCCTAACACAAACTAAACCAAAGCAGTGTGTGAGTGTGTCTCGAACGTAGACGAGCCTGACAGCCTCTGACGAGCTGACCGGCGGCTGCAATGGCTGGACTGCGGCCAAGACATTTTCTCACTATATAACTATATATAGACTTAGCGATACCCTGGATCAGTGTCTCATGGCAGCTGGCTAGCTGCATTCTTATATGCTCGCTTTGGTCTCGCTTGTGCTGGGCATCAAAAGCAGCCCTGCAGCTTTATGAAGCGCGGCAATAAAAACGAAAGACTTAGGCAACGAACGCGCTCCATTTCCATAGTAATTATGCGTCAATTGTTTAGTGCGGCCTGGACATGCCAGCCAGGCGTCGCATTTGGCTCAGGCTCGGCCATGGATGGCAACGACATGCTAGCCCACTTTCCTCGGTAGTCTATGCAGACAGCAATTTAATTTCCATTTTGCATTCTTTTCGCTCGATTCTATTGCAGGCGCACACAAGGTACACTGCTCCGAGGATCAGATGCGCGTCGAGATTGGTTTGCCAGCGGAGACGAATGCCAGCGCCCCAGCGGATCGTACGCAAATCTACTTGGAGGGTCTCAAGGGCTATCCGGATGTGCGCTGTCAGCCGGCAATCGATGGCGCTTTGGCCGTCTTTCGTCTCTCGCTCAGCGACTTTTACGAGTGCGGCGTGACGCGAATGGTCAATCAGTTAACGGTATGTGAATGCTAAGAAAAGATGAGAGAGGTGAGAGGGCGAGCAGAGAGAAAAAATAGAAAAGAGAGAGAGAGAGAGAGTAGAGATAGAGAAGATGAGAAGAGATAGACGTAGAGAGACAGAGAATAGGAGAGATGTAGAAAATACTGTACAAATATATATAGAGAGAGAAGAAATGGCGAAGGGATAACGCTGAAATAGAGAATAGACCGAAAAGAAACAAAGAAGATGCTGAGAAGAGAGATTGGTATGAAAACAGAAGAGAAGAAGCAGAGAAAAAAGAAGAGATAGAATAGAAAGTGAAACGTTATAAAGAAGAGACCAAGATGGAATATGAAAAACAGAGAAGAATATGGAATATTTGGCAAATGAGAGACCTGAGGAGAAAGAATAGGAGTAGACAGCAGAGAAGAGAAGATAACTTAAAAGAAAAGACAAGTAAAGGAGCAATAACAGAGCATAGAAGAAAAGAGAAATAAGCTGATCAGAAGAGCGAATCCAACTACTGCAGACGGTTTTATCTGTTGTTTTGTCACCACAGGGCAAGAAGGTGTATTACCATAAAATCATCATTGAATCGGCCAGCAGCAAGGAGATTGTCAGCGTCAAGTGCATTACCACAAGCGGTCCGGTTTACAATGTCATGATGAATGGCAGCAACGCCGCACGGGAACAGACGCAAGTTGTGCTCCAGGAGCAGCAGCCATCTTCGCATCATGGTCTGGTCAGACGTGATGTGCTGCCGGCGGGCTTTCAGGAACCAGAGTAAGTTTTTGGCCAAGCCAGGCGCAACTTTTAATTGCCCCATCAAAATGCAACGTCCTCAAATTGCAATTATGCATATAGTTAGTTCTTCTTTTTTTTTTTTGTATCGTTCTTTATGCGCAATCTATGCAAACGTTATGGCATATTAAGAGAAGACCCAACCCTACGCCAAGGCTGTGTGGTCATAAATCAAGCGACTTGCTGTTCGAGCTATTACCAGCCGGTAATTAGCCATCAAATCAATGCCCCCGCTAATGCAGCCAGCTCGCCTCCCCTCGGTTAGTCAATTTAATTGCGGGGCGTGCCAGTCGGACAAACGGACTTAATGATACAGAGTGCAATAGAGATAGATAGAGAGAGAGAGAGAGGGGAAGAGGGAGAGAGGGAGGAGGAGGCATTACAATGTTTGCTTTGTTGATTTACGTGCCTTGGTGTCCTTCAATTGCTTCTTCTTTTTTGTACAGCTGCGGCGGCATATATTTAATGGGCGTCGCCACGCCCAGACCCTCAATTACGACAGCTCTTTTTATTGCGCCTCATTTTTTTTCTTCTTCTTCTTTCTTTCTTTCTTATTATTATTTATTCATATGCTCTGCAGAGATCTGGAGATAACCACCTCGTTGACAAAACGCGCACCGGAGCCGCGTCTCTCCATCGGCGTCAGCCAGGATGGACAGAAGTTTACACAAGACTTGACTGTTAAGTCGGTAGGCAGATATCCATATATATATATACACACACACACACATGTGTACAGCTCTAATCTATTTATGTTCACTAATATGCTCGCAGGGCACACCACTGACCATGGAAATCAACTTGGACGAGGACTCGGCGCCGGTTTATGGCCTGGGCGTCAATTATTTGGATGTTACAGACACGCACACCTCCTCCGAGACGCTGATCTTCAAGGGGTGCGTACGAACAACAACAACAATAACAGCAACAGCAACAGCATCAATTATCCCCAACTAGTTTGTGTGTTAATCTTTTGTCTAATCTTTCTGTTGCAGCTGCACTGTGGATCCGTATCTCTTTGAGAACTTCAACACCATCGATGGGGATATATTGAGCGCCAAGTTCAAGGCCTTCAAGTTTCCCGATTCCTCCTATGTGCAGTTCCGCGCCACGGTCAACGTTTGCCTGGACAAGTGCCTGGGCACCCAGTGCTCCAACAATCAGGTGGGCTTTGGCCGGCGCAAGCGTGAGATTAGCGCTGCGAATAAGGTCTATGAGATCTCATTGGCCATGTTCCTGCGGGTCAATGACAACGAGGGCATTAACAAGAGTACGTTTTTAAGACAGCTGTAAAAATTTGTTTGTTGGTTTTGGCTTTTGCTAATTGCTGCATTTCCCTTGGCAGATGAGGTGCTGCAGCTGGAGGAGAAGCTGCGCGAATTGAAGTTGGCCAATCAGCGCTTGGCGCGCAATAGTCGAGGCAACTTTGCGGAGCTGAGCCGCAGCATGGAGCAGACGCCCGCCAGCAGCGCAGTGCCCGCCTTTGTGGTGGATGAGCGAGAGCTGGGACAGCTCAGCTCGGCTGCTGTCCAGCCTGTCATGTTCAGCCTTTGGGCGCTGGTCGTTGCGCTGTGTTGGCGCCTCATGTAAATAGTCGCGAGAATCTGTATGGCGAAGTGTATATCTCAAAATGGAGGGCGTTCTGGTTGTTAATCAGGTCCAAGCTGCGTGTGTGTGTATGGCAATAATAATAATAATAATAATAATTAAAAGATAAAAGCAAAAATAACAAATACGAAAGAGAAAACAAACAATATAAATGTACTACCTACTACTAATAGATACTTATGTAACTGCCATTTATAAAACGTAATTACAATTAATTTTAATGTGAGCAGAACCTAAGGAAAAGAACAACAACAACAACGGCAACAACTTAAACAACAGCTACAACAAACAGTGATTCTTATAAACATTTCGATTAAAACATATTAAATTGGTCTTACGAATAAGCACCTACTAGTCTTCTAAGTGTAACTGTTAAGCTAATTTAATTAATGACTAAAACTAAATGAATTAATAAAATTAAATAATCCAATTTGTGTGTAGTTTTGTATATAACAGAAGAATCAACTTTTAAATTACGCGCGTAGTAGCTTAACATACCACTGTTATGTGAACAGCGCCATTTTGAGTCCGAATAACAGCTACAGTGCTGCTAAACATTGAAGAGCAAAACAGCTGACAGTTAAAGTGTGACCGGCTCTCCGCTCACTAAGAATACCGCACGCAGAACTAACAACAAAACCGTTTTTATAATTAGGTGGAACAAGCAACGTGTGCGTTTTCGTTTGGTTTTTCGCTATTGTAACGCTTTTGCCAGCCTGGCGCATTGTGCGAAAGAACAAGAGAGTTGGCAGTTAAACAAGGCGCTGGTGCGTAACGCGCGATCCAATTGATAAATGTAGTAACATCGCTAGCCACCACTACCCGCCCCCAGCAGCCGTCGATGCAGCATCAACCGTGCAAAATTTTGCCGCTGCAAGGGCTGCTGTTGCCCAACGCATCGACGACAGCAATACGAGCAACAACAAAGCTTCCACACCCACCGATACATTCAGCACGCAATAGATGAGCGCACCTGGCGCTTCATATAAACAATTTCTATTTTAACGTAACAGACGACCGGAGACAACCACAGCGAGCAGATGCTACGCGACTAGCTGGAAAGCAAAACGAAAGAGAATTAGTAACAGAAACAGCAACAACCACACTTAATGACCACCTAATCTCACACACCCACACGTAAATACAGACGTTGCAAAATGCGTACACGTAAGGTACAAATTTTGGTTATTGGCGTCCTCATCCTATGGACATTCGTCACGTATTACATATTGCTGCATAACAACAGTGTCCAATCGGATACGAAGCAGAAGGAGCAGCAGCAGCTGAAGCAGCTGTTCCCGAAAGCATTACGGGAGCAATCGAAGAGTTTACAAATAAGTGATACACTTGTGAGTTTTCTCAAATTGAGGTACATGAATCAGGAGACGAGCACCACGCCGAAAATAACAATTGTTGCCGCTGAAATCTCAAACGAGCTGCAGGAGCAGCAGCCGAAGACAACGACAACAACATCAGCGCGAATACCAACGAAAACATATCTGGCAAATGGAGAGCCTGTCATTCCCATTCTGGTATTTGCCTGCAATCGAATCTCGGTGGTCAAGTGCCTGGAAAACCTTGTGCAATATCGACCCAGCGTTGAGCAATTTCCCATCATCGTATCGCAGGTAAATCTCAGACATTCAATAGCCAAACACAATCTCTAATGTCCCTC